>ML677085.1:7731024-7824844 GCA_007922155.1 Mesoclemmys tuberculata
ATGGAGTTCTAGTATTCTGTCTTTTTATTATCTAGGCTCTTGTATAGCTTCCATCGCAGTAATATCCATGTGTACTGCCAGATTTAATGTCCCAGTTAACAATGTGACATGTATGACATTCTATTGTAGCAGTTATTCCTATGAGCCTTAGTATGAGTAATCATCACAGGCTTCAGTGGTTTGTAAAACTTACATTCAGAGTTGCCCCCTTAGTTAGAGACTTGTTCTCTTCCCCTCCGTTTCAAGATGGTTACTAGTAAGCTGCGTACTGATGAGCAGAGTATGTATCAGACTTTTGAAAATGCTGCAGATGTGCTTTGGTATTTCAGTGAATGATACGGCAGCTGGAATGATGGTGTCCATCATCTGTGTAAACACTGCTATAGCATGTTACAGGATCGAGCTCTGAAGTAGAGCTGATTTGAATTGATTCCATATTTTGGCGGGCAGGTGCTGTGATAGTCAGACTGTGGCTTGAAAAAACAAGGTTACTTACCAGTAACTGTTGTTCTTTGAGATGTGTTGCTTATATCTATTCCACTATAAGTGAGTGCACACCACCGTGCACAGGTTCATGGAATGTTTTTCCCCTTAGCAGACACTGTAGAGTTGGCTCAGGTGCTCCCTGGAGTACCGTGCTCATGCCGTGGCATATGAGGCACTACCGACCCTACACCCCCTCAGTCCCTTCTTTCTGCCAACTCTGACAGCGGGGACGGGGGGTGGGTGTGGAATGGATATGAGCAACACATCTTGAAGAACAACAGTTACTGGTAAGTAATCTTGTTTTCTTCTTTGAGCGATTGCTCATATCCATTCCACTATAGGTGATTACAAAGCCGTACCCTGGTGGTGGGTAGGAGTTACCGGTGAGCTGCCTGCAGCATGGCTCTGCCGAATCCCACATACTCTGTCGCCTGCTGGGTGATGTCGCTTGAGCTCTGGTTGAGTGCGCTACGATGTTTCTTGAAAGTGGCATCTTCGCCTGCTCGTAGCCTAACTTGATGTAAGATGTAATCTACGAGGAGATGCTCTGCGTGAAGACAGGTGAGCCTTTCACCCAGTCCACCACTGCAATGAAGAGCTGCGTGGATTTCCAGAATGGCTTCGTTTGCTCGATGTAAAAGGTCAGGGCTGGTTACACGTCCAGCGCATGTCATCTCCTCTCCTCCTCTGAGCCATATGGTTTGGCAAAACAGGGGGAGAAAAATATCTTGATTACAATGAAACTGGGAAACCACCTTGGATTGGGAGGCCAGATGCAGCCTGAGCTGGACCTTGTTCTTATAGAATACAGTATGAGGGGCTCCAAGGTCCTGGTCTTAATTTTGGAGACCCTCCTAGGTGAGGAAATGGCCACCAGGAAGGCTATCTTCCATGAAAGCATTAGGCAGAAGCATGAAGTCATAGGATCAAAAAGGGTGGACCCCGTGCGTCTCGAGAGGGCCAGGTTGAGATCCCTGGGAGGCACCAGATCACGTACCTGTGGATACAAGCAAGACTTGTTGGGCCTGCACCGATCAGGTTCTCTCTCTCCTTCCATCAGCCACTGTGCCTCCAGGCCGTGAGATGCGGGGAGTCCAGGTCTGGGTGCAACAGACAACTATGGTCCTGGGAGAGAAGGTCGTGCTGCCTCAGAAGCTGCATGGGCAGGGCGATCCAACGGTCCAGAGGCATGCTGACCCAGTACTGCCTTGGTCAGGTTGGAGCGATGAGTGAGACGTCCACCCTATCCCACCTTACTTCCAAGCAGGACATTGGGCCGGATCGGAATGGGTGGAAACGCGTACATGAGGGTCCCTGTCCAGTCGAAGAGGAGTGCTTTGGAAATCGACCCGGTCTCGTGACCCCGGAGCGACCCAAGCCGTGGGCACTTTGCGTTCCAGGCTGACGTGAATAGATCTTGTTGGGGAACACCCCCTTTTGGGAGACGGTAGACACTACCTATGGGTGCCGCAACCAGTTGCGGTGGGATAGAGACATCCTGCTGAGGCGATCCGCCTTGTCACTCCTCACTCCTGGGAGGTGAGAGGCAGTTAAGTGGAAATCATGCCTCACTGCCGAATCTCACGGGTGAATCGCTTCCTCGCAGAGGGCCAGGGAGCGCATTCCTCCTTGCCTGTTTATGTACAATATAGCTGCGGTGCTGTCTGTCCACACCTGCACTAGTCTGCCTGTCGGGAATTGGAGGAAACGCCCTGCACTCTAGGTGAACGGCCCTCAGTTCCTTCCAGTGTAGGAAGGCTAGGGTGGGCAGGGGAACTATGATCACCCAATTGAGTGGGTGGCTGCTCAGCACATATATCAAGGCCAACCACGCCTGAATTGATCTGAGCCTCTGGCGAGCCAGTCTCACTACGTACGTGCAGGCCACTGTGTGGCCTAACAGCTGAAGGCAGTGCCTGGCTGCTGTTGTGGGCATTGTTGCAGCTAGGCGATGATATAGACCATGGCCTCGAAATGTGGCTGAGGCAGGAAATCTCTGGCCTGGGAAGTGTCCCGGATGGCTCCAATGAATTCTTTGTATTGCACTGGGGCTGGTATGGACTACAGCTCATATGAGCCGTCCCATCCTGCTGCACGTAGAGCAAGTGAGGGTCCTGGTCTCCTGCACTTGAGGCCTGGACCTGCCCCATATCAGCCAATCATCCCGGTAAGGGAATATTTGTGCACCCTTATGTCTCAGGTGGGCAGCCTCTACTGCCATGTGTGAAGTGGAGTTAAGCGCCTGATGCTGGGAAGGAAGAGCACCCTAAGCATGCATCGTTGAGGTCAAGAGCGACACACCAGCCTCCCAGGTCCAGAGAAGGGATGATGGAGGCCAGGGAAAACCATGCGAAACCTGAGTCATTTGACTTACTGTTTAGCCAACGCAGGTTCAACATGGGTCTCAGATGCCTCGGGGGTGAAGTGCTTCTGATAAGACCTCTTTCCCCTTCTGCCTTGAGGCACCATACCAGTGCTCCTGTGATGAGGAGGGTGTCCACCTCCTGCAAGAGGAGTTATTCATGAGAGGGGTCCCTGAAGAGGGACAAAGGGGAAAGGCTTGGGGGACAGCATTGTTTGCATCTTCAGGCAGATGTGAACTAGGGGGTGGCTCACATCTGAGTCCACGCCTAAACCACCCGGACCTCCTGGTGAACTTCAGGAAAGGGCGGGCAGATTCAAGAGAGCAGTAGGGGCGCCACCTTCGGGCACGCCATCACCAAGGCAGGTGAGAATCTGCAGCTCCCACAGGCCAGCAAAGAGGCTTTGGATTACACAGGAGGCCCCATACCTTTGCCTATCTGGGGGCTGAGGATGGGATATGGGGTTGATTCCATACTCTAAACCCTTATTCTTGTCCCTACTTCTGTAGCGTTGGAAGGGCCTAGCATAGGCCTTGGCTGCCACTGCGCCTGGGGCCATGATCGCTGCCTGGAAAACTGGGGCATGAACACGCCCAGGGAGCGAAGCGTGGCCCCGGAGTCCTTCAGACTGTGCAGCTTACAGCAGTCTGATCGGAGAAGAGGTCCAACCCATCGAAAGACAGGTCCGAGGATTGCAGCCACAAGCACCTCCTCATGGAAATGGCGGAGGCTATGGCCCTACCTGCTGAGACAGCAGCGTCACCCAGCGTCTGGGGCACTGCTCTAGCCACCATGATTCCCTCATCCAGGACAGTGGCGAAGTCTGCGGCCTGGTCCTGGGGCAGGGTCTTAGCAAACCACCTCAGGGAGTTCCACAAAATAAATTTCTCTCTCTCCAGTAGGGACTGATGGCTGGCAATTCTGAACTGCAGGGATGCCATGGAATAAATCTTTCTCTCGAACAAATGCAGCTTTTTGCTGACCTTGTTCTTGGGAGTGTAACCAGGCTGACCTTGCCCATCCCACTGGTTGGCTGTGTAAGCTGGGAGCACAGCACCAGGGTTCCCGGGGCTGGGTGAGTGAACAAATACTTGAACCCTTCGACCGGGACATAGACTTTCCTCCTGGCCACCTTCGATGTACAGGCGACTGAGGAAGGGGTTTTCCACAGGGCCTTAGCAATTTTGAGAGCCCTATTGTGGACATGTAGGGCTACTCTCACTGGGGCAGCCGCCGCCAGTACATTGAAGAGGGTATTATTGGCCTCACTAATTCCTTGACTGCCCGTCCCGAGTTAGAGGCCACCCTCTTGAGCAGCTCCTGGTGCGCCCTGAAATTCTCCAGTGGTGCCATGAGGTCCTGGGAGACTGCCTCTCCTGGGGAGGGGGAAAGAAGACTGCCGGGGCATGTCCTGCGGGTGCTCCCTTGCATGGTGAAGGCATTCGTCCATAGGGGGTCCCTCCATGGGGTCTGACTCCTTGTCTGAGGAGCAGTGGCTATAGGCCTTCTCATGTGTCAGGAGCATGTACTGCACCCCACTGACACTGTGGGTAGGGGCCCTGGTCCCATCTGGATGCCCATGGGGGCCACTAAAGACATTGTTGCGGCCCTGCCATCTCAACACTGAGGACTTTGCAGTGCTGATTGCCCCTTGGTAATCGGGACCAGCGCCGCTCCAGACTCCGTGGTGCTGAGCCTGGCTCTGGCGACCGGGTTCCACATCTGGGACTGCGTGGTGCAGGGTATTTGCGTGGTGACTGGGTTCCGCACTGCTTTGGTGTGTGCAGACCCCTCGGTGCCGAGGCCTTCAACAGTAAGAGGGTTCTGCGTCACCTGCAATGCGGGCGAACTCCATGGGACGCAGAGAAGGAGCTGTCTGAGCACCACCTGGTGGCCCTCGACTGGTGCTGCCTCTTGGCTCGCGCTGCCTCTGGTGCCGGGGACCATGGTTGGCACCAAGAGGGGGACTCTTCATCCTGAGTCGAAGCAGGCGGGCTCGACGACACCGACCTGGAGCGACTCCTGGGGGAGCGTCCTTGCTCTACCCCCGCTGGCCGTCCGGTGGGAGATCTTCCTCCCCCCGCCTTCCCCATACCAGGGGTCTCCACCACTCTTTGGGGGGACTCAACGCGCGCTTGCCCCGGGACACTGGCCCCTTCTCCTTCGGCAGGGGAGCGGAGGCAGCATAAGCAGGCCGACAAGGCTCTTGCTGCCCGAAGCCTCCGGTGTTGATGGCGTTGACAGGGGCACTCTCCCACTCCCAGGAGTCGGGGGTAGCTCCCTGCTCGGAGATGCAGGCACCAGAGAGGACTCTACAGGCTGGGCCATGGCTAGTGGATCCCTGCACTCGACCCTGCCTGTATTTACGGTGCAGGGGGGTGTCCACACTTTACATGCTGCCTCCTCTTCTTCAGCACTGGGGGCTGTTGCTTGATGCCAAGCCAAGCCCAGTGCCCGCAGTGCTGTGGAGCAGAACAACTCGGGCATGGAGCGCTGCTTCCGTGAGCAGGGCTTTGATATTTTAAAAGCCCTGTGGATCTTGCAGCAGTGCCCCCCCCAGCCCGCCAAGGTACCGATTGTGGGGGCCGGGGTCTTAAATCCAGGTGGCCGGGCATGCATGTGTGCGGTACTCCAGGGGGTGCCTGAGCCAACCCTACAGTGTCTAAGGGGAAAAAAAGTTCCGGGAACCCGTGCACGGTGGCTTGCACTCACCTATAGTGGAATGGATGTGAGCAATCACTCGAAGGAGAATCCTTTTTATATTTTAAATAGGATAGTATATTAATTTTAACATTATGACGCACTATTCATTTTTAGAACTGAGTAGTTTTTCTTGGAACAGAACTGAATATTTAATCCTGGAGGAGTTATCAACCTGAAGATCAAACCTGTGTACCCAACTGAGAAACAGTGACTTTAGAAGCCCAGTGATTTGACAACCAGAGAAGTTAAATGACCAAAAACGCCTTTTCTGTCTCTTAAGTCTGGAAAGGAGGATTCTTTTTAGGTATAAACTGCATAAGACTCCATACACAGAAATGTGGCCTCATCTAATGCAGAATATTTTTAAAAGAGAGAGCTAGAACAAAGGGTCTTCTTATAAAGGTGGAAAGGAATATGGATGTCTTTAGGCTGCCTGTTTTCAGTCCTGCTAGTGGGGTATCCTGCTGACATTTGTTGCCTGCTGAGCAACTTTTTTTTTTTTTTGGTTCGAGTCAGTAAACCAGGAGTCAACTATTATCTATTGAGTGGTCATTGCTTAGTACTGAATATTCAATATTGGCTCCTGGTTTTGGTAAGATACAAACAAAACAGAATATTCCATTTCTTAAACTTTCCCCAGGCTCACCTGAGCCTCCACGAAAGAACCTAGGGGAGAGCCAGCCTCACAATTGAAAAAAAACAAAATACTAGGGGTATTGCTACTTGAGTTAATCAGATAAGACACATCCTAATTTTTCTAGAATGACAAAAATGTCATCTAAACACTCTACTAAACATTTTTGCTGTTTCTTTCTCTTCCTACTGGTTGTTTAATCTTCTAACTATTATATAATCTGATACAATCTTTTTTACATATTGGTAATCCCTTTCTGGTTAATGGAAAACATATTGTGCTAATAGAGAGAAATCAGCTCAAATTTGTGTGGTCCATATTTATTGGTTAAGAAGTTTAATTGTGGAAAAACTAATTTAACCTGGTAATCAGAATTAAATTGTAAAGATTGTATCATCTGTACAACTGTAAATAGGTAAAAGCCTTTTATTCTTCTTTGAGTGCTTGCTCATATCCATTCTAAATTATGTTTGTGTGAGCCATATGCATCAGTGACAGAAATTTTTCCTTTAGTGATATTCATAGGGCTGGCTCTAGTGCCTCTGCAGTGGTGCACGTATGCACCCATATATAGGGCACTGCCAGCCAACCTCCCCACCCCCCTTCAGTTCCTTCTTACCCCCTGTAACAGTGCTGGAACACTCTTTTGCTTAGCAAATTCTCATCAACCTAGTGGTTTACTACTTTTTTTCAGTGTATATAGTTAGTTCTTATTGGTTAAGTTTAGTGTTAGTTTAGTTTAATATGTTTCACCCAGGGTTGGGGTATGCCCCAGACCCCAGGGTTTAAATCCTGTGCTTCTTGCCAAGAAGTTGATGCCACTGAGCGACCCGCACCAGAGCTGCTCATCTTGGATCACAGCCTGCATTCGTGCCTGCTACGAGCAGGCCGGGGGTCATGCCTCTAGCATCGCTGTCAGCCCACTCCACAAGGGCTCAGGCATCTTCAGCGGCCTTTCTCACATGTGTACCTGTACGAGACATCTGAAGAGCCGCTATGTGGTCTTTCAGTACATACTTTCACGTCCCATGATGTCATCATGCAGCAAGCTTAGGACAATGCGGAGTTTGGCAGAGCGGTATTACAATCATCACGTCCATGAACTCCTACCTGCCTCCGGTGGTAATGCTGGTAAGTCACCTAATTCAAAATGGACATGAGCAAGCACTCAAAGAAGAAAGAACGGTTACTTGCCTTGTAACTGTTGTTCTTTGAGATGTGTTGCTCATGTCCATTCCACAACCCACTCTCCATCTCCTCTGTTGGAGTTCCAATAAGAAGGAACTGAGAGGGAGGAGGGCTGGCAGCTCCCTATATATAGGCACATAAGCGTGCTACTGCAGAGGGTGCTAGAGCTGGCCCTATGGATACCATTAGGGAAAAAATTTTCGGCACTGGTGCACGTGGCATACATGCACTTAATTCAGAATGGATGTGAGCAACACATCTTGAATAACAGCAGCTACGAGGCAAGTAACCGTTCTTTTCATGCTTTAGAGGTGCTGAAACCTCTCCCAAAATTAGGATCCTCAGACACAGTTTGAAGAGATAAAATTAAACATATTGTAGATGAAATGTTAATTCGCACTTTATATTGGCATAAAGAAATGCACCAGCTACAATCTCTGATTAATCAAGTGAATAATTTACCCCAGTTATTCGCCTAAGAACTATGTTTACCAGACCTAATTGAAAAATACCTGTACCACTGCAGCCCTAATAGTCACACATGCTTCAGTTAAAAAAAAAATACACAGCTCTGCACTGTTGAGGTCATAAATCTAATGTTTAATCTTTCAGATTTAATACATTTCTGTATCTGTTTTCTTATTGTTTAATCCCTCTTATCCTTTTCTCTTAAATTACTATGTGTTCTCTACCTTTTCATATTTGCTGATGTCCCTCAGAGTTTTCACTTGTCTCTCGTCTAACTTCCACATCAGTGTCAAAATCCCCTTTCTCCCTTACCCTTATTCTCAAACACTCAGATACTTCCTCATCCGTGTAAGCCCACCCTCTTATACATAGACTTAAAATCAACAGAAGACTAAATTTACAATAAGGGAAGGGGGCACATTGTCCAGGGCAACAGCCATGGGAGAAGGCAAGTTTTACACCATCTGGTGGTTGGATTTCTACCATGGGGCTATCCCTGGACCTCAGGGGCATTGTCTTCTGCAGCCCCAATTTAGTAGGAGTCAGATAAAATTAAAGGCTGCTGTCAATCTCAATCCCTCTGTCTGCTGCCAGGAAGGAATATAATCTCCCTGTTTGTTCAATTTAGAAACTCCTGGCTGCTTCAAGGGTGGTAGTGACAGTAGAGAGAGGTTGGCTAATCTACTCTTTCCCAATCTCCTTTTTTCAATCCTCTCATTTCCTGCCTATACTGCTTCTGCTCAGAACTTTCCTAAACATAAGTAGAGGGAAACTGACCTTATTCTTAAAAATTTTACTGCTGCCCATAGGGTTTCAGATAGCAGTGAATAGTACTAGCAATAGTGAAATTGACATTAACAGTATTATGATCAATGTGCAGTTTTTACCACAGCTGTGAGCAGCAGCACAGACACTTGTGAAGTTTGTCTGCAGACTTAACAAGGCATTGCTGCATGGATTTACACTTGGTCCATGTTTGGAAAATTATATTTGCAACTGTAAGGGCTAGACATTTACTTTAATTTCAGTGACCACTTTAGGATCTGCAGAAATTGATGGCACTTGCCCCCAGTGATTTGGAAACTTTCCAGGACAAGTGGCTATTTCAAGTGTTGTATATTGTTATTATTATTACTGCATGCATATACAAAGTGCTTGTTACCATGTACTATTCTTTCTTTTTCAGGCACCAGAGGAAATCTTACGCCACCTGCAAAACATAGTAGACTTTGGAAAACACGTCATGAAACAGTTTTTTGGGGAGAAATATGTTCATTACGGGGTAATCATTTTATCCTTAATTTATATAGTTTAAATGCTTATCCATTAGTCGTCTTAGAAATATTCTATAGGTAAAGTGGTTTTGCTTGATGCAGACCTTTTAGTGTATGTTGTCCATATGAGATGCACAGCTTTGAGCAGAGCTCCTACCCTGCACTGTCCCTATAATCTACATTGTGATCAGGTCATTAGATTCTGCCCCATCAATTGAACCATTGAAGATTGTCAACTGGGTAGTGCTGGAGGTAGGGGCTGGTGAGTGTGGGGGAGTGAAAGCTTTCATACCTTAGTATGAAATTGGTGCATCTCTGGGGGACTCAGCCATCTGAATCTGACTATGTATTGTTTTGCCACAGATTTGGTAGGGAGTGAGGAGATCTGGCCTATAGAGGTTGCCCTGGATTACAGGGCAGTGAGAGGACTCTTTTCTTTTTTTTCCTGGTGGGCTAGATCAAGGTGTCTTCTTAAGACCTGAGACATGAGTAAAATACATAGGAGAGATTTGTGAAGAAAATTAAACCTCTCGTTGGAATATTGATTGATGAATTAAATATTTTTATCTTTGTAAGTCTTCCATTTCAGTTGTGAAAGGAAAGCCATTAAGCATATGAACTTGAGTTTAGAATACCTTCATGTCAATAATTACATTAAAAATAAAGTCCCATTCTGTTCCAGTAGGATTGTATGGCATAGAAGTTACATCCATGGGTATTTATGGTACCAGACTAAACTTGGTGCCATCTGCTTTCCCTAATTTTGATACGGTGTCTTGAGTTACTTGGTCTGTTTACTGTCAAGTACACTGAAATGAGGCAGGGGCCCTGTGGAAAAAATAGTATGTGATCATATGTGAAAAATGCAGGAGCCAGCTGTATCTTCTATTAATAGTGTGCATCTCTTTCTATATCATAACTATCGTGCTCTCTGCTACACTGGGGGCAAAGAGTTACCTAAGTCCTGGAAGGTTTTACATATTAGTAGGAAGTCAGACAGTGACACTAATTGAATTGCTGGTGCTCATAAAATGGCTGTTTGTGAAGTAGGGTCACTACCTGTGCGTCAAATGGAGAGAGAGGGGTGCAATCTGCCTCACCTGGCAGTCTGAATTCCTGAGGCATGGGAGGCCTACATAAACTTGCAAGGAAAGATTTAGGTTTTGGTAGGTAACATATATAGGCATTTTGTTGATTTAATTGTTTTCCTTTTTGTTTCTGTGGGTAAATCAGTAGTAGTTTGTTTTGAACAAGCTGTTTGGTCACTGCATTTTCATATTGATCACAAGTGCTGAAGGGAAGTCTACCACAATGCCAGCTGGGGCTGCTAAGAACATGGTTGGTGAGGAGGGGTGCTGTGACCTTGCAACCTAGTCTAAAAGTGGGGTGAATTGGGGGGATTCCACTCCTAAGAGTACTACAGGCACAGGGATGTCCCTTGGAAAGGGTGTGGTGACTGAATGAGGGATTTGTGACTGAATGTATCCCTGTGTTCACACCCTACACATTATTGTAATAATCTTGTACAAAATATGCCTTGTGAGGTATCACTTGAAAGCTAGTAACTCACTGGTCAATAATATCATGGTGAAATTCATATAGCAACATTATATGTAAAATAATGAACATAAGATGAAGTTATGATTGAAATGTGTTTACCAGACAAGTCTGGGAAGAGGGTAAACCAGTTTCTGAAGGACAAGCAGATGCCTCTAGCCAAGTGTCATCAAAGGTGATTGGCAATCAAGGGTCAAGTGGCCATTCTTTAGCAGCAAAGGAGGTCCTGAACATTTTAATCAACAACATAGAACCTTTTTCACCGCAAGACACCATATCTCCATTCTCACTGTTGGAAGGAACTTTATCTAGGGGTAATTCTCAGGATAATACATTTCAGAGGATGACTGTACTATAAACAAAAGGGTAAAAAAACACCCCAGGTATGCTTTCTCTCTCATATACACTCTGTTTCACCTGAGAAGACAAAGGAAATAGCCCTTAGGACTTTGAGGGCTGATATTGATTTAAGAATTTGGTTAGCAGTGTAGCTGGGAGCCTGTGGTAAGAATTTTACTTTGAATCAAGTCTTGTACTCACTTAAAATCTCTCTTTCAAGTTTAAAAAAAATATATATATATTGTTCTCTGAGTGATTGCTCATATCCATTCCACTAGGTAAGTGCGCGCCCTCATGCACGGTTCCCGGACTTTTTTCCCTTAGCAGTCTCTGTGGGGCCGGCTCCGGTGCCCCCTGGAGTGCCACACTCATGCCACGGTACATATGGCGCCGCTGGCCCCACAGACCCTCAGTTCCTTCTTTCTGCCCGTGACGGTGACTGGAACAACGCTTGCTCCCGCAAGTATTCTTCCCTTTTGTTGTTAGTTAGTATAGCAGTTCTCCCTGAACTTAGCTAGTTTAAAGTTGAGTTAGGAATAGTTTAGTTAGGAAAGTTAGGGAGCCTTAGGGCTCAAGCAATCCAGCCATGCCGGGCTCTAAACCCTACACTGGCTGTGGGAAGGCTTTCCCAGTCAGTGATCCCCACAATTGCTGCCTCAAATGTCTCGGTGAGCAGCATCGTAAGGATTGGTGCCGGATCTGCAAAGCCTCCAAGCCGAGGACCCAAAAAGAGAGGGACATTCAGCTGAAGGTGATCCTCATGGAGTCAGCTCTTCGTACGGCATCCGAGCTGCCTCGAGCCTCCTCGGCACCAAGTGTGTTGTTGGTGCAGAGTGCCCCACCGGCACCAGGCCTCTCTGGTGCCAAAAAAGAAGTGCCGCCAGCGTGCGGAGCACCCTACCTCCCCCTTACCGCAGGAGCAGCCGGGGTCGAGCCCAGAGGTGCTGGAACTGTGTGAGCAGCCTCCAGCACTGGCATGGGATCGGAGGGAGCCTTCCCCAACTCCTGGGAGTGGGGGAGCCCCTCTACAGGTCCCTTTGATGTCGGAGGTGTTCCAGGCAGCTCGAGCCTTGTTGGCCTTGCTCATGCCTCCGGTTCTCCCTCGGCCGAGGGAGTCAGGGGCTGTGTCCTGGGGCAAACCCACAATGCGTGTCCCCGAAGGGTAGGCGTGCCTGGCACCAGAGCAACGGCCACCCGGCGCAGGAGAGTCAAGCTGGACAGTTCCTCTCCCTCCTTGGGCTCATCTTGGCACTGGAGTCAGTCTCCAAGTCGGCACCGGTTGAGATTGCCGTCGGCTGGTCATCATCGAGACTTGGACTTGGCACCGAGGCATCGATCCTGGCACTGCTCACCGGCACCAGGGAAAAGACATCGCAAGTTCTTCGTGCCGCGGCACCAGTTGTCATCGTCGGCTTCACCCAGGCGTCGACACCGGTCCAGATGGCACCACCGCTCTTCGGGCTCATCCAGTGGTGGATCCCGGAACGGCTCTCCTAGGCGACATTGTCAGCACTGTTCCTTTGGCTCGGGCTCCCGGAAGGGTAAGGGCCCC
This sequence comes from Mesoclemmys tuberculata, assembly GCA_007922155.1. Lineage (NCBI taxonomy): Eukaryota > Metazoa > Chordata > Testudines > Chelidae > Mesoclemmys > Mesoclemmys tuberculata. Next base: position 7,743,589 of record ML677085.1, read on the forward strand.
TGGTACTGACCCCGGCACCGGGATGGCCCCAACCCCCTTGGCAGTGGCCTTATTAGGGACCGTTGAGAGCGCAGTTGGGGCAGGGAACAATGTCGGCCCCTGCCTCTGTTCCCAACAAGCTCTCCCTCAGGCCCCGCTGGTGCAGGAAAGGGACCGCCCCTTAGGGAAGGAGTTGGTCCCTGGCGAGGGTCCTTTGACAGGACCACGACACCTGTCGTCCTCTTCGTCGCCGGGCGAGGCGGCTTGTAGGGACCAGGGGGCCCCCTTGTCAATTTCAGGGTGCATCAGGATCTCCTGAAGAGGGTGGCTTCCAGCCTCGACCTGGAGGTCAAAGTACTTGAGGAGGAGGAGGATCTTCTTTGGGCGTGTGCGGACTCAAGGCCCTTCTAGGGTAGCCCAGCCTGTCCATGAAAGGGTGTTGTGGCTGGCTAAAGCAGTCTGGCAAACCCCCTCCTCGGTTGCCCCAACCTCCAAGGGCGCCGAGAAGAAGTACTACGTGCCAGCCGAGGGGCGCAAGTACCTTTTCACGCACCCAGCCCCGGGGACTCTGGTGGTGGACGCCGCCGACCAGAGTTCTACCCCTAAGAGCAAGGAGGGCAGGAAGTTAGACCTCTTTGGGAGAAAGGGCTACTCCACAGGGGCGCTCCAATTTAGGGTGGCAAATCACCAAGCCCTCTTGGGGAGGTACAATTTGAATTTATGGGACTCGATGTGAAGGTTCACAGAATCTCTGCCCTGGGATCAAGCAGCGGACTTTGCCACTGTCTTGGAGAAAGGGCTGACCATCCCCAGCGCAGCCCTACAGATTGCATCAGATGCTGTGGACACGGCCAGCAGGGTGATGGTGTCTACTATTGCCATGTGACACGCGGCATGGCTCCGTCCACAGGGCTGTCCCAGGAGGTGCAGCACTCCATCCAGGACCTACCCTTTGATGGAGCTGGTCAGTTCTCAGACAAAACAGATGAGAAGCTGCATGCCCTCAAGCACTCTAGGGCCACGCTGCGTTCCTTGGGCCTGTACACCCCTCAGGCAGCGAGGCAACAGACCCACCAGCAACAGCAGCGCCCGCAGCAACAGCAGCAATCTAGGCCACCGCCTAGGCCTTCCTCCCCACAAGGGTAGGTATAAGAACAGGCGTGTTGGACGGCGCGACCACTCCGGGTCGTCCTCTGCTTCCCAGCAAGGGCCCCCCAGGGTCCCAAAGGTAAGCGGCAATTTTGGCAGTGTGCCCGAGGGTGGCATCAGTATCCCCCTCCTGGTTTCAACCCTGGCCTTCAAAGACAGACTAAGGCCCTTCTACAAGCACTGGTGGGACATCACGTCGGACCGTTGGGTCCTAGACACAGTGCGCCAGACTTACGCCCTCCAGTTTGTAGCTTTCCCCCCCAATTCGCCCCCTTCCCCATTCCTCTTCAGGGACCCATCTCACGAGCAACTCCTTCTTTAGGAGATCCACTCCCTCCTGTGCAAGGGAGCGATAGAAGCGCTTCTGCCGCTCGAGGTGCGAAGGGGGTTCTACTCGAGGTACTTCCTCGTCCTGAAAGCCAAGGGCAGCCTCAGTCCTATTCTGGACCTGCACAGGTTAAACAGGTTCATAAAGAAACTCAAGTTTCGCATGGTGTCCCTAGCGGCCATTATCCCAGTTGTAAATCCAGGAGATTGGTTTGCCGCCCTCGACATGAAGGATGCGTATTTTCATATTTCCATCCTTCCCAGCCACAGGCGCTTCCTCAGGTTGACGGTAGCTGGTGGCCACTACCAGTTTACGGCCCTGTCCTTTCCTCCCCCAGGATCTTCACAAAGTGTGTAGCAGTAGTGGCGGCCTACCTGAGGCGAGGGGGGCTCCAGATCTTCCCCTGCCTGGACGACTGACTGATAAGGGGCACGTCCAAGTCTCAGGTGGACGAGGTGGTTTCCCTCGTCCATGCCACCTGCAACAGTCTGGGGCTGCTCGTCAACGAGCAGGAATCGACATTCTCCCCAGTACAGCGCATAGAGTTTATAGAGCCAGAGCCTCCCTCCCATGCTCGAGATTCAAGGCCATGTCAGCGATAATATCGCAATTACAGAGGTGCCCCACGACGACAGCCAGGCAGTACCTTCAGCTGTTGGGTCACATGGGCTCGTGTACGTATGTGGTGAGGTTGGCCGTCCTCAGGCTCAGGCCCCTCCAGGGTTGGTTGGCCTCAGTGTATGTGCCCAGGAGGCACCAGCTGGACAGTGATGACAGTTCCCTCCACGGTTCTGGTGCCACTATGGTGGTGGAGAAACCCCGGGATGGCGTTGGAAGGGGTTCTGTTCAGGGACTTGACCCCCTCGGTCACCCTGATATGCGATGCGTCGGATTTGGGGTGGTGGGCCCACATCAGCGGCAGCCTGAGAACGCAAGGGCACTGGTTGCAGGAGGAGAGGGCCCTCCACATCAATGTGAAAGAACTCAAGGCAGTCAGACTGGCATGTAAAGTGTTCCTCAAGTTTTTATTGGGCAAAATGGTACAGGTGCTGATGGACAATACCACAACAATGTTTTATATCAACAAACAAGGGGGGGCGCGCTCTACGGCGCTTTGCTGGGAAGCACTTCGACTTTGGGACATTGCGGTGAGGCACAACTTCTTTTTAACCACCTCTCACCTCCCGGGGGTTAGGAACGACGAGGCGGAGCGCCTCAGCAGGTCATTTCTACCCTGACAAGACTGGTCTTTGCATCCGCAGCTAGCGGCCAGGATTTTCCGTGAGTGGGGTGTTCCCCAACTGGACCTGTTCGCGTCGTCCTGGAACAGAAAGTGCCCGAGGTTCTGCTTGCTCGGGGGTTGTGAGCCGGGCTCCATCTCCGATGAGTTCCTCATCGAGTGGACGGGAACCTTCATGTACGCATTTCCCCCCATCCCGCTCTTGCCCAAAGTCCTCTTGAAAATCAAGAGGGACAGGGCTGACGTGATCCTGATCGCCCCAGCGTGGCCGAGACAGCACTGGTTCAGTATGCTGCAGGACCTCTCTGTTGCTGCACCGATCAAGCTCCTGAGGAGCTCTACCAGGACCACGGTCACTTGCTGCATCCGAGCCTGGAGTCCCTGCACCTGACGGCCTGGAGACACACTGGCTGACGGAGGAGGAGAGAGCCTGCTCAGCTCGGGTCCGGCGCATTCTTCTGGGCATCAGAAAACCTTCTACACAGGTCGTATATAGGGCCAAGTGGAAGAGGTTTACCTGCTGGGCGCAGTCATGGGTCATCCCTCCAGGTGTGTCCCCTATACAGGCTATCCTGGAGTATTTACTGTAGCTTAGACTCCGGAGTTTGGCGCTAGCCTCCTTTAAGGTGCCCCTGGCAGCCATCTCAGTTTTCCATCAGCCATTGGAGGGGCGGTCCCTGTTCTTCCACCCAATGTTGGTGAGGTTCCTCAAGGGGATTGAGAGGCTTTACCCGCAGGTCTGTGACCTAGCGCTTGCCTGGGATCTCAGCCTGGTCCCCTCTAGACTCACAGATCCCCCCTTCGATCCCTTGGCCACATGCCTCCTGCTAATCCTGTCCTGGAAGGTGGCCTTCCTCGTGGCCATGACTTGGCTAGGAGGGTCTCTGAGCTAAGAGCTTTGACCACGTAGCTCCCTATACGGTGTTTTTCCGGGATAAGGTGCAACTGAGACCCCACCCAGCCTTCTTGCCCAAGGTGGTCTCACAGTTCCATTATAATCAAGACATCTTCCTCCCCGTGTGTTTTCCTAAACCGCATGGGTCGGAGGAGGAGAGGAGACTACACTTCCTGGATGTGAGGAAAGCCTTGGCCTTCTACATCAAGAGGACAAAGCCCTTCTGGAGGACGCCGCCGTGCTGGACAGGATGAAGGGATCCCCGGTCTCCACGCAGTGCATCTCCAGATGGATCATCGCCTGTATAAAGTACTGCTATGAGTTAGCAGGCATCCAGCTCCCCAGGATGGTGACAGCGCACTCAACCAGGGCCAGGCCTCGGCGGCGGCCTTCCTGGAAAGGGTCCCCCTGGATGATATCTGCAGAGCTGCCACCTGGTCATCGGTGCACACCTTTGCTTTGCACTACACCATCGTCCAGCAGGCTAAGGAGGATGCGTGAGTTGGCTGAGCTGTGCTAAGGGCAGCTCACTGGTGACTCCTACCCATCTCCAAGGTACGACTTTTTAATCACCTAGTGGAATGGATATGAGCAATCACTAGAAGGAGAAAACATTGTTACTTACCAGTAACTGTTGTTCTTCGAGATGTGTTGCTCATATCCATTCCATACCCATTCTCCGTCCCTGCTGTCAGAGTCGGCAGAAAGAATGGACTGAGGGTCTGTGGGACCGTTGGCACCCTATGTACCGCGGCATGAGCATGGCACTCCAGGGAGCGCCAGAGCTGGCCCTACGGAGACTGCTAAGGGGAAAAAAGTCCGGGAACCATGCACAAGGGCGTGCTCTCACCTAGTGGAATGGATCTGAGCAACACATCTCAAAGAACAACAGTTACTGGTAAGTAACCATGTTTTTTATTCTTTAATTGAGTAATGCAGTGTTGTTTCAACTGAACTGTTTGGTAACTCCAGTTAAAGTAGCAAACTGTTGTACGTTGACCCGTTATAGGGGCTATGGACCTCTAATACCTGAACTGTCCACAAGAGTGCTGGACAGTGCAGAATACTTTGTGGGGAAAATCTAGGAGTGGGAGCATGTTGGGGTCACTGAAAGTAGTAACCAAAGCTGATGAAAACTAGTGTATGATTGGAGAGTGGCTGGCAGGCTGCAGCTATACATAGTGTTATCTGGAGGCTGGAAGGCTGTTTGTGAGCAACACAGGCAGAAGCTACAGCAGCAAAGCATCATGAGGCACCCAGGGCAGGGCAGGGCAGGGCAGGTGGTGACACATCCCCTCACGGGTCTGGATTGCACCCTGGATTGTCACAGGGTCAAAGGTACAGCTCACCCTGAACCACAACATCATGTAATTAAACACTGTATCGTAGTATAGAGGAGACAAATTAAGGCAACCTTAATTCTGGCATTTCCTAACTTTGTAATGTTTCACTTTGCAACTTTTAATGTCGTTTTGTTGTATGTAATGCCATCTAGATTATGGGAAAACTATTTCACAGACATTTTAATGGTTACATCTTAACTATTTTACTGGGACCACTTTTTTTCCTTCGGCGTATTAAGCCTTAGTTACCAAGAGACCCAAAATGAAAAGCTTAGAAGGACCCATTTAAAATTTCTAAAATATTAAATACCCTTTCTAGAGACTAAATGATGCAATTTTAATGTTTCTCGTGACCTTTTGGAGCTAGAAGTGAATGTGTATGTCCCATTCTGATGGGAGAAGGCTCCCATTTCTATCCTGGTAGGGTTAGGAGTTCCAATACTGGTACATAAATAATATCCTTTCTGGACCTGGACACCTTTTGTTAGGAAATTCTATATTTGAGAGTAGGGGAAGGTAAAAACATATTGTGGTAGGTTGATTTAAAAAATAAATAAATTTGAAATTGCTTAGAACAAGTTCCAGTATAGGTGTATTGGTGGCAGGGGAAAAAGTTTTTAGCTGAGATAGGAGGACCGTGTTGTGGTTAAGATACTTGACTGGGACTCAGGAGTTCTGGGATAATTTGTGAGTTTGCTATAGAGTACTTTAGTGCTCTTGAGTTGGAGAGGTCAAGGGCATTGGCATTGTCAACTTTATTTATTTTATATCGATATAAACTTATAAAAAATTGGCTTTAAACATCATTGTTTCACTAGCAGCTTTATGCCTTAGATAAATTTAGGTGGGACTAGAACGACTTGTTTTCTTGGCTATATCTTGGGAGTAGGCTGCTCATTTTTATAAAATAAAAGTTCAGTGGAGCTTGCAGTATAAATGGGACATTATTTTATATATTTATACTTTTTATATTGCCAGTAAAGTCTTGGATTTGATTTAAAAAAAATGCAGATTTGGAATAAATCTATTGAACAACAAAACAAAAAACTCAACCACTTAACACAGCTAGGACACAACAGAGACCAAGAGCTGTTGGCTTCACTCATACCACATACAGCTAACTCAACTTCATAATGGGGGCTGACCTCAGAATACTAGAAGCCTTAGAAATATATGCCAAAATATAGTATTAAACTCTGCCCACTACCTTTAATGAAGCCTGGTCTTTTTTGATGGGACAGAGGAGACACAAATGTATAAACCCTAAATGTAAGCTGCCAAATTAGGGGAAATGTATTTGCAACTTTATGTGGACTTACAATTCCAGTGGACTGTGCAAATGGTTTTAACCATTTTAGTAAGGTAAGAGAATACTATTACATTATGAGATAATGCACAACCTCTACACTTATGCAAGAGAATTAGATCGCACAAGGGGAGAGATGCAGTATGTATTTATTATTATTATTATTATTATTGAAATAATGAAGTTATTAATGGAACCCTATCCAGCCCCAGTGATACATTGTCACTTAATCTATCATCTTTGACTTCAATCTTGTTTTGTAAGCGTGGGCTGCCCAGCCTGTTTCCCTGGTCACTGCAGTGTGGCATGGGGGAGGAGGAGGTCTCCTCTTCATCTAGTCCTGCCCTCCCTTTCTAGGGAAGGATGGTTAACCTTTTGCTCTTTTACTGGCTGATAAACTTAGCCTAATATTTTTAAACTTGTAGTCCATTATCTCCTTATTTCAATTTTTCGATAACTGAGTTGCTTCCATGACTGTGAAGGTCAGATCTAGTTATACTGCAATGTAGAAGTTCCTGGGCTCTGTTTGGTTGCAGTGTTTAAATCTATAAATACAAGAACTTTGCCAGTTTATAAGTATTCAGAACAAGGAAAAACTCATTTATTTTTAGAAAATGCATAACATTACTGTAGTTGCACAGTGGCTTGGTGTATATTGCGTTCCTTTGTAAAAGGGCAATAAAATAATCTGTTTTAACAGGCTAAATGGAACAGACATTGAACCTCTAGCTTTTTTGTTTTGTTTTGACAAACTGGTGAAGGGCTTTTTCAGTGTCATGCCAGGATATGGTATTGTGTATGTGACCTCCTCAAACACTCTGGATTACAATTTGTACCACTTTATAGTGTTGAATAACAAAAAAACTCTCAATCAAGAAATGACTTGTTTTTCACTGCAGTTCAGTTGATTTTATGTAACTTGTTTGATCCACTTCATTGTAACCCATCCAAAATTTTGTGTATCTTTTGTGTATTTCCATGTAAAATTTTACTTTAAGATACTTTCTTTAAAATGAATTAACCTGTGTGTTAAAATATTAAATATTTGTGTTTTAGGAAGTTGTTCGGCTACCTTTGGACTTTGTAAAACAGCTTTGTTTTAAGATCCAGTCTGAGAGGCCAGGTAAGGAACTCATGGTTATAATTAAGATTCTTGCTTTCAACTATAAAATGTTCAGTTAAATTGCACAAGAAAAATGTGATTTCTAAAATCTGATAAAGAAAATTGTTTTGATAAGTTACAATATCATTTAATCATTGCTGTTGCCTAGTACTTAAAGGGACATAGAACATTTTCAAACAGTGTGATTTTCAAGTTGACTATCTATTGTAATTAAAAGTTACATCCTAGATTACTATCAATGAAAAAAAATAGGGGGAGAATTTTTTACTGGTATGTTTACCTTGTGCATTTGTAAGGCTGGGTCTACACTTACAGCGGCAAATTCACCGCCGTCACATCGATTGCTCTGGATCGACTGAGCGGTCTGTATAGACACACTCAGTCGATCTAGGAAGCGACGTAGGAAAACCACCCTGGTAAGTGGAATAGCGCTGCGTCGAAGGGAGTGCCTGTTCCCTTCAACGCAGTGCAGTATGGACGCTGCGGAGAGGAGACGCTGCAAAGTCGATGGGAGATACGCAAGTGATTTACGTCACTTGCGTATCTCCGTCGACTGCCGCCGAATCGCAAAGGTAAGTGTAGACTGGGCCTGAGTGCTTTTCCTTCACTCAAAAGCCCTTTACAAATGTAAAAGGGAACAGAAACCCATTTTCCTTTTTTGTAATGGAATTAAAAAACAAAACAAAACTGGACATTTATAGGTAACTAACTGTGCTATAAAATTGGAATTATTTGAGTTGGACTGTTTAAAAAATGGCAAGTTTTCAATATTTTAATTTGGCGCTAGATATTGATGTTTTATGTTCTTATGTTTCTGATTTACTAGTGAAAACCTATTTTATGTAACGTGAAGTGGAATGTGGCAGTTGACTTGTACCCAGTGTCATCCATGACTTGGGATTCCTTTACTAAGAAGCTTGGGTTTTGAACCCTTTACCTGTAGTCTGCATGAAAACTGAATCATAAGTGGTGTTAAGCTTTCTTATTTCCATAATGAAATACTGTGAGACTTGTGAAGTAGATGTTCCTAGAAAACCCATCATGTGGCAGTCTGACCCCTACAGGGGAAAATTCAAAAGATGTCCCTTTTCTAACTGATTCCTTTTTGGCTCTTGGGTGGTTAGTTAAGTAAGTTCATAGATTTTGGCTAGTGCAGTCCCCTGGGGAATGATGTAGTAATAAATCCAATGTAACATGAGACCTTATACTTTATGGTTCTTTCAATCCAGTAGAACTGGATGTGGTTTACAGATTAAGTACAGGACTCTCCATACTACGTTGTTGAAATGTACCCATCATTGGGGGTGGAATACAGAGCACAGTTTAACAGTGCCAGTAATGCTACACAACAGTATTAGCTAGCCTTTGAAATGAATACTTAAAATGAAATTATAGGAGAAATTATGGCAGGCTGCATTAGTTACTGGGATAGGAATTTCAGTTAAGATGATGGGACCTACCCCTCTTATTTCTGGGTGGGAGGGCCCCCCCCACCCTCCCATACACCTGGAGCTCTCAGAATTTTCTTCAGAGTTTTCACATCCATGCACTGACTGATACGGATTCTTCTTAGTTCTAAGACATGATCACAGGCCGTGGTTGTATGACTGCTTCATGTGGTCAGGTTTGGACCGCAGTTTTGTTTTTTAGAGGGAAATATTTAGGGTCCTGCAAATCTGGATATCCACGGACCATTTTTGCAGATAGTGGATTGGAAATGGTTACAATTTTGTATTCGTGCACGGCTTTAAAAATAGGATCTCAGAGTCAGGGAAGCAGCTGTCTGTAGCTCATCGCCTGTGAGGTTGCTTTCCTGCCTTTGAGATCCTATCGTCCCTGTCCCATCATCTCCCATACAGAGAAAGGGGAGGTGATAGACCAAGACAGGCTGCAAAGTACCCCATGCTCCTATCGCTGCGATTTAAGCAGCGAAGCAATTTAGTAAATCTTTCCCAATGTTATTGCCATATCAGGTCAGCTGGAGAGGAAGGCAGCTGCTTTGGTAAGTCAGTATGGCTTCCTAAGAGACTATGCACTGAAGACGGAGACTGTTCAGTTGGTCATATGCTAGAAATAGTAGTAGGATTGCATCTGAGTTACCATCCCACACTGAAATAAGCCCTACTCGCTTACATGTCTTCATGAATCTCATAAGAAAATAGTGCCTGTCTCTTCCTTTCCCACTTCCAACAGAGGCTTTATTCAAGGTGATTTATACCATCATGCCTTGACTTAGATTGGGAGGACAGCTATTGCAGTTTTGGTTTTTACTTTGAAATCAATGGTAAAAGATGGCTGTGCCCTACATTTACCTTTCTTGATGGTCCCCCTTCTCTAAATAGTGGACATCATAACTCTACAATGTAAAATAAGTACATAAATTGTTACTTTTCCCTATTTTTCTTTTTCCAGAGTCTCGCTGTGATAAAGACTTGGACACACTTACTGGCTATGCCATGTGCCTTCCTAACCTCACCAGGCTGCAAACCTATCATTTTGTGGAACACCGACCAATCCTTTGTGTAGAGATTAAGGTGACTTTGTTAAATATTTGGGGAGGGGGTGGGGATTACTAATTCTGGGTTCTTTTAAAAATAAATATATGGTAACTATATATTTAGTTTAAAAATTGTGCAAGTTCTAGGTAAAGGAATCCTCTTTCCTTTTTGGAAATTCTAGCATCACAAGTATAAAGTATTTAAACAGATTGAAAGCAGTCCTTACAAAAGTACAAGGTCTATTTTTTAAGACACTTTTATCTTTCAAATAATAGAAACTAAAGCTATAGTTTGGTATTTTCAGTGCTTTTTAATCATATTATTTTCCCTAGTGAAAGATGCATGTAACTGTATTTGCTTTGTGGTATAAAGGTTTGTGATTGTTCAGTACAGCACTGTGCAGCTCAAAAAGAGGCAAGAAACCCCTGGCTTCCTTATGAAATACTGTTAAATAACTTGCAAAGGAAGAAAATGTTTCTCTTTTTCACCATTCATTAAAAAGGCTTGAATGATTCTTTTGCTCCCTGACTTTACATGGTAAATCTTGTTTTACTGCCTTTGCTGAAAGCCGGGGTAAAACCTGAGCAGTTGAGAGGGGAAGACTTGTAATTATTGTATAAACCTACCCCATGTCCTGAATTTGAGTTGTTATGTAAGTGTTTTTAAAAGACTGTGCATGTGCATGCAAACATTTGGGACAAAATATTTTTGCTAAAGATTCAACTAGCCCCTTCATTAAAGTGACGAGAGATCCACTGGATGACTTTAGTCCTCCAGCAAAAACTGGAAGATAAGACATGATATTCCTGACCTTTTTAAGGTATGAATGCATCAAAACTCTTTCAGGCTTATTACCACATTGTAAAGAAGTGGCTTTGTTGTGCCCTTTTAAAATAAAGGGTTTAAGATAGCAGGAAATAGAAATAATATGAAAATATGAGCATGAAACCTTATTACAGGTTTTGCCTGCTTTTTGTCTCTTTAAAACTCCTTTGATTAAGTATATGAGAGAAGAAATATATAAAAGTGTACATGTAAACGTATTAAAATGCATATGAAACATTTGTTTTTTTGCAGCCAAAATGTGGGTTCATTCCTTTCTCTAGCCATGTTTCGCAGGAGATAAAGCACAAGGTGTGTCGTTATTGCATGCACCAGCACCTAAAGGTAAATCTGTAAATATTCAGCCTGCTTTTCTCTTATTTGCCATGCACTTACTTTTATTATAAACATGATACTAAACTCCTGTTTTCCTGTTGAAACGTGTACATTGTTGCGTATTTCCTTGTGATTTTTAAGGAGGTAGGTATTGATGTGCCACTGAGTTGCTGGGGGTGAACGTGAAAGGGAGTGAGTGTATAATTGGAAATCTAGACTTTGTGGGAATTTGGAAACAGACAAGTATAATAGTAATCTTTGCTTGGGAGTATTTCTGCTTGGACAGTTTTAGTGTCAGTCTGGTAAACTGACATCAAATTAAGTTTGAAATACTTCTCATTAAACATGATCCAGAAAGTCATGTAAAGTCCATTGGTGTCTGGAGAGCTCTCTGTTAATGTGAAAGCTTCTGTCTCACCTACTTAAATTATTAGCTCATCCATAGTGTGTAACAGCAAACATTGAAGTTGTTCACTTAATCACTAATAGGTACATCAGTACTAATATCTTATTCAAATGTTCGTTGTGCCTAGAATGAAGCTCACTGTGCCTCTACTCCTAATATGAGAGATTCCCCCTTTTAATGTTCTGGAATTTAACTGAATTGGAGTGAAGAGAAGGTAGCCCCTCTACAGGCCAGAAATAGTATGTCCAAAGGCTTTAAATATTCTGAGATTCCCTAAAACAAAACTAATGCGTGTTTCATAAAACTGCTATTGTATTAACTGAGAGCATCACAAGTGAATATTCATAGTGATATGTGTTTTCAACAGGTAGCAAATGGAAAATGGAAGCGACTGAGCAAATACTGTCCCCTAGATCTCTTCTCAGGGTAAGAAAATACTTTATTACATTTAAACCTCTAGAAATTAATTCAGTAGCTGCTAATTACTGTAGGTGGTTCAGACTGCAAAACATGAGACCTTGCAAGAACTAGGATACTACTCAGATTTGTTTGCTCTTCTATATTATCTCTTTCTTTGAACTGGCTTCAGCCTGAGTAATGATATCCTGGGGAAATATATTCAGTGTGGGTGATGAACATACATGGCTAGACTTTTGGGATCCTAGTGCTACTGTAAGGGTAATACAATGAGAAGTGTGTGTATGTGTTAAAATACTACGTGTATTTTTCTCTAGAAATAAACAGAGAATGCACTTTGCCTTGAAAAGCTTATTACAGGAGGCACAGAACAATTTAAAAATATTTAAGGTAAGATTGGCTGAAATTTCTTGTGTTTTTTTTAACGGTCTTGTAAATTATTAGGTCCATTTAACATAACATCTGAATATTCAAAACTCGGCTAGCTATCTAGTTGAGGATTTTCCCCATTCCCACTTTCTAATTACAATTTGGGAAAGATATATGTAGATTTGAAGTTATGGAAGGTAAATCAATACCCCACTTAGTTTTTGTTGGAAAAGTCTTTAAGACATAATGAAGCTGATGGGCTGTATTGTAGCATCCACAAGTAATACCATGACTACTGCATAAACAAGTGGGCTTTTCTTTCAGTATAAGAGGTTTTTCAAAATGTTGCAAATTTGAGTGCTCCGTGAAGGTATATTTTTTGCATGTAGTTTCATAACTTGTGTGGAATACGTTGTCCATTGTTTACTTAAGAGCACAGAGACATTTCTTCTTCTTAGAGGAAGTAAAATGTTACTTCATTGCCCACAACTGATGCAGCAAAAACATAGCAGTAACATGAACACTACTGTGTAGACTATGGCGGTAACACTTGCATAGATGTTAATGCTAGAAAACAAGCTGTCAGCTATTTCCAACATGAAACAAAGTAGCCCTCCAATAGAAGATATAACTCCAACTTGAATGATCTCAGCGATGCTGAAGTGTTAGTATTTTGATTTTTGTAAATGGGCAGGGGGGGAGTGACCAACCTCCTCAATGCCACTCTACTTACATTGTTCTGGGCCTGATCCAAAGTCTGTTGAAGTCAATGTGGGTATTTCTTTTGGGTCGGCATCCATGAAAAAGTCTGATAGTCTTTACTGGTGGCTTATGGTTACGCTTAGGTAATTTTATTGGGGGAGAGTATTCTCTGCAATTTATAAACTAATTTTATATTTAGATATTGAAAATGTTAAAACTTTTCTATCTTAAACTTTATGCAATAAGTCACTTTTCCTCCTAGAGTCTGTTCAGCAACTGTGTCTGGGCTAGCCACTAAGCCTACAAGACAATTTACCTCATAATGCAGTATTGCATTTGTGACAGACAAAGAAGTATCTAACTGGTGCAATTGTTCAATAATTTGAATTTTCTTCTGAGAAACGCACATAACCAGCATCTTTGTTATGTGATCAGACTGTCTGCTTGTATCCCCTGAAACTTGCCTCTTCAACTGTTAACTCTCACACTTAATGAGTTTGTTCAGCATTGTTTGTAAATAAATATTCATAATTGGATTTTCTGAAATGCATCAGTATTTCTTTGCCCAATTGCAGAATGGTGAACTAATTTATGGCTGTAAGGATGATCAGGACTCTCTCTCTGACTGGAATGAACTTGCTCGTCACTTAAAACCATTCTTTGCTGCAAACGGAATGGTCAATGGACCGCCTTGTACGTGGACAGTTATTAAAGAATTAATCCATGTAATAACAATGACTCTACTAAGCAGTACTGATGCCTGTAGGGCAGGTAACATGAAGACAGTTCCCATTTCGCGAGGAAGGAGCTACTGTGAAGCAAGTGCTTTCAGTAAGGAGCTGGTAAGAAATGGTAAGAATTAATTTCACAGAGATTAAATATGTTGTAGTACAATCCAGGGTATGTAATATGCTGATTCATGTCACTGCATGTTGTTTGCTGTTACTTAGGGTGAGAGTTGAAGCAACAAGAGTGGAAGCTTTTGTTACCTGTTTAAACACAAGAAAGTTAATGAGCTGAACAGCCACTGCTCTAAAATTCTTATACATTCATTGTAAACAGTTCACATAATTGATTTTCATTTAATTTAAATTTGACTTAAATACTTTTTAGTATTGCATCTACTGATGATGAAATTACACTCATCAATGCACGCATGTAACAACTCTAATAAAGAAAAATGAAAGAAAAAAATATATGCTCCAGCTGATCACCCTACTGCATCTAAACAAACAGTAGAGTTTCTTGCCTTAGATTGAGGTGCAGGCTAGCTGATATTAACTTAGTTTAGGTCAGATGAAATTCTTTTGTCTTTTTTTCCACAGGAGGTAGGTGATTAAAAGGAAAACGGGTTTTTCATGTGTCAGAAATGGAAATGAGGATTGGGAGTTGGATGTGGGGTAGAGCATGATGTTCTCCTTTGCAATCTGGATTGGTGTATTTGCTATGTCACCCCAATCCCTCACTCTTGGAGCCTGTTTTACACTTGCTGTACTGTGTGAACCCCCATCCTGGGTCATCCCCCACACAGCCTACAGCAAGTCAGCTGCTCCTAACTCAGTGAGTGCCTCTAGCCAGCCACTCAAGGGATTGTGCAATGGTATGCCCCCCGTGAGCATGCCCAGGCCAGATACAAGCCTAGGAATTGTCATCTTACAGTGTTCAGTGCTGCACACTGCAAGCTCATTGGTTCATCAGTTTATCAAGGAAACTGATGTGCACCTGCCTTGTTCCTCTGAAATGGCGTCTCTAACGGACCTTAAAGCACATGCACTGCTTTAGGTAAAACAAACAAGTGTATTAAGTGCAGGAAGACTTTAAGTCATTATAAGCCAGAGGAGGGCAGGTGAGATTTGATCAAAAGAAAATAAAAGGCAAATCACATTCTAAACTACGTTTAACTCTTCGAGCAACCTTAGTCTTAGACCATTCTCACCACAGGCTGGCTGCTCTGCCTCCAGCAGGCTCCCTTCTGGGTCAGCATTTCAGTTGCTTGGTGGGGTTTGTAGATGGAGGTGGGAGAGAGAGAGAGAGAGAGCAGCAAAATGTCTCCCTTTTTCAACATGTTCCTTCGTCCCCCTCTGTCACCTGACCTAAATGTCCTTGTATGGGTTCATCCATGCCTGAGTCACATCAGCATCCGTTATTGATGCTTTAACTAGTGCATTGTTCCTGGAAGAGCTGGTTTGTTTTATGCATGCCTTAGTGAGGCATGAACTACCTCTCCACTCTTGGAAGGTTTTGTTTGAATCTGCTTCAAGCTATGAAAAACGCTTTTGGGAACATTATATAGCACAGCCTCATAACCATACATATGACATTGCAACAAACATCACTATAACAATCATGTTCAGTGTGCCATGAGCAATCCCAAAACATCTGACATGACATACTTTGCATTAAACAATACACAATTATAAGGATGAACATGCATGACCCACAATCACACTGTAAGGGTGTACATGGGAGGGCAGTGTGTCACACAGAACATATTACCTCCTCACTACTCTAGTCTTGCAAAAGTTCAGTTGGTCTTCATGACATTGCCACTGGTTGGCACACAGCTCCGACAGCGTGGCATTATGTGATCATGGAACCATTTCTGAGCAGTAATTGACAGAGAGTGTGCTTGAGCCTAGCGCACAAATGCTGCATTACGTACTCGTGTTATTGCTTTGACTCAGATTTTTCTTTAAGGTGATCTCCTGAGCTGAATTCCTTGAAAAAAGTATCTTTTTTTTTTAAGGCAAAGTACTGTTTTCTACAATGTATAATAGCTACTCGAGATCTGAAATGCTACATGACTTGATATGAGAGAGATTATCTAGTAGAGTCTGAGAGATATTTTCAAAGGCACAAAGGGCAAATGTGTGCTGAACTGCCTCCTACAGCTTTGAATATCTCCAGTAATGTAGGACGGAGCATGAAAATGTGAGGGATTTGTCTTTTTTTCCTCTTTATTTGAGCGTTTTGTCATGCTAGAAAGAAAATCTGATTCCATCTGGTAAACTGCACTGGAGAGTCAAACATTAGTGTTGTATGCAATATTGGGTTCAAAATGTGAAACGTTTAATGCCCAGCCCTTACTATTTTAAGTCAAAATCAGCCAGTAGCTTTTTTTACAACTGATCAAGCTGGGGCCTAGTTGGGTCTATTATGTAAAAGTGGTTATTCTTTTTCAAACTTCTTTATTTTAAAATACTTTTTCTTCTAGGTAAAAATAAAATGGACAGTTCTGGCTTACCAAGGGGCTGTCTTCTTTATAAAACCCTTCAGGCTCAGATGCTGGACATGCTGGATATTGAGGGACTTTATCCTTTGTACAATAGAGTTGAACAGTACTTAGAAGAATTTCCTGAGGAGAGGTAAGATTTCCATGCTGAGTTCTGTACTCAGCTCAGGCAGGTGTAACGTGCACGCGCGTTTGTGTGTGTGTGTGTAAATTTGTATTCTGGTTTCAGTATAAATTTGGCAGAATGGATGGGACCATTGGTTCACAGTATAGCATCATGTCTCTGGAGGTGACCCATACATGAAGCTATAGGGGAAATGTATTAGCTTCATATCTTGTAAAGTTGCAAATGTTAGTGACTATTAAAATGTTCAGTTCCATTTTAAAAAAAATCAGCTGTAGTATTTACATCTGACACTGAACTTCACAGCAGGACTGGGATGCATGAAAGAGTACTTCCTTTTTTTCCTAATCACACTGTCCTTTTCACAACTTATCCCCTTATTCTGATATGGGACTGGGTATTAGAGGTGCTGAAAATTTTCGCTATGATCTTCATGCTCCTCAATCAAGTTTCCTCTAATTCCTCTCCTTTTTGGGGCAAAATAAAGCTAGTTTTCACAATCTCTTGTCCCTTACAAGCCCCACCATACTATGACCATTTTCATGGGCCTTTTTAGTCTCAGCTGCCTTTCTAGAGAGGCAACAAGATTAGACACAGTACATCAGAGGGTGATGGCATCAGCTGCTGTCTCAATATTTAGGAGCTTGGGTCTCCACGCTGCACTGTCTGCCTTCCTTACCTCCTGTGTAGTCTCAGCAGTTCCTGGCATGCAGAGGTCTTTGTTCTGCTGCTTGCCCAGGGTGTCTCTGTAATGACTAATGCTTGTAACATCTGCTCCCTGACTAGTGCAGAATACTGGTTACTTTGCTCTGAAGAGGAAGCCTGTGGGGCAGCTTGGTTGGGGGCTATTAAACTCGCTATGTTTCCTCAAAAGCTGGAGCTCACATGTCCTTGGCGTGGGATTAAAGCAAAATTCTTCCTTTGTTTCTCTCTCAAGTGAACTCCAAATCACAGTGCGGATTTAACAGTTTAGATGGATTTCATCTTTATTGGGGTGAGGATCTTGAAGGTTTTCATAATGTTTCACTAGACCACGGCTGTAACAAAGTAATATCTGAGTGTCTCAGACCTTAATGTATTTAGCTTCTCAGATTCCTGTTAGGTAGGGACGTAGTATCCCCAGATGGTGAAACTGAAGGACAGAGGTTAAAGTAATTTCCCCAAATAGAACCCAGTTCTCCTGGTTCCTTCTCTGTTGCTCTAACCATATGGCTGTCCTCCTTCAGTGTTAGTGTCTTCCTTGATACCATGGGACAGATTACTTTATTGTGCCTCCTTCTGCGAAGCTTATACAAAAAGACAGCTTAATAATTTCCCCAGGCAGGCCAGGTGTGTAAGCACTGTACATCTCTGTACAAAATCTGTTCCAGCTCCTGCTGTTTCTAAATCATTTTTGATAGCTAGAGAGCTATTAAGTTGCCCTGACCTGCACACTTTCTCTATCAGTGTCTAGATATTGAACTTCTAGTTTGACCTTTCCTGTAACACAGCAGATAGAGCAGAAGATCATCTTATTTGGGGGCAGTTTTTTGGTTGATGTGAATATCTTCCCATCTAGATGTCTTTCAGGAGAGATTAGCTGAGGCCCAATTCAGAGCTGCAGGAGTACAATTTCCCATGGCCCATTTGGGGAAAGGTTCAGAGAAAGGTAGTTGGAACCCACTGCTTATTAGGGGAATCCTAAAAGCCACTTGTTATGGAAAACCCCATAGATGGAGGCAGAGTGGGTAAACATTTTTTTTATTTAAAAAAAAAATCAAAATCTTTTATTTAAAACAATTTTTAAATTAAATACATATTTCAAAATTACTTAAAATTAAATATGAAATTAAGAACCTATATTAAGGTCTATGATGGTTGTAATCTATTAAATTTAAATTGAACACACAAAATATTGAGGAATAGGTTTGCTGCCAAGTTTTAAAGAAGTCAAACCACTAAACTGATGGAAGTCAGTGGCTAAGCAACTGGAGGGAGGGGAAGTTGAAGTGCTAAACCATCTTTGACAGCAGTAGCCTCTTCTACAGGTGGAAAGAATATTTTCTTTCTTTTAGTTTCTTCAACTAGTTCAGTTTAATGACTAGTTCATTAAAAGTTAAGAAATCAGTTGTCTTCTGGGGACTAAATCTAGTTTGTATTAGTAGTGTACCTCCCCCTTCTTCCTTGTTTACCTGATCTCTCTCTTTGGCTATAAATCGTGATAAAAGGAATAATTCTTTCACAGGATATGAAATTAGGCTGTTGAATTCATCACAGAATGTCCTTAGCACCAAGAATTTAGTGCGTGTCAAAGAAGGATTTGACACTCAAATGGATGAGTATCCAAAGTAGCTTATTTTTAAAATTTTGACAGGGATTTGAAACATAGTGCATTAACATTTTAAGCTAAATTATATCTATTAGGTTTTAGGATGAGACAACTAGGATGAGTGTAAGGGGATTACAGTTTTATCCTCAATCTGTCAGCTATGTGTACAGATTTCTTAAACTTTCCTCTGATGTGTATGGTGCTGGCCACGGTCAGATACAGGATGCAAGGTGGAATCTGATGCAGTAAGGCTATTCTCATGTTAAATTCTTTCCAGTGGTTGTCAAGGCGAGCAAGCTGGCAGCGTTGCAATAATGAGTCCCTTGGTATTGTTTTAGCCAAGAATAGTTGACCTACGTGTCTAAAATTTCCTATCTGAAGTTGGTTTCCTTTGAAGAGGAAAGCAAGACCCCAGACAGAACATGCAAAAGAGTAGGTAGTGACAGGTTCTGCTGCCCATCAGTCAAAATGGAGGAGCAATGGTCCATGACAGATTGGTAATGAATGAATGGAAGAATGAAATGGCCAAGTAAATTCTTAATTCCCGTTCCCATCTGAAACACCCTGCAGGTGGTACATAAAGCTGTGCTCATAACAATGAGAAGTTCTAATATTTAAGTGTTCAGTTGCTCCATGTAGTGCTTTTAAAGGTGAGAATCTTCTGTGTTTGCATCAGTACTACTTGCAGTGAAATGGATGAGGAAACTTATGGGGTGTAGCCCTGACATGAAATGATTCTAGTAAGACTCTGTTAAATAGACAAGGTGATAAAATACTCTGCTAGTTAAGGCTGTAGAAAATCCAAGACCAATAGTTCTATGACAGTTTACCCGATTGCCATCATAAAATGGTGACCTATATAGCAGTTTGTATCCTATACTAAGCAGTGAGAATTAAGTGGCTTACTTTACATGGAAAACCACGTTCAGTTTATATTTTATAGTAAAAATCACTCCAAGGAAGGCCTTCTTTTTGTATTGTCCTTTGTATTTCTTAAAAAGTAACTTCCTTGTGTAATTTAGATACTAACCACAAGAGGGTACTAGAGCTTCATTTGCAAGAAGTACTGTTTACACTCTGCCCAGCTTCTGATGTGTTGAAATGAACATTTTCATTTGTAACTGAAATATTTACATGTACAGTGAGTAATCTTAATATTGAGTCCTCCTAATAAATAGTTGGCAATATAACACTATACTTGGGATTTTGGCTTTCTTTAAAAAGCAGGCACCATGAATTCCATCTTAGATATTTGGTGATATTAAGCATTCCATTTATATTCTGAACTGTATATATCCTTTCTAGCTGCTGTGCATTAGCAATAAACTAAAAATTATTACCCAGCTTCATATTACATATTAGCCAACTAATTCATTTGTGGCTTCAGTTTCATAGGGATTGAAGTATTTGCTGTAACAAGTCTTCTAATAAAAATGCCCCTGCAAACTGTTTCTCCATTTTTACAACATAATAATTCTTCCCCAGCATAATGCTGTTTTACTTTTAGTATAGATACACCCTCAGCTGAAAACAGCTTTTAGAAAGGTTTGGGCCAGTAAAGATTGGAACTGGATCAGTAAAAACTTTATTCCTGATTTTTTTTTTTTTTACTTATTAGAAGTACATTACAGATAGATGGACCTTACAATGAAGCATTTTATGAGAAACTTCTAGATCTTTCAACTGAAGACGATGGAACTGAAACATTTGCATTGACAAAGGTACCTTTCTTCAGTGTGGGTGCTAAAGCTTACTGTATGCTGTCAGCTTCCCTCAAGTATCTAGTATATACTTAGGCATGGCAGAACTTGATTTCTGTTTTTTAAAATTTTGATGGATAATTCTGATGGTTTTCAAGCATTTTTTTAAATAAAAAATTTCACAGTTGTATGAAATTGTGGGGAGGTCAGACACTTAATGATAGAAGATGCCTTTCAAAAAGTTAGATTTATAACCATTAAAACAAATGGTCAACATCACATGTCCATGAAAGTCAAGGAAGGAAGTAATCTTAATTCAAACTGATTTCTCAAGCAGTGTTTTTCTTCCTTTGCTTATCTGTAAATTTCAATTATTGAAAATATTTTTTGTTTACAGTGAAAATGACATTTACCAATAATCTAATGTTTCCAAGCCTGTGTATAATGTAACAATCAATGAGAGAAAATCCAGTTGAACAGTTGGAAGTCAATGGGAGTTGTCAGTGCTTCTCACCTTCAAAAATCCTAGTACCATTTTTTAACTAAACAAAGGCGCTAACTACTCACAAATTCCTTACTCCTTTTAAAATCAGATAGCTGTTCATTTCAATATACTATTTCATATTTGTGGAAGTGTTTTTAAAGCAAGCTTCCTGATGCTGTAGAAGTAGTATGTACTCATTGAAAGCAATCTATGTGAAGTTAACCATTTGTAACATATGACACAAACAATGCTACAGTGAATGTTCCTCAGATTTCTTTATCAATATAATCTTATCAACACCTAAAGTGATCATTACTTAACATTTTCATTGTGCATGCTTAAATAACATGCTGTGGATTTTTATCTGTGACTGAGTCCAGAAATACTTGTACAAATGCTCTTCTTATGGTGATAACTCATCCTATTTTTACCTTGTATGTAGGTTCAACAGTACAGAGTAGCAATGACAGCGAAGGACTGCTCCATCATGATTTCCCTTTCACCTTGTCTACAGGATGAATGGTAAGGGATTCTGAAAGACAGTTCATTCCGACAGCCAAGATAACCACTTTCTGTAGTAGACTTGAGTTAATGTTCAGGGTGTTTCACGGTTGCGTCAAACATGTTGTTTCTGCTTAAATGTTTAGGGCAGCAGGCGCAACCTTTTTTTAACACAAACTACTTATGGCTTGATTTTACTGGAACACTTAGCTTGAATTTCTGCATTCTAACACTCTGCATTCTAACACTCAAGTGAATGCTACCACACAGAAAACAAGACTGGAATTGCACAGAGTGATTAGATTAATGGCTGATGAGTTGTAACTTGAACTGTTGCATTCCCACTGCATTACTTGCTCAAGTATCAGCATCACTTGAACTTCAACCTACCGTCTCCCAGGCTGCCTAATGTGAGCTAGAGATTTTTGTGCAGGCAGGCATCAGGTTAAGAGTAACTCTCGAGTTCTAACTTGAGCTAACTTTGCTATGAAGATAAACTCTTAATTTGGAGTCTGAAATCTGTTGATGTGTATTTAAGGATAAACAAAAATGAATCACCGCAGTCACTGTGGTAAAAGATTTAGTAACTCATTCTTTATCTTGGCATATCTTTTGCTCCCCTTCTGGGTATTAGGATTTATTCAGTTTCTTAGTAGTAGTATTGGATGGAAGACATTCTTGGTAGTGGCTATCCTTGCCCTCTGATTTGAGGTATGCAGGAAAGTAGATAGCGCTAACTTAGCCATTTTAAGGGTCTGCCCTGAAGTCCAGCTACTTTGTATTTGGCTGTCATTCTGTCCAAACTGGTCAGACATCGAAAGGTGAAGCTTTTGTTGCAATTACACAGCTTTAGTAACTTAGTATCCATGTTGACGACTTTGTCAACACAAGCATAGTTGTCATCTCAGTGCTGTCAAAAGCTCATTTTCCACATGGATTTGTGCGGTTTTGGAGGAGAAACTCTGAAGGAAGTAATCTCTGTTCTCTAACCTATAATACTTCTCTCATTGTTGGGAAAATTCTTTTTATTTTCTCATTCAAACCTTTTACTTAGATTTTGTAGATCACTACAGGGAGTTGGACTGCCACAGTTTGTCAGGAGGACACCTATTGTTCATAATACCTGATTGCTAATTCTAATAAGCAGAAGGCAATTCTATTCACTCAGATCAGGACAATAACTTGAACAAGTAAGTTTCATACAGAGGAAGAAGAGGCTACTACTTCAGTTTAGTATATATAAAAAGGTCACTTGTGAAGTGGCACTAACACCACTTACCTACTACTACGTTTATGCGGGTGATGGTTGTTTCTAGCTATAGAAATTCATTACAGTACTTCTGACGAACTTTTCATTTATACAAGTAGATCTATTGTCAAATCACCAGTTGAGATTATTTCACGTAAGTGCTACTGGTAGAGCAGTTTAGGGAGATGGGGCAACTAACAGGAAAAGTATTGGCATCTGTAAATAAATTGTTTATTCAGTCTTGTTCCCACATCGTTTTGGATTGAAAAGCTGTAAACTGCTTTTAAAAGCTACATCAGCCGAAGTCCCTGTTTTCTGGATTACGTTGCCTAATAAATATGGAGATGCTGGCAACATACTGCATGTGATCTTTACATGCAAAGCAGGGTTATTTGTGATAGAGCATTAGATATGCACTGGGCTTTCAGAGTTTCCACAAAGAGTGTAATTGATTTCTTTGCATTAACAGATTGTCTTGCAAAATTCCCTTGGTCTTCTTTTTCAGCTCTGATCAAAGGCCTGTGGTTCTTGCATCCAAATCCAGATTCACCTTTTCAGTCTCTGTTCTGGACCTAGATCTTAAGCCATATGAAAGCATTCCACATCAGTACAAACTGGATGGCAAGATAGTAAACTATTATTTGAAGAATGTACAGGCCAAAGATGATCCAGTGATGTCAAATCTCTTCAAGGAGAATGAAGACTGCACATTAGTTCTCCATAAAGTGTAACTGTTTCCTTAAGGTTATATTTGAACGTGAAGGGTTAATGAAATGTAGTTACATTGATTTTCTATTGTGTTCAGTGCATTTTTCAGCTGTGAATGTTTTTGCTTATAGGTATGCCCGTCAAAGATGTGGCATAGCACTAAAAAAAACCCTTCCAATATATAAACTTAAGCTGAAGGAATGTATTCACTATGACAGAACCGATGTGTGCCATATACCTGCCATGACATTACAGATCAACTTGAGGTTTAAGTTCATGTTCTTAAAATTGAATGACTACTATGTGGAAGCACAGAATGAAATGTTCTGGATTAATTTTCATTTCTTCTTCAGTGCAGAGTTAGGAATTTCCTGATACACTGCACTAATGCAGAAAGCCTGATCTCTAACATGAGAATTACAGGGAGGCCTTGCACCTTGTGCATTTTAATACTCAGATCTATTTAAAACAAACAAAAACTCTTGCATTGATAAAATCACATTTAAAATTAAGCTGCACTGAGCACATTAAAAAGGCACTAATTAAACTTAATTCAAAAAAATTTGTTGTCCATGTAATTTAATGTTTAAAAAACAAAATACACTACTGAATTGTATAATTGCTCTTTGGTGTGGGCTAGGTGGAACTCTCATGTTAGCACAAATCTATTGTAAGCATTCGTCAGTGAGACGAAGAACTCCAGACTCTGCTTCCAAAGTCTCAAAGCTTGTACAACTGTGAGTAGAAATTCACAAAATGAGGGGTAAGAGTTGGGAATTTCACTAGGGAAGCAGCCTTGATTTTTAATTATTTGGTAGTTGAACTTATCATTATCAGTCTTTGACCCACGTAGGGTCCATGTTTCCACATAGAATGTGCTGCTATTGAAGGACAGCGCTAGATCTACAAACTTAGTGAATCAGGCACTAGCTCTTTCCTAATTCAAATTGAGCTCTTGGAATTGTATATTCAATCTTTGTCCATATAATTTTGGACTTAAATCAGATGCTTCTCAACTTCTTATGCATTAAATAGTGGCTTGTTCTTGAAGAGGAATCAGGTTAAGATGGCAATGATGTTTGAGGAAACGAGTGACAGAGGGTATCTGCTTTATCTTGTAAAGTTCACTGTAATTATAGGGTGTGACTTTTCTTTGATGGTGGGTGTCAGTTAACTTTGTACCAACATTTAACAGTGGCTTGAGTTTGTGTGGTAACAGGTGAAACAAAATCTGCCAAGTTGGGGATGAGATTTGTGTGGATGAGGTGCTCTTCCCTCATTCTTGGGAAGTTTAAAAGTGAAATAGCTTCAAGTAGATCTGAAATTGGAATGAAAAGATATTTTAAAATGTGGGTATTCTGGTATAACAAGTTTTTAGCTGTTGAAAAGCTTTCTTTACATTTTTCTGGGGCTGTCATACCCTAAGAATGTATAAGGAGATATTATTCAAGCCCACATGGAAATGCTGCTATCTGTATACAGGATGTGTGCACTGGTAATAAGGTTCAAAATATGGAGGTTATCTTAAGACTTACCTTTCCTTATAAAGTAGTAGAGTAGATTTATAGGTGGTGCTTGAACCTAGTACCCTTTGGATCATTGTATTTTCTTTTAACTTCTTCAGAGTATTAGCTTTCATAAGAAAACTTAGCCATGTTCATTGGCAGGACCCAATGTACAATTCTGTGAAACCCTTGCCCATTTGACAGTTGGGCCCAGGGTGGTGATATTCCTAATGGAAACTTATTTATACTGCCATATTGCTTAACACTTAGAAGTGAACCATGTTACCTTGATCTGCTAAACCTATCCCCACTTAGTAATGTGCCTTTCTTGGGTGCAGTAGTTTGCTCTTTAGATTAGATTTGTTATATCCACAGCAGTCTGACTTAATTGATGATTTGTGGCTGGCTGCAGTGTTGTAATAATGCCACCCTCAGAGGACAGCATTAAAAAATGTCACATTTAAATAAAGGGACTGTTCGTAAAGTCAAAATGAGGAAGAGTTATCTGCAGCAGGAAAAAAAATTATGGTGGTCAAATTTATAGTATAAGTGGAAGTGTCTGTACACCCTGTACTTCAGTTTTCATTTACATGCAGGCAGCATCTAATTAGGGTTTGCTATATTATGTATTTTAAAGAGGAACTAATTGAGTGGCACAAGGAATCAAGATTTCACAAAACTAAATCAGTAGTGAAATAGAGGTAGTTAATGCTGCCTGCTTAGCAGCAGAAACCCAAACCAACCTTTTCTATGACTGAAAAATAAGAAATTCACAAACTGCAGTCC
Organism: Mesoclemmys tuberculata; assembly: GCA_007922155.1. Taxonomy (NCBI): domain Eukaryota; kingdom Metazoa; phylum Chordata; order Testudines; family Chelidae; genus Mesoclemmys; species Mesoclemmys tuberculata. Next base: position 7,769,099 of record ML677085.1, read on the forward strand.
TACAACATTTAATTCCTACTGCTGCTCAGCTACATGCTTGTTCTTTGGGGTTAGGAAAACTGAATCAAGCTGCCCAGATTAAATTGGCTGCTTCATGTCAGTTATACCTTGCCAGAACAGAAGAGGAGACTATTTGAGTGGAAAAAAATAGGTAAGGGTGGCTTGTAAGTCATCACCAGAAAATATCATACTGTTTTAAAACAGGCACGTCTAATCCAGGATCTACTAACCGTACCCTGCTTTGTGTAAATGTAAAGCTCTCTACACTGCTTGTTCCATCAAAATGCACACCAAATAGTTGGGTATGCATACATTTGCACTTGAATTTGCAAAAGAACTCTTCATTGAAACTACTTAGCAAGAGAGTTCTAAGTTTATTTACATAAATTATAACCTTTTTGGCCTCCTGAGCCCAGTAGAATATTTACCCCCAACATGTATGCAAGTATACCATTTTTAAGGTACTATGGATTAAATTTTGAGCTTGACTACCATGGTTTTCTACATGTTTAAAGGCTTCCAAAAGTAAAATGACTATATGGAATCTAAATAACTATAGTAAAAAATAGTAAAATAACTATATGGGAATCTGGAAATTGCAATACTTTGAAAGTGACTGTTTCCCAAACACTCCCCACTACCACATTTTAACCCTTTTGAGAAACATTAGACATTTACAAGTGACCTAATGCTAAAATCGCTGACAGGCATAACCTGTTATGACCACTTCACTGTTCTTCACAAACTTAAATTTTTATTTGGCTGTATTGGTCATTTCATCCTGTACTTCTATCTTAAATGAGAAGGAATAACTTTGTTCTCTCAATGTCACTGTTCTCTGTTGTAAAATCACTGTACTTTTAGCATAGAGCTGTGAAATAAAACTTCCACTTTTTATTGACTTGAATTTGACAGCATATGTTCCTGTAACACGTTCAAGAAAATGTTAAGGACAGAAGAACCACTCTGGTACATTAATAATTCAGAAAGTAAAATTTATAATGAAATTCACTCTATTTTATTTGGCATTTTTGTATTTAAATGGCTGTATTTATTTTTCATGTCATGACAATTTATATATAACGTGCCATAATTGTACAGATAGCATGTTTTATGGGTATGGTTTCTAAATGGAAAATAACTTAATGTTTATATTCAATAAAATTATAGACTGCATAACTCAATATCCTAATTAAAAGACTTTTCAAATTTCTACCTGTTGTAAGTAAGTGGTATTCATTTCTCCATGCCAACTGATCTGATCAGATTTTCAATGGAGGCCTCAATCCCCAGCAAAAGGAGCATATTTCTGAAGCCCTGGGGTCCATTTTCAACAGCTCCCTTCTTATCCTCCAGGGCTGCAAGAAAAATGAAAAGATTCAATATACTTAAGCTCTGATACACTTTTGTAGTTAAGATGACAGTACTGGGCTCAAGCGCTCCATGTGCTTTTCAGAAAAAAGGTGACTGGGATTACAGCAATACATAAAACACATTTAACACCTTGCCAAGCAGCTCCAGTTAGGAGAAGGTAAGTTCCATTCTCTGCCACTTATTCATATGATTAAGGGGTTGAAACATTGGCTTTTTCTGTTAAACTAAACTAATCTACACATCAAGATTAGTCTTGGAATAATTAGGTATGCAGTAATTTGACTCCATCTTTAGGGAGACAGGCTGTTTATTCTCAAGCTTTAGAACAGCAGTTGAATGTAATCTAAAAATGCTTTTGGCTAGTATTGTTACAATTAAAGGATAAAATCAAGGGATTCTAAGCTGCTTGCTTTGCTGTAAAGTGTTACAGTTGAATGTGTCATCAAGATGAAATAACAGAACCCTGAAAATTAATTTATATTTACAGAATAACCATAGCCTAGGGAAGCTGCAGTTCAAGCTTTCTATATTCCTCCTCCTTTCCCCCCCAAACGCATGATTGTGGTTTAACAAAAGTTGTTCTTGCTGTGAGCTGTTACTATGTTAAAAAATGATTACCGTTACATACCAAGCACATTAACAGTTGTAATAGGTTTATCGGAGTGGGTTGGTAGACCAGTGTGTCAGTTTCAGAAACACTAGCTTTTTCATGGCCGCAGCCATACAAAGCACCAATCAAAATATTTGATAGCAGCCTTTAACTACCTGAAAGGGGGTCCTAGGGAGGATGGAGCTAGGCTGTTCTCAGTGGTGGCAGATGACAGAACAAGGAGCAACGGTCTCAAGTTACAGTGGGGGAGGTCTAGGTTGGATATTAGGAAAATGTTTTTCACTAGGAGGGTGGTGAAGCACTGGAAAGGGTTACCTAGGGAGATAGTAGAATCTCCATCTTTAGAAGTTTTTAAGCTGTGGCTTGACAAAGCCCTGCCTGGGATGATTTAGCTGAGGTTAGTCCTGCTTTGAGCAGGGGGTTGGACTAGATACCTCCTGAGGTCCCTTCCAACTCTATGATTCTAAAACAGATTCTGCTACACATCAGTGCCAAGTAAGACATGATGTGCATGTTGAGCCGAGAGTCCATAAAATCAGACCCAAACTGTTTAAAGTCACTGATAGAGAAAACAGATTTAAAAAAGAGAGCAGTGATATTACCTTGCACTGGTATTCTAGGCAGAAGATCCAGGACAGGTGTAACTCTCCCGTCTTCATCCACATATATTTTCCAAACAATCATTAACTCAAACCTATATCATGCACATTGGAAAGCACTTTATTAAATAATAATGCACAAACGTGGCTTATATTTTTCTAGACTAAAGTTTTCTTGAATTGACAAATGCATGTTACGTGGGTAGACATTAAGTATTTCTATCTAAATTAAAATCTTATTTTTCTAGTAGAAGCAGCAGAGTTGTGTAATGTTTTTAATAGTCTGTGATAGTTCCTATTCAATACTGGAGAACAGCTCTACTCATTAATAAACAAAAACTTTCAAGAAGGTAAAAAGTTTAACTGTGCCTATAATGGACCAGGTTCTGCTATTTTTACTCTGTGAGTAGTCTCAGTCATTTCAATAAGACTAGATGTGCACTAAGCTTCTACCAAACATGCCTAAACTAAGAATATCACAATCTAGTCTTCTGTTACAATAACAAGAAAAGGGAACTGCATAGACAGAAGTCACTATCACCAAAACTTTAATATTCAGAGAGGTAACCTCACTTTTAAAGGGAGTTGGAAGTTGTAAAAAAGCATGGAGGATGATGTTGAAGATAACCATGCCCATCACCCTCCCTCCTTGTTCTGTGCTGTTCCAGAAGTAAGACAGTTACCTACTAAAACAACCCCTATTCCTTCTTAGTTTAGTGGTGGGTTTTTTTAATGTTGTGTTACCAGCCTGGAATACATTCTAAAACATTTGCTATTGTAGAAAAATCAAAACATGCCAAAAGCCTGAGTAGCTAGGGAACTAGCCTCTGAAGAGGAAACATTTCTCCAAATTTCATTCTGAAATAAATTATATTTGCAATGTATTTGACCATTTACATTTTACAAGCACACTGGACATGATTATTTGTAAGTGCTAAATGTTTTTTCATTTATCTTGAAGTACTAAATTGGGGTTTGGACAAATTTTTCTCTGCTTCCAGTAGTGCCTGTGGCTAGAAACAGTATACAACAGATTAAAATCATATTTATGCTTATTGTGAAACAAGACACACTGAAAAATCATAGCACTTCTAGGAAGTCTCAGAAAAACAGTTGTTAAAAAAACACATTTAATGTTTCATCAATTCTGGTAGTCACCTTAAATATGCTTATAGTTAAGCTATGCAATTTATCACCCTTTTAAGGAGTCATTAAACCAATAACATTTATAGCATAAAATTAACATTTTGAAATATGGCATTCGGAATCAGGGCACACTTTACAGTGTTGGGATAATTTCTTAGAGACACAAATGATAGTGTGAAGTATTTATCTGCTAAAATGCTGAGTGTACCAAGTTTGCAGTGATTTAAATCCATGAGTCTAGAACTGCTCCTCTGTGGAAGTTAACATCTGGCAACTTTTTGTTCTCATTTTTCAAAATAAATTTTCTAAATCTAAACCTCTTTGCTAATCGTGATGGTGTTTGAATATACTTCCATTTGCCCGCCTGCCTGCCCTCTCCCCTCCCCTGCATATTAACATTTTTAGAGTATTTAAATGGCACACTATTTAAGGGTAGTGAACTAAGCTCAGTCGTCTAAAGCATCTAGAGTTATGAGCTCTACATAAATGTGAATTTTAAGGGTGGGTCCTCAATCTAGTGCACTTAAAGGAAAAACATGGTTACTTACCAGTAACTGTTGTTCTTCGAGATGTGTTGCACATATCCATTCCACACGGTGCATGCGCGCCCGGGCTTTTTTCCCTTAGCAGTCTCTCTAGGGCCGGCTCCAGCGCCCCCTGGAGTGCTGCGCTCATGCCGCAGTACATAGGGTGCCACCAGCCCCACAGACCCTCAGTCCCTTCTTTCTGCCGACTCCAACAGCAGGGACGGAGGATGGGTGTGGAATGGATCTGAGCAACACATCTCGAAGAACAACAGTTACTGGTAAGTAACCATGTTTTCTCCTTTGAGTGATTGCTCGTATCCATTCCACTAGGTGATTAAAAAGCCATACCATGGAGATGGGCAGGAGTCACCGGTGAGCTGCCCTCAGCCAACTCGCGCTTCCTTCCTAGCCTGCTGGACAATGGCATAGAGTGAAGCAAAGGTGTGCACCAATGACCAGGTGGCAGCTCTGCAGATATCATCCAGGGGGACCCTTTCCAGGAAGGCCGCCGCCGAGGCCTGGCCCTGGTTGAGTGCGCTGTCACCATCCTGGGGAGCTGGATGCCTGCTAACTCATAGCAGTACTTTATACAGGCGATGATCCATCTGGAGATGCACTGCGTGGAGACCGGGGATCCCTTCATCCTGTCCAGCATGGCGGCGTCCTCCAGAAGGGCTTTGTCCTCTTGATGTAGAAGGCCAAGGCTTTCCTCACATCCAGGAAGTGTAGTCTCCTCTCCTCCTCCGACCCATGCGGTTTAGGAAAACACACGGGGAGGAAGATGTCTTGATTATAATGGAACTGTGAGACCACCTTGGGCAAGAAGGCTGGGTGGGGTCTCAGTTGCACCTTATCCCAGGAAAACACTGTATAGGGAGCTCCGTGGTCAAAGCTCTTAGCTCAGAGACCCTCCTAGCTGAGGTCATGGCCACGAGGAAGGCCACCTTCCAGGACAGGTTAGCAGGGGGCAAGTGGCCAAGGGCTCAAAGGGGGGCCCCGTCAGTCTAGAGGGGACCAGGTTGAGATCCCAGACAAGTGCCGGGTCACGGACCTGCGGGTAAAACCTCTCAATCCCCTTGAAGAACCTCACCGACATTGGGTGGGAGAACAGGGACCGCCTCTCCAACGGCTGATGGACAGCCGAGATGGCCGCCAGGGGCACCTTAAGGGAGGCTAGCACCAAACCCTGGAGTCTAAGCTGCAGTAAATACTCCAGGATAGCCTGTATAGGGGACATGCCCAGAGGGATGCCCCGTGACTGCGCCCAGCAGGTAAACCTCTTCCACTTGGCCCTATATACGACCTGTGTAGAAGGTTTTCTGATGCCCAGAAGAATGCACCGGACCCGAGCTGAGCAGGCTCTCTCCTCCTCCTTCAGCCAGTGTGTCTCCAGGCTGTCAGGTGCAGGGACTCCCAGCTCGGGTGCAGCAGGTGACCGTTGTCCTGGTAGAGCAGGTCTGGCCTCCTCAGGAGCTCGATCAGCGCAGCAACAGACAGGTCCTGCAGCATACTGAACCAGTGCTGTCTCGGCCACGCTGGGGCGATCAGGATCACGTCCACCTTGTCCCTCTTGATTTTCAAGAGGACTTTGGGCAAGAGCGGGATGGGGGGAAACGCGTGCATGAGGGTCCCTGTCCATTCGATGAGGAACGCATCGGAGATGGAGCCCGGCTTGTGACCCTGAAGTGAACGGAGCCTTGGGCACTTCCTGTTCCAGGATGACGCGAACAGGTCCAGTTGGGGAACACCCCACTTGCGGAAAATCCTGGCCGCTACCTCCAGATGCAAAGACCAGTCTTGTCGGGGTAGAAATGACCTGCTGAGGTGGTCTGCTTCGTCGTTCCTGATCCCCGGGAAGTGAGAGGCGGTTAAAAAGAAGTTGTGCCTCACTGCAAAGTCCCAAAGTCGAAGTGCTTCCCGGCAAAGCGCCATGGAGCGCGCCGCCCCCTTGTTTGTTGATATAAAACATTGCTTTGGTATTGTCCGTCAGCACCTGTACCATTTTGCCAATAAAAACTCAAGGAACATTTGCATGCCAGTCTGACTGCCCTGAGTTCTTTTACATTGATGTGGAGGCCCCTCTCCTCCTGCGAACAGTGCCCTTGCGTACTCAGGTCACGCTGATGTGGGCCCCGCACCCCAAGTCCGAGGCATCAGATATCAGGGTGACCGAGGGGTCAAGTCCCTGAATGGAACCCCTTCCAACACCATCCCAGGGTTCCTCCACCATCATAGCGAAACCAGAACTGTGTGGGGAACTGTCACCACTCTGTCCAACCATTGCCTGCTGGACACGTACACTGAGACCAACCAACCCTGGAGGGGCCTGAGCGTGAGGCAGGCCAACCTCACCACATACGTACACGATCCTATGTGACCCAACAGCTGATGGCCCTGCCAGGCTGTCATCGTGGGGCACCTCTGTAATTGTGATATTATCCCTGACATAGCCTCGAACCTCAAGCGTGGGAGGGAGGCTCTGGCTTGTGCCGAGTCTACGGAGGCCCCTATAAACTCTATGTGCTGTACTGGGGACAACGTCAATTTCTGCTCATTGATGAGCAGCCCCAGACTGTTGCAGGTGGCATGGATGAGGGAAACCGCTTCGTGCACCTGAGACTTGGACATGCCCCTTATCAGCCAGTCGTCCAGGTAGGGAAAGATCTGGATCCCGATGCACCTCAGGTAAGCCACCACCACCGCCACACACTTTGTGAAGACTCTGGGGGAGGACGATAGGCTGAAGGGCAGGGCCGTAAACGGGTAGTGGCACCAGCTACCATCAACCTGAGGAAGCGCCTGTGGCTGGGAAAGATGAAAATATGCATCCTTCATGTCGAGGGCAACAAACCAATCTCCTGGATTCAGAACTGGGATAATGGCCACTAGGGACACCATGCGAAACTTGAGTTTCTTTATGAACCTGTTTAACCTGCGCAGGTCCAGAATAGGATTGAGGCCGCCCTGGGCTTTCGGGATGAGGAAGTACCTCAAGTAGAACCCCCTTCCCACCTCGAGCGGCAGAAACGCTTCTATCGCTCCCTTGCACAGGAGGGAGTGGACTTCCTGAAGGAAGAGCTGCTCGTGAGATGGGTCCCTGAAGAGGGATGGGAAAGGGGGAGTATTGGGGGGGGGAACACCACAAACTGGAGGGCGTAACCCTGGCACACAGTGTCTAGGACCCAACGGTCCGACGTGATGTCCCGCCAGTGCTTGTAGAAAGGCCTTAGTCTGTCTTTGAAGGCCAGGGGTGAATCCAGGGAGAGGATATTTATGCTGCCCTCGGGCGCACTGTCAAAATTGCTGCTTCCCTTTGGGACCCTTGGGGGGGCCTTTTCTGGGAAGCGGAGGATGACCCAGAACGGTCGCACCGTCCAGCACGCCTGTTCCTATCCCTACCCCTTGTGTGGGGGGGAGGGGAGAGGAAGACCTAGGCGGTGGCCTAGGTTGCTGCTGTTGCTGCGGGCGCTGCTGTTGCTGGCGGGTCTGTTGCCTCACCGCCTGAGGGGTGTACAGGCCCAAGGAACGCGTGTGGCCCTAGAGTCCTTGAGGGCACGCAGCTTCTCATCTGTCTAGTCCTAGAACAGACCAGCTCCATCAAAGGGTAGGTCATGGATGGAGTGCTGCACCTCCTGGGACAGCCCCGTGGACTGGAGCCATGCCGCGCGTCACATGGTGATAGCAGATGCCATCGCCCTGCTGGCCATGTCCGCAGCATCTGATGCAGTGTGCAGGGCTGCGCTGGCGACGGTCAGCCCTTCCTCCAAGACCGTGGCAAAGTCCGCCGCTTGATCGTGGGGCAGGAACTCTGCGAACCTTCGCATCGAGTCCCATAAATTCAAATTGTACCTCCCCAGGAGGGCTTGGTGATTTGCCACCCTAAATTGGAGCACCCCCAGGGAGTAGACCTTTCTCCCAAAGAGGTCTAACTTCCTGCTCTCCTTGCTCTTAGGGGTAGAACTCTGGTCCCCTTGCCTTTCTTTCTGGTTGGCGGCGTCCACCACGAGAGTCCCCGGGGCTGGGTGGGTGAAAAGGTACTCATGCCCCTCGGCTGGCACGTAGTACTTCTTCTCGGCGCCCTTAGAGGTTGGGGCAACCGAGGAGGGGGTTTGCCAGACTGCTTTAGCCAGCCACAACACCCTTTCATGGACAGGCAGGGCTACCCTAGAAGGGCCTTGACCAAGGGGGGCTCCTTGGTACCTGTAAGCTGTCTCATCTGGCACCGAAGAGGAGGACAGGTGGCGTGGTCCTGTCGAAGGACCCTTGCCAGGGACCGACTCCTTCCCTGAGGGGAAGTCCCTTTCGTGCACCGGCGGGGCCTAAAGGAGTGCTTGTTGGGTAACAGAGGCTGGGGCCAACATAGTTCCCTGCCCCAACTGTGCTCCGCATGGTCCCCAATATGGCCACTTCCAAGGGGCTATGACCACTACCAAGGGGGTTGGGGCCATCCTGGTGCTGGTGTCAGTGCCAGGGGCTGCACCTCATCCCGGCGTCAGGGGCCCTTTACCCTTCCAGGAGCCGAAGCTGGGGGAACGGTGCCAACGATGTCACCTAGCAGAGCCGCTCCGGAATCCACCACTGGATGATCCTGAAGAGCAGCGGTGCCGTCTGGACCGGTGCCGACGCCTGGATGAAGCTGACGACGACAACAAAGACCAGTGATGAGGCACCGAGGACTTGTGACGCCTTTTTCCCGGTGCCGGTGAGCGGTGTTGGGAATGACGCCTCTGTGCCGAGTCTGAGTCTGACGCCCGATGGCAACCAGCTGACAGCGATCTCGACTGGTGTCGACTCAGAGACCAACTCTGGTGCCGAGATGAGTCCGAGGAGCTGTCCAGCTCGACACTCCGGTGCTGGGTGGCTGTTGCTCTGGTCCCGGGCACGCCATCCCTTCAGGGACACCCATCGCGGGTTTGCCCCGGGATACGGGTCCTGGCTCCCTCGGCCGAAGAAGGACCGGAAGCGTGGGCAAGGCCAACAAGGCTCGAGCTGCCTGGAACTCATCCGGCGTCAAAGGCTCCTGTAGAGGTGCTCCCACACTCCCAGGAGTCGAGGAAGGCTCCCTCGAATCTGGTGCTGGAGGCTGCTCATACAGTTCCGGCACCTCTGGGCTCAACCCCGGCCGCTCCTGCGGTGTGGGGGAGGTACGGCGCTCCGCTCTGGCAGCACTTCTTTTTCGGCACTGGAGAAGCCCGGTGCCAGGGTGTCATCGGTGCAGGCGGGGTGCTCTGCACCGACAAGGCTTGAGGCGGCTCAGACAGCTGACTCCATGAGGATCACTTTCAGCTGAATGTCCCTCTCTTTTTGGGTCCTCGGCTTGAAGGCTTTGCAGATCCGGCACCAATCCTTACGATGCTGCTCACACCGAGACATTTGAGGCAGCGATCGTGGGGATCACTGACTGGGAAAGCCTTCCCACAGCCAGTGTAGGGTTTAAACCCCGGCAAGCCCGGCATGGCCAGGTCACTTGAGCCCTAAGGCTCTCTAACCTTCCTAACTAAACTCTTCCTAACTCAACTTTAAACTACTTAAGTTCAGGGAGAACTGCTATGCTAACTAACCACAAAAGGGAAGAATGCTTGCAGGAGCAAGCATTGTTCCATTCACCGTCACAGGTGGAAAGAAGGAACTGAGGGTCTGTGGGGCCGGTGGCACCCTATGTACCGTGGCATAGCGCAGCACTCCAGAGGGCGCTGGAGCCGGCCCTACAGAGACTGCTAAGGGTAAAAAGTTAGGGAACCGTGCACAAGGGCGCACACTCACCTAGTAGAATGGATATGAGCAATCACTTCAAGGAGAACTGCACATCATAGATACAATCTATAGTAAGGGGGAGGGGTCTTGTCCCTTACAAAGGAGTTCCCTCCCTTTTTGCACTCTTATCTCACATACAATCAGTGATAGTGAGGTCTGGTTACATTAAACTGTAAACTAAGTTTACAGAAAATATTGAGAGACAGAACATGACAACAAAAGAAGACTGAATAAATTTAAATGTGGTAGAATGAGAAAGATTAGAGGATGGGGAAAATGATCACTACCAATTATATAGCAAATTAATACCTTCTGACTTTCATAAACTAAAAACTATGTAAATTACCCTTTGTTGAAAATAATCTTAGCGACCATTATTTTCTTTTGCTTTAGAAGAAATAAGAAACACTCACATGCAATCTGAGCACCCTATCAATTATTCACAATTAAAAAAGCAAAGGCAAAATCCAGTTCAAGCAGCTTACTCCTTCTACCAAGCCACAGCCAAAGATCAAATACTAACTCTCCCACACATCAACCTGCACTTCATATCATCTTAACTCTCTGTGCACCAGGTGAAATAAACAGGCCCTGCAGTAGGACATTGAAAAATGGCAAATCTGGGCCACTGAGCCCAGAGGCAGGAAGACCTTGCTGAATCCCAGGCCCTCATGGAGAATGCCAGTCAGCTTCCCCCATCTGTTATATCAATAGGGATCTAGCCTCAGCATCGCTGTTAACCACAACTGTGGCAGGGTATCAGGGGAGAGAACCAAGATGGAACAAAACTCTCTCTCATTTGAAACACTTGCACTTTAAGGTGTGATGTATGGCAAGTGTGTGTTTTTTATTAGAATCCCAAGATCCCAAACCTTTCACTTTGGGTTTTGTGACGTGTCAGATCCAATAGTGGAAGATGCCTACTTTCTGGTTCTGGATTGATGAAGTGAGCTTTGCAGGAATTTTAGACCAGATTGTTAAAAATGTTGCAAGAGCAGGCATTTTTATGAGCTTTCCAGAGTCTTGAGCTAAGATCTCAGGAGAACAGCTTAGATATTACCACCACTGAATTCAACCTTGAATTTGGGCTACAGAGTGATCTGAAACTGCTTTCCTTAGCCCTTCTTGACTTTTAGAGCTACTAAAGGTACAGATTTGGGGCTAAATCCTGCTTACTGACATGACCCCATCGCCTGTACTGAATTACCAGTTTCAACGAGATAAGCAAGATTCAGCCCCTCTTTCACATAAAAAGTATTTGTAACAACATACATATAACGTATTTAAAATGTAATTCAAAATCTAAAATTCTATTGACGCCTCCTACCGTCTCTGTCTAGCTCTTTGCTGTTGTACATTTTTCTAAAGGGTTCTATGAAGTAGCAATATATGGTTGTCATCCCCAAAAAGGCCACAACTATTTGCTGCTTTTCTCCCAAAATGTGTGTGTGTGGTTGTATCTATGAAAAGCATCACAGAGCCCCATTGTACACACTACAGTGACAGTATTTTTTTATAAAATAAGTAAATATGTGATTCTGAAATTAAATTACCCTTAAATGTGTAATGGTGAAACTCACAAAATTATTGTTGGATTTATCTCCAGCTTTAAAGACCACTAACTCAAATTTCAGATTTTGTTCAATTCGTCCTAAATACTGATATTAATAAAGTATCTTGAGATAGACTTACCCAGAAAGTTCAGGGTTTCTTATGACCATGTAATCTCCAGACAGTCCTTCAGGAAGTCTCACAATATCAGGATATTTGGCCTGTTAATAAAAAGGAACATAAGATTATAACCAGGCAGTAAAGGTAGTAAATACACAAACTGCCTTCAGAATATATTTCTCTCTCCCTTCTCCCCCTCAAACCCCCAGTTACAATTTATCTTAAGAACTATTAAAGACAAAGACTAAAAGCTGCTAAATTTATACTGAAGTGTGTTGTGGAACACTAACAATGTTTAGACAAAAACAGATGCATGTAAGAGCAAAATGAATATTAAATGTACAAAACAAAACCTTCATTAACTCAGTTTGTGAGACAGCATTGTGTCATGCCCACTTTTTTTCTTCAGCACAGTGATTCTCCAAAAGGATAAAAAGTCAACAAGATATATTAATTTCCTTGTTGGTTACTCAGATCATTTGTTGATTAAACATGTTTTAGTGTTATTTTTTCTTTATACTTAACTTTAAAATGTGAAAAGTTCCAGAGAGGTAGCTGTGTTAGTCTGTATACAGCAAAAACGAGAGTCCTGTAGCACTTTAAAGACTAACAAATTTAATTTCTGCAGGCATAAGCTTTTGTGGGCTGCAATAAACTTCGTCAGATGACAGCAGTGGTGAGTCCAACTGGAAGAACCCTGTACTTAAAATGATGTGAGCCGACTGTGAACCCCAGAAACCATCTGTGAGCCAAATGAAAGTGAGTAATCCCTAGGCGAAGGCACAAGTGTATAAATGTTGTCAGGGCCAGGGCCTTAATTAGGAATCAGATCAACATGATTTAAGCATTTAAGAGCCATATTTAATACATTTAAAGTTACCACAATTCTAAAGATAACGTACCAAGATTTAAATACTAATTAAAACAACACCTATCCAAGGCTCTAGGCATGCTAACCAACCACTAACAATGCAGTTAAATCTCAGCAGCATTAAATAGTCAATTCAACAGGAATTTTGCTACCCAGCCACCTACAAAAATTCCTTTCCAACCTTTTCTCGTAGGGGAAGCATAACCTCAGCCTTCTCCAAAAACACTTTCCAACAGCTATCTTTTGTAGCATGTCTGGAAGTTCACCAGATCTGAACCATTTTGGACCAAGAAAGGAAGCAAGTTCCTGAGTCCCAGAGCCCTCACAAGGAGGTCGAGGGGTCAGATTTGAGTTTGGGCCTGGACAACTTTATTTGATCAAATGCTAAATAAAGTTTCATTTAATAACAAATGCTAAGACAGCTTTGATTTTAGATGAAAGGGCACTAGAGTAGGCCACGCATTCACTCTGGGCTCGGCCACCATCTCAAATTAACTTCTCCCTTGTCTTGCTCACTAACTGCCACAAGGAATGAGTGGAAATGTATGAAAGGGTAACTGATGATGAACTTATCGTTAGCTAAGTGAGAAACCTTATTCCTTTAGATAGAAGTTTGTAACCAGACCCTCACATGGGCCTCCCACATGTCCTGCTTATAAAGAGGACATCTTGTGGTCACCAACCGATTTTGCAAGAAAATGTCTACCTCACACTGAAACCTTCTACTATGACCTCAGATTGAGATACCAAATTACTCATCCACAATTAACTATACTCAACATCTCCGATTGGACAAGGGTGATCCCTGAGATGTAACAAAGGGACATCGAACTCTACCAATGACTCTAACCATGTTGAAGGAAAGTGGGACTTTTTTGCAACAACGACATCTGAAGTTGTATCTTAGTTTAGGGAAATTAGAAGTATATTAGTGACATATTTGCTTAGTTTCATACGTGTTTGCTTGTTCTTTTAATAAATCCATAAAAGCACACCAGACTGGTTCCTCTCTCAAAACACCAGGGAGGGAAAACAACCTATTTAGAGGTAAAAACTAAATACACAGAATAGCTCCTGGACCTTTGTTTTAATTATTTGATTAAAATCTTATTACCATTAGAGAGCCTGCCAGCCATCCACTCTTCTATAACGAAGGGGATCCAGCTTGAGCATCCAGGCTGACCAGAGCTGCAACAGCACAGCACACAGAGAGGCACAATCCCTCAGTAAGCAGGTGCCAGACTATTTAGGGCTTTATGGTTGTAACCACCATCTCAAACTCCATCTGGAGATCAACATCCAGTCAGTGCAGATCCCAGAGCACTAGTGTCACATGATCCTAATGAAGTGCTCCACTCAACAAGAGCAGCTGCACATTGCACCAGCTTCAGCTGCTAAATAGTTTTAAGATGTAGCCAAATATACAGCGTATTACAGTTGTTTAATCTTGAGTAACAAATTAATCTTGATCTTAAGTTAAAGTCACAGAGATTTGACTTTATTTTGAAATAATATTAGCATAACTAGGTGTCACTAAATGAAAAAAGTTCTAAAAGTTACACATAAACATAGCAAGTGCATTTCTGGGGAAGTTTGTTCTACTGCTCTTTCCATTAAATCTTCTATTAGTCCAGGTCAATACTGCTCTGACAGAGACCTCATCTCATATAATTTATATGCCCTCTCAGAGATTCCAAATGTATTTTTAATATTTTAAAACAGTGGTTTTCAACCTTTTTTCATTTGCGGATCCCTACAAAATTCAATTGGAGGTGCAGACCACTTTGGAAATTCAACCTGTGATCTACGGACCCCCACCATAAAGGTGTTAGATTGAAAACTGACTTAACGGAATTCAACTATAAATGTTCTATGTAATTTATGAAAGACCTTGCTCTAAAATAAAACATACAGGCTTGAAATTAATATGAAAGCAGCACTGATTCCGATATTGCATTCAGATTAGCTAACACCTAATAAATCAGATTCATCACGTCCATCCTTTCCTACATTCTAGTTTATTTATTAGATGTTTTCATTAAACATAAGACTCCATTTATATCTATCCTCTGCTTACAAAGAGATCCATTCATACTTACAGTTTATAAAGCACTTTGAAGACCAAAAGTACCATATAAATTTTAATTGGTATTATTATGTTGGTCCGTATTTTTAAAGAAAACATCAGTGAGTCCAACATCAAGTGGATTAATGACAGTGACATTTTTGTTTTCTGTATTTAACTAAAATTAATATTTTCACTTTCCTTGTTGGCAAGAGAAGAGTGGAAATGAGGATCCCACAAATGTTAGGCCTTACTAAGAGAAAGTTTGGCAACAACATGACCTCTCTTTTGGCCAGAGGTTTCCCCAGCAACTATGGAACCAAACCAACTTGTTCCTGCTGGGAAGCAGGGATTGTCAGAAACCTAGCACAGACTCAGATGACGGAGCAGCCTCAGAATCAAACACAGAATGTTCCATTTACACAAAACTAAATGAAGGTGCCAGCCCTGGCACTACAGGCTTCCGCTTCTTCACTCCTTCACGAGGATGGAGTTCTGATTCAAGGTCAGATTGGAGGGTTCCGCTGATAAGACCTCTGTCATGTGGAGCAAAGTGTGCCTATTCTTCCAGGAATAACGTGTAAAAGCCCTGCAGATAGAACCATTTGGGGAATGGGCTTCCCTGAGGCATATGTGGATAGCTGATAGGTCTGCTCAAATCTTGGAAGGATTCAAAATTAGCAATGAGAGTGATTAACCACTCCATCTCTTGATGTTTTCACACCAAGACTGAAAGCCTTGCTCTGGAAGATAAGCTTTAGTCACTGGGTTAACTTCTAAGTAAGTGAACTTCTATGGCCTCTTTTATATGTGAGGTCAGGTTAGAGCAGGGGTGGGCAAACTTTTTGACTCACGGGCCACAATGCATTCTAAAATTTGACAGAGGGGCCGTGCAAGGATCAGATGAACCAGCAGATGCACAGCACCCAACACACTGCACCCCAGCAGCCAGCACTTCAGACCACTCTCTGCCGTGAAATTAACTCGCCCTTGTCAATTTTGGCGGCGGAGCTGGAATCGCAGGGTACAGCCTCTGCCGTGAAATTGACTCGCCCTTGTCAATTTCGGCGGCGGAGCTGGAATCGCAGGGTACAGCCTCTGCCGTGAAATTGACTCGCCCTTGTCAATTTTGGCGGCGGAGCTGGAGAGTGGGGCTCACAGCGCAGAATTTCCTTTTTAAGAACCGGTTCACGCGAACCGCTGCGAACCAGTTGGATGTGCAGAAGAGCCGCATAGCCGCGGCTCGGGAGCCGCGGGTTGCCGACCCCTGGGTTAGAGGATCTAATGATCCCTTCCAGCCACATAATCTATGAATGAAGTAGGGCACAAAAGATATCACATATACCAAATATTTGTTTCTGGACTTTTATTGGGGATAACATCTCAGGACTGAAGTTGTAGACAGTTCAGAAATTTAAAGTGCAGTGGCACTGAAATATTCTAGAATTACCTAGATTATTGAAACTGCAATATAAACAAACTAACAACAAAGAAAGATCTCTGGGCCTGAAGTAAATATCCCTATGCTTGCAGTTTGCTAAGTTTAAAAAGAAAGTAGTGGAAAGTTTGGGGCCGGCTCAGACCCTAATAACCTAGATTTCTAATGTTCTGTGTGAGAGAGCTCATGTGGTCCCAAGGGGCCTACTTTTTCAGGAGGTTCCTGGAGCTCAACTGCATGAAGAGAAAGGAACACACATCTCACAGCTGGGAACATGCAAAAGCCATTTTTGAGACTAACATACTTTAAGTAGTCATAGAAACATATATTCCTATCTCTCTGCTACTCTGGAAAGGGGAAAAAAATAATCCATATATTGCTGGGTATCCAGAAGATAATACATCAACAGTGTAATGTAAAAGAATAGAAGTGAAATATATAAACCCACCACTTGTATAGCAAGAAAAGTGTATTTAGGAAGAAATTACATACAGGAATTAAAGCTGTTAGAGTCAATTGCTCCCTATCTCAGTATTCATTGTCCTCACAGAAACCTGCTGTATTTATACAGTGATCCCCCAGATCTTTACTGTACAAAATATGTAGCCATACACAAACAATTATAGCATTATAGGTCCTTTGTACTATTTTACTTGCTCCTCTGTCAGACTATCCAAGGATGGATGATTGCCTCAAACTGGTGCAATGATCTTGTTATTACTTCATTATCGAGATACAGACTAGTATATGGTCCCAAGCACATAAAGGCTGTAAGTCCAAAGCAGACTGCTAAGAGTTACAAAGGGATTTCACAAAACTGGGATACTGAGCAACAAAATGGCAGATGAAATTCATTGCTAATCAATACAAAGTAATGCACATTGGAAAACAATCCTAACTAAACATATAAAATGATGGGGTCTAAATTAGCAGTTACCACTCTAGAAAGTGATCTTGGAGTCATTGTGGATAGTACTCTGAAAACATCCACTCAGCGTACAGCAACAGTTAAAAAAGCTAACAGAATCATTAGGAAAGGGATAGGTAATAAGACAGAAAATGTCACATTGCCTCTTTATAAATCCATTGTATGCCCACATCTTGAATACTGCATGCAAAGATCTGGTTTCTGCACCTCAAAAAAGATATACTGGAATTGGAAAAGATACAGAAAAGACTAACAAAAGTGATTAGGGATATGGACGAGCTTCCATATGAGGAGAGATTAATAAAAGTAGGATTTTTCAGCTTGGAAAACAGACAACTAAGGGGGGATACAATGCAGGTCTATAAAATCATGACTGGTGTGGAGAAAGTAAATAAAGAAGAGTTATTTACTTCTTCTCAAGACACAAGAGCCTAGAGGACACCAAATGAAATTAATAAGGAGTAGGTTTAAAACGACCAAAGGAAGTATTTCTTCACATAATGCCCAGTCAACATGTGGAACTCCTTGTCAGAGGATGTTGTGAAAGCCAAGCCTATAACATGGTTCAAAAGAGAACTAGATGACTTCATGAAGAATTGATCCATCAATGGCAATTAGCTAGGATGGGGGGGTTGCTGTTTGCAAAAAGCTGGGAATGGGTGATGGGATGGATCACTTGCTGATTACCTCTTCTGTTCACTCCCTCTGAAGCACCTAGCATTGGCCATTTTTGGAAGACAGGATACTGGCCTACATGGACCATTGTTCTGACCCAATATGGCCATTCTTATGTTCTTACTTCAGTCAAGGGGCTTGGTTGACCTCACTGTTTATTAATGGCAGTAGAATCCCATTAATGTGAATTATAGCCATGTATCAGGTATCTATTAGAGTGCCATATGCATTGGGTGAGGGAAAGAACAAAGTCATCTTTTTCTTGTTCTCTTACAGTATTTACATTAATGATCTAAATGTGCTAGTATTTTAGCTATGATGTCTGGTTCTTGTACACCTTCAGAATGAAATGCAAGTGACATGTAGACGTAAGAGGATTGAGTTTAGGGTGGGAACATCACTATGACTGTATGAACATCTCAATGCCAACTGGCAAATGGTTTACTGTTCTTTAACAGTAACTCAGAGGGGCCTGAAAAGCTTACTAGACCCAACCCATTGCTTTCATAATATTTATCTAAAGAAGGTCAAGTGGGGTCTCTAATAAAAGCTTATGTCATATTGCTCTTCACAATTGTTATGAAATGTATGGATGGATGATATTTAAGGACTTGTGTATAAATACTGGAAAACATGTTTTAAAGTCTGAATGAAAGCAGGGTTGACAGGCAGGATAATCAGACAAAGGATGTATATTCACCTATCTGCCTTGATTCACAGGTAAAATAAATTTTGTAAGCCAACATAATGGAAGCCTATTTGCATATGACATCAATATGAGTATGTGAAGGCAACATGGAGCCAGCACACTGGGGAATAAAGCAAGTTGGACATCTTCACTCTGACAGAACAATGACTTTGGGGACATAAAGTGGCAGCAAAATGGCACTTCTTTGTGATCATATTCTTTGAATCGGTTTAAACATGGATTCAAAATCTTTATTATGTAATATACATAATACAGTTCAGCATCAAAACTTCTTTTCCTAGGCAAAGTGTTTACTTTTATGTAAACTATGTTTATTTTAAGATGTAATTATTGAATGATAAAGTTTCATATATTTGTGCCAATAACCTTGCTATACATTTGTTTCCAACATACCTACACAAATGAATAAATGAAGGAGGAAAGTTGCATATGGATTTTATTATTAGATTGCTTTGCACTGTTTTCATGGGAGAGAACATGCAATGCAATATTTTCTTGTTAGGAGAACTAGTCAGCTCCGTCTGAGTTGTGGTGTTACATTCTCAACTTGTATTTTTCTCCAGAAAGCTGACTCAGCTGCTCAGGCAGAAAATGTCATCTCTAGTTTTACCATTCATTCCTATTCCAAGTCCAACTGTCCTTGATGTTTTCATTTGCACAAAGAGAATTGTTCTGCAATTTTTCAAAGAAAGAGTGCTTGCTAAGCTAACAACAAATATAACCAGTTCCTTCTCCAAAAACTAATGCGAGCTTTTCCACTGACTTCTTTTTCTTGCCTATCAGACAAAACACAACCAAGGGACAATTCCTATCCTGCTAAAACATCATGTGTCACCACATTTGCCGTATGTGCATTCTTTATTTCTTTAGTAACTATATGAATTTTAAAACATAATATTTATATTTCGTAATTTGATCTAAATTGTACATCTACAGTAAAGCTGTAATAGGATTCTTTATACTTAAATGCACACAACATTGTGTATTAACAAAAGCATTTTCTTTTCGTATCACTTCATCACATGGTAACCATATGCATATCTGCCATTTAATTATAGCATACTGGAAATAAATACATACTGAAGTTTTACTTTTAAAATCTGAGGAGAAACAGAATAAATGGAAAAAAGGTCCTAAAAGACAGCTGTAAAGAGGAGCCATAATACACATCCTACAGAATGCACAACTTCCAAGTGATATGTTTGGAAGGCATAGGTTTTGGTTTTCTTTTTTTGCTTTGTTTTTTCCTGGTCAAGAGAGAAAGAGAGGTAAATGTTCTTCCCACCAACACTTTCTAACACCAGATGGTGTTGGAGATCTCCAATAATTTATGAAAAATCATACTCCGGACCCATGAATATGTTCTGTGATTGTCATTTAAAAAGTCAACATTTACAAAGCGTTACAACGTTATAGCATCGGAGATGCAGTTATTACCTATTCTAAGAGAACACCACAATAATTCAGAAACCACATTATAACAACTTAGTTAGTAAACAATGACTTTTAAAAAATTCAATATATTTATTGACTCAACAAAATAGAGACGTCTTAGGCACATGTTACAAGTTCTAATGACATTCAGTAGTCAGTAAGTAATCTCAGTAAGCAACGGGGGCTGGATTGTTTACCTTTGTTTACCCTCCTCCCCCCACATGTAATCCTGGAAGAAATACTACAAAGTTACCAAATTTACCACTGATACATACTTTAAGAGGAAACTGATACAAAAGAGATGAAACAATGCACACATTGCACACCATCAAAACCCTGCACTGCATACAGAATTATTAATTTCCTCATGGGCTTTCTATGATGATCTCCTCATAGTACTTTAGTGCTTTACAAATATTAATGAATTTATCTTCACACCAACCCTGTGAGGTGGTATTATTATTCCCATTTTAAACATGGAGCGTAGAGGTTAAGATCAAAATTGTCAAAAGCATCAACTCATTTTGGGTGCCCACTGTGAGAATCTTAAGGCCTGATTTTTCAGAATACTTAGCACTTTCAAGGACTTTATGTATTCAGAGCATTGTGAGTACTCAGCACTTTGCAAGTATCTCAGGTTTGGGACCTAGAAAATGATGAACACTATAAACGCTCCCCGGTGTGGGCAGGGGGTGGTGGCGCTCCCTCTCTGTCAATCTCCGAGGGAGGCCACACCTCCCGGCGGCAATGTTCTGTGGGGAGGCTTAAACTAGATAGGGAAATTAGCAGTTCTTGGCCTCTTTGGCCATGCGTGGCAATCCCAAAGCCCTGACCCCAGCCCTCTGGTGGGACGGTCCAGCAGTCTGGAGTCTGTCCCTCAGGTGGGGCAGGATGGCCCTGCAAATAGTTTCTAGCCCATGTAGGGCAAACAAACAGTCCAAGGCCAATAGTCTGTAGCCCTTGGTGGGACAAACAGTTTACAGCCCAGGCCCTCAGGCAGGGCAGGGCAGACAGGATCAATAGCCTGTAGCCCTTAGGGTAAGCAAATAGTCCAACGCCCAGGCCCTCAGGCAGGGCAGGGCCAGCAAAGGGGGGGAAGGGGACGCAGGCCCACACAACTCCTCTGCATCCCAGCCCAGGGCCCAGCTGATGTCCCGTCACTGAGTCAGTGGGGCTCCTGCCGAAATAACACTGACTCGGCTATAGGCCACAATACAACTGGACTTGTTGTCTGGCTTTCCTGGGATCCTTCCTTCCCTCCTGTACCTGGAGTATGTTGCTCTCTGCATCACCACATCATTTGTGCAGCATCACAAAGGAACTCTGGCAGAGACAAGGATAGAAGCCAGTTCTCCAGGGTGGCATTTAAGTGCCTTACCCATGAGAACATCCTTTCTTTTCTGCATTTCTCTGCTTCACTTACCACACACCTTCTAACTTCTGCACCGACTAAGGTGGAGGGGGAAGTAGGGAGAGGAGGGCTACAGACTATCCATCTAACTAACTACGGTACATATATGTCCCCCTTTACCATAGGAACTGAATGCCTCACAATCTTTGAATGTGTTTATCCTCATAACACCTCTGTATGGTGGGGAAGTACTATTACCCTCAACTGAGACACGGAGATATGCCTAAGGTCATATAGGAAGTCCGTAGAGGAGGGCAGAATTGTACTCAGATCGCTGGTTAGCACCCTAACCACTAGATCAACTTTTTTTTCCTGCAGCCTCATTCACTGATTTGTTTCCAGAGCACAGTCTATCCTGTGCACTGAATGAGGCAAGAGTCCTGTGGAAAAAATAGTCTGTGATCATGCACTTAAAGACTATATGATTATACTTATGCACAATGGGGCCAAATTAAAGTTACATGGGCAACATTAATTTAGGCAATTTCCTAACTTTGAGTACCCCAACCAAGGCTCTTGCCCTACAACTCCTTCCTCCAGACTCGTATTTTCCACCCCACATCTCTTCCCCCTTTCCTCCTTCTTTGCATTTGACTCAGGCTCCTTTCTCCTCCATGGCGCCTGGGTGCCAGCAGAGGGAGCATTGAGAAAAGAGGGGGAAGAGTCTCCCTGCTGTAAGTTCAGTGGCTACAGCAGTCTGCAGCATGCAGGAGGAGCAATAGCAGGGAAAACCTAGCTCAACTCCTGCTGCCCTAGGTTTGGAGCATGCATACTTACTCTGTGGGGATAGCAAACACAAAATATGCTCAGCACACGTGTTGTGAAAGGACAGGGCATGCCCAGTGCAGATGAAATCTAGTGTATACCATAGATACAACATAGCAATGCTCAGTTTTAAAGTGTGGGCCTGAATGTATATATGTTTATGCAAAATAAAATTTTCTGATAGTATCATAGCATTGGATGAACTTCTAAAAAAAACTCAGCTCTATTTGCCATGTAATAACTTTTGCTAATGACAAGTAAGGATTTTTAAAACACTTCCCCCAATAGAATATGCAGTAGCTACATATAGTTAAAATTATTCTCTTTGTAGTCACTACTCTGTTTACAGTTAACAATCACCAGCACATTGACCAAATGTCACGCATTACCACTGCTCAATTTCATTGCTCCAGTCACACACTGGATACTAAAAAGTTGATTTTGGACGATATAATCAAAAACCTAAGAAGGAGTTATACAACAGTGGAAGAGATGCTAGAAGTCACTGACCACAGATCACTATAGATTTAGATTGTTAAACGGGTAGTAAGATTGTGGGCACTAGATTAATCATTTACGAATCTTTGAAACTATTAAATGTTCATTAAAAATTTTAGAGTTCAGGCCAAAAACTCCCAAAACCCCCCAAACACAATGCAACTCTCTTTTCATCACTCCTTAAGTGTTCTTCACATTTTCTGAAAAGAAATGGACAGAATTCAGACAACCTTCATAGCCCAACACCACCACTCCTTAATTGGATAGAACCATGTGAAGTATTGTCTCCACTATATACACAGTAAGAAACTGTGAATTACTTTTTGGTTCGCAATTCATAATTGATGACAACCAATACTAGAGACAGAGACATGGCCTGATCCTGTGCCGTTTTTGATTGTCCTCCCCCATTTACCATCCTGAAGTGCCCTAAAGCATTAGTTTACATGGTTAACTGACTTCTGCAAAATTCAGTTTTAAAAAAAGATGTTCTAAGTTACAAGAGCAATTGGAAACAAAAATAAAAAATAACTAACCAGAATTTTCCATATTTGGTAAGAAAACCGATTATGGGATTAAGCCTTTGAATGCCAAATATAAACTGAATACTACGCTGATGAAATGAGATGTGTCATGGAAGCGCTGACACAACCTTAGTTGCAATGGCACAAACACTAAGCTCTGAAAATAGGCTGCTATGCAAAAATAGTGCCACAGCATCAGATATTCCTACTGAAATGAGACAAACATTGATATAGCAGCCTTGCTTTTTTCTCTTCCTATTTATTTAAAAATGGACTGAACTGTTTTTTAATTATAATGATGTGGAATTTCAGTTTAAGTACCAAATCCTATTACCACTGAAGTCAATGGGAGAATTTAAGCCTGAAAATTTAAAAGCTAGCTTCTATGAACTTAATTCATGTTAATAATTCTTTATCCATATGTCTACTGTGCATAGCCTCTATAAAGTCTGAGCAGGTTTAGGTCCTGGTTAGTCAAAGGCTGCCTTTTTCATTGTGCAATACGCCACCAACTGCAATCAGCTGAAGCACTCCAGGTTAACAATTGCTGGTTTAAACAAGAGAAGATGTGAGGGAGCACATCATTGCGAGCTGTTTGACTCAGGTGTTTGCTTTCTCTGTTGGTGTACAAGAGGATAAATTTGTTCATGTGTAGACAATGATGTAAGACAACCCTTGACTTTTTCTGACCGGCATGGTGAAAGAGTAATGGTGGTGGAAAAAGCTTCTAATTTTGAGGGGCCACAAGGAGAAGGTTAATTCTAGAATTTGATCCTAATTTGCTGTTCTATAGTTTGTACTGAAAAATGTGTCCAGCGGCCACATTTCAAACAAATCTATATAAATACATCTATATACTGTTAGAAATCTGGATCTGAAGCTATTTTTGTTTTTTTAACATCAGTTCAACTTTAAAAGATACAGCCTGCAGGTTCTTTCAAAGTAGCCCGCCGCTCTCTCCTGCTGGAAGCAAAACGGAGCCTCTGCCTAAGGACCCAGGCAGAGCCTGTTGCTGCAGGGCTACAAGACAGGTGTAGGCTTCTTGCTGCAGCCAAGGGGATGGAAGACCATTGCTCCCCGCCCCCTGCCTGTAGCAGGGAGCATGCCAAAGTGCTCTTCCAGGTTCATAGGTGCTGGAATTCCTGCTAAAGCCAGAGGTAGGGGAGATCAGCGCTCCCCTCCCCCAGCTCCAGCAGAGAGCAAAGCACTCTGCCTGAGTCCCTAGGCACTTGGGTCCCTGCTGGAGTCAGAGAGAGGGGAGCGCTGATCTCCCATCCCCAATAGCTGCAGAAAGGACCCACTGCCCAGAGACCTAGGTGGAGCGCATGGGGTACAGGACAAGTGGTTTTTGCTGCTACAGCCAGGGGGACGGGAGATCAGCTGAACTCTTCTGTCTGGCTGCAGTTGGGGGGGCAGGGCTGTTGGCAGAGTCTGGTGGCCCTTCAGGATTATAAAAATGATATCTATGTCCCTTGAGCCAAAAAGATTGGGACCCACTGGCTTAGAACATATCCACTTCATTTCTATGCCAAATAAGTATAACAAAATGCATACAATATTTTAGCTGTCTTACCGAAGTTTTGAAAAAAAAAAGACTGACAAAAATGGTTTCCACTAAAGGACATTTTCTACATTCATGGAAAATTCCCCCCTCACCACCTGCTAAGGACCCTAATGGTTATTTGTTAACACGCAGATCAGACAGTGATAACCAAGTATAGATAAAAACAAGGGCCCAATCCTCAGCTGTAAATCAACATAATTCTGACATTGAGCTCTGACATTAACTCCCTCTCAGGCCTTAGGCCATTCACTTCACTTGGTTACCCTATGTATAAAAATGGGGACAATATTTACTAACCACAAAGGCCAGTTAGATAGTCATTGCTAAGTAATTTGAACATAAAAAGCATATATTATATATAAATTATACTACAAGGGTTTTGTTACAGTAGTGATGTGTGGATGAAACTACAAAATAAAAATGTATGCAGACACTTCATTTGATAATTGCCTAAGTTTGCTAAGTTTTTAAGCTTTCTTTCTTTCAGTGAATTTTCATAATGAAAGCTGTGTGATCCATGCCAACTGAAAACGAACAAAAAACTTCTGGAATTATTTGGCTTTAAGGAGTGACAGAGCCAGATGACTGCCATTCATGACTTTCTGATTATCCCATGATTATATCATTAGAGCACATTTCACATTTTCTATCTTCGCAAACATCAGTGCTATAGCTATTGTGAATTTTGCATACCAGAAAAAGGCTTTCATCGGCATTAGGTGGAGAAGACAGTTCTATATAGAAATCTGCACTGTGGCAATACTTTAACAATAGTACTATGAAACTATGTAATAGTTCTATACAATACAATATTCAGGACTATCTAAATAAAATTCCCCAGACTACTATCTT
The DNA here is from genome assembly GCA_007922155.1 of Mesoclemmys tuberculata. Taxonomy (NCBI): domain Eukaryota; kingdom Metazoa; phylum Chordata; order Testudines; family Chelidae; genus Mesoclemmys; species Mesoclemmys tuberculata. The sequence continues at coordinate 7,794,514 of ML677085.1, forward strand.
CCACTTACTTTGGTTATGAATCATAGTCCGAGTCCCCAAATATCATTACCCCTTGAAAATAAGGCTCTGAAATGTCAAAACTCCCACTGACTTCAATGGGAGCAGGAATAGGTCCTACTGAAAATCTGGGAAGTTTTAAAATGATCTGCATTTATTTGATACTGTATATTACTATACTCAATTCAAGTACAGTTGTCAAATGTATTAAGTTTTTTCTTGGTAAAATTTTCTCCTGAACATAAGCAACAGTCACACAGATAACATTCACGAGAAGCAACAGGAGGTTAACAAGACCTACAGGTGCTTAACACTTCTAATGATCAGGCTTATATTTCAGAGTTGAAATTGGTCAACAAAGCAATGGACATTAGTTCAGTAAAATTTAATGTTTGTCATGAAATAATGGGTTACTAAATATTTTAAAACAAAGAAAGAATTAGAAAAAAAGTGGAAAAAAAGAGGAATTCTGCGAAACAATCACTTTATTCACTTTGCTTATATGTGATATCTTTTCCCTATTCTTTGTCTATCTTGTCTACTTAGACTGGAAACACTCTTTTTTAACAACAGTGGTTGGGCATCTAGCTTCTGCTGCAATACAGTAATAACAATACTTGATACAAGTGTTATTAACTACCACTATTGCCTTTAGGCAGTCTCTCACTGTGTTTGTTTGGTTGTCAACACAGCAAAATTCCTGAAGACTTGTTAGAATAATTGGGCCAACAAATATTCCCTAATTGTGAATTTAACTGTAAAAAAATTAGTGTAAATTCATCAGATGTCTCAATAACCTATGACAACAAATGTTGAAATTAATGAACCAAAATTGGTGTAGAAAAGCAGGCCTAATAATGATGGCCATTCCACCCAGCATTCCTTTTTGAGGTCTTTTAAGACAGAAACCTTGGGGAGAAAAATTGGCTACTGTAATGAGCTTCACGGCTGCCATCCCCACCAACTTCTGGGACCTCCAATCTTCTTCACCCTAATCCTGAAACAAGTCCTGATCAGATTGGATCAGACAGAGGGATCCAAATGACATTGCCATCTCCACTGGCTAATCCCAAACACCATCTGGCATAAAACTTTGTCTTCTCTACACGTGTCCTTTCCCTTCCCTACCTTATTTCTTTTCTTTTCTTTTTTTTCTTCTGTCTAAAAAGGGTTTGGCTTAACCAGCCAAGACTGCATATTTTGCAATATGTCTGTAAGTATGTGACCAGAAAGGCAACCAAAAAAAATGCCCTAAATTGCCTGATGCTGCTAAAAGTTTCCTGGTAAAAGAATAGTTGATAGGACCATGTGCTGGACTGTGTTTTTCCAACAGGGAGTCTCTAAGTAAAAGTCAAAAACAGAAGTTCTATTTTCTATCTTTGCTATTCTTTTCTCTTTCCTTTTGTGTGTGTTTGTCTTCTATTGTCTCATAGGAAACAGGATCAGACTTTAACAAAAGCAGCAATGACAGCTGCAGCCCATCTCTACTAACTTCTTCTCTTTTCTTCAACATGGCTGTTTATTGCCATCTTTAATACCTTCTAAGGACTGGTGTACACTGAAAAGTTAGGTTGACCCAGCTCTGTAATTTAGGGGTCTGAAAAATCCACACCCCTGACCGAAGTAGTTAAAATAACCTAATCCCCAGCATAGACAGTGCTAGTTTGATGGAAGATTCTTCTGTCAACCTGGCTATCATCTCTTGGGGAGGTTGATTAACTGCAGCAACAGGAGAACCCTTCCTGCTGCTACGGCAAATGTCTACACTGAAGAACTATAGCAGTGCAGCTGCAGTCACAGTTCTGTAGCATTTTAAGTGTAGACGTAGCCTAGATGGTCAAACACTTTCAAATACTCTGTTTTCCCTCCTTTTTCGTATTTTTAAAAAAAGTTTCAATGGATTTTTAACGGTATATTTGCCATACAGACTGAAGTCTCTGTATACCAAACCTTAAAACCTTTTTAAAACTGTTTAAATGTTGGATTGTGACTGAGTTATGTTAACACTTTTGGCTCACATATTTAATTTAAACTAATACAGACTACTGGTTAAACTGAATCAAGTTGCTGGAAAAATCCAGGTCCAATTAAACTAAACAAATATTTATCTCCTGAACAATTTAATAATAGTAAAATGTTAATTTGCTTATTTAAAGAATAAAATATTTTCTAGTAAAAAAATAAAAAAGTTAAGTCACAGTGCTGACTGATTTGAAAATGTAAAATTCCTTGGAAACATTAATGTGTACAAGCCCAATTCATATTTAAAGCTTTCTTTTTCTGAAATTCAGGCCTGGTCTATACTTACAGGGAAATGTGGATGAAGTTGACGGGAGTTATATCGACTTCATAAATTCTCTTTTGTGCTTCGTCTCCACTACGATGCGCCAACAGGAAATGCATATCAGTCGATGCAGCACTAAGTTTTTTGGGGAGGTGGTTTTACTAAGTCAACTTCCAGATCGATTGAGCAGGTCTTCACTTCCACTCAGATCAATTGAGATAAATTGATCTAATGGCAGCGAATTTGCCACTGTCAGTGTGTACATACCTTCATTCAACAGTATCATCAATATCAGCGATGACTGATGGAAAGATTTATCATGACTCATGATCACTACAAACTAAAATTGAAACAGAATGCTTTTCTGTTCTAGTCACGTTTCTATATCACACCTGTCACCATGGTATCTGAGTACCACTGTAGATCAGATTGTGACTTTGAGCACATACATGAGGAGAAGAAGGAATGCAAGGAGTTGTCAGACCTTGCATTCTCTTTGTAAAGAGCAATCACAATTTCTTCTCAAACTCTCCTTCAGCTATGCACAATTTACAACATAGTACAGTGGCGAAATGCCACCATTTGTCTGAGATGCAAGTAGAACCATATATCGACAGGTGTAGCTGCTGAGTATGGAAAAACACCAGCAATATTGGTATTGTATAAAATATTTTAACAAAGCAAACTTTGTTTATTTTTTCATCAATAGATTAGGAGTAATTAATAAATATGGTACACCTGTGTATTAGATTAATGTAAAAAAACATTAGTTTTGTAATACAGATGATAATGCTTTCTACTTATTGAAGGCTTTTCATCCAGTGATCTCCAAGTGCAAAGGTAAGTAGTAATATCCTCAGTTTACAGATTGGAAAACTGAATGTCAGAGAAACTAGGTAACTTGCCAAATTATATCACATAGAAATTCAATCAGGTCTCTTGACTCCCAGACTGCTCTTCACTGCTACCTCCTCCTCCCAGATTCCCCACCCCAAATATGAATACTACAATACAGAAACCCTTCACAATTGTAGACAGTTTTTTAGAATTATATTCTAAATTATTCAATTCTAATCTTAGTGTTCAAATCCATTTGCTCACCAAAATGCATTTGGTGAGCAATACTAACATACGAGACATTTAACCTGTGTTAATATAATTAAAGAGGACAAATGAATACAAATTTACCAACTACACTTGGAACAGTTGCACAGTTCAAGTGATCTGAATATTTTGCCCCATGGCAGTGCTTTTAACAGAAATATTAATCCAAGAGCTAAGCAGGAGAAAACATGTTTTAATCCTGATTGCAGAATACCACCAAAGCTTTTGTGCAGAATCTAAATTCAGCAGTTTCTTGTCCAATATACCACTCAAATGTTTGAAATAACTTTAAAGAGCTTCACAAGTAATATAATTGTAAAAACACTGAAGATATGGTTCAGATCATGTTCAGGCATAATGGTTTTATTAACATTAAAAGAATCAACAAGCATATCATCAGTTATGGATTGAGGCATTGGTCAGGCTATGCTGATGATTTCAGAGTTAAAGTATTGTTTGCGTCAATTAATTCAAAGTCTTTCTGGCTAATGGTCATCATTATTTAGAAAAAACAACAAACTCCATTGAGAGCTGCACTATAAACACTGGCTTGTTTTATTTTGTGGCCTTGAGTGATCTTTGATTAAAAAAAAAGTATTCTGAAATTCACACACCCAAGGAGGAAAAACAAAACAAGTGAATAACTCTAAAACATTTTAATAATTAAAAACAATCCTTGTTACTTTGAAATGTATGTACACTCCTGGACTAAAACCACACAGGGCTTGCAAATTAAGAATGGTTACAACATTAAAGAGGTAGCAAAATCTTTTTAAACAAGAAGTTTCTAGCATATAATATACTTATTACCATATACTCAAGTAATCTCATTTGCATTATTAACAAATGTTGGCCAGACCCAACTTACAACATTTCCAAATGTACAACATTTCCAAAATTTGCCCTTTCCCTTGTCCCCCACTACTAAAACTCTTTTCCATGTTCTAATAATTTCCCAGTTTGGTTTTTGTAAACTTTTTTCTGGTCTTCCCTTATTTTCGAAGTAGTCTCCTTGTCCTACTTCAAATCTTTCGTAGCCCTCCTCCCCACATTTGCTGCACAAAGACTACAAACAGTATGTTAACATCCTAGAGGAATCTTACTATCTGCTTTGTGTACTGATTACGATATACCTGTGCACACCTTCTATTGAAAAATCTCTACAGGTGGGGCAGTTTAATATTTATATACTAAGGTAGCACTATGCAGAGTGAACTAAGATGGAAGTGATGCTTCCCTTGTTTCTTTTATCCAGGTATTCCAGGAGCCTGACATCATTGGGTGATGACAGGTAAACCACACACTATATAGATCAGTGGTTCCCAAACTTATTTGATTGCACCCCTCTTCTTTGTGTCTGTAGTAGTTTATGCTCCCCCATCGCCACAGAAGTACATATTCCAGTTAAAAAAAAACCAAACCAACATGCAACTCCCATTAAATATTAAAAACAGTAAGGCATTGATTAAAACAGAGCCAACAATCCATCATAATAAGAGCAAAAGCAAAAGTGTGATTGTGATCGATGCCTAAAATTAAATGTGCACTGCATGTTGTAGCAAACCTACAGAAGGCAACGACTTTGTATAAGCTTAAAAGAAATCTGTTAACATGCAAAGCGCCATCTAGAATCAAATGCACAGCATCATCTGAGGACCTGATATGTCAGGAGGAATCAGCTTTGCGAGTTATGCTGTGGATAAAATGTACACAGTAAGGTTTTTTCCCCCCTAAAATGTCTCCATCTCCCCAAATACATTTCATGCCCCCTCAGGGGGGCCTCTCCCCCAGTTTGAGAACTTCTGATATAGAATACTACAAGAACCAAACCTGCTAAAAACTGACCACAAGTTAGAGATGAGTTGCAAGTTTAAGGTGCAGATTTAAGAAAGCATGCCAGAGAAGTCGCCAGTTTTATTGGCAAGATTATTTGCAGTTTTACAGCAGTCATAGTAATCTAAACTAGATGAAAAGAACAAGAATATTTTACGTATTTCTGAATTTCCACTACTCATACGCCACTACTCATAAAGAAGGGGTCTGTGTAATTAAAACGTCCCAGGGCTCGATTCGCCTTCATTCACAGCAATTTTATATTTAAAGTAATTGCCCAGATTCAAATCTGTGCATCAGGGAGGAAAATCCAACCCATGGTCTTCTTCATCCCCATTCTCTCAAAGTAGCAGTCCTGGTAGAGTTTTGCCAAGACTGCAAAAAGCATGTTCCCCTTTATTCAGTGATGATATTTCAGGCTTAATTTAGATTAACTCATTTGGTTGAATAATTCAGCTGTGTGGCTCCACACATGGAAAATAAAAAATTCTAATAAAATAACCATGATTTGAGACACAATTTACATGAACGGTTCACCCCCCTTTTTGCTCTATAACGTACTGTGACTGTACAATGTTTAAATACACACACACAAATGGGTCTGCGGACTTGATGCTAAATTAGTCAGTTGTGTGGAGGGCCAATTTCCACGGCTTTCAGCAGACTTTTTGCCTTCAGAAACCAGTGGAAACATTAATTAAATAAATCCAAGAAAAAAAGATTACATCAATAAAAATAAAAAATAAAATCAAGTGAGGTAACTTTAAAGGTTTTAACTTTTTTGTAATACCAGAGAGCCTTTGAAATGCCATATAACATTCAGTACATCTGATCATTATGCTATAGACAAATTATAAACAGATTAGAAAGGTTTGAGTCCATGATTAAATGTATATCAGAAAATAATTATGAAAATCTATCACTGTAAGATCTTTGAGGAATAAAACATCTCAATGTTTTTGTACAGCATGTAGCACATGGGATCCCAATGTCAGGTGTTTCTGTAATACAAATTATTAGTAATAAGTCATCTATCTGCCTAGGACCTTCAAGGATTTAGGTTGGTTACACCCTTCTCAAAAAAAGTACATAGTATACCAGAAAAAAATGATTATGAAACTAATGGAAAGACAAACACTTCCTTTAAAAGCAAATGTGACACCTATGAAACAAGATTTTATGTAGTGGCACTGGGGGACTATCTCCTATTTCTATCCTGAGGTAGCAAGCACCAACTACCTCATTTCAGCAGAAAGGTTGTTGGTGCCAGATCAGATGTAACACTGGGTAAAAAGTGGGCAGGGAGGTACTGTAATCTTGATATTTCTGCCATGAAAAGAACCGAAGTCTATTCTGATATTTAGATAAGAGAATGAAATGCACAAGCCTCACTCTTCTCCACAGAGAGGTCAGATACTATACAGTACAGTTGTATTTAAGAATGACCAATTAAAGACCTTTTTTGATCTCAGGTGTAACAAATTTTATATCTACTTAAATGTAATGTGGCCAGCGACAGAAGGAATAAATAACAACTCTTTCCTAAATATTATTTTCCTCAGAAAATTTAACAATGATTCAAAACTCAAAAATGTAGTGACTAAACCAAGAAGAATACAAATAAAGAACATATAAACATATTTTTCAATGTTTAAATGACAGACTGAGATGACCAAAACCTAAGATACATCATGATTCCAGAAAACAGTCAGAAAACCCAGCAAATATAGGAAAGTGGCCAACCTCTCTATCCAAAGATTTGAGGACTTGGTATGCCACTAAATATATTTATTTCAGTTTAAATGTATCTCTTTGTGATAGCCTCCAGGGCAACATGGCAGCAACAACTCAGTTCTGATGCTCTGTGGAAGCAGACATAATGAAGCAATTTGTGTTCAAAGCTGATTTCTAAGACCACCCTCAATGTTATTTATTTATTTTTGGTGCTTCATACAGAAAGCCCATATAAGATTCCATAAATACACAGCCATCACAAGGGGAAGACAAGGATGAGACTTTAGATATCCTAATTAATATTCTTAACACTCCATTAGAAAACAATATTTTAATACAGCTAAATTGCTTTAAAATTATTCCACATATGGTGCCAAGACTATACAATGATGTGCACATTATAAAGATATAGATATATACATAAACATAACTGCTAAAATATACAAGGTGAGGCTGAAAATTAAGCTAATATAAACTCACCATTCTCCCTGATACTCTTGGTACACAGTTCCTGTATTCCCAGGGAGCAACCCTGGATTTAGTTATTTGCTCCTCCTTTCTGGTAGGAACATTCAAAACATTGGAAAGTTATTTTTATCCTTCCGCTTTAACATGTTTTTATTGTACTCATTTTTAACATTCTTGCAGTTTTAGGTGTTTTCATTATGATAATAGAAGGTAGTTTCTTCTTTCTACTGCATTGCTAATATATTGCATGTGTTTTCAATTATTCTTTGCAGCATTCAACCATTCCTAAACTGGGTATGTTATTTGTGGCATATTGTGGAGTTCAACCCTTTAGCTTCATAACATACCCACTAATGTCATCTATGCTATTTTCTCAAAGGGTCTAACAGTTATCAACTTATGATTAATTTAAGGGAAATCAGAAACATCTCATTTTGATTTACTTCTCTATGGGTTTCCATTAGACATATGATGAATATAAAAATACTTCACAAAAGTAATGTCTGCTAGTGATAGGTCTAAATCTTGCCAAGTTTGAACAATATATTTTTAATACTTATAATAAAAATAATAACCAGATAGCACTTCAGATTCTTATCTCATTTAAGACCAGGGTGAAATAGGAATAACTTCAATGACTTCAGGGGAGTTATTCTGGCTTTATGTTAGTGTAACTGAGATCTGAATCCAGTGCAATACTAGTCTATAAGTCACTTGTTCAAAAACTTTAAATCTTTCTACATTCTTTGAAACCAAACTTTGCCAAAATCACTGTTCAATTAGTTCAGAACTTAAATTGCAAAATTTAAATTTATTCTTTTTAAGGACTGACTATTTTAGAGATATATTGGTTGAAACTATTGGACTTTGTTCTTTAAGTAAAAGTGGGGAACTATACAATAGTTAGCATACATAGTGTGGATACTGTCTTTTGTAATGCTGGCATTTTCCAGGATAAAATATTTTATTTGGTTTGTTTTCTCTTTTTGACTCACTTCATTAACATTTAAAAAAACCCATGGGTAGACTATTAAAATACACCCCCCTCGCTTTTTTAAATTTTTTTTTAAAGGCTTTATCTCTGAAACTGCCCCTGAATCTCTGGAAATCACCATTCTGGTCTGAGATGCTGATGTACTGGGATGGAGTAGCAGGGAAAACAGACCCTGTCAGAGCTAAGGAGCATGCCATCAAGAGGAGATTCAGCCTAGTCTTTCTATTCTTGAAGGACCTGTCCTTAAACTCTGTGAAAACTTCACACTTGGATGGGATGTGAGATTCCCTAGGACAATAGGGAAAGCTAGATTGCCTGTTGCAACAAGGAAAATACCTGTGGCAGGTATGGCAGAGCTTAATCCCTGGGGTCTTGGAAATAACTTGGGGAAGTGCTGTAGACCATAATGAGCAAGGTAAGAAATGCAGAAGCAGGGGGAAACCTCCCAAGCATGAGCTGTGCTACAACAAAGAGAAAAAAAAAGTAGGACATAAGGATATAAAAAACTAAGCAAATAAAATGAACAATGCAAGCAAATAAAAAAGGCAGGAAGCAGCAGACAACATAATTGTACCATCTCAAGCTGCAAGCAGTTGAGAAGGAACTAGAGCAGAGACGGGTCCATGCACCTGTGGACACTGCTATTTACAACCTCCAGTCAAGAGTGTGCAGGTGTGCACACATCCTTTGGATCTATGTTTCTCTGCAGGGACATATACTTGAAGGAGAATTAAAATTTCCAATCTGTTCCTCCTTGTACTTAGCTGTGACACAATGAGTATAATTCCTAGACTTGAAGAAGAGCTCTGTATAGCTTGTCTCTTTCATCAACAGAAGCTGGTCCAACAAAAGATATTACCTCACCCACCTCATCTCTCTAATACCCTAAGACCAACACAGCTACGATATGGCAAATTAAAATCTTCTGTAGTTATCGTCACAAAATTAACAAAAGTATTTAATTTACCATACATTTGGAACGTATTATCTATGTTTATATTACCATTCTTCTTTTCCAAGGCTACATACTATTTTTTAACGTTTTCTTTTATATTGTCTTTAAAATGCATCTTCTCATTCCTTACCATTCACATTTTTACTTGTTCCTAAAGGTCACATCTGAACTAAATTTTAGGGGGTAAATAATAGACTAATAGACTGACTAAGGTCAGAAGGGACCATTATGATGATCTAGTTGGACCACTTGCACAACACAGATCACAGAACTTCACCCACCCACTCCTACAATAGACCCCTAACCTAAGACTGGGTTACTGAAGTCCTCAAATAATGATTTAAAGACTTCAAGGTACAGAGAATACACCAGCAAGTGACCCATGCCCCATGCTACAGAAGGAGGCACCTACGCCACTTTGCCATCGGGGAAAATTCCTTCCCAATGCCAAATATGGCAATCAGGTAAACCCTGAGCATGTGGGTAGGAGTCACCAGTGAGACACCCAAGAAAGAATTCTCTGTGGTAACTCAGAACCCACCTCATCTAACATCCCTTCATAAGGCATTTGGCACATTTACTGCTAGTAATCTAAGATCAGACAGTTGCCAAATTAGGCTGCCCCATCATACCATCCCCTCCATAAATTTTTCAAGCTCAGTCTTGAAGCCAGCTAGGTTTCTTGCCCTGCTGCTCCCCTTCAAAGGCTGCTCCAGAACTTCACTCCCCTGCTAGTTAGAAACCTTCATCTAATTTAAAGTCTAAACTTCCTTATGGCCAGTTTATATCCATTTGCTCTTGTGTCCACATTGGTGCTGAACTTAAATAACTCCTCTCTCTCTCTGCTGTTTATCTCTCTGATGTAATTATAGAGAGCAATCATATCTCCCCTCAGCCTTCTTTGGTTAGGGGCTAAACAAGCCAAATTCTGAGTCTCCTCTCATAAGGCAGGTTTTCCTTCCTCAGACCATCCTAATAGTCCTTCTCTGCACCTGTTCCAATTTGAATTAATCTTTCTTAAACATGGGACACCAGAACTGCACAAAGTATTCCAGATGAGGTCCAACCAGCGCCTTGTATAACGGCACTAACACCTCCCTATCTCTACTGCAAATACCTCGCCTGATGCATCTGAGGACCGCATTAGCTTTTTTCATGACCACATCACATTGGCAGCTCATAGCCTTCCTGTGATTAACCAATATACCCAGGTCCTTCTGTTCCTCTGTCACTTCCAACTGATGCATCCCTAGCTTATAGCAAAAGGTCTTACTATTAGTCCCTAAGTGTATGACCTTGCACTTTCCACTATTAAATTTCATTCTATTTCTATTACTGCAGTTTACAAGGTGATCCAGATCTTGTTGTATGATAGCCCAGTATCTCTCTGTATTGGCAATATCTCCCAACTTTTTATCATCTGCAAACTTTATTAACACACTCCCACTTTTTGTGCCAACTTCAGAAATAAAAAGCTTAAATAAGATCAGTCCAATCAAGACCGATCCCTGAGGAACTCCACTAGTAACCTCCCTCCAGCCTGACAGTTCACCTTTCAGTATGACTCTTTGTAGTCTCCCCTTTAACCAGTTCCTTATCCACCTTCCAATTTTCATATTAATCCCCATCTTTTCCAATTTAACTAATAATTCCCCATGTGGAACCGCATCAAATGCCTTACTGAAATCTAGGTAAATTAGATCCACCACATTCCCTTTGTCTAAAAAATCTGTTATCTTCTTAAAAAAGGAGGTCAGGTTGGTCTGGCACGATCTACCTTTTGTAAAGCCATGTTGTATTTTGTCCCAATTACTGTTAACCTCAAAATCCTTAACTACTTTCTCTTTCAAAATTTTTACCAACACCTTGCATACTACTGAAGTTGAACTAACCTCTAAATCCCACTTATAGTACCACTAGTTCAGTAGGGACCACAACTGCTTTCTTTTGATGCGTGAAGGAGAAGTGAAAAAGTTTTCTTCAGTGATTATCTCTTTCCAGCCAGTCTTTTGTTCCCTGTTATTTTTGTAGCAGGACTCAATAGATGTCTCAGATATGGATTGTGAGGTCTAGCAGCTCTTAACCATTTTTCTGCCTGCTGTGGTTGAGTCATTTTAATTTAAGGAGATGTTAACTCTGTGTGTGGGGGTGTGTGTGTAAGTAAACAAAAACAAAGACTCTGAAACCATGTGAATAAAATCACTTCTTTCTCAAGTACTCAGCATTCACTTGCGTGGAATTTCAGAAACAATAACCCATCCAGTTCTCCAGTCATCTACAGAGTCTTAAAAGAAAGATCTACATTTTTAATCTAAAGAACAAGTAGGAATAACTCTTTCTAAAATGAGGGTGGGGACAGCCTTTCAGGCATTCTTTATATATTACAAAGGAATTAAAAAAAAGAACACAAAGCCATTTTTTCCCTCTGCAGGTCATCTTTAATATGTCTGCTACACAGACGCATTAACTTAGCATTTCTGTTGGAAAAAGTAACTAAAATACTTTAGGTTTTTTTCATCTTTCTTAAATCATGTGGGATGTTATGAAAAGCCCCATTTTTAACATTAAATTGGGGGAAATTGTTTTGGAATTTTAGGAACTATTTGAAATCTCTTACCTAATTTAAGAGCCTAATTCTTTTCACATTGACGTCACTGGCATGCTCCCCAATGACTTAAATGAAACTAGGATTTGGCTCCAAATAACATATATATTTTATTCTAGTTGTGTATAAGAACTAAAACTTTTAAAACTGTCTCCCCTAAGGTCCTCTCCATTTTCAGTCTATTTTGAGTTTTGTACGGTATAGAGTTATAAATTTCTGTCATTGAGTAGTTATTAAAAAACATTAACAGAAGGTATTACTAAAATTTCAAGTACAATATGTAAGATGAATATATTAAGATACAGAAATATTTATTTGTTTTAAACTCAAATTACCATGTCACACCACAAGATGGCAATAAAAGTAATTTTTGCCATTCTCTTGGAACACACCCAAACAGATCAGCAGAAGGAGATGCCATTATCTGTAATGGGGAAAAAATGAAGCAATGGGGAAAAGCAACTATGTTTTAGGTTTAAAAGTAAACTACAATCAAACATTTTCATTTTCCCTAAGTAGCTTGTTGAACATGCTGCCAATAAACTGTTCCTTTTGACTAAAAAAATTCATATTTACATCATCAGTTTACAACTCCTTCTGCAGACATTATCTTAGTGTAAAAGCACCCCATTACTGATTATTTCCGAGCTAACATTAAAACCAAAAAATGTGCAAACTTTTCAGACAACATAACAGACAAGAAGTGACATAAGCAGCAGCTCATATGAAGAGCAGCAATCTGTCTCCCAGATGAGATGTCAGACAGAGGTCTCTCCTGCCTGTAATGGGTAGAAGTTAAGATTCTATGGTATTTTCTCATTTAGGTTTTATTTGATATAATTTAAGAGAGTAACACAGTATATAAAAGAAAACAAAAATAAGTACTTCTCAGAAAGAGTAACCTGGGCCAAAATACTCTTTTCCTCAATAAAACAGGTTCTAATGTTCAAGGCTGCATGTGAACAATTGTTGAGCACATAATAATTTATATATTTGTCTACAAATTACTGCACTACCAGTATAACTCATTACTATTAAGGTACATGAATATGAAAGGCCCATTAGAATAGCTATTATATTTTGATATTTTTATCTAACACACAACCTGCCCAAATATTCAAACATAAAACTAGTGATGCTTGTAGGAGAGTAAAGAGTTAAAAGCTGGACAAGTAGTCAGGCCTAAACTACTGGGAATGGATTTATGGCATAGGCAAACCTTGTTTCTACTAATTGGTGTAAATCTTCATTAGAGTCTATTATCGCTCTTCTTTTCCTCCCTTCCTGGCTATCTGTGCAGGGGATGAGCCTATTGCTATTTCTGTACACGGCCTTTTGGTGGGAAAAAGTATCATCATCTTCCTTTTCCCTCTGGTATGCCTCTATTTCAAAGAATGTCAGTGTAAAATTTATAGGTTTTAAGATGATGTGCCTGATCTCTGTATAGTAATTCTGTAAATAACAAACAGGGGCATGTATAATTATATTCATTATGTAGTTGTTAATATTCATTTTATAGGTGTCAATGTAACCAAATAAGGGTCTATGGGGAGTTGCTGAAAATGGATACATTTACATACTGTTATGGATAAAAGAATTGTAAAGTAAACCCTCATTGCTCACTCCCAGCATGGAGGTGGAATTGGCAGGCAATAATAAAGGGTTTCGTCTCCCCAATCCGCCCCTGAGACAACCTGTTTATTTCTAACGACACAGATTTCCAGAATTAAAAAAGAAACAACTTGTACCTGTTCTGTGGCATAGCATTAGATTGAATAGCAGAAGCTGGGAATGGGCAACAGGGAATCGATCACTTGATGATTAGCTGTTGTGTTCATTCCCCCTGAAGCACTTGGCATTGGCCACTGTCAGAAGACAGGATACTGGGCTAGATGGACCATTGGTCTGACCCAGTATGGCCATTCTTATGTCCTTATGCATTTACATTGAAATCATTTTCCTTCCGACTAAAAGCCATATCTTGCTGTTAATCTAGATCCAGAATGCCTACTGAAGTAAATGAAGTAGACAAATTAAAGGATTGAGCCAAAAGAAATCTGATGAGATTTAACAAGGACAAGTGCAGAGTCCTGCACTTAGGATGGAAGAGTCCCATGCACTGCTACAGAGTGAGGACCAACTGACTAGGCAGCAGTTTGGCAGGAAAGGACCTGGATGTCACAGTGAAAGCTGGATATGAGTCAACAGTATGCCCTTATTGCCAAGAAGTCTAACAGCATATTGGGCTGCATTTGTAGAAGCCTTGCCAGCAGATCGAGGGAAGTGATTATTTCCCTCTATTCGGCACTGGTAAGGTCTCATTTGGAATATTGTGTCCTGTTTTGGGCCCCCCACAACAGAAAGGATGTGGACATATTGGAACAAGTTCAGCAAAGGGCAACAAAAATGATTAGGGGGCTGGAGAACATGACTTATGAAGAGAGGCTGAGGGAACTAGGCTTATTAAGTCTGCAGAGGAGAAGAATGAAGGGGGATTTGATAGCAGCCTTTAACTACCTAAAAGGGGGTTCCAAAGAGGATGGAACGAGGCTATTCTCAATGGTAGTAGATACAGAACTAGGAGCAACAGTCTCAAGTTGCAGTGGGGGCGGTCTAGGTTGGATATTAGGAAAAACATTTTCACTAGGAAGGTGATGAAGCACTGGAACGGGTTACCTAGGAAGGTGGTGGGACCTCCATCCTTAGAGGTTTTTAAGGGGCAGCCTGAAAAAGCACTGGCTGGGATGATTTGGGGGATCCTGTTTTGAGCAGGGGGTTGGACTAGATGACCTCCTGAGGTCCCTTCCAATTCTAATCTTCTATGATTCTATGAAATGGAATTTTATACAAGAACCAATGGCAGGATATGGGCCAAGTAAAATTATATTGTTTCATACGCTCTAGTAACTTGAATCTCTGAGGAAATATAACATTGTTTGATTTGCTATGGGTCCGGCACAATCTAACGAGCCACTTTGAATTCTGTATTTGTGTTTCATATTAGGAAATAAGAGCATGCCTCTTTTTTTAAGAATAAGAATATGTGAAAAATCTGGGTCTCAAAATAGGGTGTAAAAATGTATGAACAAAATGGACTGACAAGAGAACTGTAAACTTATGGGGGAATCTGCAAGCTGTACAGCTTGATTTTTTTTTAGAATAGAAATGGTTAAGAGGTGAGAAAGTACTATCCCTGGCAATAAAAGTGGCTTCAGTAAAGGATGCAGGCCAACAAATAGATCTTATATACTAACTGTGAAAGATTTACAAGAATATAAAAATATTCGTGGAACTAATCTCCAGTTTATACTATAAAAGGTTTGTATGAACCATGAATTAGAGCTAATATCAACTGGTAGAACTATGAAAAGGAGATCTGCTGTTTTTTGTGGTTATGCTCACAATAGCACAATTATCTTGGGAAGAAGTTAAAAACCATCTCATCATAATGCTGGACAGTGCTATCCCAGGCAACATGAAACCTTTTATATTGGCACACTTGAAGTGTTTCAACTTTAACCAAGTTGCAAAACAAAAAAGTGATTTTCTTGTTGTTTATATATATACACATGGAGAGCTCTCAGTTGCTAAATTGAATATTTTGAAAAATGCACATCAACAAATGGTTTGAATATAGCTGAACAGCGCGCTGGGATTAGTCAACTGGTCAACCTGAAAAGAATCTGATGCTGTTTGAAAGGAGAGACAGCGGAGTTTAATAGAATTAAACACATTTTTATATCTTTAGATATAATAATCATGGCTTTAAAAACGTACTCACTAGGGACAAGTGGACCACTTTTTCTTTATCACTGTACAGAACACGCTGCAGCAGAGTGAGTGTAAAGCTCACAGAATTCTGTTGAGCTTCACTGATGTGCTGAGTCCTGATGAGCAGTGAAAAATCCTAAGCTTCACTCAGTAGCTGCTCCTAGATTCTATCAGCTGCAGGACACAGACTCAATCTTCGATCACTGCTAGAAATGTTCAGCAGGATACCCATGACTGAAGTCAGACTCAAGTCCCCTTCTGGAGGACCAGCAGATGGAAATGCTTGGAATCCAGTCAATTTCCCTGATGTGGCCAGAAACCTTTTTTAATAAGTGAAATTGTTCAATCTCATTTCGCTGCTGTTTGGGAAAACTGTGAGCAAAAGCAGCAGAGGTGGGATGGAATTTGCCCTACAAAAGCAGCACAAAGTGGACTTAGTGACCGTAGATAGCCAAAGTACACTTTTGCAAATTATGGCCTTTGTCTCTGTGACTTTGTATCTCATCTGTAAAATAGAGATTGTACTACTCTGCCGTCTCACAGGGGTGTTATAAAGAAAAATTCTATATTTGAGAGATGCTGAGATACTGCACTAATGAACATCAGAAGGAAATTAATGATGACATATTTAGTGCATGTTTTGAACGGTGTGCAATAAAGGAAAATATAGGGCCACCCATTGTATGAGGAAGACTAAAAAAATATACAACAGTTGTGTCAATCATAGAACACTTTTCATTCTGTGCACTAATGAAGATGGGGGTCTCATGGAAAAAATAGCATATGATCAGATACTTGAAGACACTATCATAATGTATTCTATATACACAAAAGAACGCACTTAAGGTTATATAAGCAACCTTAATTCTGACATATCCTAACTTCTGAGTGCATCTTTGCAACCATAACATTATTTTAACAGTTTTACTTTGATATGTAATACATATTAGCTGTATTCAAAAGCATATTATGCACACATATTTCACATAATGCAAAGTTAGTTTTAGCTGTAACTATAGATGACCCAGCACTCCTCTCTCATGTAACTTGAGCACTTACAAAATAACAAATCTGTTTTTAATTTCTCTTTATGTCTTTCTGCAGAGTCTGCTTTTTCCTCTCTTCTCCTCCTATATTTTAGCTCTTTAAGGACATTAGGTGACCACTGATTACAAAAAGGAATGCAGTAAATGCTATAGGTTTCATACATGAAATACACTGCCAATCCCAACTCCCAGTCTCATATTTTGTGCTGGATTGTTATGGATTTGTTCTCTCTATAGGCATTTTCTCCAGCTGGAAACTTCCTTATGTTTTATATTTAAAATCCAGTAATTTTCCAGTTTTTACCATAGCTCAGAATTTCAACTTCATGTGTGGTCCAAACAGCTCCCAACTATAATGATTAATCATGCCAACCAAATTAAAAGCAATTTAAAGAATTCAAATTAGATTTACTTATTTTATAGAAGAAAAAACATTTAAAGTAGATTTTCAATACTGCCTTTCTTGGCAAATCTGTGGAAGGAACAAAGAAAAACAAGTTCCAGCCAAAAATTTGCATTACAATTTAATTTCTTCAAATATTGAAACCATTGTGGTGTCATTATAACTGCTAATGAAGTCTACAGAATTCATTTATTAATATCTCATACACTTCAAAACAGCTTTGCATTTTAACTTTGCAAAATGTGCAGTGCTGTTGTGAGAAAACAAAAGGAAGAACAAGCTGTGCCAGGAAAATGCATGCACTTTTGAAAGCCCCCCACCATTAAAAATCTCTTTTGTTTTGCTAGTATTTGGATAGACTCTTAGTGCTCAATAATTCTGGCCTCCAAATTACTTCAATAAAACTACTCATATGAGTAAGGGTTGCAGGATGGGGCCCTCGGCTGCTTTTTGGACAAAGATTTCTGCCTGTATTTGGGAGATATTTATCTGTGTTGCTCTATAAATAATTATATACCTGAATGCAAACATAATGATGCTGACTGGTTTAAAATAAAGAGACAGTGAAAAAGAGTGGGCAGGGAATAAAAAAGATATTACATACCTACCTACCACATAGATACTACATATCTACCACATCAAATCTGATACTGTATATCAACTGCATAAAAAAAACAAAGAGAGAGTACCCTCTTCTGCATGTATTACAGATTATTTTCCTGTAGTGATTTCGTAGCTTTATATCCTAGAGCAGCTATTTGAGGAGAGACCCATCCAGAAACAAATGGTTGGTCCACCAATAAAACAAAGCCTTGTGGTTGAGGATCTTTTTTCATGTAAGCAGAAGAACCCACAATGTTCAATGACAGACAAAGAAAAAAACAGTGTGTCTAAAAACAAAATCAGAATATGTCCACTTTTCAGAAATGGATTAAATAATGGGGTCAGATAAAATCTCCCCCATACCTCTAAGATCTCACAGTAAAACAGGAGGCAGAAGAGAATGAAGTACACTATGATAACATAATGAAGAAGTGTAAAACTAATAATGATTATGGAATATTTCAATCTAAGAACTGTTATCTGGCTGGTGTTACATGTAGATGCATGCCAGAAAAAGCATAGCCAGCAATAGGATAGGAGACAAGGAGATAAATGGCTGCCCCTGCCCTTTCCCCAATTTCACAGGAAGAAGCATCAGTATCAGCCACAGAAAGGCGTTACATGCCCCAGTTCTTAAAGAAACAGATTATCATATAACACCCCCCCCCAGCACACTAGTCTTGGTCTTAATGAGCATGTCTTCACTGCAGAGTTAGCTCAGATGATTGGCACCCAAGTTTGTGCATCTGTGTCTTCACTGGTGCTGTGCTCTCCTATGTATGTCACTAGGACTTCTGGGGGCATATCCCATATTTCTTCTGTGTTGAAGTAAAATGAGCTGCTCTATGATTCTTTCTCAGTGGATTGTGGGAGAACTTGTCTGTCCTTCTGGGCACACAGGGAAAATTTTCAGAAGGTATTGCAGGACTGTCAACAATTGAGTGATTTAG
Organism: Mesoclemmys tuberculata; assembly: GCA_007922155.1. Lineage (NCBI taxonomy): Eukaryota > Metazoa > Chordata > Testudines > Chelidae > Mesoclemmys > Mesoclemmys tuberculata. Next base: position 7,813,261 of record ML677085.1, read on the forward strand.
CCTGCATCATCACTGTAAAGTGGTTGAACTTCCAACCCAAGTGAAAGCCAAACCCAGGCTCTAACCCAAACTCCCAACTATACAAGCTAGCCTGGGATAAAAGCAGCAGTTAACTTGGATGAGAGATTTTTAGGTATGCATGGGAAGGGGGTTAGGGGCAACTTGAGTAACAGCAGGCTAACTCTGCAAAGAAAAGATACCCATTAACAGATTTTGCAGAGGTGTTTTGCATGGTATTAGTCTTGGCCACAATACAGTAGAACATTACCACGGCTTTCACCACCTACAAAACATGACTATAATAGGAGAGGCAGAGTTTATTCTACCTCTTTTCAGGAAACAGTCAGAATTTCACCCAATACCTATAGGGTAAGAATTTCAGAAATGCTCATTGTAGGCCAGTGCCCAATGCTTTTGAAAATCCCACTCATAACCTATACATAGTGACTGATTATGAAGGCAGCAATAGTTTACAAATAATAAAATTGCCCTTGGAAGAGATATATTATTGACACTTTGACGAAGTGAAACTAATGACTTTCATCTTCAAAGGATAAAGGGGATATTTTAAACAGATCAAGAAAAAATGTAGAACTTGTTTCCTGAATAAATGACATTCAATGGGCTTTAGAAAAATCCATGGACAATGAACACAGCAGGCAAGCACTCAGCATATTACTTCCATCCAGTTTTTCTTTCAGATCTGCCCCTCAAAGCATACTATTCTCTTACAGCAGAGCCAAGTAGCCCTGTAGATTCAGTTCCTGAAGGATCCAATTACATCCAGCATAAACCTGACCAAGCACAACATGCTCTAGCCACACCTACGGATGGATAAAGCTTTTCGGACACTGCAGAAGGTCATTCTACAGTAGAATGCTAGGTCACGCTGGACGTTGAAGGAGTGAAGTCTCTTATCTTCAGAGGAAGTGTAGGGCTTTAGAAAAAACACAGGTAAGAGTATTGTTTGATTAGAGTGGAACTCAAACAATTTTAGGGAGAAATGTGTGGTGTAGTCAAAGAGAGACCTTTTCTTGTGAAACACTGTATAAGGAGGGTCTCCCATGATGTCTGAGCTCATTGACTCTCCTAGCCAAAGTGATAACTACTAAAAAGTCACCTTCATGGACTGGTGTGCCATTATACAGGTCACCCTGGGTTTCAAAAGGCAAACTAGTGAGGTTGAACAGGATACGGAAAAGGTCCCATTTATGGGTAGGTTTAAGCACTGGTGGGAAGGTCCTGAACAGGCCTTTCATGAATCGTACCGTGGCTGGATGAGTTAAGATGGAGTGCCCTTCCACCCGGAGGGATGAAGGCACTAATCACTGCTAGGCATACTTGAAATGAATTAATACAGAGATCTGAAGTCTTTAGGGATAGGAGATACGGTAAGCATTCCAATTGTTCTAGACTATCTGAAGAATGTTGGTACAGTTGTGCCCAGGTTAAAAACCATTTCCATTTGGCTCAATACTAGATTCTAGTAAAGTAGATTCTTTTCTACTCTGGTTAAGGATCACTTGAAAGGGGGCCAAATATGAGCATTCTATTTCTGATACCCATCCAAAAACCAGGCCATGAGATGGAGTAAGCCTGGACTTGGATGTTTGGTCTTCCCTCTGCCTTGGGTTAGATCAGAGATCAGGCAAATGCTGATTGGTGGCTGGGCAGACATTGTTTGAAGTTCTGTGAGCCAGAACTGTCTGGGTCAGTGGGGAACAAGGAGACTGATGTTGGCTGTGTCGCAGTGTATCTTTCCTATGACCTGTGGAAGCAGGGGAATGGGAAAAAAGACATATCTGAAGCCGTTTGTCAAAGACATCAGCAGAGCATCACCTTGAGAGTTGCAATCCATGGCTCCCCTGGAACAATATCAAAGGAGCTTTCTGTTTGTTTGGGACTCAGAGATGTCCCATAGCAGAATACCTCACCGTGTAACTCTCTCATTCAGAACTATGTTGTGAATCTCCCACTCATGGTCTGTTGAGAAGCCTCTGTTTAATTTGCTTGCCAGAGAGTTGTGAATACCAGGAAGATACATGACTTCTGATACATGATGTGGTTTTTGATGCATCAGTTCCAAAGTCTGATGGCTTCCTAGCAAAGGGAACAAGATCTTGTTCCTCCCTGTTTGTTTATATAGACCACAGTGGTGACATTGTCTGACCTTATCTGAATATGGAATGAGCAAATAAGCAGAAGGCCTTCCATGCAAGGCGGACCACCCTCGGTTCCAGCAAGTTTACATGTATTCTGTCCTCTCATGGGTTCCAGTAACCCTGAGCAGTGTAATTTTCCAGGTGAGCACCCCACCCTGAAGGGAGGCATCCATTACAATGGTGGCCTTGGGATAGGAGGGCTGTAGGGGACTCCTACTATGGCCTTTTTTCAGGTTCAACCAGCAAGTTAGAGGTGACAATTCCGGCTGGAATGACCACTCTGGAGATGATGTGGTCCTTGCTTGGTCAATAGGTCAAGTGGAGCCCAGCCTGCAGGCACTGTAAGAAGACACTGGCAAAAGGAATCACATAGGTGCATGCAGCCATGTGGCCTAACAGCAAGAGGCACTTGTGCACTGTGGTCTGCAAGGGATCTGTGAAATCAGGGTGCTCAGTGCACAAAATCTTTCTGAAGGAAGAATGCTCTCGCAGAAATTGAGTCCAACCATGTCCCTATAAAGTTTATTGAGCTTGTGGGTAACAACAGAGTTTTCTTCATTTATGCAAATGCCTACGGCTGTTAAAAGTTGTATGAGAACCTTTGTTGCTGATCTGACCTGCTGACAAGTTTGGCCTACCAGGAGCCAATCGTCCACGTATGGGAAGACCAGATAGCCCTGGAGTTTCATCTGGACTGTTATTCCAGAGAAAATCTTTGTAAATACTCTGGGTGCGGTAGCCAGCCCAAAGGGGAGGATTGAAAACTGGATGTGTTCCTGGCCTACCATAAAACGCAGGAACTTCCTGTGTGATGGGTGAATGTCAACATGGAAATATGCATCTTTTATGTAAAGAACTGCAAACCACATCCCTTCTTGAAGGGAGGGATTTTGGATGCCAGCATAATCACCACAACTTCAGTTTTGAATAAAGTTGTTGAGTTGCTGAAGGTCCAGGATGGGTCTACGCCTTCTGTCTTTTTGGGAATTAAGAAATAGGGGTAGTAGAATACTCTTCCATGATAATGTGGCAGGATGTGGCTCCATTGCCCTTCACTGTAAAATGGATTCTGTTTCCCACTGAAGAATTACTTTTTAAGAGTGGTCCCTGCAGGGGGTCCAGGAAGGGGGCTTGTGAGCTGGGAAAGAGAGAAACTCTATGCACTATCCCTCGTGGATAATCTCTAGAAAGCAACTGTCCATAGTGATCTTGTTTCAGTTGCAGGTGAAGAGTGCATGATGGTCCCCAAAGGTAACAGGGGATGAGGTGGTTGGTATTGGTGGTGGTACATGTCTCAACCTTTATGTCAAAAGTGGCTCCTAGCTGTTGGCTGAGAGGGCTGAGAAGCGAGGCCTCTGAATCTTCTGACATTTGTGAGGTGGCTTGGCAATGCACTGGTATTAAGGTTCATGAGGAGGGGTGGCCTCAGTATACAAGATTGCCCCTGATGCTTCCTCCTGGGGCCTGAAGTATAAATCCCGAGGGAACACAGAGTCAATCTTGAGTCTTTTAGTGGGTGTAGAGACTTGTCTGTTTTCTCATTAAAGAGATTTGACTTGTCACAAGACAGGTTCTAGATTGTATTGTGGACCTCCCTAGGAAACCCTGATGATTGCAACCAGGAATCCCTCCTCATGACTAGACTAGTGGCCAAACTTCCATGACATAATATTATCCATAGACATGAGCCATAGCTCCATTCTGCTCCCTGGTCTGCCCCCAGCCAGGCTCTGCCCTCATTCCCTCTCTGCCCCCAAACCAGCTCCGCATCTAGCTCCAGCTCCCCCCCCACTCCTAGTTCTGCCCCCAAGCTCTGCTGCGGAAGCAGCCTTGGCTGTGCAATAATGGAGCAGGGGCATGTACAGATTCCATTACTGGCAAAGCCACTGAAAAAGTTTGAGTGTCATCAATGCCTTAGATGTACATGCAGAGATACTGGGTATTCTTAGCAGAATGCCCTCACCCATGGCATTCACTCCCTCTGCTGGTCTGGCAGAGCCCAAAGACTTGTCTACATGGTCCATTTGTCTGCACCAGAGAAGTGTGAATTCTAGTGTGCACTAGTGTGTCACACACTAACTGTCCCATGTTGACCCTTCTGGCGCACACAAAAAGTTCACTAGTGCGCATTAACGTAGTACTGTTTGAAACAGGACTACATTACCATGCATTAGGAAACTTCCAGTGTGAGCCAGTAGGGGCCACACAGACCAGTTAGTGCATGACATGCTAGTGCACATTAGAATTCACACCCCTCTGTAGCAGACTAATGTAGCATGTGGACAATGCTCAAGTCTGTTGAACTTCAGGGCAAAAGCAGGGTTGCATCTATTTCTTTCAGTTTCTAAATGTGTGCATAGATGTCACTGGGAATCCTGGATGCCCTATCATCTCAGGCACTGGCACTCTCACAGCAGAACTGTCAGGCTATGTGGACTCTCTCCTATGGCCTTATGCCACCAACACTCCCAGCTATCTACGTGATACCACTGACTTCCTAAGAGAACAACAATCCATTGGTGATCTCCCAGAAAACACCATCCTAGCCACTATGGATGTGGAAGCTCTCTACACCAACATTCCACACAAAGATGGACTACAAGCCATCAGGAACATTTTCCCTGATGATGGTATGGCACACCTGATTGCTGAACTTTGTGACTTTGTCCTGATCCACAACTACTTCAGATTCGGAGACAATCTATATCTTTAAGTCAGTGGCACAGCTATGGGCACTCACATGGCCCCCAGTATGACCTTGAACTTAAAACTCGTCCCCAGGCACCTCTCCATGACCTATGCTACACTGATGACATTTTCATCATTTGGTCCCATGGGAAAGAGTCCCTTGAAGAATTCCACCAGGATTTCAATCATTTCCACCCCACCATCAACGTCAGTCAGGACCATTCCACACAAGAAATCCACTTCCTGGACACTACAATACAAATAAAGGATGGTCACATTAATACCACCCCATACTGAAAACCAACTGACCACAATACATATCTTCATGCCTCCAGCTTCCACCCTGGACACATTACACGATCCATTGTCTACAGCCAAGCTTTAAGATACAACCGGATTTGCTCTGATCCCTCAGACAGAGACAAACACCTACAGGATCTCTATAAAACATTCTTAAAACTACAATATCCACCTGGAGCGGTGAAGAAAAAATGACAGAGCCAGACGAGTACCCAGAAGTCACCTACTACAGGAGAGGCCCAACAAAGAAAACAACAGAACACCACTAGCCATCACCTACAGCCCCCAGCATAAATCTCTCCAACACATCATTAAGGATCTACAACCTATCCTAGTAGATGATCCCTCACTCGCTTAAGCCGTGGGAGGCAGACCTATCCTTGCTTACAGATAGCCCCCCAACCTGAATCAAATATTCACCAGCAACCATACATCATACAACAAGAACAGTAAGCCAAGAACCTATCCCTGCAACACACATTGCCCACACATTGACTCTAGTTACACCATCACCGATCCTAACCACATCAGCCACACCATAAGGAGCTCATTCAGTTGCACATCTACTAATGTAATATATGCCAGCATGTGCCAGCAATGCCCCTCTGCCATGTACATTGGCCACACCAAACTGTCACTACGGAAAAGAATACATGGACACAAATCAGACATAAAAAATGGAAACACCCATAAACCAGTTTGAGAGCACTTCAATCTCCAGGACACTCTGTATCTGACTTGAAAGTTGCCATACTTCAACAAAAACAATTTCAAAAACAGACTTCAAAGAGAATCTGCAGAGCTAGAACTGATCTGCAAACTTGACACAATCAGACTGAGTCTGAAAAGTGACTTGGAATGGTTCTCTCATTACAATAAATAATTGTCCCTGTTCACACATTCTCACCTTCTAATCAATGGTTGTGAATAGGCCTCAGCTACTCTAACTGTATGGACTTTGCTATTACCTACCCCACTCATTGTTATACCTTCCCCTTGACTGTATATTTATATATATACCAGCTATCTGATTTACATTCCCTGCATCTGACAAAGTGGGTTAACCCCCCCAAAAAAGCTTATGCCTGCAAAAATTAAATTTGTTAGTCTTTAAAGTGCTACAGAATTCTTGCTGTTCTGGCACCACAGTTGATCTCAACTGCTAGAATATTAAACAAGGTAAAAGGCAGTAAAATTCCACTTTTCTTTGCAATAGAATTAGTTAGAAAGGAATCTGATTTCTGAATACTATTCAATACTGATGAGTATTAGGCAAGCGATTTAACTGATGGCTATCAATCAGCATGAAGTATTCGTCAGAGTTTTTTTTAAATTATTAAACCGTATTTTCTGTTTATTTTAAAATATTTTATTTAAAAAATATATTCAATACCTCCAGGAAAATTGCTATGAGAATAGCCCCTGTGTAACACTGAGCCAGCAAGGGTTAAATAATGAGCAGCTAAATGACCCAAAATCAACTTTAAGGACATATAAGAGAAGTACTGAAGTGGTAAACGGAGTCATTTCTTGCAGATAGTTATCAAGGCCATATTAAATAAACTTGTATTGTCACAGAATTAGAATAGGTACTAATTGTATTTGACTGTGTTCACCTACATCTTGTTAGAAGATTAACAATGTGATCTGATTAGCTTGTAGATGCTAAACTTTAATTCCTATCTGTAATGTCCATTACTATAGCCTACTGAGGCAGAGATCAAAAAGGAATATTAACATTTAGATGAAACTTGGGTGTAATAATATCATTGTCTATATTTCTCTTGGAAGTTTGTAAGAAACTGTCTATGAACTACTTGAATGGTTAATTACAGGATGCTAATGAACTCAGCTCATTACCAGTGTGTGCCTAGGAAATAGAGATTTATTTAAAGCCATAGGCAGCAAGTTATATGGGCCCTTGGTGCCCATACTCCACCAATAATCAGGAACGTGGGCCTGCCTCCGCCAATACCTCTGCGCTTCTTGGGGGACGGCTGCAGATCCTCCACCGGCGCTTGGCCATGCAGAGGCAGAGTGCAGAGGTCCCTAGTACAGCCCAGCCATTCTGCCCCGCCCCGCTCTGGACACACTCCCAGCAGCAGGCCAGGAGCTGCTGTGACAACGGTCTTGCCCCCAATCAACGCAGTGGCCACTCCCCTTTATTGGTCCTGGCCCCTTCCTCTACATCCCTCTCTCACATGGGCTCAGCACCCCTGGCCAGTAACTATTCCTGCCCCCAGCAGCGTGGCCGCCGCTCCCCTCTCCCAGCCTCTCTCCCCTCCTACGTGGGCCCGGCTGGCACCCCGAGTCCTGGCTTGTCCCACCTCCCCCCCAGTCCTGGCCAGATGCTGTGTGTCCAGGAGGGAGAGGGGGGGCAGAATGGCTGAGCCATTCTGGTCACTGGGGGCCACTGCAGTCTGCCCCTGCATGGCCAAGCACCACTGGAGGGTCTGCGGTTGGTTCCCCAGCAGCACAGGGCCCTAAGCAAGCAAGGAGGGAGCACAAATGCCAGCACTGACCCACTGACACCCGAGACCAATGGTACGCCACTGCTCCCACATGGGCCCTGCCAGTGGCCCCCACCCAGGGGCTTACAAGATGTGGGGGGCAGAACTGGACCCATTCTGGGCACCACCAAAAATTATACAAACCCAGTACCCATGTTGAAAGCAATAATGCATAATACCTATACTTCATCCAAGGAATGCCTGCTGTGTTGTCTACTATTGAAAGGCTATCATAACCTTTAGATAACTACAAAAGAACTCTAGGGCCTAATCTATACCATCTCACACCTGCTTGAACTTTGTCAGAGGAGGTTTAAGTCACAAAACTGAGGTTTCCAGGCCCTTTTGGATTACCCTGCTAATTCTCATGGAAGAATTTGAACAAACTCTACACAGGGACTGCCTATTGGACTATAAGCTATTGAATTGATTCTGGAAGGACTTTTGCAAATCAGCAGCTCACCATCTCTACTATGAAACCGACCTAAGAACTTTACTTATATCTGTATGCATAATGATCTTTACCCATAATAACTCTTTCTTTTCTTTTTAAATAAATCTTAGATTAGTTAATAAGAATTGGCTGTAAATATGTATTTGGGTAAGATCTGAAATATTCCTGGACCATGGGGGTAATGTGTCTGATCACTTGAGATTGGTAGAACTTTATATAGGGTGAGTAAGATTTTAAGTAATCCTCACCATATTAGACTTGGCTATCTGGTTGGAGCCAAAGGCTAGACTGCTTAAAAGGAACTGTATTTTAGCTTTTTGGTAACCAGTTAGGTATTGCAGAAGCTGTTTTGTTACTGGTTTGGTGAATCTAACTATTAGAATGCATTCACAGTGTGGCTCCTCCTGCAATGGTCACACTCTGCCTAAATAAATAAATGTGTACAAAAGATTCTGCATGGGTACATGTTTTTATAAACTAAAAATCCCCTCTAAAACATACATCCAACAGTGCAACTAAATTACTGGTCAATTAAAATAGCTTCTTTTAACTTCTGAAATTGAGTGTTTTTATTCCACAGAAGACTTAAACCTGATAAAAATGTAATCAGTGGCTCAAGATTTCAAATGCTAGCACAAATGTGAGTAGGGTGAAGTCATTCCAACTGTAGTCACAGGCCCCAATGCTTCACCCACCAAGTTCACACCCACTTAGCTGCCACTGGGTTGGAGAAAAGCTCCCCGAGCACTCACCCATGAGCTCATGTCCTGTGGAGCTTAGCCCAGCTCCCCACTCCAGGTATTGCAACCTGCCTCAGGCATTGTCCTCTCCCACCCCACCTGGCCCTGCTGCCAATGGTACACACTGTGCATAACATGTATATGGTTGTGGGAGCCAATGGTTATGCATACACTCAACTGAAATTGCATAATTTAGTCATGTATTATATCTTAGCTGACTCCACAGAACTGTACCAAAACCCCTTTAAAATCTTGATATTGTATTTATTATAGAAAATCATAAGCTCTGTTTCATCAGATGTTTCTTATGAGTGGGGTCACCAGTCATCAGCTGGAATTTTGTTATAACGGCATGAATTACAGATGCTGTGGTTCAATAATTAAAGGGGAAGAAAATGGAAAAAATACAGACTAAATATTTTCTTCTAAAGACACAAGAGCTTGACATTTAAAACTAGTCTATAATTCTGTATATAAAAGCAAACTGTGTACTCAAACAAAAGTGGAATAGCTTTTTTATCCTTAAGGATTAGTTTTATGAAAGCAGATTTAAATATATTATAATCTTAGGGTACAATTACAACATAGCGTACAAAAATTTAACCATTTCTCCAATAGTTTCCTTGTATGCAAAATTATCTTTTCATATTTATTTACAAAGAAAAAGGATTTGATTATTTGTTAGCAGAGTTGCAAACTCCTTATTTTATGGGTCTCATGGTATTTGGCATTTTTCTTGAAGCCCTGGCTCCTGGAATCAGGTAATTAGGTGAAAATCTCAGCTTTCATTAAAATAAAAAAGCTCAGAAATCGGAAGCAATAAAAAAGATCCCAAATTTATTTATTTATTTCAATCTCGTGATTGTTTAGCACTTGGGGTTAGCAATATGCTATGTTAGGATAGTACTTTTCTTTAGAAAATGTATCCAGATTATGCTTCAACCTAAAATGCCACCACTACAAATATGAAGTTAGTAGAATTGTAATGACTATGTCATGTAAGGAAGGTTATTAAATAGAGTTAAATGAACCCTAAAAATGTTAAAAGAACATTAATGTTGCAAAGTGAAGCATCCTAAGGAAAATACTCAAGTTAAGACTGGACATGCAAGCTTTAACTCTGCCCTTGGAGCTCATGCATTACTAGTCTTTAAATAGAGAATCATATAGCATTTCCCCAGGATCCCTACTTCGTTTATTGTGGAGGATGGACGGTGCACAGTAAATGAGGCAATGTGTTTAACTAGTCTAAGATTGTGGGGAGGATTCCTTAAGCATAGCTCACTTTATGCTGACTGTTCCTGCAACTCACAACTGGGTTGTTGTCAATGGTGGGTTGGACAGCACTGCAATTCATCGGATCCTCAATTGATGGAGCAGTATTGCAGGCTGCTCCACATTATGCCAGGACCCACTTCAGTCCCCAACAGCCCAAGGACATGAAGAGTCAAAAGGTGACCTAGAGCCACTTCTTCACTCCTAGCTATATCAGTTACAAATATTGTGCAATGTAGGATCTGGCCTTGGAGTCTATATTAAAATGAAAGTTTGTGTATGCCTAAAAATATTCTACTGAAGGAGCCTTGCCTCATTCAATAGGCTTCTAAAAGTCTAATTAGATATGTGCATTTAAAGATGGTATTGAATGAGGCCACCAGACTTCAGAGGATTGAACACTCATGGGGCAGGGTAAAGAATTACTCATGTTAGTAGGGCATTAAAGAACAAACCCATAGTTTGTAGCCTGTAAAATGCCTTTGAAAATGGCAATATATTACACACAATCATCACAAGTAACAGAAATATATACACATAATGCTATCTTTACCAAAAGGGCATTTTCACCAACAGCCAAACACATCAGGCAAAAAAGCAGAACTCACAATTTAGAGTAAAAATAAATTCTATTACACATAAAATTGTGTAACGTGTACAAACACACAATAGATTACTAAATTCTGTTTTAAAATGTGCACTGGAAGTACCATACTAGTACCCTGCTGGGAGCCTTTTACATTGATATTGATTTTTAAAAATATATTATAAAAACAAATTATACAAAATAGTGTAAAAAGGGAAAAGAATAGTCCTAGAATGTCTTAAGATGGAAGATCTGTTACAACAATGTGGCATTCCTAGTTCTGGCAACTGAACTCCATTAATAATTTAACAGAAATGTGACTAGCCTTAAAACATGGAGCTGTGCAGCAGAAGGACCACACATTACAAGGAACAGTACCATAAGATAGTTTCCCCCAAAATGAGAATATAAACATTTGATGTCTTCCAGAAGTGGAAAGACTTGAAATTTAAGCTACATATTCAGCACATTTCATAAACATAGGAACAGAATGAGAAAATGATTTCTAACTAAAGAGGGTCTTTAGTTTTGGCAGTTAAAAATATAGGAAAAAGAAAAAAGGTTGATTAACCACTGGAAAGTTTTCACAACACAAAATTTAAGTAGACAAGGACTTTGTGTTGTGAAGGAAAAACCACTACCCTTTAAAAGTTCTCAAATCCAAGACAGCAAAAAGAGTGGAGCAATGTTATGCAAATCACAATGATAATATATTTTTATTAGTAGTTTCAGTGAACTGTATAGCAGATAAGAAACATTAAATTAGTAAAATGAGATGGGGAAGGAAACTTCATATCCAAATACAGTAAAACATAGTTACTTACCAGTAACTGTTGTTCTTCGAGATGTGTTGCTCAGATCCATTCCAC
>ML677085.1:7829844-7926409 GCA_007922155.1 Mesoclemmys tuberculata
GGGCGGAAAGAAGGAACTGAGGAGGGGAGGGGCCGGCAGCGCTATATATACCGCCGCATAAGGGCGGGACTCCAGGGGGCGCTGAGACCGGCCCCTGCAGGGGCTGCTAGAAAAGTTCTCTGGAGAGCTGTGCACGAGGGCGCGCACACACCTAAGTGGAATGCATCTGAGCAATCACTCAAAGGAGAACAGCAGCAACAAGTTCCTATAGCATTTTATCACAGAAAGCCATTCCAAGACTTTAAAATATTAAAATGATGATTTAATACATCCTGTAGAGGTAATAATAATTTTAACAAATTAGAGAAAATAAAGATGTTTTGAGTTTAGCCTTGAACAAGAAAATTATCTTTTTTTTAAATTTTACAGAAAAAAGAAGCTCATGAAAGTTATTATAGACTATTAAACCTGGCGACTGAAGTTCTTTGTTTAGCCAATAAATAGGTAGTGCAAACTTCCTTCTTCACAAGCCCAGCGTATATAAATTCTGTCCTGAAGAAATTACCTCACAGGTTTAAAGGAATAATTCTAACTCCACGCTCATTCAATCTGTGGCTCTCTGCTGAGACTGTCAGTTAGTGTCACTAACTCAGTACCTTTCCCAGACCTGAAGAAGAGCTCTGTGTATGTTAGAATGTTTGTCTCTTTCATCAAAATGAGTTGGTTCAATAAAAGATATTACCTCATCCACCTTGTCTCTCTAATTAGTGCCACTTGTGATACGGACTACTACCCACTATGAACTAAATTAAGTTCTTCAACTTATTTTTATACAAGGCTATTCAGTGGCGATTAGATAAGAACAATTTTGGGGTTATCACCACTGTTGTATGAATCTGATCTGGTGACTTAAAATGGGTATCTCTGTATCCTATTCCCCATGAACCATCCTGTTCCCTGGAAGAGGGCACTGTTAACAGACATTGAGTTCCACAAATGAGGAGATGAAAAGCAATTCATCTAAGATACTAGGAAACATGAATTAGTTAAATTAGGCCAACAACCAAGAAAACAGACAGCAGTTAACCATGGAAGTTACTTACTTTTAATCGGAGTTCTTTGAGATGAACTTTGCATATTCATACTCTTGGGATGCACCAACTGGTGCAGATGAAACAATGGAACTTTCTGGTAGCACTGCCTGTTAGAATTCTCATGTATCCCTCCCATCCCCACTATCAACATTCAAGTGTGTTCTGATGCCCTGGCTACGGAAGGGGGCATGGCACTCACGGCCGACTCAGTTCCTTCCACCACTAAAGCGGAATACCAAGTAATACGGAAATTAGGACTCCAGAAGAGCGAGGTAGGCAGGTGGGAGTAAGAAAATGCAGAGTCCATCTTGAAGTATTTTGGTTACAAGTAAGTAACCTTCATTTCTTCTTTGAGTGTCATCTGCATATTCCCATTCTTGGGATAATCTGGCAAGCAACACAGTGTGATGGGCAGAGGGAAGTGGAGTCCTAATTAAACAATGATTAGAGCACCACTCTGCCAAACCTTACATCAGACCTGGCTACCAGATCCAGTGCATAATGTTTTGGAAAAGTATGATTCAAACACCACATAGAACTTTGTATATTTCAATAAGGGAGCTACATTTAGTACAGATGCAGCACCTGTTCTAGTAGAATGGGCTCTAAGGGCAATAGGAGGAGAGAGGGAAGCTCTTCTGTAACACTCTTCAATACATTGTCTAATCAACCTAGACAGGAATTGTGCTTAAAATGTCAAACCATTAGAGTTACCAACATATAAGAAAAATAACTTAGGACAGGACGCGAAGTATTAAATTCTACCTAGATAATATGAGTGTGCTCTCTTTTCATTTAAGGAATGTAACCTAGATTCTCCTTTATTTGTACGAGGTTTTGGAAAGAGTAATGGTAAATTAATACTTCGATTTACATAAATTGTGAAATCACTCAAGAAAGGACTTTAGGGTGCTATCTAAGAACCATCTTGTTCCCATAAAAAGTAATGTAAGAGAAGTCCACCATCAAGTGTAACAAATATTCTAAAGTAAATTACATAGGAGAAAAAAAACTGGTCAACGTTTCTAATCAGACACCCATATAATAAATCTTTCCCACCTAAGTTTGTAACTTCTTCTGGTAGATAGTTTCTAGCATTAATTAGAACTTGCTGGAACTCAACAATGCACAATTTTTTCTAAATCTATCAGTGGCCTATTGTCCAAGTTCTCAGATGTCATGATTGGGAATCCATGTGGAAGAGCTTCCCCTCTTGCTGGGACAGTCAGACCACTGTTATTGGGAGCATCTTGTAGTTGCTGTGGGGTAAAAGAAGTAACTCAGTGTACACTGTTGCCTCAATAATGTGGAACAACTACAATCACCCTGGATAAATCTTGTCATATTTTCTTTAGGATTTTTAGGATCAGAAAGTAGAGGGAAAATACATGCATCAGACCCTTTCCCCCCCATCAAGGAGAAACAAATCTGTCAGTTATTGATTTTCTGAATCCACTCTTGAGGAAAAGCAGGGGCATTTCGTATTGGATCTGGGGTGAATAAATATATGTCTGGAAACCCCCAATGATTTGAAATGTTCTGAATCACCAAGTCCTTTAAAGACATTTGTACATCTGTGAGGAATCTCTGCTTAGTTGATCTGCAATTTCATTGCGTTCTCCTGCTAGACATAAGGCAATTGGGTAAATGTTGCACAGGATACACTAGTCCCAAATGTTATCCCCTCATTTCATGGTTGTGACTAACAAGCTCCTTCCTGTTTGTTCAAAGAATACATTATTGACTTTGTCTGTGGTCACCTGCCTTCTGCACTTATGGAATAATTCTTTGAGAGCCAAACAGCCCTCCCCCCTGTTTATGTACAGCAGGTGTAGTACCTCCAAAGACCTTGGAAAGGTTGTGGAGATATGCTCCCCAATCTATCTTGGATGCATCTGTGTTAATTATTAAAGTAGGAGGACCTGGGTTGAACAAAACCCCTTTGTGAACGTTGTGTGGTTTAAGCCATCAAATTAGAGACATTAATTTTTCTCAGACCAGTTAATATTTTTAGCATACTGTCCACACTGGATATGAAGCACCTTCATAGACAATGTTCAACTGGCTTCATTCTGAGCCTGGCATGTAGAGTCACATACACTGTGGATACCATAAGGCCTAATAAAGCTGTTTTTTTTTAAAAAAAAAGTATATATATACTACCCTCTGAGGAGTGTTGTATGGTGGTGCTTAGAACCTCTCTTCTAGAAGAAAAGCCCTCTCCTTTCTGGAGTCAAGGATTTCCCCAAAAAGAGAAATCCTTTGGGATGGAGACAGAAGAGACTTTCTTTTGTTTATGAGAAGACTCAGCATTCCAAAAAGAAAACAAGTGATCAGAATGACTCTTCCTAATTGTTCTTCAGATGGAGCCCTCAGAAGCTTATTGTCTAAGTAAGTGAAGATGAAACTCCCTTCCCTCCCCAAACACGCCACTACCAGAGCCATGCATGTGGTAAAAACTTCTAGGAACAGTGGAGAAGTCAAAGGATAAAACTGTATCTGGGAAATGGTTTAGACCAAGGGCAAAAAACAGGGTTACTTATCAGTAACTGTTGTTCTTCGAGATGTGTTGCTCATATCCATTCCAATAGAGGTGAGTGCATGCCACCATGAACGGGTTCCCGGAACTTTCTTCCCCTTAGCAGACCCAGAAGGGTTGGCACAAGTGCCCTCTAAAGTGCTGCGTGCATGCCACAGTATGTGAGGCACCACTAACCCTATGGCCCCTCAGTCCCTTCTTTCTGCCAACTCCAACAGAGGGGACAGAGCGTGGGCGTGGAACGGATATGAGCAACACATCCCGAACAACAACAGTTACTGGTAAGTAACCTTGTTTTTTACTTCTAGTGCTTGCTCATATTCATTCCAATATAGGTGATAAAAATGCAATACCTTGCAGGTGGGTAGGAGTTACCAGTGAGCTGTTCGCAGCACGGCTCTGCCAAGTCCTGCGTCCTCCCTTGCCTTCTGGATGATGGCGTAGTGGGAAGTGAAGGTGTGTACCACTGGTGGCGGCTTTGCAGATGTTCTGCAATGGCACCCGCTCCAGGAAGGCCACAGACGAAGCCTGAGTTCTGGTTGACTGCACTGTGGTGCCCATTTGCCAGCTCATAGCATCATTTGATGCAGGAGGTGATCCACACGGATATGCGTGGTGAGCTGCCTTCAGCACACTCTGCTGAATCCCATGCCCTCTCTGTCACCTGCTGAGCGATGGCGCTTGAGCCATGGTTTAGTGCGCTGTGATGGTTACCGAAAACGGCAGCTTCCCTGCTCGTTGCTGAACTTGATGCAGGACATAATCCATGAAGAGACGTGCTGGGTGGAGACAGGTGAGCCTTTCATCCGGCCTACCACTGCAACGAAGAACTGCATCCATTCCTGAATGGCTTTGTATTCTCAATGTAAAAGGCCAGGGCTCGTTTCACATCCAGCAAATGCCATCTCCTCTCCTCCGAGCCATGTGGTTTGGAAAAACAAGGGGAGAAAATATCTTGATTACAATGAAATTGGGAAACCACTTTGGCTAGGGAGGCTGAAAGTAGCCTGAGCTGGACCTTGTCCTTATAGAATACTGTATAAGAGGGCTCCGAGGTCCAGGCCTTAATTTCGGAGACCCTGCTAGCTGAGGTAACGGCCACTAGAAAGGCTATCTTCCATGAAAACATGTGTCAGGGGCATGAAGCCATGGGATCAAAGGAGGGGGCCCCGTGAGTCTCAAGAGGACCAGGTTGAGATCCCAGGCAGGCACCAAGTCGCGTGCCTGCAGATAAAACCTCCCCACCCCCTTGAGGCACCTGAGCCACATGGGGGGAGGACAGGGATTTCCCTTCTAGCGGCTGATGGGAGACCAAGATGGACGTCAAGTGAACCTTCAACGAGGCCAGCACCAGACCCTGGAGCTTTAGCAGGAGCAGGTACTCCAGATTGCCTGCGCCGGCGAGAGGCTTGGTGGAATGCTCTGGGACTCCGCCCAAGAGGTAAGCTGTTTCCACTTGGCCCGATACACGACCTGTGTAGAAGGTTTCCTGTTGCCAAGCAGGACTTGTTGGGCCTGCACCAAGCAGGCTCTCTCTCCCTCCGTTAGCCACAGCGCCTCCAGGCCATGAGGTGCAGCAAGTCCAGGTCCATGTGCAACAGGCAAACATGGTCCTGGAAGAGAAGGTCGTACCACCTTGGAAGCCACAGGGGCAGGGCGATCGAACAGTCCAGCAGCATGCTGAACCAGTACTGTCTCAGCCAGGCCGGAATGATGAGTAAGACGTCCGCCCAGTCCCACCTTACTTCCAGCAGAACATTGGGCTGGATCGGAATGAGTGGAAACGCGTACATGAGGGTCCCTGTCCAGTCAATGAGGAAAGGTTTGGAAATTGACCTGGTCTCGCGACCCCGGAGCAAGCACTACCTCAGGCACTTCGCATTCCAGGCTGATGCGAACAGGTCCAGTTGGGGAACACCCCATTTTGGGGAGACCGCAGACACTACCTATGGGTGCTACCACCAGTTGTGGTGGGGTAGAAATGACCTGCTGAGGCTATCTCCCTCATTCTTTACTCCCGGGAGGTGAGAGGCAGTTAAGTGGAAATTGTGCCTTTCTGCCAAATCTCACGGGTGGATAACTTCCTCACAGAGGGCTGGGGAGCACTCTCCTCCCTGCCTGTTTATGTACAACATGGTTGCAGTGATGTCCGTCCGCACCTGTACCGGACTGCCTGTCAGGAATCGGAGGAACACACTGCACGCTAAGCCAATAACCCTCAGCTCCTTTGCACTGATGAACAGGCACCTGTACTCCCCCGACCAGGGACCCTGAGTGCTCAGATTGGGGCTGATGTGGGCTCCCCATCCTCCAGCCAACGCGTCGGAAATCAGGGTGACCGATGGGACCAGTTTCCTGAACAGGACACCCCTCAACACTGCCCTGGGAGATCTCCACCACTGTAGGGAGGCTAGGGCGGGCAGAGGAACTATGACCACCTGAATCAGTGGGTGGCTGCTTGGCACATATACCGAGGCTAACTACACCTGAAGCGATCTGAGGCTCTGGCAAGCTAGTCTCACTACATACATGCAGGTTGCCATGTGGTCTAACAGCTAAAGTGAGTGCCTGGCTGTTGTCATGGACATTGGTGCAGCTAGGGATGATATAGACCATTGCCTTGAAACGTGGCTGAGGCAAGAAGGCTCTGGCCTGGAAAGCGTCCCAGATGGCCTTGATGAATTCTTCCAGAGAAGAGATTATGGAGGCGTATTTGTCTAGCCAACACAGGTTCAACATGGGTCTCAGATGTCCCCTTGCCTTGGAGGAGGAGAAGTACTTCAAATAGAACTCCTTTCCCCTGCTGCCTTGAGGAACCATAACCAGCGCTCCTATGTTGAGAAGGGTGTCTACTTCCTGCAAGAGGAGTTGCTCGTGACAGGAGTTCCTGAAGAGGGACAAAGGTGAAAGGCTTGGGGGACAGCATCGTTTGCTGCTTCAGGCAGATGTGAACTAGGGGTGGTAACATCCAAGGCTGCAACCCTAACCACCATGCTAGAGAGGACTGCTCATGGGGGAGTTGGGGGGGGAAGGAGAGAGAGAGAGAGTGTGTGTGTGTGTGTGTGTGTGTAAACTGTATGGTGTAGCTCCCAGAGACTAGCCCAAGAACCCAATGGTCCGATGTAATCTTTGCCCATTCATAAAGAGCTGATGGTACAGCCCTACCCGAAGTGGGATACGAACCCATGTAGCTCACACCCATTGGAACTTGAATCCAACGCCTTATCCACCCAGCCATCCTGCTGAACTTCAGGAAAGGGTGGGGCAGATCCAGGAGAACAGTAGGGGCGCCACCCTCAGGCATGCCACCACCAGGGCAGGTGCGAACCTGCAGCTCTCACGCGGCGGGCAAAGAGGCTAACCACTGGACTACACAGGAAGCCTCCTATGATTGCCCATCTGGGCTGCCCCTGCTGGGGGATGAGGACAAGATGAAGGGTTGATTCCGTGCTCTAAACCCCTATATCTGTCCCTATTTCTCTAGGGTTGGAAGGGCCTAGCAGAGGCCCTTGATGCTGCGCCTGGGACCGTGACTGTCACCTGGAAAATGGGGGCATGTACAGGCCCAGGGAGTGAAGCGTGGCCCCAGAGTCCTTCAGACCATGCAGCTTACATCGGTCTGGTAAGAGACGAGGGCCAACCCATTGAAGGGAAGGTCCTGGATCGATTGCTGCACCTCCTAGGACAGGCCGGAGGATTGCAGATATGAGCACCTCCTCATGGAAATGGCGGAGGCTATGGCCCTACCGACGAGTCAGCAGTGTTACTGGGCATCTGGAGCGCTGCCCTACCCACCATGATTCCCTCATCCAGGACAGTGGCGAAGTCTGTGGCCTGGTCCTGCGGCAGGGCCTCAGCAAATCGCCTGAGGAAGTTCCACAAATTAAATTTATATCTCCCCAGGAGAGGCTGATGGTTGGCAATCCTGAACTGCAGGGTTGCCGTGGAATAAGTCTTTCTCCTGAACAAATTCAGCTTTTTGTTGTCTTTGTTCTTGGGAGTGGAAGCAGGCTGACCTTGCCTGTCCCACTGGTCAGCTGCATAAGCTGAGAGCACAGCAGCCAGGGTTTCAGGGGTTGGGTGAGTGAACAAATACTTGAACCCTTCAGTGGGGCCACAATACTTCCTCCCAGCCACCTTAGATATAGAGGCAACTGAGGAAGGGATTTTCCACAGGCCCTTAACAATTTTGAGAGTCCTATCATGGACAGGTAGGGCTACTCTCGCTGGGGCAGCCACCGCCAGTACACTGAAGAAGGTATCATCAGCCTCACTAATTCCTTGACCTTCAGCCCCAAGTTAGAGGTCACCCTCTTGAGCATCTCCTGGTATACCATGAAATTCTCCAGTGGCCCCATGTGGTCCTGGGAGACTGCCTCTCCCGGGGCGGAGGAGGATGAGTGCCAAGGCACGTCCTACGGGTGCTCCCCTGCATGCCGAAGTAATGCACCCATAGAGGGTCCCTCCATGAGGTCCAACTCCTCGTCTGAGGAGTGATGTCTTTGGTCCTTCTCCTGTGCCGGAGGCATGGACTGCACCCCCAGTGACAGGGTAGATAGGGGCCCCATTCCCATCTGGATGCCCATGAGGGCCAATAAGGACATTGTTGCGGCCATTGTCCCTGGGGCTAGACCCAGGCTGACTGTGCCACCTGCTGTGACGCTTGTGGGACCCCAAGCCACTAGACCGGCGATGCCATAGCTGCATAAGCCAGAGGCGGCATAAGCAGGCCAACAAGGCTGTTGCTGCCTGAAAAGCCTCTGGTGTCAACAGCGTTGGCAGGGGCACTCTCCCACTCCCAGGAGTGGGGGGAGTCTCCCTGCTCGGAGATGCAGGCACCAGAGAAGACTCGACGGGCCGTGGCCTGTGCACCCCTGTACTCAACCCTGCCCATACCCAAATGTATGAAGAGGCAATATGTTTTCCCAGTATCAATTCATCACACATATGCTGACTAGCAATTGTGCAAACTGAACTGTTATAGATTCCATAACTATCTTCTTAGAAATTTCTCAGTGTGCCTTCAAACAAACAAAAAATGTTCAAAAGATTGAGAGATCCTGGAAGACTTTGTCAACTACACCTGTTAGATATATGTCATCTCTGAAACTAAGCAGACACAAAGTCTCACCAAGCTGTGACAGACTACAAAACCTCAAGCTGAGCAAGAAGGAATTGGCCTTACTGGCACACAAGAACTTGTGGTAATGTACCATATCCTCTCCCCCCCAATTTTCATATTTGAGTTATTAACATCAAGAGAGCTTCTGGATAGCTGTGCTTCAGTGTCATATTTCAGGATCTAATTACCCGTACAATAATAAAGAAAGGGAAAATGCTTCAGTCACTTATTTTCCATGTGCATGTGGTGAAACCAATTGTGATGAAATCATTTGCTGTAAAAGGACAAAAGAAAACAACATGGCAAGTTTTATGCTAAATCTTGAATGAAAAAGTTTGTTTCATATTGCTCATAGGCTACACAGGGAAATGGGGATAAAGATCATGTGAATTCTGGAAAAACTGGATCATCTATGTAAGGAAATAAAAGTTATGCTTGGATAGGTATATAGTCTCTCTACACATAATAAATCTAAAGTAAAATCATGTCACCTGGAAAATTACTTCAAAACATTTATAATAGAATAAGAACTAAATAAACTGCAAATGTTTTCCATTTCCCTTCAAAATGGTGCACTTTCTTGTTACTTACATAAGCATATCATTTACAGAGAGCTTCCAGCTGTGCCTTGTCAGCCTAAGGACCAATGCATTGTGCTGCTTTTCATTTTCCCAAAGTGAGGTTTTAGTTTTCTGAATAACTTATTAGATGATTCTCTGCACACAGAAGAGAACAGCGCTTTGTCCCCAGGGAAAGAAGCTATTTCAGACTTCCCTAAGGAGTCATCCATCTAACATGTTTCAACAATCCCTACTGTTGCTCTCTTTGTTTTAAAGATATCTGTCTGATTTCTTTTCATTTGCAACTGAAGACTAAATGACACCAAGCAGAATCTACTGTTAGGTTAGATTACCAGGTAAAATATGTTTTACATTTTCAATTATTGCTTACAGCATTGTGTGGAATGGCTTAAACTACATGTTAACGGTGTGGTGTTTAATACTTTGCAAATATGTTTAAAAGGTAATAAGATTAGTTATTTATAGCAAATACTTAGGTATAAAAGCTTTTCTAAATTAAGAAAGTATGCAATATTGGCTGATCTAGGCTTCTTTGTTCCATATGAATGCTTGCCATACACAATAAGCTTAAGATAGCGGAAAATGCCATTAGTTTGTTGGGATGGCTAATCATAATTAAGTTCTATGCAAATTAATTTCAAGAGCAGTATGCAGACAAAATTCAGAAATAATTTTAACCCTTGTGCATTGTGAAAGTGAGTAACTCAAAAAGACTTTTGAACATACTCAGAATAGAGTCAAATAAAGAAAGTATGAAATGCTCTCAGAGGAATGTTTATAAAGGATCATTTGTTTAGAAATTAACTATTTCCTATCACGTAAGTCAAAACAACAGACAGACTGAATGCAGTAAGAAAGAAAAACAAAATAAGTAACAAACAATTAATTACACACTGTAGGTGAACAGCAGAGAGAATGGGAACCTTATACAAGTGATTAAGCATGACCTAAACATTTCTGTAGAAAATATGTCCTTTTAACCCAAGTGATAAAATATACACTGTATCAGGGAAAACTATTGTTTAGTGTATTAAGCAACAAATACAAGAATATATTAATTTCACATAAATCAGTATTAACTGGCCAAGTCATAGTGTTAGTGTGGTATGCAGTGATTTACAGTTATTTTAAGTTGTTCAAATCTAATTTTGTTTTAATTTTCATTTGATTAAAGGTTGACTACACTATGCTAAATATTATTTTATGTTTGCTAATTTAACAGTGTCAATAGTGGGCACCAGGGATAATACCAGTGATTCTATGGGCTTTCCATGAGACTCTCCCAATACTCAGTATGATTTAGAAAGATACTGAGTGCCCTACATTTCCATTGCCTTAAATGGAAGCCAAAGACACTCAGGATCTCACAAGAGCAGTTCAGTATCTTATCCTACAGGTCAAGAACACTAAAATTGAGAAGAGAATTGTAGCATTAATCTTTCAGTCAGCATTGAGAAATAATATTCTTGATGTTACAATATAGCAGTTGAGCTGACATATATCTGTAGGAATTGTTTACATAGGCTAGTTTCACTTTACCCTACAGTAACTGTAATTGCAGGGTACTTTTTCTTTTTGATACCTCTAGCTACTACTACATTCACACAACTGGAAGAATAATTCCAAAGTTAATACAATGCAGTTGATAGATCTGAATTCTAAAAATACAAGATATAAGTATTTTTCTAATGTAGGTAAACCTCTGTTTAAATGAATGAGAGGTAATTAGCTATCAAAACAATCACTGTTTAACTGCAAAGCAATTGCTTTGTAACTACAATGTAATTAGAGTTACAATATTATAAAAAGGAACCTAAAGATTTAACTGTAGCTAAAAAGATGTCACTGGGTACTTGATATCATGAAAAAACATGCTCATGGCTTCTCCTTACAGTCAGCTCTTTCATTCAACCCTTTGCCCCATCTATAGTTTTGTAATCTATAGTGCAGATTTATGGGCAGTCAAAAGAATACAAGACAATTACAAACCACAAAGAATATTAGGCCGCTTGCCCTTGGTCAGATCTGCAATGTTAGGTTTCAGGAAATAAGCAAGCTTTGAAAAAGGCATCAGTTAGGATACTTCATGAGTTTCTGTGTTTGGCATATTCGTTAATATTTGTTTCTCATAAGAAAAAGGTGCCAACATTCAGTACCACAGTGCATATAGCATAATGAAGGGGGTAAATCTAGTGATTGAAGAAGGCACTTGGGTGTAATAAATCCTGGATTCTATTAACAACTCTGCCACTGGTTCAGTATATGAACTTGGGTGAACCTCACTGTAACCTCACTGTACCTCAGTTTACCCATCTGTAAAACAGGAATAACACATACCTAGTTTGTTTGTTAAAATACTCATATGTCCCCAGATTAAAGTAGCTAAACAAAGACTATTACTATAAAGAGGTAAGTACAAACATACTATTCTAAAACTTATTTATTACTAACTTCCTGTACAACAACAAAAATATGAAAATGCTGCTATGAATGGCACGAAAAACATGAAAGCCACCATATACTTTGCGTCAAGAAAAGGAAAACCTGCAGTAGGAAAATGACCTGGACACATTAGCAGAAAAAAAAAATTGGGTGATTGAAGAGTAGTTTTAGGACCAAGAGACTGAGGCAACAGCTTACAACTATCTAGACACCAATATAAAGGCATTATTTGTAAGCGGGATATGCTGACTTCATCTCACTAAATTACAGCAATCACTAATCTATTATTCATCTATCAAGAATGGTCATTCAGACCCAGTGACATCTTCTAACTCAGTATTATTTACAATTATTACACACATTATGTATGCTCTCAACATAACAAACCAAAATCTAGTTTAAGACTAAGTGCTATTGAAACTGCAGAAAATGAAGGTTTTTGTGGATGCTTCATGCTGTAAGAACAAGAGTATGAAATCTTAATGCCCATGCACCTGTATTGTAAATATGTGATTATGGCTTCCAGTACACACATACATTTTTTGTATCATAAAAAAAATCTAAATTTCTCATGCTCCGACACTGACCCAAGATGTCATTCAAGCAAACTCATAATTAATACTGCGCAAACAAAAAATGTCAACAATTTTCCAGAAATATTTTTGATTAAATGGATACCTAAGAAGACATCAACTACTTATCTTTTCCTTTCCTAATACCAAATATACTAGATGTCTTCTACTTCAGCATTTTAAATGGATGCCACTACTGTAATTTGTAAAAATGTAACTATTAAAAGGGCCTTAATTTTTGCGACAGTTTTTGGGATTGCAAAATACTGCCATTTTGAATCCTGTTTTAAATTAAGTCTAGTTCAGGTGAAAAAGTTATTCTAGCTCCTAAGGTAATACAACACTTTCTTTTAAGGCTATGACTAATATTCAAAATACTCTGGACCCAACAAAATTGAACTAAAAATTTTATTTACAGGAACAAAAAGTCAGTATGGCTAAGGACAGCAGAGGCCAGAACAAAATTCCTACCAATGTCTCACACATACACACACAAAGCCCTTCCCCACAACTACCATAACCTATTATTTGCCAAGCTCTAATGTGCTCAGTGCTTCACAAGGCACAGAGGCAAATGCAAGCCTTGCTTGGAGAGCTTATAAAAGAAAAGAAAATAGTTGCTTTAAGCCTTCCTTGGAAGGATGCCACAGATTTAGTCTAGTCTACAAAGATAATAAAATGTATTCCAAATCACAAGTCCTCATCAAAGAAGGTCCCATTTTCTCATCTTTGCAGGATAAGAATGTTAGGATCTCAAAGACTGTCACAACAAGCCAGAGGACAAAGCTGGTGAAATAGTTGTCCCATGAACCTCTTTTTGGAGTGCATTCCATACTTGAAAAACAGCTGTGTGACATACTTGCTGCATTCCACAAAATGCTGGAACCATGACTATTTCTTTTTGGAACTCTGTTTGTTGGCAACAGTAAACATAATTTGATGACTGGTTCAGCATAGGAACTCCATGATCTTTAGCCATTTTGGGATGTGTTTTTAATAGTGTAGGAGACAACTCAATATGGAACAATCCTTTTGGATTATAGCCCTTATGTCTCAAGATCATTTGGGACACAACAGAAAGAGGTGGATTTGCCTGTGTGTGAATTAGCCAGTCATTCCTGAGGTGCAGAATCCTGCAGCCCTGAGACAATAGTGGTAGTCAAGAAGCTGGAGAAAGTATTACTTCAATTACAGCCATCAATGGACTCTTGTCTGATGCTTGGGCTGGAAGCATGATTTGTACCTAACAGAAAACTAACAATTCTCATTCTGTGTATGATAGTACACAGAACCACCACCATAACTTAAATGTAGCCCAAATATAGGGCTAGTTAGTTGTTAGATGAGCAGTGAACACATACTTGAACAGTATGGATCAGGAAATTTGTTCCATATTCAGGAATGGATTTCCAGATCTATGTTGCCTGAACACAGACTAAGTGCTCATCTGTTTAAAAAAAACAAACCCAAACAACTCTGTATCAAGGGCTATATTAGAGTTCAAGTGTACTGCTCAACTGTACAGAGCCACAATTACAAGACTCCTTGGAGAGCTCTACCACTGCAGACTTTATCCAACAGGTTAAACTATCCATGCCAACCTGCCATTTTGGGATATGGAAGCAGTCTAAGCATTTTCTGATAACTGTGCTGAAAACTTGCCTTACATGACATATACTACAAAAAACTGTATCTACACCTGACTTTTATTTTCTTTTTCTTTTTTTAGGACACTGCTTGTGAAGGGAAAAATATGCAGACTGCATATTTGCTTTATTATTTCCTGCTTGTCTGTCTGTGTATTGATTTTGCTCAAAATCAAACCAATGGAATTCCTAGGAGGCAAAGAAGAAGAATGCGCTATAGAGGATCAAGAAAAGGTTCCTCAACATATCACAGACCAAACAGAAAACCACAGATTAAGACTTCAACTACTGTTGCTGTAGTACCAAGCATTCCCCTTATTAATATTGATGATGGCATTACAGAAGTATTTGACTCTTTTATAGGTTTGGGTGGACATGAATCCAGTTATAGTGTCTTACCAGGTAAGAACAATGATTTTTTGCATTATACCTCTATATTTGTAATCCCTCTTCACTGTAGATCACACTTTTCCTTTACTTTTAATGAGATTCATGAAACTGTGAATTTAAATTATATAAATCTATATCTATATATTCAATGGCAAAAAAATTATGTCAGTGAGGTGTTAAGGTTACTTGGTGATACGCATAGTTGAAAAAAACTCCTGCAAACCAGAAAATTCATAGTTAAGGTTGCCCATCCAACTTAACTCTGCTCTTTTGCAGCAAGGCCTCAATATGCCCCATTAACATCTGCCCCACACCCCTTTACTCTGCCAACCCCAGTTGATGAAAAGTACAAGTGCTTCACTTCCTTTTACAACTCATTCACTCTCACCCACAGGATTCTATCTAACACTATTACAGAACAAAAAGTAAAAAGTTTGCCCACACCATATTCCCTCTCCTTTCTTTGAATAATGTCTCAATATGCACATATCCATACCAACTCTTGGCACTACAAGATGCAGGCAGCTCCAGATGCTGGCACATACTCACACATTTAGTCAACTCCCCAGAAAGAATACCACGTATACAATTTAAAAATAATTTCACAGGCTTTTACAACAACTTTACACTTACTCAAAGGACACCATGTCTCTTTCACTTAACCCTCATTAATGCATTAGAATCTTCTTATTCCACTTCACTCCTGAAAATATCCTTTATAATAAAAGTTCTCTGCACTGCTATTGACATAACCCTCACAATTCTGCATAGAAATGATGCATGCTTCATCTTGAAGGTACACGTGGCACCTCTTCCCTTTTCTCACACAAGAAGGTAGAAAACGTATCTTCTCATATCATAATCACAGCTCTGTCACACAACCCAAAGTAATCCACAGAGTTCGCAAACACACCTCTAACCAAGCAGAGCTAACTACTGCGTTCACCGTTCCTGACATTAACCACACTCACTTTACCTGGAGTGCTTGCCGACAATAAACGTTTAGACTGCTCTCATATCCCAGCTTACTACTGTTAATAACCTTTGTTATAAAACCCCATATGCCCTGCTAAATATAGAACGCACACAATTCTGCACTAAAATGATGCATAGTGGATCCTGAAGGGATACATGCAGCTCTTCCCTTTTCTAACACACACTAGAGGCTGCAAAAAATAGAGCTCATATCATATCACAGCTGTCACATACCACAAAGTAATCCATCGACATCCTCACCACACAAACACACTTTTAACAAGCACACCTAACTACTGCCTCCACCATTTAGTGTAGATACACCTTACAGGGGAACCGAGGGAAAGTGGGGGGGAGCAATTTTTTTCGTGTGGGTACTTCAACAGTGTTAGATGGAATCTTGCGGTTGAGAGTGAATAGGTTGCAAAAGGAGGTGAAGAGCTTGTTTATTTCAGCAATTGTGGGATTGGCAGAATAAATGTATATGTGTAAACAGTGTGTATTGGGGCATTACTGAAAGACATAAGAGTTAAGGTATCATGGGCAACCTTAACTGTGCATTTCCTGGTTTTCAGAAGTTTGAGTTTTGCTCAACTCTATGTTATGCAAGGGGTTGACACACAACCAAACAACCTTAATGCCACATTAACATTTTTTTACTATTGAATTTCCTATTTTTTTAAGAAAACTTATTAAAATGCTGTTTTTAGTAGTAATTTCTTAGGAGTTAGCAATCATTTAGAGAATTGCACATACTACATCTTGCAATTAGCATACTGAGCCTGCGGCAAATGCCCTCAACCCTCCCACCCACAATCCGCTGTGTCCCACCAGCCCTGCTTTGGCACACCTTCCCAGATATGCCATTGACCCATTCAATACTTTCTCCCCTCCAAGCTGCTACCCTCCCCATTACTGTACTTACCTAGGCCTCACCACTGCAAACAGGAAATATAACCTTTGGCTGAGTTACTAAAGTCCTCAGATCTTGATGTAAAAACTTCAGGTTGCAGAGAATCTACCATATATTCTAGTTCAAACCAGCAAGTAACCCAAATCCCTTGCTACAGAGGAAGGCAAAATGCCCCAGTGTCTCTGCCAAGCTACCCTGGGGGAAAATTCCTTCCCAATCCTAAATATGGCAATCAGTTAGACCCTGAACATGTGGGTGAGACCCACCAGCCAGACATGTGGGAAAGAATTCTCTGCAGTAACTCGGATCCTATTCCATCTAATGTCCCACCTCTGGCCATTGGAGATATTTGCTCATAGCAGATGCAGATGGGCTATATCCCAGTGTAGGCAACCTGGTCATACCATCTCCTCCATACATTTATCAAGCTCAGCCTCAAAACAAGTTAGATTTTTTGTTCCCACTATTCCCTCCTCTTGGAAGGCTGTTCCAGAACTTCACCCCATCTGATGGTTAGAAACCTTCATCTCATTTCAAGTCTGAACTTGTTGATGGCCAGTTTATATCCATTTGTTCTTGTGCCAACATTGGTTCTTAACTTAAATAATGCCTCCTCTCCCTCCCTAGTGTTTATCCCTCTGATGAATTTATAAAAAGCAATCTTATCTCCCCTAAGCATTTGTGGTGTTAGGCTAATTAAGGCAAGCTCCATAAATCTCCTCTCATAAGGCAGGTTCTCCATTCCTCTGATTATCCCAGTAGCCATTCTCTGCACCTGTTGCACTGGCAGCGCTTGGGGTATGGGGAGGTTGAGGTGCAGGACGGTTGGAGTTCCTTGCAGGATTGGGGCTGCAGGGTGGCTGAAGTGCAATGGCAAAGCTTGGGGGTTCGGTGCAGTGTAGTTGGGGCGCACTAACTTAGCTGGGAGGTGAAGGGGGATTGGGATGTCAGTTTGGTGTGCACTGGCAGAGCTGTGGGGTGCATGGTGGTTGGGCTGCATTAACACATGGTGCAGGGTGGTTGGGATGCACTGGAAGAGCTGTGGGGTACAGTGCAGTTGGGGAGCACTGGCAGAGCTGGGTGGTCATACAGGTTAGCACGCACTCGCAGAGCTGGGAGTCAGGCAGGTTGGATAGAACTGGCAGAGCTAGGGCTGCAGGGTAGTTGTGGTGCAGAAAGATTGGAGTGCAATGACACATCTGAGGATGCAGAGGGATTCAAGTGGTACCATGCCTCTCTCACCTGAGCCACCATCCTGTTTTGTCTGCCCTACCATCCATCCCCATTTATCCTAAACCCCATAATCTCCCTCCTCTCGCTACAGCCCCAAACCCCTCTCCCCTATTCCTCCATTCATTTGCTCCCCTAATATCCTTCCATTCCCAGAAAGAATTCATATGTTTATTCCCCTCCCCCCAAATACTTTGATTACATTCCCCCAAAATAAAATTGCCATACATGGACTCACAAAGCGTAGGAATGTACAACCACTCAGTCCAAAACTACTTTTGTCTCAGGAGGAGGTTTGTCAATAACTTATCCTTAGATATATTAATGCAAGGTTGAGTTCACAGGTATCAAGAGGTCTGTTACTCATTAGTACTTCTCAGTTTAACAGTACAAAGTACCAAAAGAAAACATTTTTTGAGGGGGGACCTGTAACTCAGGAACCCCTTGGTCAGATGACCCAATATTTAGATCATTAACATATATTATGCTCCCATCAGGCAAACCAAATTTCAAAGCAATCCAACTAACAGTGCAGATTTTAGAGCACTTACAAGATTTAAGCGTTAAAGCATGTAAAATAGCAGAAATGGAAATAATATTTTTCTGTACTTTGGCACATGTGTAATGTAAAAATGTACTTTTTAAAATACCATTCCCAGTTTGGGTCTCCAAAGATTTAGTGGTTGCCATACACTACCTTGAGAAAAACTTGCAAGATTGAGATAATTTTGACCTGTATCACATCAGTAGTTTTATCTCTAGCTCTGGACAAAACACAAAACCAAAAATCGCATTTAGACATTTTTTTTAAACAGTTTTTTTTCCTGGGCATGTATCTTTAGAATCTTGGCTCAAATGACACCCTCCTGAGGCACACCAAATGTCAAAGAAACCAACTAAGCATGATAATTTTAGAAAGGTCAACCTTTAAACAGATGTCATGACCTGACCTTAACTATACTGGCATTTATATATATGTATATAAACGTTAATATTAGGCAACCCTCGCATCACCACCTGTAGCATACACACCTACTTAAATAAATAAAATAAAAGTTTTATCATCCTAATTACTGCAATTCTTTTTTATATCTTATTGTGTTTAGTTTATGAAAATTGTTAATGACAACCATTTCTGCATAGCTCTGTCTTTAAGTCTCAGAGAAATTTTTTTTGCCACATAAGAGTAATATTTTCTGTAATTTGCCATATACTGAGCACACTGTACCTACTAAATTTTTCCCTTTAGTCTAGCTAATGTTTTCATAAAAGCTACTGGACATTTTGAGGTTAAGGTCTTTAATTTCATAGCTCCGTATCTGGTAAGTCAATTAATGGCTGCTAATTGGTGCCCTAATAGCAACAGTACCATGACATTCAATATCACATTCCCCAAAAGTTAAAAACCTTAATATCTAAAATATTCCTTGAATTAAGTGTTTTGGGTATAATCTGATTTGTTTTCTTAATAAAATTAATTAATAGGTCTGATATAATGGCTCTAGATCTCAAAATATTAGAAATGAGATGCCATGTCAGATCATCATGAGTGGAAAGACGGATCCTCAAAAGCATTATGAAACAGGCTCTTAAGATACAGGATCACTATTCTGTCCATCTTTATAATTTGGTGATACTTAAAAGAAGTTGCATATGATGACTCAGGAAGAGAAAAAATTTACTGATACTTGATAAAAATAGTGGATATTATGTCAGTGTATACTTATTGACTCTTTAATCTAGAGAGTCATGCTTGTCTAATAATTCTCATAAGAATGTAAGAATGGCCATACTGGGTCAGACCAATGGTCTATCTAGCCCAGTATCCTGTCTTCTGACAGTGGCCAATGCCAGGTGCTTCAGAGGGAACAAACAGAAGAGGTAATCATCAAGTGATCCATCCCCTGTTGCCCATTCCTAGGTTCTGCAACACAGAGGCTAGGGACACTTCAGAGCATGGTTTTGCATACTAAGTAACTCTCTACGTTAAAAATAATTTTGTAATGGGAGAACTTGTGACTTGCTGCCTTAAGGAAGTAATAATGCAGTATTTAATTTTGTTTGTTGAAATCAGACCCAAGTTATAATCATCTGATGGTTGTTTGGTGGACTATA
The DNA here is from genome assembly GCA_007922155.1 of Mesoclemmys tuberculata. Taxonomy (NCBI): domain Eukaryota; kingdom Metazoa; phylum Chordata; order Testudines; family Chelidae; genus Mesoclemmys; species Mesoclemmys tuberculata. Next base: position 7,849,404 of record ML677085.1, read on the forward strand.
TGAACTAAATTGGTGGTCTCGATCCAGATCATAGTCAAACATCACAAAAATCACTACCACAATTGGCATCAATTTATGGCAACTTTGTCTGTACCCTCAGCAGAGGTCAAAAACTGAACTAACCATTTCAAAACAAGCTTGAAAATAGGAGGTTTTAATGAGATGGTGGACAAAACTGGCTATAGCAATTGTAGTGGGTGCTAGTATAATGCATTCATAATAGATACTATTTACATGAAACCCTTCATTTGAAAAGATTCTTTATAGTAAATAGAAGAAAACACCACAAAAATAGCATGTACTGTATTGAAGCGATTCTGATCTTTCTGTCAAAGACATCAGTCATGCTGAAATTATGTGTGGTTTCCTTCACCCCCAGTTCTGTCCCTTTCTGTTTATCTAGACTTTTACCCAAAAGTTGAGCTAAAACCACTGAATTTATTTTAGTTGTAATACAGTACTGGATTTGCACCATATTTCCAAAGATTGAAAGTCCTATGCTCATCTGCCAACGATCTCAACCACAAGGTATTTTTCAGTCTAGTTTTTAAGTTCAAAATTTTAGTTACGGTCAGAATTGATGAAGTGTCTATTAAATAACAGACCTGCTATTATGCTTTGTAAGTACAAAAAAAACTTAAATTTCTGTTGCTCCAAAGCACCCCCAGATCTCACTCTCCTAAATGATTACTTAGTCTCCTTACTCTTGCGTAACTCCAATTAAAGACAATTTGTGTTAAGCCCATGTCTGAAGAGAAACCACACTTAAATAGTATGTTAATAACAGTAATCAGCTATCTGCATTCCTTTGTGTAAGATCATGTACACAGAGATAGAATAAGTAAGCAAAACATTTCATTACTATGTAAGGCAACTTTCTAGTCTCTTGTTCTAGTTTATGGGCTAGATCCTGCCTGTGATGTAGATCAGTGTAATAGGAGGTGCAGAGTTGCACTACTTTAGGGGGTACAACCTACTCCTTGCATGCTGGTCTCGTATTGTGTGTGGATAACAGGGATAGTGAGGGCCACAGTTCAACCTCCTCTCTGCCCCCTGTGAAATGTCACAAATACCTGAGGAATGAAAGATGGAGCACAGGGACAACAACTCTGCCACATCCTTACACAGGGCAAGCAAGAGGGGAAGTTACTTGCTCCCTTGTTCCCCTACCACTGAGCATACACCAAATGGCTAGGCAGATTCTATCCTTATAACTCTTCCCTTTAAGAAATTCTAATTTAAATAGAAAGCAGTAATAATAACTGAATACAGACATCTGCAGAAAGAGGCCAAATCCTGACTTATTTCTTACTCAGTCCTTATTCAGACAAAACTATCACTGACCTCAGATGTAGCCAAATAAAAAAAAACAAATCAGAAATTTTAAAAAGAGCAGAAGAATTTCCAGCTCAGATCAGATATATACTACTTTGCAGCTGCTAGCTTTTTATTTTATTTAGGGGCAAGAGTACTGTGCTGTGAGTTTCCTTTGGAAAGCATATGAAAAAAATATAATGGCCCATTGCAGAGTGCATAGAAATCTGCAGTCAAGATCTTCACGATGAATATCTAACTAACAGCTGTATTATGAATAGCTGGGTGCAATGAGAAAGGGTTTAAAATCAAATATCATTTGGCCCCAGATAATTTCCTCTTCTGCTAGCATAGTTTGAGCTGGTTAGAGTGCAAGTGAATAAAGGTTTATACTAATGCAGGCCTTTTCAGAAAACAACAGAGAAGAAATTAGAGAAAATTGTTTCAAAAACTTCTTCCCCCCCCAAGTACCACAGCTTCATGGAGGGTCCTAGAATTAAAATTCACACTGTGATAGAATTTTTCCCTTTCTTGGTCCCCTCCTCATCAGACAGTCTCCACGAAGGGATTTAGGAAACAGTAGGTCATCCCTAGGAAGGGAGGAAGATTTAATTTACCCATGAAGAAATGAATAGGAAATTTAAGGTTTGCAGAGGCACCCTGTTCCTTTAACATCCTGCTAAAAAATAGTGCATCAGCAAGACTCTACAGCCATTGAGAAAGTGTGGCTGGAAGTCCCTGTACCAACCTTACAGTCCTTCTCATATGATTTGTGTGATCTCTTCATTCACAAAATCACTGTTCTCTTTACAGAGTGTAAAGTAAAGAGAGGAGCTATACCTGAGGCTTTGAATGCCTGTGTTATATACACCTTATTCCTCTGTAGGCTCTGTTCACATCTAATATGTGCTTTTCTAATTAGGATATTTGGATTCAACCAGAGGAGCAACAATACCACTTCCTAATATGAGGAAGATCATGGCTTTGGGGATGTAGGCTTGGTTAGTTCATGGAGGCGTGGTTAGTTCACAGAACTACCACACTGATAGAATGTGTAACTGAAGTTTCACTGAGAGTATGTCATGCTCCAAAATCCCCTTAGACAAGAAGGGTGGTGAGTAGATTAGATGCTTTCAGTGAGAAGAGGAAGAGACCTACCAACTGTGAAGCTGAAAGATAGCTTCATTAACTCACACATCAAGCTTATGATATGAAGCTGCATATTGCCAGAGGACTGATCAGACCAGTAGTCCTCAGGAATCTTATATGATGATGGTGAGAGATTCTCATGGGTTTCTTATGGTGCAGCATGCCTGCAATCATTGACTGCTCTTTCTAAAAGTACTGATCTTGAGCAACCCAATCAGTGCATATTGTGAAAGCAGTTGAATGTCTTTTGCTTCAGTTGACTTTGCCCTGATGCGTATCCCTTGCAATGCCAACACCTTCACCTCAAGTGCTCATTTGTGAATTTCCTCAGATTCCAGGAGTGTTTATCACCCTTCTTAGAATGAGCAACTGTAGTTCCTCTCTCTCAACTTGCCAGCTGACGGGTTAGGTAGCATTAGACATTGGTTCAGGATAGATCTCTCTTGCACTATGTTTCATCTAAATCAGGTCTGAGAAACAAGATCTTACGATTAATGTGAAGGTGATTATAACAACTATGGCCTGTTTCTTCACAATCTTTACCATTTTTATTCTCAAGTGGCTGAGAGGGAAAAGGCATAAAGGAGGATTTTAATCCACTTCTGAAATAAGGGGACCACCGATACTGCTTTTGAGTGTGTCTTCCTTACACAGTACCTCTTTCGGCTTTCCATCTAGAGTTGGATGTAAACAGATTAATCAACAGGCTTCCAAGCTGACCCGCGGTGCACCGAAGACTAAGTGATATAGACTGTATTCTCTGGGTCTTGCCTAGTTAGTTAACCCTGACTTTCTTTCTTGATGTAAGGCTCCAAGAAACTGATCAAGTGCTTCTACCCAGGGCATGATCAAGTCTACTTCTCTAAGCAGTGCTGAAGGTTTTCTGCTGTCTTAGCAGTTATATATACACCATGCTTCTGAAGAAACACCTGCTGGAAATGGAGGCGTGAAGTTGATAGTCCATAGCATGGGCCACATCTACCCCCTAATCATATTATTATTTATTGTATTTCTGAAGTGGCTAGGATCCCTACTCATGGACCAGGGCCTCATCATGCTAGATGCTGTATAAACTCAGGACAAAAAGATGATCCCTGCAGGAGTCCAGTTATATTTCTACTACATGAGGGCCGGCATCTAAATGGATTACCAGTTTCTCTGGACTCAACATTAAGAACTTTTTATATAACATTAAGAATGAATTCACCAAGAGATGCTAGTACTGGATCTGGAACAAGATCTTTACATACTGATTTGCTGCAACTGCTGACAGGAAGCGAAGTGAGAATTGTGCCAGGTAGCTACACAGGAGAAAAATTAGTTCAGAGAGCTCATTTCAGGACAAATATCTGGTGAATCAGACCCTATCTTCTTCTGTCTCACTTCTGAAACAAAGATGGTTTTGGATGATAATTCAAATGCTAGAGTTCTGTGTGGATTGTAATTGGCTTTTCCACTTGTTTGTTCGAAGCCATGTTTCTCAAGGTTTTCGCAGTGGCTGCTGGGCCCTGATGAACATGATAAGAATTTATCAGACACTGATGGACATATATCCCTTTATTTGAAGAGAGGAGTGATATGGCATTAGTGAATATTCATGTAGACATTATGAATTTCCCTCTGTAGAGAAAATGCTTCTTGTAGCAGAAAAAAATCAAGTACCTTTGGGTGAGTCTCCCTGATCCTATCTCCAGAAGATTAATTTTCATATTCTGGAGTTTTGGGAAGATAATGTTGTAATGATGAATTTCTGTATTTCCACTTGGAATACTGATCTCCTTATGGACGTGTTGAGAGATCTGAAATATATACCTTTGTTTCTCTTTGTACCACAAACAATATTGTGCCCTTTCCAGAATATTAGTCTCTCTGTGGAACTGGTTCTATAGTTCCAACATGCAGCATATGGACTATTGTACCCTTCATCTTCTGACGCTATGAAGAGACTTGTTGATAGTGTTGGTTTATTTTAATTTAATTTGGACTAACAATAAACTTGTCCCTGGGACAATGAGCAAGTTTTATCGAATATTCTTCCCTGATTATCTCATGCACATATTTTCTGATGTGCTTCACACACAGATAAAGGCCTATCCTGAAACATGTCCTCAGAGGAAGGGGTAATTTGTCTAGACCTGGGAAACAAACAAACAAAACAAAACAAAAAAAGAACAGCTATGGGGCTGGATGAAGCATTTTATTCTGTGTGTGTGTTTTTGGGCATCTGCTCATGGTTAGGTATAGATCTCTACATTAAGAGACTGTAGCTCAGAGGGGTGAGGCTGCTGCATACAAGTTCAGTCTGAGTGTTTATCTTATTCTCCTGTGTATCAGTTTGGCAGAAAGACTCCCTCAGCTGGTATGACTATGCCCTTTAACAAGGAGGCCACAGAAGGCTTAACCTGAGGCAGAAAAATGAAGACCTTGTCATTTTTAGATAAAAGTAGGACTTGTAAGGGAATTTCTACTCCACCTTAATCACCTACTCATAAACCAAGTAAGGAAGAATTACTCAACTCTTACACAATTTTGCAAGGCTTAAAGTCTCTGAGATTTTGAGGGGGGGGGAGTTGGTTTTGTATTTTCTAAAAGCATAAGCACCTATGAAGTTAAGCTCCCATTTATATGTTATTCTTTGAAGCCTGGTGAAGAGTGAGATATCGCAATCAAAATCTCAACTTTAGAGATTTATCTTTCTTTTTAGAGGATCTAGAAAGAAGACTCCCTTACAACAGTTTTTAAGACTTTTTGCTGTCTCTTTTATTGTTGATTGTGAGCAATATCCTTCACTTGTCCCCTGGGCCAAACTCCTAAGAGAAAGGTGGGAGGGGTTCTTTGAGGGGGAGACTACATTATCAGGGAGACTGAAAGGCATGACACTGTAGGCACGACTCCTAGCATGTGTCCATAAGGAAAAGGGTACCCACTTTATGACTCCTGTGGGACCTAGGGAGGCTGGATGGGAAGCAGAGATAGGTCCATCTCTCAGGGAAGAGGATCTGAATCATAAAAAGGTAAAAGCATAAACAAAAAATGACTGTGGCTTAAAACCTGATGAGCGTGTGCTACCTACTGGAGGCAGAGAATTCTGGAAAATTCTTTCCCGAAGGGTGGTCCAAAGCCTTAGCTCACAGCAAAGATCTGATCAGCCTTCAGTTGCCACAGACAGGGAATGCATCTGTATAAAGACTCTCTGACAAGGAGGGGATGGAGAATAGAAACTGTAAGCAGCTCTCACGAGATGTACACATTGTAAAAGCCACCATCAGAACTGACACTAATTATCCCCTCTGTAATCAGTCAAAGCAGCAAGGCCAAAGATTGAAGAGGTCATGGATAATTAACTCTACTATCCCATCTTCCACCCTACCAGGTCAGGATTGAGGTACAGTGGCAGAACAATGTGAGAGTTGCTTATATGGATTCTGCCCATGTTTAAAGCATTCTTTAAACAGAGGACTTTTGTTTGCAGCTATCAATCTGACATTTTTTAATAAACACTAAACTCACTTAAGCCTAAATCTTAATCCTGCTGTTGTTAATGGCCATTGTTCTTTTCACTTCAATTGTCAAGGATTTGGCCCTGTTCTGTTCAGGTTCTTATACTGTGCTCATAATGATAGTAGACACTGAGCACTTTCCAGTGCTGCATTAAGCAACATGACTACACATCTGTCACATGTGGTTTGTTTTCTAATCCTTTCCCCAGAGGAAGAAGCATGAGCAGTAGAGTGTCATGGTTTGGAAGTGTGTAATTTCCTTTTTTGTTTTTTTTAAATAGAAATACACCTGTTACTATGTGTTTATGTTACAGAATGCAAACTCAAAGAAACGTGCCTTGCACGCAGAGTGTCTTGCACACAAGGCAGTAAGGTTTATGACTGTCATTGTGATGCCCTTGCTTCCTAGAGAATATGGTGATGGGTGCTTTAGAAATATATACTAAAAAGAAATGTTTTATGTTATCTTCAGGTCATTAACAAATGTTGAGGACTCTCATATCCAGAGTGAAACTGTAAGCTAAAGTATTGTACCTGTATATTTGAAATATTCCCATTATATCAAAAATATCTGGTGCAATTTTTACAGACAAGATCAATACACACATATAAAAGATCTTCCTTCATACTGTGCACAAGCACCAAACTAAGACTCTCCTGCATAAATAGATTCTACAGACAAATCATTCATTCACTTCTAGTTTAAGAGCAATAAAAGCATTTAACACCTGAAACATTAATAAGCTAGTGAAGATCCAGTAAAATGAAATATTTTCCCTTAATGTTAGCCATATTCTCTGGCTTTCCCAGCCAATTAACTACTAGCACGACTATACATCAAGTATATCAAAGGTCTGTACAATGAAACTGTATGTCTATTTCGGTTTAAGCTATCAAAGCATTATTATTTAATTAACCTCTTGCTTTTGATCTTTCTTTTTCTTTTATTAGGAAAGAAAGGGCAATGTACAGCTAATGGGATGATTATGTATGATAAAGCTGTGTGGTCCCCCAAACCTTGCATTACTTGTCTTTGTTCAAAAGGAAAAGTGATTTGTGATGAAACTACGTGCCTTCCTCTGACATGTCACAAAACTGTGATACCTGAAGGAGAGTGCTGCCCAGTTTGCTCTGATATTGGTACAGTACACTATACTATCTTGTTATCGATCACTTAATTTTCTATTTGTTGCTTTTACCATTTTAAAACTATCTCAAACAAAGATTAAATAAAGGCTAAGTGGAAATGATATAATCTATACATTACAAGTAATGATTTATGCAATGTTATTATACATATTTAACTGCATTTTTTAAAAAGATGTGTTCTAGGAATTATTTTGGGGAAGTTCTATGGCCTGTGTTAACAAAAGTTCTGATTAGATGAACAAAATGGTCCCTTCTGCCTTTGGAATCAATTAAACAAACATTTTTTTAAAATATAGAAAGTGGAAAAGTTCCAAACTATATAATAACAGTAGCTAGCCAGCTAGATTTTTATAGAATCAACATAAATTGTTACATATTAAAAAACTGTATGTTGCTCTCTTTGAAGCAAATGGAAATATGCTATGCTTGTAATGCAAAAAGGATCAGGGCCCCATATTTTCTATTAATTTTTTTCCCTTTTCTGTTTTCTCCTCTTCTCACTATCATCCCTATGCTTTTTTTAGCTAATGAAATAAAAGCATAAACTTTACTTCTTTAAAAAACATTAAATAATGAACTACCAAATCAAGCCTACATTCAAATTCTTTTAGAACGTCTTTGACGCAGTCTTATTTACCATTTTAACACCTTTACCATAAAAGAATACAGATAAGGATTCTACGTGGAAGTTGCTGTAAAGGCTTAAGCATTGATCATCATACTCACTTAAAATCTGGATTCTTCCCTGACCAGCTGTGTTCAATAAAATTAATCAGTTGCTGGATTTGCATAATGATTGTAATATTATTGTCCCCTCTTAAAGGTATTATATACTGACATTTGAATCATTTTTACAGTACACATACATCAAGGAGAACCACAAAAGAAACATCATTCAACATTTCAGTGTAATAAATGTATAATATATTATAAGGTTATAAGTAAGAAAGACATTTTACATTCTTTAGTCACATTCTCAATGTGAATTTATTTCTTCTATAATTGAAATATTTGTAATGTTTGGAGGGAATAATGGTTACTAGCACTAACTTCATTCTCATTTCCTCTTATACTACCATTTTCTTTTTTCTTCATGTTCATTACCATGGCCACACTCAAATTCAGTACTAAATATTTCACTGGATGATACACCTGAAATTTCTGGTGATTCTCCAGAGCCCAATGACCCTAGTGACCCAATGCTACTGCAATCGCTGCGTACCCAGGCTGAAATGGATGAGTTACTTACAAGAGAGGAGGAAGAACTTGAAGGGAGAGAAAAGGAAATTCACAAAAAGAATGATGGGAACAGGAAGAGAAAAGAAAGGAAAAATAAGAAGAACAAAAGACCTGATTATGACGCCAGCCAGAATGAAGAGGAGGAAATAAGCAGGAGAGAGGAAGAAAAAAGAAGAGCATATGAAGAGGAAGAGCTACAAATTGAAAAGAAAGAAGAAGAAAAAAAAAAGGAAAACAAACTTCTAGAACAAGAAAGAAAAGAACAAAAAACAGAAGAGGACGAAGAGGATGAACATGAAGATATTTTACGAGGTGATGTTTTCAGAATGCCCCCTCAATTTCCAATTCCCATTCCGCCTGCAGAAATTTCTCCTTTGCCAACTGGATGTTCAATCTCTGACACCATACTAAACTGCATTAATGCCAAACTTACACAAATACCACCAATTACAGATCCAGAGCTAACAAGCTTAGAGCTTGAAGGTAAGAAAATAAGTTTGCTTTATATTATTTTCTTCACCAATTAAAATTTAGCCCTCTCCAAAACTCACAACTGTAATGTTAGCAAATTATAACATAAAATGCTTTATATTACTAGTTTTTTTTACCACAGAAAGATATTTAAAAGCATTTTGACAACTAAGCTTGACAAACAGGAAACAAATTAATGTAGTAACAAGTTATGTTGCTACATCTAATTTGCTTATTAAAATTTAGATGATACTAGTGTAGAGATACAAAGAGATATATAGTTGACTTTATTTTCATAAATACGTTTTTACTTGTACATCACCTAGTTACCTGAATCAGACCATATAAGTTGCAACACATTACTAAGATATATATATATATTTTTAACTATCTGTCCTAGGGAATGCCATCACTTCCATTCCAGATGAAGCATTCAATGGGATCCCTAATTTGGAAAGGCTTGATCTTAGTAAAAATAATATTACTTCTCCAGATATAGGTCCACAAGCATTCAAAGTAAGCAAGCATGTTCTTTCTAACTTCTCTATCACTAATTTGTGCTTGAAATAGATCTGGTTATGTACTTTAGGGCAGATTATTAGATGCTGTAAATTGTAGCACCACTGGAGTCAACAGAGCTATAACAATTTGTACTAGCTCAGAATCCACCCCGAAGTAATGAATATATGAGTAATTAAATTTTTCATATTTGCAGATTTCAGCAAGTTATATAGTTGGTTGAATACTATTCACTGAACAAGTTATTTACCAAACAATTAAATTATTAGTATTTTCCTGATATTTTATCAGTTTGTTTTCATATTCTTAAAAATAGTTTTTCCATGATCATAAAGCGCTTCTTATATCATTTTCAAAAGGCTCGTGGTACTTGGACTCTCTTTGAAAGAAAAGAAGTATAGAAAGGGAAGTTTTTGAAGGGTGCTGGCTTAACAAGCCTGCACAGTGAAGTTCTATATATGTAGAAAAACATATCCTGGTCAATGTCATTATTACTCAAAAGTTACCCCACCAGTGTGCCTCACTGTCTAACCTGGAATTACCACCTTTCATGTTCTTTCCTTAATACTTGATCAGCCATTATTAGTCTGCTAACAACAGTGCCACAATTGGCATCAGATAGCGTGGTGTTTTTCTTTATGGGGCTTCTTGAAAGATGCTGACCCCTCTAGTTCCAGTCTAGCAATCTACTTAAGTATGTGTTTAACTTTAAGCGCAGATTTGATAGCCAGCACATTGCTGCAGCAGTGAGCTGGTGAATGTTTTTCAGGTCCCCAGCGAAAGAAAGAGAGGACACTCAGATATGATGTGCTCCATCAAACCTAGATATAAATTTGTAATTGGTGCTACCTACCCACGCCATACAAAAGAAAACTTTAAGCACATGATCAATGCCATTGCTGTCAATGGGATTACTTATAGGTTTAAATTAAGGCACATGCTTAAGTAATTTGTTGGATAAGGGCCAGAGTGCTCAGCATGTTGCAGGATCAAGCAGTTATAAGGACATCTGTATTAGGACCTGGATGGTGACCATCAACTCATTTTACAGAGGCTATCTAATAGCCCATTAATGCCAAATACTACCTGAGCTGGATTTCTGACCAACAACCTAGATTCCACTATCAATGCCCTAAGAAGTTCAGGCCCATCCACTGTACATTAATTTTATGATTTCTCTTATTACATTAGCTCTCCAACACTAATGCTTTTGTTCTCCTAAAGATGGCTCTGTAATGATAGTAATTTAAGATCTATGGTAACTTAATAAAAAACATTAATGCCATTGTCCCCTTAGTACAAATGAATTTGAGAACATGGTTTTACTTGTTTTTACTGAATAAAAAACAAAGTATAAACCTACATTTTTGTTTTCAAAAACATTAATACTCTGAACATACTGTTTATCAAATGGAATGTATTAAAAACAACATCAATCAAATCAACTGGAGGCTTGCTTTTCAGTATCTTCAATGAAAAACTTCCAAGCATTCAGTTACTTAAAGAACAGCTGTTATTCCAGAAAATTGTAAGAATCTATTTTTTTTCTGATATTTTTTGCATAACAGCTTCTTCATCTGCTTCTCAAGTTTTTCCCACTTCAAGTCAGACTCTTCTCATTGTGATCCCACAATCATTTCCATGAGAAACAATCCAGTACATAAAAACAAATTATGACTTCAAGTTGGAAAATAAACTATCAGAAGTTGGTGAACTATTTAAAAAAAAACCCACCATTTTCATACAAACTATCTAGGTAACAAAATATCAGGGAAGAAAAATACAGAACATATGACACTCAAGCAGAATTGCCAATAAGTAGAATTTTCTTTATAATTTACATGGAATAGTGATTGGTCTTTGAAGTCCTCCAAGACTAACTTTGCAAAAGATTAAATATCTCTGTTAATTATTTAACTAGCAATATGCATGTATCAGAATTATTAATATAGTACTTTGCTGATTGTCCATAATTAAAATCTTCTGATAGTAAGCTGTAGACACAAAAAGCATTTGGAATCTGACTTTGGCCTCAATCCAATGAAGCACTTAAGTACACATATAGCCCCATTAGTTTAAATGCCCCACTGAACTGTGACCTGACACCCTTTACACTGCACTGATGGCTCTCTTAGAGAATTTTGACAGGTGAAACAAAGTAGGTCAGAGTTACATTATCCCCCTTTTTATTCTATTAGATTATTTTTTTAATTACATTTTATTACAAGATATTAATTTTTATTTGTATTTGTATTCTATAAAACATTAAAAAAATCTAAAAAACATACTACCACTTATTTTTTCATATTTTTATTTGACTAAAGAAAAAAAAAGGCTCATGAGTCATAGCTAAAAAAAAGCTCATTTAAAATTGCGCCCTCTTCAATGTCCTGTCAGTGGAAAATTTCCCCCAACTATTGAAATGTTTACTGCCATGTTTACTTTTTTGCCTGAAGGTGCCTTTTACCCCTTAGCTCCACAGAATTACTGATGAGAATGTTTAATGTCAGCCAGGATAATCGCTACTGCACATAGAGGTACCAGAGACTTTCTGATCACGCTTATGTAATCTTTGGATGTCCATATAGTTTGTCCAACTGATATGCATATCCTGGTGTACACTACACAGTTAGGATGACATAAGGCATCTATTATGTCAGCGTACACACTACAGCCTTGTCCTGCTGATGTAAGTAGCTTACTACACCAACATCGTAACTCCAGCTCCACGAGGCGTAAAGCTTATGTCAGTGTAGTTAGGGTGATGCAGCTACTGTGTAAACACTGCGTTACTTACATCAACTGTCTTGTCAATTTTGGGAAACTGACAAGAAAGCTGGGCAGCTACAGCCCGGCTTCCCGGGCTCCCCACTGGGCAGCTGGGCAAGAGTGAGGGAGAGGAAGGACAGCCCAGTTGTGTTCCTGGCAGGGAGCTGCATGGAGCTGAGAGCCCTGACTCTCAGCCCTCCACACTGCCCCTCTGCAGTCATTGGAAGTGCTCCTGGTGAAGATGTGCACTGACAGAAGGATAGTGTGAACATCAGCCACCATTGTACTGTGGTGGCTGTAAGTTGACCTATCATAGGTTGACTTAGGACTGTAGTGTTGACATGCCCACAACATGAGACACAATATAGATGAGGTAATATCTTTTATTGGACCAACTTCTGTTGGTAAAAGAGACCAGTTTTCAAGCTTACACACAGAGCTCTTCTTCAAACCATATGAAATAGAACACCTACGCTTTACAACTTATTTATAATTTTAACTCTCAACCTGTGAAAAGACTATGTGCCTCTACACCAAATCCAAAAAGTCAACTAAACTATATTATACCAGTAGCCATAGAAGCTATTTACTGAAAAACATGACTACTGTAGATTAAGTACATAATATGAAAATACTATAAAGGTTTGTAAGTATCTTAGAATTCCTAAATACTATTAAAGGACAGATAAGTGAGGTAAATGTTAGATTGGATGAGTCAAGGATTAGTAACAGGAGTGTGGTCCAGTATGGCAGGGATGGTGGCTGGATTGCCCATGTGAAAGAGGCTGATGAACTGAGTCCAATTCTTAGGTGACAGATGTCCACATTACAAAACATACCATCACTATTGACACCCTTGTAAGTAGTTTATACAGACAGGTTGAATGTACTTAGAGAAAGAATGGTTTTCTTACCAATACAGTGGATACTCCACAACAGTGCTCTAGCTGTTCGGTGGATATAAAACTCAAGTTTCCAGTTTATCAGTCTGGTGATTTTTATGAGTCCTAAATTTACATAAACACAACCAACTGCAGCATCTGCACATGTTTATCTAAATGGCAATTACAATGTTAGGTTATTTGACAATATAATTTTACATCTTGTTAACTGAATTCTAATTTTTCCCCCCCCAATTAAGATCCTGAAAAAGTTAAAACGTTTGTATATGGATGGAAATGCCCTAATACATATTCCTCCTGAATTACCATCAACGTTAGAAGAACTTAAAATAAATGAAAACCATCTCCATGCTATTGATGAAGACAGTTTACAAGGTATTTAAGAAGTGAATATTGATCTAATGAAAGAGATCTGAAACTCAAAATGAAGAACAGAATTTTGAGATCTTGCATATTAAGCAAAATGTGGAGAATTTCAGATCAATTTTCATCTGCCATTGTAGAGGTAAAAAATTAAAGTTTAATGTGAGTAACTTAGATCCTGCAAAGACATATGCACATGATGAACTTTACACACATGAGCCAAGTTAAGCACACATACACATACACATCTTGGTTGGATCAGGATCTCAATGTATTTTTGTTGGTCATTGCCAATCAAGGCAGCATACTACTTCAAGATTCTAGTGTCTTCTGTTTCTGTAGGAGGCAGAGATACTGTGTTAAATAACAGAAATGTAATCATTAAAACGATAAACAGATGTGTTTTTGCAGATGTCTGTATGGCAACAAAAACTAGAAAATCTGCATGAAACTTGAGTTTTTGAAATCTGAATTCTCTTGTAATTGTGAGGAATATCAGTGCTTTTCCCAGCAAAGTCTGTGCTAATGCTCACATCTCCTAGGGAAACTGCACTGTGCAGTACACAAGGAGCACATATCCCTACATCCCAATGTTACTCCGTTTTGTACAGCGGAAACAGTATATCTTATTTTTATGCTCATGGGTCAGATAACAGGTTTTGACCTCCATGCACAAAGAAAGCACAGGAGCGCTTAAATGAAATTATTCTACACTGTTGTTTCTGAATTTTAATATTTTATAATTCAGAATGAAGAACTTTTTGTCATGAAATAATCATTTTTGTTTACGTATAGTTGTCAGCATTTAGTTCTTCCACTCTCTAGAAAGGGAGGTACAGAGGAATTTTCCACACATGGTCCACTGAGATGGGGGAGGGACCTGTGAATCTACAAAGGGTACAAACATGAATGACCACTAAACACACAAATGACTGGAGAGCTGTAGAAGAACCCTACAGATCTTAGGGCATCTGAGCAGAATATCAGCACCAATATATTGCTCCAAGCACCCTCTGCCAAACACAGGGGGTCTTGATTTACTAAGGACTGTGCCTACTATTAGCTCCCTGTACCAGCCTTAATTTCCCATTCTGGAAGAAGTACAAAACTAAAAACAATAATCCTGTGCTGGATATTGCACAGCTCTCCTGGAGGATAATAAAAAAGTTACATAATATACTGTAAACATTTTCTATTATCAATACATTTCAGTTGCATTTTTCAAAATTAAACTATATTTACAATATAGTGACATCTATCTGTTTTTGAACATGGCATAGTGAATTGTTTGAAATTTTTTTCAAATGACTGAAATTTACAACTAATTCACAACCTATGAATGGAAGTATAAAATTGTTTATTATACTAAGGCCTGTTCAGGCAAATGTGATATTTTCCCTTTCTTTTGAATGGATATTAGTAATGCTAAAAATTGTTACCACACATCTCATGTTTTAAATAGGATATGAGATTCTCCTATTACTTCAATTAAATTCATCAATTATTTTATTTTCTACAGAATTGAAGAACTTGGTGACCCTAGAATTGGAAGGCAATAAACTTAGTGAAGCAAATGTCAGTCCTTTAGCTTTCCGTCCTTTGAAAAGCCTTTCTTATTTGCGCCTTGGGAGAAATAAATTTAGAACTATCCCACAAGGTCTTCCCACATCTATTGAGGTAAAAAATCCAAAATGTTTATTTTTCCAGATGTGTTCCTTTTCTTCTTTTGTGTGTACTCCACTACCGCTGTAAAACACAGATGATATTTTTACATCTTAATAATTTGTTTCAAAACATATTGTCATTGGTTGCAAAGTCATTATTGCCAGAAATTTACTTATTTATTTCTATTTATATTTAAGATTTTGTCACGGATAATTTTAGTAAAAGTCAGAGAGAGGTCACAGGCAACAAAAGTTAACAGAAGCTGCAACCTGGTCCCTGACTTTTACTAAAATATCCTTGGGGGGGGGGAAGGAAGAGGGGGAAACAAAGCTGCTGGGGCTTGCAGCTGCTCTAGCCCATTGCTCCAGTGAGCTGGCCATTAATCAGCTGTTTGGCAGCTTCTCCAGCCCTGCCCCAGAAGTCCTGGAAAGTCACAGAATCCGTAACCTCACTGTGTCCTATACAAATTCCACCATACATGGGCATCCATGTGAATCTCTGGGCACACCAATATACACTTAAAACAGAAGAACACACAAGTAACAAAGTAAAAAATTACCTAACTAGAATCACTTTTTCCCTGCAATCTACTAAACAGCATTTAATTTACACAACTACAGTACAGCTTTTTTGTGGTCTCCCAGCTATTGACCTTTCCGATTTTTATACAGCTCTCTCTGCAAACTCCAAGGACTCTACTTGCATTCACTACTTCTGCCTATTCTCATGCTTCTCAGCTGCACTGGAAAAGGCTCATAATTATTCTAGTTTCTTGAATTTTAAATTCATTTTCTTTTCCTTTAGTTCTACCTTTCTTCTTTCTAAACAACTTTTACTTCTCCTCCCTCATTGACTATTCCCTACAATTTATCATCTCCTCAAACACCTTCTTTCTAGCACTCTCCAACCAGCGTCTTAACTTTTTTTAAAAAAAAAAGTAAAACTGACAATACCCAGCAAGAGGTTTCCTCTTCCCTTTCATCCTCTGTCTACCCCACCTCTCCTCCTTCACCCCAATCTTTGCCTCCCTGGTCTCTCTCTTACTATCTGCTATTCATTTCATAGCCTGCTCCCTAAGCACTATCTTTTTCCACCTACCTCCTCCCCCCTACTCCTTTGTCTCTCTACTTTTACCTCCTTACTCCTTTCCATTTGTTTCCATTTTCTCCATCCTGAATAAACTTTCCTAAACATTGCCTGCCTTTCCACATACTGCCTACAAACTTGTTTTAGGCTACTGTACATTACTGTTTTCATCTCCCACTTTCTCGGTTCCCCTTATTCCTTCATCCCTACTGTATGTTTTTCTTTAATTTGTCTTAATCCCTTTTTTCATGCTGCCATTTATTCTTTTCTCTTTAAGATAAACATTCTGTCGACACTTAATATTAAAAGAGCCAGTAGTAATTATAGTCTCCAACTTACTGACTACAAAAGCTCTTTTTCTCTACTCCTTCAATCCCACTTTTCCCCTGAGATCTCCTTGCACTAGTGTCCTCATTAGTGCTGTTTTCCACTCCCTCTCATACAGAGCTGGTCATAAACTTTTCAATGAAACAGAGTTTAACTGGAAAATGTCAATTTGTAGAAGCTAAAATTTTTCGCAGAACTCAACAGCAGCAGCAATGAAACTGAGTAGAGTGTCATTTTCATTCAGCAGCTGTCAAAGTTCAAGGAACCATATTCTGTTTTGATAACACGTGCTGATAATTCCAAAATGATTTTTTTGGCAGGAGAAGGGGATTTCCAGGTTGGGGAAAATTTTGAAAAATTTGGCATCATCCAATTCACAGCAAAAACATATTTCAAAATAGTGAAATTTCCTTTGTACTGGACATCCTACATTTTGGCCAGCTCTGTTCACATACCTCAACTATTGCCTCATTCTTATTGCAGGTTTGTCATGCCTTTCCTACACTGTAAGATCTTCAAAGCAGAAAATGATGAGTGTTTTATAAAATAAGAGTTTTGTAAAACACATGTGTATAACTGAGACACTGTATGAACAACATCATTATTAAATTTTGTATACCATGAAAAAGTTATTCATGTTTTTCCTTCCTTTCCGATACAATCAGATCTTGCAGATGCACTATTAAAATGAAATGTTAAGAACACAGAACTGTTAATATAACTGATTGAAATGACAGAGTTTTTCAGGTCAAAAAGTAAATACATATTTTTATCTTCTCTTGGCAAACCCATCTTTTATGTCCAAAAAACATGAATTTTGTTGCAACTGTCTTAGCACTCAGTATAGCCATGCACTCCTTATGCAACTAACTGCAGGCAAGATACAAAGGTTTTTAAAAATATTTATTCTATTAATCTGTCTTTCAAAGTAACTTATGTTTCCACAAATGAAAAGTATATTACATTTTGAAATATGTTTTTTCCCCAAGTTAAGTCATACACAATTACTATTAATTGGTTTGTTATGTAGATGTATTCAGGTAATTATTCTGGTATCTGGAAAAGGGTGGTTTTACCATGAGATACTAATGATGCTTAAAAATTAACTTTTTAAATCAGAACAGGAAAAATGTAAATATTGGTTTTCAAATTTTCTTTTTCAAATATACTTCTAGGAACTATATCTGGAAAATAATCAAATTGAAGAAATTTCAGAAATTTGCTTTAACCATACCAGAAATATTAACATCATTGTGCTAAAACACAACAAATTAGAAGAGAGTAGGATAGCACCTATGGCTTGGATCAATCAAGAGTAAGTAGTAATTTAAGACTTTTTTGTTATCCAGTTCTACTAGCAAACCTAGCTGTGGAAGTAATATTTGTACTGTGTAATGAGGCTCCTCTTATCTCAAACAAAATCTAAACTCTTGCTCAAAAATCCATAGATAGCATGTTAACAATTAAGAGAATGTTAACAAATTCAATTACCTTTCCATCCAAATTATAATTTAACACAATTTATGTAACATGCAATATCCGTTTTAAAATAACATTGTGATATTATGCCTCAATTCCACTCACAAACCAAACTAACATTACATTAAATCTCAAGAAGGGTGGGTTGATTTGAATAAAAACTATTTAAATCATCAATTTTAATCAGATTTAAATCAGCAATCAGGAAACCTTGTTTTTTAATGCTCTATTTTGATAATGTTTCGCATTTGTATTTGTTAGATATTTTTCTAGTGAAAGTGATTCTCATTCGCTGGTAACCATTAAATTATGTTGATTTGCAAGTAAATATAGCTTTACACTAAATTAGGTGCTTTTTTGGCTAAACAAGAGAATATACATTTAGATAGATTATCTTTTATTTATTCAGGTTCTTAATTTTAATATTTGTCATTATGCTAGAAAATGGCAAATAATGCATTTTTTATTTAATGGACATTGATTAATTTTTTACTTGTGATTTGCATCAAGTTCTCTTTGAATAGAAGTTCAAAATCAATTAAAATGCAAAAAAAAAGCATTTTACTTTTCTTAATTAAATAAAACTATCTTAAAAGTGAAAGATACATAAGACAAAAATATTTACCACATTTTTTTTTTGCATTTAAAACTAACTGGTTTATTAAACAAAGCCAATGTTAGATGTAGATAATGAATTGATCCAATTGTTTCTGGTCACTAAATCCTTCAAGATTTTAGAACTAGTAGATATCGTGCTCTCACATCTAGTTTTTATTCATAAATTGGAAGAGAAAAACAAGCTTTCCTGCTTTTTTAACTGTCCAATTGGCTTATTAACGTTGAATGAATTAGTCACTGAACTGAACTAGTTGACAAAACTGAAATGAAGACAATATACTCTCTCCACCTGCAGAAGAGAATACTGCTGTCAAAAGCTTTAATACTTCAACAAACTCTGATTCCAGGTGCTTAACCAGTCACTTCTACCAGTTCAGTGGTTTGACTTTCTTTAAACTTGGCAGCAAACTTAACTGCTCAATTCTGTTTAATTTAATTTAAATGATTTTAATAGCTTATAGAGAGACAAAGTCAGATATCTTTTGTTGAACCAACTTGTTTTGTTAGAGACACAAGCTTTTGAGCTACACAGAGCTTTTCTTCATACTTATAGTAAATATCAGTGTTAACATAGGGTGTCAATTTTAAATAGATTTATTTAAAAAAATAAACCTGTATTTAATGGGAATAAAAAATCCAATTTAAATTTTAAAAATCATCAATTTTTATCCATCTTGAACTCAAGGCTAAGGACTATGTTTTGTTTAGAGTTCAAAATGTATATCAGCAATAACAAAAGAAACAGTATATTATAGAGAAATACTCTATTATCTCATATCTTCCTAGCCCAATTCCCCATTAACTGACGAGTGTTGACCACATTAACCAACCCTCATAAAAATGTTGATTAAAATGGAACTGTAAGGCCTAAATCCCCACTCCCCTAGATGAAGGAAAAAACAGCCCCAAAAGTCCATGAGTTCATATTCAAGGAATTACTGAAATGTTCTGCCTACTGTGGGGAATGGTTTGCAGGAAGATCACGGGGGTTATGGACCACTTGCTTGCAAGGGCTTTCCAAGATTCACAGGAAATCACACAGATTGTGAGGCTTCTATTTAGGGGACTACTTTAATCCAAAGCAATTATACTATTATCCCAGAACCAGGCTCTCTTGATCCATGCCAATAAAGATCTCTCTGAAGCTGGATTACTATTTGCTGTCCACCTGCACCCCTACTTTACTTTAAAAAAGAAAGAAATCACAAGATGACTCAGAGTTAAGAGTCAGGTTCGTGTCAATACATGGAATATATACCAATAAATGGGTGATATTTACTTTTTGAAGAAAACGTGCTTATGTTCAGGTACCTTGGTCTGATCCTGCAGCACTTATTCATATAAGCAGTCCCACCAAAGTTTGATTTAAAATCAGACTTGATGTCACTGTCAATGGGAAAGTGAATTAAGTGAAGCAAATGGGATTACTCAAATGTATTGGGGTTGCTGGATCACACCCATTTTAGTGCCACCTTGCCAGTGAGCAATAGTGGTAAGAAATGCAAACCATCTGAAAAAGAGCCATGGAAAAGAGCTGTTAACAGTAAAGAAAAAATGGTGTTTTCTAATGTAAGATACTATTGCAAATCTGGATGCTTATCAAGCACAAATCAGTCCCTTGGATTTTCTATCACTGTTCTAATATTACTACAGATTTTCCCCCCATCACAACAAAACCATAGGAATAACTCCTGAATGAGAAGTTATGATTTACATTTTTTACTATGATCCTTTTTTCAGAGATATTTATGCTTCTGCCCACACACAATAAGATGAATTCCCTTTTATTAACAGAAACCTCTCTCTCACAGAAATTTTTTTTCCCCATAATTAATCAGCTGGAGTTCTTGCCAGCAACTGAATGTTATTTTGTATGGAGTGCAATGTAAACTATATAGTATTCTGTATCATTTACATGTCCCTTTTTGTTTCCTTTAATACAGGAATTTGGAATCTATTGATCTTTCTTACAATAAATTATATCATGTTCCCTCCTATCTGCCAAAATCTTTACTGCACCTAGTGCTTATAGGAAATCAGATTGAGAGAATTCCAGGATACGTGTTTGGTCACATGAAGCCAGGGCTGGAATACCTCTACCTTTCTTTTAACAAACTTAACAATGCTGGAATAGATCCAGTGTCATTCTACGGAGCTTATCGCTCTTTGAGAGAGTTATTTTTGGATCACAATGAATTAAAGTTTGTACCATTTGGAATCACAGAAATGAAAGCATTAAGCTTTTTGAGGCTGAACAACAACAAAATACGGTATTTACAAATTCTGCTTTGTTAAATGATAATATTAAAAGGGATTATATATAGTGCACTATATTTCAAAATCTATTAACTTCCTACTCTACATTTTCTATCAACCATACATTTCAAATTTTGCTAGAAGGGACTGAATCATGAATTCTCTATTACAATATTTTCAAAAACCATATACAAAAAAGAAATGTGATTTAAATCTCTCATCACTGTTTTTAAAAAGTGTATAATGCTGAGTATCAGTACTCTCCAACTACTCAGTTTGTTAAAGACTTGGGGTCAAATCCCCAGCTACAGCTGTACTCTGCTTGCCACAGCAGAGGAAAGCAGGGGAAAGGGTGGCTCTACGTCACCTTTCTGTTTTTCTGATCCCAGGGCTGACCGAGGCTCAAACTAGCTGCTGACATAACTTGGAGCAGTTTAAGGGCTGGTCTAATTTATGCTGTCTATAGACTCCTACTTATGCAACCAAAGATCACTGGAGTATCGCCCTTTACAGAAACATCCCCTCCAGACCTGTCACACGCTCTACGCAGCAGGGGAACAGGTGACCTCAAAGTCCCTACACCAGCTTTCTGTCACTTTTGCCAGGGGAATCCTCAGGTGCTCCTTTAGGACATTTTTTCAGCTGGTTTGTATTGCCTGAGCAGCGCAAAGCAGCTTCATGATGGGCCAAGAATCTTGTCCACATTATCAAGACAGCAGTTTATCTAATATCTAATGTATTCCAATCATTTTTTAATAAAAGATAAGTAATTTTTTAAGAGCCAGTAATGCAAAAAGAAACATTCAAACTGAGTTACAAAGGAGCATTAGTGATAAACTCATATCTGAAATATACCAATTATGAATGTCTACTTGACCCCCTTAGCATATATCTATGAATATAGTCAGTAATTGAAGGACTATCACCACAGTATAGAACTAAAAATAAAAATTAATAACTATCTTTGGGGGGTAATTGATAACTATTTTTAATTGCTGATCAAGTCCAAAGCTTTTTCATAAGAACTTGGTAATCAGTATCTCTAAAATGAATAACTTATATGGAAGGAACTTCTTAGTACTCTTTAGTAACTAAGCCAAAATTTATCTTATGATTTCACAGAACAGTCCCTCCAGAACGCATCTGTAGATCTATTGCTCATGACGACAATGTTGATGATGACAGTGATGATGATGAAGAGGAGGAGGTTGAAGATTCACGTTTGGAACACCTTCATCTTGAAAACAATTATATCAATACAAGAGAGCTTTCACCATATGCATTTTCATGCATAAGATCCTACTGCAGTGTTGTTCTGAAACCACAGAAGATTAAATAAATAAAAATACAATATATTTTCATCACAAAACCTATTTTCTTATCTGAATGACATTATTTATTCTCCATCAGATACACAGTTAGTTGATCTCCTAGTTAAAAGACGTCTCATCACTGTAACCATGATCATCATACACTATTATTTCCCAAAAGGTGTCACTTGATGTATTGGTGTATCACCTAAAGACTGCTTGATTTGTTTAGTTTATGCTGTTAAACATACATATGCACATGCAAAAATGTGCCATTTAATAAGAGACTTTTTATGTACAGTCTGAATGGATTTAAAAACAAATTAAAACCGGAATATTAGCTTTAAAAAGAAAAAAAAAAGGCAAACCAAACAGAAACCTAACAAGCCTTTATTTGCATATACATTGATGTAGAATAAAATAAACAAATTGCTTTAAAAAAAACCAATGGTGTTAAAGAAATGATAATTGCCAAAAGTGTTAGTGTGGTAAATTGCCTTGGAATTGGAATTGTAGGAAGGAAACATTTAAAATCTTATACAGTTAACAAGTTATTAAATATGTCTATATCCCCAGGTTCTGTAAATGGAACAGTGAAGTGTTTCATGCTAACACTGCAAAAGAACTGAACCAATCTATTTCTAAATAATTTCTGTAACATATTTTTACCTATGTGCTAGTTACCATGTTCATCAATGTTTACAGAGGGGTTACCATGCTCAACTTTATGATACTGTATAATGTAATAATAATAATAATACTCAGCTCTTATATATATTTATATTCTCCATTTAGAATGGTCCAAAAACACCTCAAGTTTCCTAGGTTTTTTTTTTCTTTCAAAGAGTAATTTCTATAGAACCCATTTGTTCCATCTTTCTTAAACTCTGTAAGAGTTGCTCATGAGAGTTCGATGACAGTAGGGAATGATTAAAAAGACTGACATCTTTTATTTTCCAGATCATTATTTTCAATAATCTACTTGTCTTTCTTCTGAGGGGCTCTATAAAAAACTGCCACTCTGTTCTACCAGATAAACTGATGATCCTGAATCATCTTTTCTTCTTCTGAACCAAGGAAAGAGAAGATGGAACAGATTAATTCAAGGATTGCCCTTTAAAAAAGGCCTCCATGTTGTAGAGGGAGCACACAAAAGGTTTTGAAGTGACATGTCCACATCCAGGTTTTTAGCCCTTCCTCTGGCATTGAAATAAGTATGCAATGGGATCTGGTGGTGCAGATGAACATAGCGATATTATTTTCCACATCTATTATGCAAATTATTTCCAATTAACTATATTAATTAATGTACAGAAGTATAGGATTCACACATAAACAGACAGTCCAGGACCAAGATTATTTTGTTTTTAAACTTAAAAAACTTAAAAAACTTTTTGTTTTTAAACTTAATATTATGTGCAGCATATATACTGCACATATACAAGGCAGATTACTCTGTTTTCTCTAAAGTGAAAAAACCCTTAGTGTATAAAGGACAGAATCCTGTTAATTTACCTCTAATTCTTCTCTTATAAAATTAGATGACTAGATATGTGGCACAGTTATATTCTGCCTGAATACAAATCAAATTATATGTAATGCATTGCTTGTTAAAACTGATGTGGTTTTTTGGCCTTTTTGTAAAAAAGACTGCTATGGTTATTTTGCTTGGTTAAGTATGATCATACACGTATGACATACAGACAGGTTAACATTTTTTATACAATATTCTCCTTTTCTCAGCTTTATTTAATAATTAAAATATTTGTGCATATCTACACATCGAATCCTTCATTTTTCTCAACAGTATCTATTACTTCTTTTTGTCCACGGAACATTGCATAAATGACTCAAATTACATTTTAAGAGATTTATTTTTAACTGAACTTTTTCAGAGAGGATGACTACATTATATTTTTAAACAAGATCCAGACTTAAGAGAAAGCACATTAAAAAATGTAAAATCCCAAACCCTGTTAGTCAAGTGTTAAAAGGAAAAGAGACTACTGAAGTTGTTTCTCAGTACCTTTGAGAAGTTCTCGCTAAAAATGCAGCTGTAAAAAAAACATTCAGAATACAAATCTGTCCAAGGGAGAAGTTCCAGAAAAACAAGTCTCTGTATCACATAGCTTTTTGTATTGTTAAAATAACTAAGCAAAAGAGTGCATGGAAAATCTCACTTAATAGGGCTGGGTCCACAAACAGGAATTTTAAAGGGATGAATTACTATAAATTATGAAAAGGCTTTTGAAATATTTGCTCATTTTAGGTGGTAACAAGTTCCTTGAAAACATTCATGCATTTCCTTACATATTCCGCTAGGAGAGAAAGGAAGGAGTACCTTATGAACTAAATTTTCATAACTAGTTATTTTTTCCTACTCTAATTAAACTTTTCAGAAAGCATACTCAGAATGGGCAACTCCTTCTAATACAGACACCAACTGTAGAAAGGGAAGTAGTGGATACCACTAGAAATATCATAGATAATTTTTTTTTTAAATAACATTTTCATAAAGGACATCATCAATGACAAAACTCCCACTGACTTAAATAGGAACAGAATTGAACCCTGAAGTATTAATGACTAAGGACTGCCTCTCTGATTCCTCTAAAAATACTTCAGTGTGTGTTGGGTGTGGGCAGGTTAGACTTGTTCCTCAAGATTTTTCTCTGTATTACCCAACACCAGCTACATCACTAGGGGAAATTAAAGAACAAGTGCATTCTTAGTTCTAACATCTAACAACTGTGGAATATGGCTGAACAATATCATAACAAAATAAAACAAGAGCAGAACTATATATACATTTTGCAGAAAGGAAAAAGCTTCTCAGATATTGGGGGACAGGAGAGGAGAGGGGGCATGTAAACTCTGCTTCAGCTGCTCCCAGTTGAGATCTCTTACTCCCTGACTCCATGAAGAATATTCATTGCTTCCGGCCCCACCAAAACCCCACTCTAGCTAGTGGGGTAAGAGTTTTCTCAAATCCTCAGGAGTTCTTTGCATGATTTTGTAGAAGCTGTCCGAAGTCATAGATAGTGATAGTCAGAAGTCTATAGACTTAGACATAGATAGTCAAATAGACATAGACATAGACAGTCAGAAGTCATAGATAGTAGCATAAATGTTTTCAACCTTTTAGATGTACCTAAGCTATGCAGACATCATAAGAACACCAACTGAAATGGCTTACTTGCATCCTGGTATTCAAGGAACAACATGCATTGTCAACATTATGTCTATTTTTTGGTTGTGTGTGGATTACTGCACACAGGGATTACTTTAAAAAACTTTACTCCAATTATCTAATATCAATATCTCCAAAATGCCATTGCCACTCTGGAGAAAATGGCCAAAATCACAGTTCTGCATCTTAAATAATCAAGTACACTCTTTGCTGTCCATCTTTTAATGCTCAAAACATTATACAAGAAAATTAACAATTCACCTGAATCATTCTTTGAATTCTCTAAATTTTAATCAATATTATTTGTGTCCCTGTGCCTGTTATAGGCCATCTGTAATAAACCTCTACTGAAGGGCTTTACTTTTCATCCAAGCTAAGCAAAACTGTGCCTGAAAGGCCTGTAGCAGAGAATGGCACTGAGTAACACCACTCCCTAAAGGGAGCTCCTAGAGATACTGGGTCCAATTTTCAAAAACATATAGGTGTCTAAATATGCAGATAGGCACCTACTGGGATCTTCAGAAGTGCTTAAGTAGGTGAGGCAGCTAATTCCCATTGGTTTCAAAAGAAGTCAGGCATCTAAACTTTCTTAGATGCTTTTGAAAATCCCATTAGACGCCTATCTGCCTCTTTAGATACCTAAAAACCTTTGAAAATCTAGCTACTTGTGCCTATTTAGGACACAATGCCTCTTGGACAACAAGGGAAATTAGCCATTGCACCACTCTTTACAAGGTACTGCATATCATTTATGCTATGCGGGCAGTGCTCTGCTAGCTAGTGTTATTAACAGTTGGACATTGGCTCATGGAGCCCTCAGGTAAAATCCTGGCCCTACTAAGTCAATGGCTGAGCTGGGTCAGGCAATGAGTCTCCTTGCTGCTGCTGGGCTGGGCCTGGGCAGCAAGTCTCACTGCTGCTGAAGGGGTGGGGAGGAAGTCTCCCCATTGCCAGTTGCAATGACCTATCAGAAGTGAAGGGGTGGGACGACCACCACCCGCCTTGGCTGGCATAACTGCAGGGCCAAAAAACAAAAAGACCTAGCAGTCAGAATTCAGGACCTGTAGCTCCCAACCAGAGACTGTGGGTTCTGGGGGTCAACCAGAATCTGGGACAGCTGGGAAGGAGGTGATTGTTACAAAAACTATTTTGAAAAAGCACTTGCAGATAAAAAAGGTACTTATGCTTCAAATACCTTTAAAATGTACTTCAGTATAACTACAGAATATTCAAAGTGCTTGCGCACCTTGAAACATTTATGTACTTAAACACAAATGTACAAATGTACTTAACTAGATGGGGACAATTAGCAAAACTATCACTGACTTTATTGGGGCTTAGATTTCATCCTTCATGTTTGACAGCTAAGGACTTTGATTGTACCTGGTCCCTACACAGGACTAAGTGAAGGAGGAAGAGGGGAAAGGGAAGAATGATAAAGAATTGGGCAAAATCCATTCATCCTTGTTTGAAGCAGGCATGTATGGTACATAAGCAAGTCCCTTTCTGTTACAGGTCAGGGTTCCCTGGATTCTTACAGCAAACAGTCTTCTTACAAAGCAGTGGAAATAGTATATTTACAATATACTTTACAAAGGTTCGTTCCCCAGAACATAAGGCTTTTCCCCAAATCTTTCCCTACTATCAAGGCACAAGGCAGGAGTAGGGAAGAGATCTCACCACTCTGAAACCTTGGGTTTCGCTGCCCTGTCTTCTAGCATTCCCTCTCTGTACTGTCTATTCCCGCCTCTATTTTAACTGTATCTAGTATAGATACTTAATCACTTAATACTTAAACTATTACCTCATCAATTTACTCCATGTGAGGGCCCTTCCAAAGCATACAGAGTGGTAAATCAGCCTTAGGCTACTCTCACTCTGACACACTTCGTCTTCTTGTACTAAGAACAACAAAAAAAACCAAGTTACCTACCTTTCAAGATGTGTTGCTCATATCCATTCCAAGTAGGTGTGTGCGTGCCATGTGCAAATGCCCCCCAGCGGAGTGGCGCCTCCATGGTGCTGTATATAGGGCCCTGCTGACCCGCTGCCTCTCAGTTCCTTCTTCCCAGAAGGCTCTGACTGAAGGGAAGGCGGGTGGGTCTTAGAATGGACATGAGTAACACATCTTGAAGAACAAAAGTTATGAAAAGTAGGTAATGTCAATTCCAAGTAAGTGACTCCCAAGCTGACCAAAGGAGGAGAGGTCAGAGCTCATGGAATTGCTAACTGAAGCACAGCTCTGCCAAATGCTAAGTCGCCTCTGGGCTGCTGAGTAATAGTGTAATGAAAAGTGAATGAGTAGATCAATGACCAGGTTGTGGCCCTGCAAATTTCCTGTGTAGGGATCTGTGCCAAGAAAGCTGCCAAGGAAGACTGAGCCCTTGTGGAGTGCACAGCCAGTGTAGGGCTGGCACATTTTCCAGATCTTAGCAGGTCCTAATACTGCAGGTGATGAGATCCTCTGAGACAATACCTTTCATCGCATCCACTACAGTGATGAAGAGTTGATTTGATTTATGAAAGGGCCTAGTCCTCTCTCTATAGAAAGTTAATGTCCTCCTGATATAAGAAATGGGGGCTTCATTCCCTGTTATTAGCATGTGGCATGTGGATTCAGGAAGAACACTGGGAGGAAGATGTCCTGTTTCATATGAAACTGAAATACCACCTTAGGAAGGAAGGCTGGGTGGGGTTGCAATTGAACCTTGTCTTTGTAAAACATTATGTACAGAGGATTAGATGTCAAACTTTTGAGCTCAGATGCCCTTCTGGCTTAGCTAATTGCAACAACGAATGTCACCTTCCACAAGAGGCAGAGGAGCGAACATGTTGCTAAGGCCTCAAAGGGAGGATCCATTAATCTAGTGGGTACCAGGTTTAGGTCCCATCCTGGTATCAGACAGCAAACCTGAGGGTAGAGTATGCCCAGGCCCTTGAGAAAATGGGTCACCATTAGATCAGCAAAGACTGATTGTCTGTCCACTCAAGAGTGGAATGCAGAGATCACCAGCAGGTGTACTTTTATGGATGATACTGCCAGCCCTAGTTGTTTTAAATGCAGTAGATAGTCAAGATGAAGGGCAGTGATACTTGTATTGGAGGAGTGCTCTTCTGAATCGCTCAATTGGAAAACCTCTTCCACTTGGCCAACTATGTAGCCCTGGTAGACGGCTTCCTGCTGCCAAGGAGGACCTCCCCCATCAGTCCCCGACTCCATGAGGGTCAGCCGGGGAGCTTCCACACCATGAGGTGGAGAGATTCAAAGCTGGAATGCTGCACATGACTAATCCTACATGATTAGGTGATTAGAATCCTACATGATCACCAATGACAGGGCAATTGGGACAACCATGGACAGTTTCAGCAGCGTTGTATACCAATGCTGCTGTGGCCAGGCTGGCGCTATCAATATGACAGATGCACTTTCCTTTCTGATCTTCAGTAGGACCTTGTGAATGAGCAGGAAAGGAGAGGGACAGAAAACAGATGGTGTTTTCATGAAAGGAGGAATACATCTGTGATCGTGCCTGGACTGTAACTGGGGAAGGAACAAAACTGCTAACATTTCCTATTGCGTCAGGTCATGAACAAATCTACTTGGGGACCGCCCCATTCCTGAAAGATGATGTTCAGGATATCCGAGCAGATGGATCACTTGTGGCTGTGGAAGGATCTGCTGATATAGTCTGCCAGCTTGTTCTGGGATCCCGAAAGGTAAGATACCTCTAGATGTATGGAGTGAGTGATGCATAAGCACACAGTGATGCATAAGTCCACAGTTTGAGGACTTCCTAGCACAGTGGAGCGTGCTCCACCGTCTGTTTATGTAGAACATCATTGTCATGTTGTCATGCCTGACACGCATCTGCCCTCTAGGTGACACTGGAAGGTTTGGCATGCCAGGAGAACCATCATCAGCTCCCTGACTTTGGTGTGGAGCAACAGCTCTGCCAGAGACCAAAGACCTTGGGTCCTGAGGGTCCCTAGGTGTGCTCCCCATCCCAACTCAGATGCATCTGTGACCAGAAACAATGATGGCTGAGGTCTGGAAAGGGGACTCCCTTGCATACCAGTTGAGGATTGACCTAACTGAAGGGATTTGATGGCCTGACGGGACAGCAAAACCACGTTGTCCAAGTTGTCTGTGTTTGATCAATAAGCCCATGCTAGCCAAGCCTGGAGAGGTCTGAGCCACAGACTCGTGTGCGGTACCACAGATGTGCAGGAGGCCATGTGACCAAGGTAGGGGATCCAGGTAGGGGATGATCACAGCCAGGGAGACCGGGTGGAACTTCAGCTTCTTCATGAATCTGTTGGGGTTTCACAGATTGAGAATAGGGCTGAGACCCTCTTTGGCCTTTGGGATAAGGAAATATTGGGAGTAAAACCCATTTCCCCTTAATTCCTGAGAAATCTCCTTTACTGCTCCTGCTTATAGGTGCTCCTGCACTTCCTGTATAAGGAGATGCTTATGAGAGGGGTCCTGAAGAAGGGGGGTGGGAGAATGGGAAGGAAGAAAATTGGAGAGACTATCCCAATTCTACCATGCACAGCACCCAAGCATCTGAGTCCATGATGCCCAATAGAAATGGTATAAGACAATTCAGGAAACAGGGAGAAGGATCTTGGATTTGGTCTGTGCATCACTCCCAGAGGCACCCTCAAATTGATTGCTTGGAGCTAGAAGGCTGCCTTACCGAGGCCAGATCCGAGTTAGATGGGGTTGTGGCATCCTGCACCTGTTATTCCTGCCCCTCTTTCTAGAATAATCCTGTCTCTGTTGTGCAGGATAAAAAGGTTGGGGTTTGAAATGCTTTCTCTGGGTGCTTGGTGCGTGTAGAACCAAGGATTTCAGAGTAGCAATGGAAGCCTTCAGGCTTTACAGTTTGGAGTCTGTTTACTCTAAAATCAACCCCGAGCCACCAAAGGCCAAAGGGCTGGTCCTGGGTCGTTTGTTGGATCTCTTCAGGAAGGCCTGACACCTGTAGCCATGAACTCCTTCTCTTAGCAATTGCTGAAGACATGGTTTGCATGGCTATGGCTGCCTGCAATGAGGTCCTCATCATGGCCTTGCCCTTTCTCGATTGCTGCGAACTCCTGTCTGGAGCCAGCTAGGAGCAGCCCCTTGAATTTTGACATAGTCTCCCAGGAGCTCAAGTTGTAGCAACTCAGAATTGCCTGCTGGTTTGTGATATGAAGCTGTAGCCCCCCAGGAGAGTACACCTTCCTACCAAAGAGATCCAGCTTCTTCGAGTCCTTGACTTAGGCATTGGTGGCTGTTGTCCTCACCGTTCTTTGTCATTTGCCTCCGCTACCACCAGTGACCTCTGTTGCAGGTGGATAAAGAGATACTCATGCCCTGTGGAAAGGGCAAAGTACCTTCATTCTATCCCCTTAGCTGTAGCGGGGACAGAAGCTGGTGTTTGCCACAGTATCTTACTGGTGACCTGTATTGTCTTTATAAGGGATAGTGCTACCTTAGAGGAGCCCTCTGGTGTCAAAATGTCCACCATGGGCTCCTCTGATTCCTACCCTTTCTCTGCTCGGAGACCTAGCTTTTGGCCACCCTCTGTAGAAGCTACTGGTGGGCTCTATAATCCACTGGTGGTGGCATGGTCTAAGTCCCTGCCACCACCTGGTTGGGGTAGGACAATGACGACACCCTGGATGGGACTGGCTCTTTCTGTCCTACTGGGTCATGGAATTCTCTTGGGTTGTCAGGGTACTGGTCTCTGCACTTCCCCTGGTACTGAAGTTGTCATCCTTTTCAGTGCCACAAGGTGATATTCAGACTTCTGATGGCCTGAGGACCCATGCTTGTGAGGTGACCAAATAGGACCACCTGGAAGAGGACCTCTAGTCCTGATGGTATGCCTACCAAGTCCAGAAGGGTCACTGCACAGTCATCTGCCACTGCGCTGTTCAAGGTCCCATGAAGGGGTTTTGCCCCTTCCCCTGCCTGCAGCGGCATCCCTGGGACCCATGCCACCTGCACCTGGAGACATAGGATTCCATCTCTGAGCCAAATGATTGTGACTCTGAGTGCGGGGAGTATGGCAATGCCGAGTGGAATGGAGATGGGGAGAAGGTGACTAGTGCCACATCATGGTAGGCTTGTCTCTAGACAGCACCGCACTTTGCTGCAGTGTCAGAGGTCTTGGCTCCTGTCCCTCCATTTTGGTGGGGGATTGCTGTGCTGTCCTGGCTATCAGGTCTTTAGCCACCTCAAATGTGTCCAGGCTGGAAATGAAGTGCAACTGTCCCATGTGGCTCTCCCTTTCAGGTGAGTCCTTTGGCACCGGACTCTAAAGTACCCTCTGCAGGACCAAAGTTGACCAGTGCGGCTCCAGTGGGGAAGGTGCCTGGTGCCTCATCATGGGACACACGTGGTTATCCTCTCTCCCTTCAGCCTTTACTGTAGGTGACCATCCTCTCTTGGTTTTCTTCTGTCTTTTGTGAGGTACCAGAGAGTGGGAACAGTGCCAGAAATGTGCAGTGTCGGGGGTTCTTTGGTGCTCAGTCTTTCTTCGGCACTGCAGCCTCTCTTAAAGAGGCTGGTGTGCTCCCACACCAATGTACTGGGTGTCAGCTCTGAGTGGCTTGGCTGGGGGCAGAGGGCTGCCTCCATGAGAAGGTGCTTCAGTCTAAAACTCCTGTCCTTTTTGGCCTTTTGCTGAAATCCCCTACAGATCTTGCACTAGTTGGGCTGAGTTTCCCCTAGGCACCTCAGACAGGATTCGTGGGGATCATCCTTTGGCATAGGCTTGTCTCAGGTCTTACACAGTTTGAACCTTGGGACGGAGGCATGTCCTGGTCCCAGGGTAATGGGGGAGGTCCCCCAAATTAAATGTATCTAATTACAAGCTAAAATAACTAATTCTAATCTTTTATTTACAGGTTTGATGACTCTCTACCACTACAGGAAAGAAGGTAGTCACAGGTTGTAAGAAGGAACTGGAGAGTTAGTAGAGCCCTGTATACAACACCATGGAGATGCCATTCCAAGGGATGCCTGCACTGACCTGACGGGTACAGTTGGGGAAAAACCTTCTGATGACTGTGCATTTGGTGTGCACATACCTACTTGGACTCGACACTCGAAGAACTAAATGTGTCTCTATATTTATGCTTATTCAGGTAAAAGATACAATAAAAGAGACGGTTAAATTAGCTATTACTTAAAATCATGAATAAGACTTTTGTATTCTGAAATACAGCCCCACAGAGTATTTTCCCTTTGCATCATCTTGTTTAATTCCTTATAAAATTCAACAAAAGGCAGCTGAATTTTCAGATAATAAAAACTTTTTGCACTTTAAGCAGTGTTTTTCATTCAAGAATCTAAAACTGTCACTGAAAAATTAAGCGCTTTCCTACACTTTGATCTAGCCCTCTTTGAAATGGAAATAATCAAAGCACATAAATGAACTGTTAATGCATGCCAGCAGGGTGTACAATGACAGTTAGTCTGCAGCAATTAATGCAGAATAGATTCACATAAGTTTCCTGAGAACTAAATGTTGGCATAGACAACAAATGTTAGACAAATGTTTATTATATTTAACTTTCTGTTGCTAGTATACAGCAACTATCAAATGGCATGGTGATAACAAAACTATGAGAACCCAAAGTTGACTTTTTTATATTGCTTTTTGATGTAGCATTCAAATCATGTGAAATGGTCTAACACTTATGTGACCCAGAAACAAATGTTATTGTCAACTTTCTAATTTCAAGCCTTTTATCATTCTTCAGATAACTTCTAAAACAGCAATATCTCCAGCTTGACTGCCAACTAACAGTTTTTCATTACCATTCTTCAAACATCTTATTGTATACTGCCCAGTTTTAAACTCCTCAGGAGTCTTGGAAGAGGAACAATTTAATTGAGACTTCTAATGTTCTACAATTTTAAATTCCACTGTTACTGGTAAACGATCTCTTTATTTCTGTATTCAGTGAATCAAGTGTGCAATGCAAAACATTAAACACAATTTCCACTAACAGCTGCCACAGGAAATTACCAAAAATTCAGCAGAAAAGGAGTTATGGCAGGCAACAGACACGGACCCAAAGCAGAGTGGGGCAACTTGCCACAGGTCAAAGAAAAGTCCATGGAAGACCCTGTTGACATGACAAAGATAATTCTATTAATTTAATTAATGTAAAATAGAAGTTTAGTTGTGTGATGAACTGGGAAACTTGTGGTTTTGTTTTTTAAAAAAAAATAAATATCGTATACCCTCAGGTTATCTGGTTGATATTAACCTACCTGACTCTTAGGATTTGAATAAAAAAAGGCTGTTAAGGGTAAAATCGCACAGAAAACAAAAAAGCAAAGAGAAGTCTCCTTGAGATTTCTCTTCAATGGGAAGAAACTCCCTGGACGATGAGAGTTATGCAATCTTCCTAAGGCTAAAGCCTGAGATTAAAGATGATCCAAAAAACTCAAAAAGAGAAAGGCTTTTGGGTGAGCTAGGAAAAGATGACAGGTTGGGGGGGGGGGGGGGGGGAGAGAGAGAAAACACATTCTGTGAGTAGGATGAGTTGGAGTAAGCTGGGATGAGGCTAACTTGCAAAGGAAGCCTTTCACTGTTACACTTTACTTTAAATTCTTTCTACCTTTTAAGTAATGAAAAAATGATGCTTTGTTTTGAAGCAGCCCCAGTTACAGTTTCTGTACCATTGCGAATGTATACTGTTACAGGCTCACTAAGAAAAAGGCGTTGCAAGTGACTAGTACTGTGTGGTCTGCAGAAGTTGTCATTGTTGATACCCAGAAGGCTGCAACACAGGTCGTGGTCCACCAGCAGGCAAATTGCGAAATTCTCCAGGAGTGATAAAGACCTAAGGTCTGACACCTGTGGCGGAGAGACTCCCAGAACGGACAGCATGCAGCTAAATCACTAACTATGACAAGTTGTATCCATATAAAATATATGTAGAAAAATTTTTAAGTGGAAAATTTTAAGTAGAAAATTTACTTGTAAACTGAATCGTTTACTTAGTGGACTTTCCTGTCATTTCACAATACACCTTTATGCAGCTATAATCTTACTATGAACTATTAAAAACATCAAGTATAAATTTCATGGAAAAACAGATGAGACCAAATATAATATCCTGTTTACCTATACACATAATTTAAATTATACTTAATTGTATTTAAATTACTGAAATAGATCGTCTTTTCCTGTTTTTCAACAAATATTTCACCACTGTGCAATTAAGATTAAAAGCATTAAGATTAATTATTTTTAAGAAACATGTTATTTAAAACTTACTAGCATACAATGCGGACTATCATAAATGAAATGAAATAATCAAAATAATGTCATGCAACATAGCTACTACTTAAACATTTGTTCTTTTACAGTGAAATTCATTTCATCTGCATAAAGCCTAGGTAATCTTTTTACTAATTGATATGGAACAGATACAGTAACTGATTCTTTGAGATATGTTGTCCATATATATTTCATTGTTGGCATCCCACTGTGTTTGAGATCAGAATCATTTGGCCATTGTCTGTTGCCACTGAGAATCCTTGGGAACCATACTGAGGGCATAAAGGGAAGAGCAGACCAAACTGCCTCTCAGTCCCTTTTCCCATGCAAAAGCTATATGTTACAGAATTCCACTGCAGAAGGGGAGGAAGTGGGCTGAACACTTTATAAAAAAAAATTATAAAAAACCCACATTTATTGTAAAGTAAGTAAACATTTCTTCTTCTTCAAGTACTTGTCTGTTTATAAATTCCACTCTTGGTGAAACATAAGCAGTGATCTGATATAAAGAGATGTGTGCTGAAAGACTATGTAAATGAAGATTGCAATAAAGCTCTGTCAAAAGCAGCATCAGATCTGGGAGCCTCTACCAAAGAATAGTGTCTCGTAAAAGCATGGACCAAACCCAATGTAGCTGCTCTACCTATTTCTGAGAATATGTCTGCACAGCAGCTGGGAAATTTGGATTCCTAGTTTGGGTAAATGTACATGTGCTAGCTCTGCTCAAGCTAGTGCACTAAAAATAATAGTGTGGGCATGACAGCATAGGTCATTTAGTCTAGTCACCTGAGTATGTATTCAAAAGGGGTTGAACAGGATTGTACTTGAGTGGCTAGCCTGCGCTGCAGCCAATGGAAGGGGGAAAATGTAAAAGAAAACCACAACAGTAGCCCTCAACTTCAAAAAGAACTACACAGAAATGAAAAAGCTAGTTAAACGGAAATTAAAAGGAAAAGTCACAAGGTGAAATACTTGCAGGCTGCATAGAAACTATTTAAAAACACCATAATAGAGGCTCAAACTAAATTTATACCCCTAATAAAGAAAAAACAGTAAGAGACCAAAAAAAGAAAAAAGCCACCATGGCTAAACAATAGAATAGAAGAGGCGGTTACAGGCAAAAAGGCATCCTTCAAAAATTGGAAGACAATCCTACTGAAGAAAATAAAAAGGATAACTTCTGGGAAGTTACGCGTAAAAATATAATTAGGCAGGCCAAAATAGAATTTAAAGAGCAACTAGCGAAAGACAAAAAAGACAAAAAAAATTGCAGTTAGTTATTTTAAGTACATCAGAAGTAGGAAGCCTGCCAAGGGATCGGTGGGGTAACCAGACAATCAAGGTGCTAAAGGAATAGTTAAGGAAGAGAAGGCCATTGAAGAGAAACCAAATGAATCCTTTGCACTTATCTTCACTGCAGAGAACATGGGGGAAATTCTCCACATGAGCCATTCTATTTAGGTGACATATCACAGGAACTGTCCCAGACTGAGGTGTGAATATAAGTGATTTTGGAACAAATTAAAAATTAAACAGTAATAAAGTCACCAAGACCAGATGGTATACATCCAAGGATTGAAGAAACTCAAATACGAAATTGCAGAACTATTAACTGTGGTATGTAACCTATTCCTTAAGCTAAGGCCCAGGCTCCCCAACCAGCCACTGAGGAAGTGGCACCAGTGAGGCAATCAGTAGGAAGACTGCCTGAACCTGTTTGTGAGAAGAGACTTTCCACCACCACCCTCACTTCTCCCTAGAAGAGCAAACTATGATAGTGACCTAGCTGGAAGGCTTAGTCATGAAGAGGCTGCAGCAGCTTCTGGAGCAAGAGAGTGGCTGCAGACAAAGGGTATGTCTTCACTGACAGCGGCAAATTTGCTGCTGTCAGATTGATTTCTCAGGATCAATTGAGCATTAGTGAAGACCCATTCGATTGATCTGGAAATTGACTTAATAAATCCACCCCCAGAAAAAGAATAATGTTGCATCGATGGGAACACATTTCCCATCAGTGCAATGTAATGGAGACAGCAGGCAGAATGGACTTTAGGCAGTCGACAGAAGATATACAAGCAACTTTACGTAGCTTCCGTTCATCCCCTCGACTGCTGCTGAATTTGCCAGTAAGTGTAGACCAAGCCAAAGAGACAGAGATGGAAGAATGGTGTGTAAGCACAGGGAGAGACTGACTTCGTAAGCGATTCCCCGGAATGGCCAGAAGAAGGCACCATACGTGCGGTGAGTACCCCCGTCACACCAAGCATGTCTGCTGTTAGTGCTTTTGGCCTATATTTGTTCTTAGATTGATGCAAAACACCAAAAAAACACCACCATGGGAGCAGTTAAAAGAAAACCTCTGTCAACTTTGTTTAAGAAAAGGAAGTAGATAAATACAAAAAACACTAACTTAAAGGTGCTCTTTCAGAATCTTTTTTTTTTTTTAATTGGTCAATGTTTAAAAAAAATCAAGTTGACTGTGTCCCTTTAAAGGCAGTGAAAGTTTTTAACAAAGGGAACGTGTGAGGCTAGAAAGTAAAAGTTGATGGGACAGACAACCCTAAGCTGTTGAGGAAACTGCTTTAAAAGAAATAAAGACAGCGGAGAAGATTTTTCTTGGCTAAACATATTATTTCTCATTCTTTTTCTATTTTAACAATTACATTTTTGTTTTTCTCCACAGTGCAGCTGAACATCGAATATTTCTACAGCTGTGTTCAGATATTAGTTCTCTGAGAAGACTTGGCTGTCTTGTGGAAAACACAAATCACCTCTTATATATTTTCCCTATGAATTGCTTTTAAGTTCTTTAATATGCGTAAAGAAAAGTTCCCATAGTGAAGGATGGATTTCTTCTAATGTTTTGGAGACAAAGCCTACAATTTTTCTGTATGTGTACTCACTTTGCTATAGGAATGAAAATACTTGCAGATTAATATTACTTTATAGATATTAAAATTAAGTACACCTAAGCAATTTAAGACTATTTAATAATTTTAAGAAATATAGACATTTTCCCTTCAAAATAGTCCATATTCTAAGAAAGTAGATTTATGTAAATACAATTGAGAATAGGCACCAGAGGATAGAAATCAATATAATTTAAAATAAGCGTTCAGACACTGTAGTGTTTAGCACCACAGAAATGCCTAAAAATTAATATGATAAATAAATGAGTAAAATACAGATTTCATGTATTAAAAACACAGTGGTATTAGATCCTAAATCCAAAAAGGCACTAGGAGAGAATCACTTATCTACGACTACAGTTAGTGCCAAATGACAAATTCAGGCTCCCAGGGTAAAAGCTTAGCCCTAATAAAGGCAGTGGGAGTTCTGCCATTGACTTCAGTTGGGCTAGAATTTTACCCTAGTTCTGTAATTTAACTACTAGACTGTTTGAACTGTGGTTTACAACTCTACTTTCAAGATAAATGAAGTGTAAAAAGAGGACTCCAGTCGCTAATTTGGGGGCGGGGGGCAGGGAGGAAGAGGCAGACAGTTACTAAAATACCAAACCCTACATTTTTTTGGGTCAGTTCCCCAAATTCCCGCATATTAAATCCTCAATATTAAATCCTCAAATTATTGGTATAGACAGGCATTCTACCATGAATATGTTCATAAGCCCATTTACAATCCTAACCCCTTTTTTATTCTAAAATACTATTTCACAGACCCATATAATCATCCATTTTTATGGTCTTAAGTATGGGAACTCACTTTTAAAATTATTTGCAAAATATTATTAAAATTCCTAAATATACAACCAATACTGTATGTAGTGCAGCTTAGGCTTATTATGTTTATTAGCTTATTATGCATTATGGATACATAATAGTAATCACACCTCCTCACAGTTATGACAATTTCTATCTGCTCATGTTGTACACACCGTAGCTTGTATACCTGTGTACCTATAGCTGTACTTTAGGAATTAACATTTACAATGAGATACTCCTGTCCAATTCTTCAAACCTAGCCTTCCAAAACCCATTTTATCACTTTGTAACTCTATTTCTTTGCCTGGACACAGAAAACAAAAGAAACACCTTCTGTTGATGAAAACCAGAGCACGTAAATAGCACTAGTGAGTCTTGAGCCAGCCCATAATCTGAATGATTTGTAGAACAACTCACTGTCTCAGAACAGTAGGCTAACAGAAACAAGAGACTCAATCATGAGTGTGATGGTCACTGACTACTATGAATTACATAAATACTTGATAGATTTGTAAACATTATTGCACTGTATAAAAAATTAAACAAACAAAAACTCCATCAAGACTGCAATAATAATCTGCCTGGCAGTTGGGACAAATTATATATTTATAGACCATTAAACAAGAAAAGGTTGCGCACATGACAGCTCGTCTTTTAACATAAACACTTTAAATAAGGCATATATCCATGAAACCAATCAATCTTACTTTTTACAAAGAGGTGCTATGGGCTGAACATAAACTAACGGAATCAGGAACTCAAGTTCTCATACTAGACCTGCCACTAACTAAGTACATGGTCTCCCCATCTGTAAAGCAGAAATAATAATTGTGTCCCTCATGTATCAACAGGTCTATGCTTCTTCCTTCAGACTAAAAGTTCACTAGTCATCTCCCATGTCTCATGTTTATCTCTGGGAACTGATCCCTCTGAGCCTCACATCAACACTGGACACCAGCTGCAAGAAAATTTCCACATAAATGTATGGCTTTTAAATTCTTGTCCTTATTCCTCATTAAATCTAAAACTGGGTCTCCAGACTGCTACAAGGAAGGTGAAAAAATCCACCATACACCTTGCCATCTTGCCCCAAGGGAAAAACTCCTCCTTGCTTATTAATCAGACCCACAGTCTCTTGGAAATGATGGTGTATGAAACTAAACCTCCATTAGATTTCAGGGAAACAAACCACAGAAAGACTACTGTATGCCGAATCCTGATGATTTTATACATAGTAAAGGAGAACCACGCAAGACAATCAGCTTTCCTTTCCCCATCACAGCCTAGATAATGAGTGACAGGAAGGTGGAGAAATCTCCTCCCCTGCTCCATCCTCCCACTCAGGAAGGATCTCCATGTGTGATCTAGGGGGCAGATGACAAAAGGTGGCTCTGGAGCAACTGAGCATGCTGCCCCTCTCTTCTGAGGACCCCAGTTTACATCATGCTGATCTGATCAAATATGTCCCAGTGAGCCAGAAAGGGGGAAGGCATTCTCTTTCATGAAATCCATTGATTTGTTAGCCATTACTGCAAAGAGAAGGCAATTCTACAGTGCACAAAGAAATTAAATCACAACGAACACGTAGTTACTTGGAAAATCTCACAGAGGTTCTGTGTGTCTCAGTCGATTAAATCACCATAAACCTGACAGACTATATAATGCTATCATCAGCAGGGTGTAGACCAGACAATTTATAAACTTGAGAAACAGTCAACTTAATCCACCTAATGAGAGTGCTTTAGGCCTGGTCTTCACAAAGTTTTTGTACTACTTTAAATATTTCAGTAAGTAAAAAAAAAAAACCCCACACTCCTAATCAAATTTGTATAACCCCTAGTGTGTTTCTACCCAATGAGTACACCTACACTGGTAGGGTAAAAGAACTTTTATATTGGTTTAACTATGTCCACACTAGGGAATTACACCACTTTAGCTATACAGGTTTCAAATTAGTACAGTTCAAATGGTACAAAAACTATGTGTAAACTAGTCCTTTTATCTTTTTTGTTGAAGTCATAATTAGTAATAATACCTCATGCATGGAGGGGAGATTACACATTTCAATCTACAAACATAACTTGACTAGAGATCATTGATACATTTTAATGTACTTTCAGATTTAAAAAAGGTAAACAAAACCTCCTCACTTGCTTGTTCCTTTTGTCTTCAGTAAGATCTGGGGTAGATCTAACAATGTAATTAAATAAAGAGGGATATTCAAATGCACAAAAAGATTTGGTACTGACCACCCATTGAAAGTCAGTTGGAGTTGGGTGCTTAATGCTCTGAAGCACCTTTGGGGGGATGGAGGAAGTATTTTCAGCATTGCTTGAAAGACACCACCATCTTAACAAAATTAATATAATTTATACCAGTAATATTGAAAATAATTTTCCAAAATCAGAAGTTAATTTCCATCCTATAAAAAAGTTTTAAAAATAGTAAATTTATAGACACATCTCTGGTTATCTCCTGGTAATCACGAAACACTGTATTACCCAAATAAGCTTTGAGCACCAGACACATGATTCTCTTTATAAGAGAATAAAAAGAATTCCACATCAATGCTGCAAAAGACAAACAAGGAAAAACACAACCCCAGATATTTGCTTCTTCACAGAAATTAGCATAATGTTGTTACATCATTTAGCAGGCATTTACTTTGAATACTTGAGTTGCAGTATGATTAAAAAGTCTCTCTCAAATTTACTGTGTTAACAAATGTTATCCGCTCGGGGAACACTTACAGTTCCAGAAAATGGCAGTTTAATCCATAGCTCTCTCACTTCCCGAGCAAAGAACAGCTTATGTTTTTATTTTATGTGGGACAAAGAGACAGTTTATTACTCTCAGTATTTATAATGCATTCTACATTGATTATCCTAAAAACCATGAATCAAGTTGTACTCCAAGAATCATTTGTTCACATACTATAAAAGAGGTATAATTTGCTCATCTATTCAGAGGTTACTCATTATATGTATACTTGCTGACCAATATCAAAATTGATTAGTATCACTACTAGCAATATGTGCAGTAATATATGCCCTCAGCTTTCAAGAACCAAATAACAGCCTTTACTTTTCAAAGCAACAGAGAATTTTAATTTCTAGACCATACACACATTTAATACGTAATCCTGAATTTATGTTTCTTTCAAACTACATGAATGATGCCAACTGAGTGGTGAAAGTAACACATTATTTTGCGCTTTTTTAAAACTATGAAAATCTATTCAAAATTGCTCTAGTAAACATTTCTTGTGACCAAAATAGGGAAACCAGAAACTTAAAATACTGACATAAAGAAGTCTATTAAAAATAATAGATAAAGATTTCTATCAGTCTATTTTGGCTTGTGTGTTACCTTTTATAAAGTCCATTCAATATAGAAGTTTTTCTATATTCACTCATTACATTTTTGAAGTTTATGAACATGCTGGATTACAGATGTAATGCAACGCCTCACAGGGAGTCACTGGTAATGGGGATCAAACCTGAAATCTCTGGATCTGAAATCATGAACTTCTACTACCTAACTAAAAGATTCATATCTGTTAAGGCTATAATAGACTCAACCATTATTTTTTAATATGAAGAAATTAGTAGGAATGGATGGAGAAAGTAAACATTTTCAGGGTCTACCAGTCTCTTATGTAGGGAAAGCTATAGCTTCAATCAAGAAACTTTACTATGTACTACCGTATAATTAATTCTGAAAGTTATGAGCTATCTGAATTAAACTGCTAGATTTGATCCTTTTTTCTTGCACTCATTTGTAGTTTCACCTTAATGCTTGTGGTAGAAAGAGTGTGTGTGTTGAAGATCATCAAAAAATCTTATGTGCTATGTATGCTCCAAAAGTAATATTAATTTGGAAACCTGAATGATTGAGTATAGGCTACTGTTTTTAAAAGCATACAATATTAGGCTAATAAGACAATGAGAAAATTAACTAATTTATAAATAATAAGGTCCTAATTCAGTAAAGCACTTAAGCAAATGATGATATCCCCTACCTACATACTAATGTATGCCAATAAAAGAATTAGGATACCTTTTATGTCTTTCAGGAACATACTGCCAAGTATTGAATTGCGCTTTTATTCATCTAGCAGATGGCAAACCAGCACTAGTCTTATGGAACTCTGTCATTAGGTTAGTAATGTACTGCCCAAACTCTTTTCTTCATTTATTTGCCATGACAAAGCTTTTTTAATTTTATTTTTTTGTATCTTAGAACACTTGCCTAAATGAGAACATACATATGCTTTGCAAAGCAGAGTCCAGAGGATTAATTTAGTGAGATAATTCCTTCCTGTTTATCTTTAATATTTCCTGAAGTTATATGTAAGCTTTTCCATAATAAGAACTTGTATCTTTCAGAATGGACATATTTGGTTTAGAAGAGATCCTACAAATACTATTTACTCAGTCAACCCACTCAATGTTATATGCTCGCCTTCTGAAAGAAATGTAAAAACTCACCTTCTTCAAAAACACAATTTTTTAATTAAGTTATTTGAATTGAGTTAACAAGAGTAGTTAACTAGGAGACAAACATGCAAACTGTGATAAATTATGGTGTTTACAACAATGCCAAGTTAAATGTATGACACTTTGCTGTTTCTAAGAATACTTTTAATGATATTTCACACAAACAGAATGGAAACTATAACTATTTTAAATTTAGAAAAGACAGCTTCTAACATACTAATTTATTTTTAAAAGAGGGGAAAAAATGTAACACTCATCAAGCAAACATATAGTACAATCTCCACCATCACCCCCACACACACCCCGAAAGAAAAATGTGTTTATACCAAACATCTCCTGTAGCTTGATGAACAAGTGTTTTTACCATTACTCTAAGCAAAGGCTTTGATCTATTTTACTGCTGTCATACAATGAATCATGGAAACATATATGGGCTTGAATAACTATAATTTTTTTCCTTAAAACTTCCAAGCCAATGCAAATAAAAATTAGTTTTAAATACTGCCCTTAGGACTGAAATCAAGATGACTTTGTAGCAGACTTGTGTATGCAGATCTATTGTCAACTATCCTGTCATATTATTCATGCAATTCGTTTACAGAAAGCAGAAATATATGGCAAGAACAACATACATAAATTTAGGAAGTGAAAGTATTATTTTTTTAATTATTTTATTTTGTTACCAAGCAAGTGCAGTATTAGCCTGATTTTGTGTTTTGAAACAGAAAATTTTCCCTAGAATTTCATAGCTGGAAGACTCAGTAGCTTGGCATAGATTGTGGAGCCTTTCAGCTTTAAATGAATGGTTTGATTTTAGGCCAGGTTAAAAGGATAGGATGTAGTAGTGCAGGCACACTAATGGAATGTGATTTTTAAGGTGCACTGATTGATCCATGTAGACCTTGCTGGTGTGCACAAAAAGTTCCTTTGTCCACTTTAATGGAGTACTGTTTCAAACAGCGCATGAGGGAACTTCAGTGTGCAGCAGCAGGTCTACAGATAAATTAGCGTGCAACACATTAGTACATTTTAGAAATCACTCTCATTTAGCGTGCATTGCTGCCCCATATAAACATGGTATTTACTACTGTTTGATTATCTATGTGCAGATGGTTGCATTCTCAGTCCTTTTATAGTGGACAGATATCCATATTCCAAAAAGCA
This sequence comes from Mesoclemmys tuberculata, assembly GCA_007922155.1. Lineage (NCBI taxonomy): Eukaryota > Metazoa > Chordata > Testudines > Chelidae > Mesoclemmys > Mesoclemmys tuberculata. The sequence continues at coordinate 7,893,385 of ML677085.1, forward strand.
CTCTCAAAACAAGTAAGTTTGTAAGTAGTATCAGCAGATAGGACAGCAACTGAATAGGCATAGAGACTGAACTACATACAGACTTCTATATCTGGTCTCTGCAAGTTACAGTCGGGGAACATTGACAATTCGCACTGCCACTACCCATCCTGTACCTTTTGTAGCAGTAATAATAAAAATATACAGTTACATAGTGCCTTTCAGTAGAGGTTGTGAAACCACTTTTAAAACCCTGAAAGCCCCATTTTATAGTTGGGAATCTAAGATAGATTGCCTAAGCCCACACAGGATGTCAATGGAAAAAAATATAACTTAGGTCTTAGGACTCCCATGTCCTCCTCTAACTATTAGGCCACTCTCTGCAAAACCATCACCTTTCATTAACACTTACAACTTAAAGAGGAAAACCTTTTTGTTCTACTTGTTAACAGTATGTCTGAAAAGTGTGAAAATCATGCGGGCACATGTTCTTATATGTTTGAGTTTACAGCTCTTAAGTACAATACACAGGCATATTTTAAGATACTAATCATGCACCATTTAGTTTCAACATGTTGATAATAGAAGGTGGAGATGAAAGGCTTAAGGCTATAAAGTGAGACCAAGTTTGTTTTTGGTTTCAGATATTTTAGTTTATAAGTCAGATGCTAAAACAACTTTTCTGAAAAAGTTTGAAGAATGTTAACACATACACAAATTGTTGAAGAAACAAATTAATATTTGTTGTGTACATAAATTAAATAAGTGTAATTACTTTGCACATCTACACAAAGAGGGTGAAGAATCAAGATGAACCACAGAAGTGAAAGAATAAATTTTCCATATTCAAGTAGAGCAAATAGTATAATAGAACTTGAGAAAGGCCAGAACTTAACTAAAACCAAAACACATGACTGCATTCAACATGTACTGGCTTCTCAGTAAAAAAGGAATACGTCATGTTATTAAAATGCCACAGTTAGTCTCCAAGAGAGAATCCGTACAGTCAAAGTTACATTAATCATTTCATGTAAACTACATTTATAAACAGTGGAAATGAATGAAAACATATTTTGCCTTCCACCAAGAATTGTATACAAGCTTTGGGAAAAAGACAAAAGTCAAACATCCTGGAAGGTTTTAAGGACATTTAATAACATATTCCTAATGCTACAAATCCAGTAACCAAATACAGTCATTCTCAAGGGAAAAGTTATTCATCATGACCACATTCTACAGTGCTGATTTTATTTTTTATTATATAATGAATGAAGGTGTCCAACAAACGTTCTATACCATAGTCACAGTTATGTAATTTCTTAATACTAGAAAGCTGTCTCCTGACTGCATTATATACTGGGCTTGGTTTGCGCTTCATCCAGTGAGAAGTTAGTTTATTCATAAAAGTAGCATTTGTTTTTAAGAATATATTTTATATGAAAGCCTGATCTATCATTAAGTGAAATTAATATATTCAGTTTATTGCTTAAGAACAAGCCAACCAACAGTCTGACTGGCTGATGACCTCACTTGTGATTAAAAATGTGGACTACAATTTGATCCAGTATTTAAAAAAGTCATCTTTGATTAGGAAACTTCCGGGAGCCAGTTCCTCTACAGTAATAATCCCTTCCATGTAAGTTAATGTCATATAGTCATAATGACTGCATCAGAGGTACTGTTTATTCATATATCTAGTTTTACACCAGTATATTTTAAAAATAACAAAATCCTTATGCATAAAGTGTTCAGTGAAGTAATGAAATTCGATGCCTGGAAACCATGAACTTTAACTATTACAGTAACAAGGTGCAAGATTATTTTTCACTTTAAGATTTCAAATATTGCAGTTAACAAGGAAGATACAATTTCCTTTTAAGTTATTAAATGATAATTATAGTCCAGGATATCAACATTTATTTTATACAATTAAGATTATTTAGAGCGTCTGAGTTCTCAGGCAGAATATAAAACACGAGTCAACGTTTTTAAAATGTAGTGCTAAATGACAGTAAGCTAATGGAAAAATACCCATTGAAGTGAGGCTGCTTCTTTCACTATATAAAGGTAAAGATTAAGGAAACAGTAGGTAATTGAATTCAGATGTTAACAAGCTAATAGAAAACTGACATTTTAATTTTGTTTAGTCAGAAAAACTACAACTTATAAATAGAAGGGAGACTATTTGCTCCTGAAGAGCCAAGAAAATTTATTTACTATGTCTGAAGTTTATTGTGCAAGGTAAAAATGCATTAATTAATTATATCTAACAAGGTCCTTTTGAACCACTGAATCATTACAGTCAACTGATTTCATTACTCACTGCTAAGAAGTGAGTTATTCTGTTCTCAGTAGATATAAGTAATATTCTTAGGCAGATTGCTAAGAGATCTGCTGAAGTGAACAGTATCTGTAACTTAAAAATTAAGAGGTACATTGAACATTATCAAAAATATAAGTTCATAATATCAAGTGTAACAGGGTAAGGGGGGGGGAAGGTAGATGTACTCCGCCCTCATGGGTCCTGCACTCTTCCAGCCCGGCCGGTGGTACAGCTGGGGGAAAGGTGAGCTGGAGGGATAGGGAGGAAATGGGGCCTGCTCTGCCCCTGAGTTCTGCTACCTTCCCTTGGGTCAGTCTGTGGTCTGCTCCCTGCTTCCCCAGCTGGGTCCTCTGCCTCTGGTGTTGTGGCAGCAACCCTGGAAGCTCTAAGCTTCTGCAGATTGCAGGCTGCAGTCTGCCAGCTCCAAACTGCCAACTCAAGGCTGCAGGCTTTCAAACTGCAAACTCCAACCGGTAAACTGTAAACTCCAAACTATAAACTCCAACCTCCTCACTCCACACCTCCTCACTCCACCACTGCCTGCCTGAACTGAAGGCTTTTAACAGCTGGGGCAATATCCTTGATAGGCCCCAGGTGGCCTAATTAGCTTAAAGCAGCCCAAGCTGGATCACCCAGGGAATAAGGCTTTGCTGAGCTTGGGGCTAATATACATGCCTTCTAGCACCCTTGCATAGCCATCTGGCCTGCCCGTCACATCTGCCCCTGCTCAATCCCACCGGGTTGGGCAACTTGGGTTGCCATGCAATGAACCCGGGACAATCCATCAGCATTCCGTGGCGGCAGCCCGCCCTGTGCTGTACGGTAAATTGGAACGGTTGAAGGGACAGGAACCACCGGGTCACCCGTGCATTTTTTTCCCTGTTCCGTTGCATCCACTGGAGGGGGGCATGATCAGTCACCAGGGTAAAGTGGCGTCCCAGCAGGTAGTACCGGAGAGTTTCCATTGCCCACTTCACGGCGAGGCACTCCCTCTCTACGACCACACATCTTTGTTCCCTCGGGAGGAGCTTCCGGCTGAGATACATTACTGGGTGTTCTTCGTCTCCCACGATCTGTGACAGGACCGCGCCCAACCCTACTTCTGAGGGGTCAGTTTGTAGAATAAATTCCTTAGTGAAATCGGGGGCAAGGAGTATGGGGTTACTGCAGAGAGCCGTACGTAAATCTGTGAAGGCTTCCTCTGCTGCCGGGGTGCATCGTACCATATCCGGACTCCGGGCCTTTATCAGGTCCGTCAAGGGGCTGGCTCTGGAGGCAAAATGGGGAATGAACCGCCGGTAATACCCTACAACGCCTAAAAATGCTCGGACCTGCTTCTTTCGATTGGGTCTGGGCCATTCCTGGATGGCCTCCAACTTGTTGAGTTGGGGTCTCACCATGCCCCTCCCTACGACGTACCCGAGGTACCTAGCCTCAGCCAGGCCGACAGCACACTTGGCAGGGTTTGCGGTGAGGCCAGCTCGCCTCAAAGTGTCCAATACATCCTCCACTTTCCCCAGATGGGTCTCCCAGCCAGGGGTATAAATGACTATGTCATCTAGGTATGCCGCGGCATAGTCAGCATGGGGGCGCAACAGCTTGTCCATTAGCCGCTGGAAGGTGGCCGGAGCTCCGTGTAGACCGAAGGGGAGGACCGTATATTGGAACAACCCGTCCGGAGTCGAGAACGCTGTCTTCTCCTTTGCCTCCTTAGCTAGTGGGATTTGCCAATATCCCTTCGTTAAATCAAGGGTAGTCAGGAATCGGGCCTTGCCCACCCGGTCCACAAGCTCGTCTATGCGGGGCATGGAGTATGCATTAAACTGAGACACCTCGTTCAGCCGGCGAAAGTCGTTGCAGAACCTCGTGGTGCCATCAGGCTTTGGTACCAGTACTATTGGGCTACACCACTGGCTATGGGATTCCTCTATGACCCCCATCTCCAATATCTTTTTCACCTCAGCCTGAATCTCCTGCCTCTTGGCCTCGGGTACTCGATAGGGCCTCATCGTGACCCTGGCTCCGGGGCTGGTGATAATGTGGTGTGATACCTCCGTCGTTCGGCCTGGGTTCGTTGTGAAGACATCTTGGTTTCGGGTTACCATCTCTGATGCCTCGGCCTTTTAGTCCGGTGTTAGGTCTGGGGATATTTTCACTTGTTCCCATGGTACCACCTCCTGGGTTACCATGCGTGCTTCTCGGGCCCTCCAAGGTTTTAACAAGTTGATGTGGTAGATCTGCTCTTGCTTCCGGCGCCCTGGTTGTCGTACTTTAAAATTGGTCTCCCCCACGGGCCCGACCACTTCATAGGGTCCCTGCACTGGGCCAACAGCTTGCTCTCAGCGGTAGGTACCGGTATCATTACCTGGTCTCCTGGCTGGAATCGCCGAATCGTGGCTTGGCGATTATAATGGGCTTGCTGGGCCCCCTGGGTAAGGGGTACGGGGGGGAGAGGTAGATGTACTCCGCCCTCGTGGGTCCTGCGCTCTTCCAGCCCGGCCGGTGGTACAGCGGGGGGAAAGGTGAGCTGGAGGGATAGGGAGGAAATGGGGCCTGCTCTGCCCCTGAGTTCTGCTACCTTCCCTTGGGTCAGTCTTTGGTCTGCTCCCTGCTTCCCCAGCTGGGTCCTCTGCCTCTGGTGTTGTGGCAGCAACCCTGGAAGCTCTAAGCTTCTGCAGATTGCGGGCTGCAGACTGCAGGCTGCCAGCTCCAAACTGCCAACTCAAGGCTGCAGGCTTTCAAACTGCAAACTCCAACCGGTAAACTGTAAACTCCAACCTCCTCACTCCACACCTCCTCACTCCACCTCTGCCTGCCTGAACTGAAGACTTTTAACAGCTGGGGCAATCTCCTTGATAGGCCCCAGGTGGCCTAATTAGCTTAAAGCAGCCCCAGCTGGATCACCCAGGGAATAAGGCTTTGCTGAGCCTGGGGCTAATATACATGCCTTCTAGCACCCTTGCATAGCCATCTGGCCGGGCCCTGTCACACAAGCCATAAACTTGCCTATTCAAGTTTGCATTCAAAACATTCATGCCTGTCCCACTGTGCTGGCTCACATATATAAAGGAAACCACAAAGTAAAGAAGAGACACAGTGACCTTGCTGTAGAATTCTGCCATATTACTTAGTTTTATGGTAAATTGTAAAGGTTTTGTGAATTTTTGAAATAACATGATTAAGTTCCCAAAGCCTAGTTTGCCATATTAGGATTCCCTGAACTACTTTTTGTAATGTGATCAATTATTAGATAGAAAACAGAGAATCTGAGATTCAGAATTTGGAAGTCAGTTAACTGAGAAGGTGATTATAAAATATTCTATTTTAGAATTTAAGTTACTTCATAATTTTAAAACTATTTCAACTAGAACCACCATGCCCAGCCCTCCACTATTAAAGGAACAAAAAAGTTGCAATTACACTCATCCTATCCAAACTACTAGCTCTGCAATGTTCCCTTTTACTATTAAAGGGCCAAGACAAACTTCATTACAGCAATTTTATCCAAATTTATTCATATAAATGGACAAAAAAACTCATTCAAAACACAGGAAACAAATTTTCTTAGGAAGTTTGTTCTAGTGCTGATAGCATTCTGAAATCTAGAGCTACACATATCCGAAATATTAAAAGCAATATCTCTGAATTCTTGGTGTGGAGGTTTGATTCTTAATGAAAGATAATTTCACTATTTGGGAAACACTGATGCACAAAGGGTGTATTCATTACTCATCGGCTTTAGTCAATTAAGAACATATAAAAAAAGAACAACGCAATGAGCAACACAAGCTTTATTTTGTTTTAGTATAGTAGCTTAAGATCTGTAAATGTTAGTGTAGCATCTCAGCTTCTTTTTCCCCTTAAAAATACAGTAGACAAAGTAACTAGTGCTACTGAAAGAAATCTGTCTCCTGATGGACAGTCACCAACATAAATTTATAATTCCTTGCCATCCAAATATTTTATCAGGATAAAAAGGAACTTGAATTCTTAATCTTTATTTTTTCTCTCACATTATCATCAGAACTGTAACATAAAAGAGTTATTTACAATAGTAACAGCAAAGTAACATATCTATAAAACTGGATAGAGGAAAATCCTGAATTTGTCCTAAATCTACAGACACAACCCATTCATTATATTGACAATTCAAACAGCAGTACAGGCAACTCATATGAATGTTGTATCTCCATAAATAGGCAATCTGTTAAAGGTAAACAGCACATAACTCTTCTAATTATAATGGTATGAATGCTGTAGTATGAATAATGTAAATAATTTCAATTATTCACAGATCTACTTTAAACTTATAGCTTCAATCATGAATATAAAATATTGCAAGCAAAAACTGGACTAATGTTAACAAATTCCTGCAATAGGTATTTATTCCATCCATAGTATTAATCATCCTTGAAACCTGCTCAAAAAAGAAGTACTGTTTTAAACAAAGCATATACTTTGTTCATTGTACTTACTACAATATAAAGTAGGCTTTATGATCAGAAAGTCTGGTGTACACTTGGCCTGCTTTATCAATTTTCTCTTGCTAGGTATTTGCTGTAAGTAAGACAGCCTATCTACATACAACTGCATAAAAGGATAAACAATATATTAATTTAGCAGCTCTGAATAGATTTGATAACTTGCTTATCATTATCTTTAATTGGATTTATTCTTTGAATGGATATGTGTTCACATTTTGATAAATGTCACACATATTTTTTAAAAGTGTGTTCTTATATCAGGAACGGTTTTGAATGGACTTCACTGTACTACAAATGGCCAGGTGCCATCCATTATATTAAACTTCTGGTTTTACCAAGTCTTCTACTAGACGTCTACAGTTAAGCTAGAAGTTTTGGCTGTGATACAGGCAGTGATGAAAACCAGATGAGTAATAACAAGTCTTCTTAATATCTTTCTTCAGTAGGAAGATGGGCTAATCTGTAGAAGCAGTTTACTCAAGTATCACGCAGGGTGCCAGGCAGATCAGGAACTTTAGAAGTGGAATATTTCCCTGTAATACCCACTCTCAACTTCACAGCACTCTACACAAATTTGTTAATATTTTCTTTAAAATAAAATATTGGAAATAAACCTCTTAGGTGGATTATCACTGCTTTTGGAAGGACTGCCACATTTACCAGGTATGTTACATTTTTTATCTATTCACATTTAAAGGGCAGTATAGAATTAAGCAACATATTTTCAATTACTACATGAAGATAACAGTGTTATGCAAAGAAGTGCTTTACAGTAGTAAAAGACTTATAAAGTAAATATATTTTTGAAAATATACTTTGTAGTTGAAATATTTTCATGTTTACTGAAATTTTAGAATTAAATAGAGTAAAAGCAATACTGCTCTAACTGGATTAGTAAACATTTATCAACCTTATAAATAGAAGAGAAGCAATTTATTTTGTCATCTAAATCAATATATGTTAAACATTTCCTTGTTATTTTAATCTGGGCAACCTGTTCAAAAATCATTAGTTACAATTAATATACTTCTAAAAGACAACATTTTAAAGAAATTTTATTTTATCAAGTGTAGCAAAGATTTAGAAACAAAAAATAAAAAAAAGTGAACAAGATAGATGCCTTAAATAAGTGAAAATAGCATAAGTGCTCACAGATTAATGCTTATCTAATTTTCAGGTACAAGTAAAGTAGATTCTATTGAAAGTCAATAAAATAAAAACCAATTTATCAGCTGTGATTTTATTTAAGACAGCATTTCTTATAGTTGTACTGTGTAACTTTAACATAATGCTGTATTTTCCAGCTGTTCTTATCTAGAAAGTTGTTTCATTTTATTTTGCTTAGGCATTAGAAACACAAGAGTTAAATATAAAATCATTTGTTTCTGGGAAGGAGCCATGACTAGTAGAAGCCAAACTATATTTAAATATAGTCATCAAAACAACTATTATCTTGCTTTTCTTTGGACAAAAGCTCTGCACACAGTAATGATTTGTGATACTAATGAACACAAGGATTTCCCCCCTTCCTTTCTTCAAACAAAATCAGTGTTTCATTCCTGGCTCATTTAAACACTTCCTTTTCAGAAAGAATGCTCTAGGAAACTTGCCTCCCTTCATCAAACTACTAATAAGAGCAGCTCTTTCTAAATATGGCTCTTAAAAGGACTAAGTCTTGCCTGCTCTCCTGTTAACTCCTTCAATGTCATGATTTATAAGAGAACAATGATCACATGTTGCAGTTTTCTCCTTCTGGAATCTAGCCATACAGCAATTTCAATGTTTTGTCTTGAATCTATGCATACTAACTAGGGCATTTGAATAAAATTTATGCCCCCAAACAGATTTATTTAATTTTCTCTTGTAATGCATATTTACTATTTTAATATTATGAAGTTACTGTACTGTTACACAGGAATTTTTAATCCAAATTTTATTACATCTGAATGTTTTTAGTTACATTAACATAACATTAAGAGATAATCACAAACTTTATGTAATAATCTAGAAATACCAAGTACTGTACCACACTAACAAATGGATAAAAAAGAAGAGTTAATCTCATCTGTATGTTATTTGGCAATCTGAGGTCTGGGATAAAACTGACAGTTTTCTGAATTCCAAATCATAGAGGCTCAACTGCATCCCAAGGGGTGTTTGTAGAGGCACAATGCCTTCTGGAGCTTCCCGGTGTGCAAGGAAAACACTACCATTGCAGCATGCCTAACAACTGGGCATGCTTTCTGTACTCAGCTTGCTGCCTAGTGCTGGAGTACACAGCTCCATCTACTTCCAACAAATGTAGGGTGGCTTGTGCTCCTGGAGGTGCTGCACAGAAGCACTCTCTGAAGTCAGGGAAGCACAGGGACTCTATGCAAGTGGTGCAGGTAGAAGTAATGCTTTTTGTGCCCTTCTCCACCCTTGTCCTATCTGGACAAAGTCTCCCTCTCAGTGTTCTGGTCAATTAGTAAGTGTGCAAACTGCTGAGGGTATTGGTACATTGTCTTGACAACAGTGATCCATTTCATATACTTTATTACTTAGTTTAAATATTTCCTGAAATGCCTGGATTAAAACATTTGGATCATCTATATTAATCTATTGGGTTTTTTTTATTCCATTACTTTTTGAGTTTAAGCAGACACAAAAGTTAGTAAAGAAGTTAGAACTGAGCTAAAGATCACAACGTTTTTGCAGAAAAATTTCAATACATCTTCACTGTGAAATTTTGAATTTCACAACCACAAGAACATTTGAAATTTCAAATGGAGTACAGTTGCCCGTTGCTACACACATTGTGCTACCTCTCACTGACATTTCTGTCAGTTATATATCCATTTCACAGAGAGAATAAGAATACCTTCCCCTGATACCTCCTACTTTGTAGCATAATCATTTTTATTTTCCCTGGGATTTATGAAGTAACTTCCAGTGGAATTAATGTAATGCTTACACACAATTTCAATAGTGTTAAGAACAATATGCCTGACACATGAAAAAAGAATGGGTCTCATATAAGTAACTAAAAGCAACAAAGTAAAACAACAAAAACGGAAAACTGGAACTTAGCATAGGCCAAAGAAGAACACCTGTATAAGTGAGTGCACTCACTTTCCCAAAACTAGAACTAGAAAATGACAGAATACCAGTGTCAAAGTGCACGCATCAGCCATAAAAAGACAACTAAACATTTAATTTAGCAATCAAACAAGGATCTACATCCATCCAAGATTTCCCAAAGAATTTGATGACATCCCAAACAGAGATTATCTTATAAGCAGGCTACGTATAACAAAGTTTACAAGAGTGCCTCTTGGGTTATACATAGAATACTGTAGGGTATACCCAACTCCTTGAATTAAATCTAAATATCATAATAAGTGGACAAATAGAGCAAAAATCAGGCCTACTGAATCCCAATGCTGTGCTCTAAACAATTAGACCATGCTGCCTTCTTCAGTTTCAAGTCAAAGTTACCTTTGCTCCTGGAGTGGAGTACCTCTTTCATAGATCCACCTAATTAAATTGGTGGATCCAATTGGGTTTGAATTTTCTAAGAGAAACTTATGATATAGAGGGCCACTCTATAAATAACCTAGTGACTAAATATTATCGTCTTTTGTCCCCTCAATTCCTCCACCTACATATACGATCTTCACAGATCACGTTCATTGGAGGGTGAGGGGGGACAAAAAGGTGAGAGAGAAAGAGAGCAAGCATGTAAGGCTGAAGTCAGATAACCAGTGCTGAATATCACACTCTGAGTCTGACTGATTGAAGCAGGCAGAGTTTTTGAAATCCTATGCCATGGCTATTGAGACGCAAGGGGAAAGCATTTTCTTCACCTCCATGTGGCATCTACATCTTAAACTGCAAAAAATTCTAGGTGGCTGATTAAACCAGACAGTTTCTATTTGCAAAGAACTTTTGCTTCTTATTGACTGTGATGACTATAAACATAAAACTGGATTCTGACAAGACTGGCTTCATCCATGGTAACTGATCCATGTTAGGAGGGGACAAATCAAATATACCCCATATTCTACAATTGTCTACTATAAAGAATCTGATAATGTCTACTGTCAGAAGTAATTCTTATATTCCTAACTGACAATTCCTATATTATTAACATAGTGTCTATCTTTTGCCAGTTTTGCTCACAGGATGTTGCTGGAGAAGTTTCAGCCACAAACTTAGCAGCTAGAACAATTTCCCCCGTTATTAATAAACTCTGATAAGGGGTTTTGGGCTTACTGTTGACTGTTTATTAATGTATTCTTTGAGAAAAGATACCAGCTCTCCTTAGGCAAGGAGTTAAGCCATGCTCAGGAAATCATGTGGACAGTGACAACCGTGACAATTATTATTAATGGTCAGGCTATTAAGAAGGCTGTGGAGAAACAATCAAAAACTCTCCAATTTCTCTGACCCTTGTCAATATGGTTTTTCTACATGAGCATGGAACTGACATTGCACTTGCTTCAATGGTTGATTAATTTCTTCCAGTCACAGAGAGAGGTTAAGTGTCCAGGCCAATTCTTTCAGAGCTGTCCTCAGTCTTTGATACTGTTGGCCACAATGTTTTGTTCACTTGCTTGCAGATTCTAACTAAGATAATTCAGTAGTTGAAATACTACTTAAATAGAATTGTGAAAAGATATTGCTGAGCAACTGCTTATCAGCCTTAGTGGCAATTTCATAGGGATCTATTTGATCACCCCATATGTTCAATTTATATGATGCCCAAGGCACTGAGGGAAATCGTCAAGAGATCTTCACTGTAATGGCATTAATATACAGAAGACATAAGGCTCAGGTCTGGATGATTCAGACTCCCTGCTTTCCCAAGGATTATAGTCAAAGGCAGTGGGAGAGAGCAATCTGACAGAAGGCAAACCAGAAATTATTTGAGATAGTAACAGGCATGGTGAACTACTGTCCCTGCTTCTGCAGTGAGATGTATGTATTTTGTTGAGGTGGTCTGCAATTTGGGAGTGTTTCTGGATTCCTAAATAGCAGTAGTAGTGAAAGAAATACCTTTTAATCTGCGTATGTCTGACCATACATCTAATGTAGATATAGTCCAACTGATCCAACATCTTTGGGACCTCTGCACTGGATTACTACATGCAACTGGGCTGGAAAGACACACAGAAGTTGCAGCTAATATAGGATGCTGCTGCTTGCTTTAATGGGATCAGTCATAAATTACAACCACAAGTTTTATCTATTTAGACTGTAAGCTTTTCTGAGCAGACTGTGTATGACTGTCCATGTAGGCCCCAAGGACAATGGGGACCTAATCTTGGTTTTGGACCTGTAGGTGCTCATCTAACACAAATAAATAAAAATATTACTTCTGTTCCCAGAGATAGACAACTGGCTTCCAGTTAATTTGCAGGTACAGTTTAAATTTCTGACTTTAAACAATACAGACCTATATAATTTGAGTCCTTGTCACATCAAAGATTAAGTCTTTCCCTATATGACACTGCAACAACTGTGATCAGCAAAGGGCTTTTGCCAGGAATCTTTAGATCTGAATACCTAGGACAAGAGCCGAGTTGATCTTGGGTTTTAGAACTTTCCAATATAAACTCCCTCCACTCCTCAAATTTGAGCACATGCTCAGAGAGTGTTCTGATGGATACATTTTATACCTCAAATAAAAATTTCCCTTCCCTTCATATGCAATTGGAAGAAAAACATCTGTTTAAAAACATCTTGCAATTTTAATACTAACAGCCATCAGAGGATTAATAAACTGGGATCATATCCTAAAAACTTATAACAAGTTTTGCTACTAAGCTCTCACACAACATTTTTCTAATTAGTCTACAGCCCATTATAGTACACATCAGAAGCTGTTTCAGTGCATTATCAAATAACCTTTTATTTGAGCTCAGTAAACTCCTTAGCTATTGTATCAGCATCAACTATTCTGTAACCTCATTCGATTCTTCATAAGAATAATTTCTGGCTATGGCCAAATAGTGTTACAAGAGATGAATTAAACTAGAAGTTTGATGAAGTTATTTGCAGTTCTACATTCTCTAACTTTGGTTATATTTTGTTCTTTTTCCCCCAAGATTAGTTGTTCTCCCTGAGAAGACATGAAAGAATATGTGTTGCTTCTCCTTTTGGGTTTGTGCTCTGCCAATAATTTTTTTGGCCCTACAAACTTTACATTAAAGTATATGATGTTGCAAGACATGGAAGATGCAAATGATGATGCTAACTCTGTATTTCCAACTCGAAGACCAGTTCCACCACAAATTCCTTTTGATATATTTCCAGTGTGTCCTTTTGGATGTCAGTGTTATATGAGAGTTGTCCACTGCTCTGACCTTGGTAAGAATACATCTGCATTTTTTTTTTCCATGGGAATTATTCTTTGGAAATTTTTAAGAAGGTGAATTCTGCAATTCCATGAATTATGAATTCATGAGTCAAATCTTGTTTTAAGGGACAAAGTAGTAGTAGTTTTCAAGGAGCCTAATTTTTTACGACTAAATTGTTTTAGTCAGATTTCCAAAGATATGATCTATGAAATTCTCTCTCTCAGGTTTGCGCCCCCCCCAAGTTATACTGATTTGTACACACTATATATATAACTATATATTATATATTTATAATTAAAATCAGTGCAACTTCCTTATATGAGGGTTGACTTGTATCAATTTAGCTAAAGTTAGGAAAGAATTTAGACTACATAAAAGTCATTTTCTTAGTTGTAAAATGGTATGTTTACTTAGCCAGCAATTTGCTTTCCCATCTGTAAACAAGATTCTTTATTTTAAGGGAGATAATTTATGTAAATATCAATTCAATGATGAAAGAATAATGCCCACAAAATATCTGAACTCCTATGTTCCTAACTTCTTCCAGAGACACAGCTTCTAATCTTCACATATTCCCTTTATTTCATTGGAAATTCTGCCAAAATATGAGAGGACAAAACATGACCCTTATCAAATATGCAGTGTCTTGTATTTGTATTAGAGAAGCCCTTACTCCCGTCTCCCATAGAAGACTATACAAAAAAAAGTATTTGACTTGCAAAGTGGTAGATCACATGACAACAGAAAAGGATGACATGAGACAAAAAGGCCACAAATCAACCACAAAGAAATTATAATGTAAGAGCATGGAAAGAATATCAGTTATTTGGCTAGGTTAAAACTTTATCACAGCTGCACAGCGAAACTATGATCCCATTTTACAAAGATATATAATATAGTGCATAAGAATCACAATCTCCAAATTAATGACCATAAATCATCTGTAAGTATTTGTAGTTAAGGCTTTTTAGAATTAAAGGATGCCAACAGGCTGTTTTAACCTTACCTTATAACATTCGGTATTTTTTAGAGACAAAGGTTTTGCTTTTAAATTTCTCCCTCTGTTCCCCTGACTGGTTCTATTTCCTCTTCCTTGCTACCCTCACCCCTCTACCATTCCCAACAGCTCTACCTACTCTTCACCTTTCTACCCTCATCTCCCCATTCCTCCTACTAGCAAACACCCTCCCACAATTGGATTCTCCTCCCCACCTCTGGTGACATTTGCCTCACCAGTGGACCTCCCTCCATTCTCAACCTCTCCACCTCCCACATCCATCTCTGCCAACACATTTACCCTTCTCAGGCCATAATTCTTAAGATCATGCCCATCCCCCTTCTTTCTCCTTCCTTCCTTGCTTTCTCTGGAATACCTGCTCCAGCTTTAAAAAGATGTCTGCCTTCCACAGCTTCTTCATATCTTGCTCACTCAAGCTCCTGGCTCTCACAGAGACCTGGATGCTTTTATATGACAATGCCTCTGCAGTTGGACTCTATTATGGAGGTCTCTCCTCTCAAGCTCCTCATGCTGGATTAGACTGGGTGTGTGGGTGGGTATTGGGCTTCTCCTCTCTCACTACTGTCACTTATATCTGCTTCCACCTCTCCTTTCCCACTCTTTCTGTTCTTGAATTGCACTGCATCTGACTCTCCTCTCCCCCTCCATGTTGCTGTCATCCATCACTCACCCAACTCTTTCCCATCAGCCTTCCTCTCTGATATTGCCTCCAGGTGTGCACTCTCTTTCTCTCTTTACAATTCCTCTCAGCCTTGGTAACTTCCACTCCCATGTTGATAATCCATCTGACCCTGTAGCTGCATGTATCTTTGACCTCACCTCTTCATTCAATCTGCAGCTCTGATTCAACTCTCTCACTCACTGAAAGTGCCATTCACTTAGTTATTGCTGGATGTTTAGCCATCAGCTCAAGCTCAATATATCTAAAACAGAGCTCTTCATCTCCCACAAGTCCTTTCCACTAAGAACGTTTCTTGATCACTGTGGACAACACCGCCATCCTGCCCATCACTCAGGCCTATAACCTCAGTATCTTCTTCAATTCAGACTTCTCTCTAGGTCCTCACATCCAGGCTATGACTAAATCTTGCTAATCTTTCTGCACAATAAGTTATAGCCTCTCTTATTCATGAACACAGTTAAAACTTTGGTTCAGACTCTCATCATCTTGCATCTTGATTACTCCAGCCTTCTCTCTGGCCTTGGACATGAATCTTGCTCCATTCATATCTGTTCAGAATGCTGCTCCAAAGGTAATTTTCCTAGCCCTTTCCTTTGACCATGCCACCCTTTTCTTTGCATCCTTCCACTGGCTACCTCATTATCCTCCAAGTTTCTCCTCAAAACTCTCCTTTGCTGTGTCGACTTGAAGAGAAAAAAAAAAAAAAAGAGGGAGCAATGGTTTCCTGCTGCTGTGCTGAGACCACAGACTATCATTGCTGACCAATATCAATTCTTTCCTTGTATTCCCCAGTCTGTCTGAATTATTCCGTTATTTCTTGTTGTATATTTAGATTGTAAATTCTTCTGGGTGGTTATGTGTCTTTTTGTTCTGTGTTTGTACAGCACCCAGCACAACAGGGTCTCAGTTCACGACTACAGCTCCTAGGTGGTATGGTAATAAAAATAATTATCATCATCATTTCACATAGCGTTTCAAGAACTCTAAATACCATTTTTTTAAAATAGGGAATAAATTCAAGAATCAAAAACTTATGTAAATTCAGTTATCGGATTCTTTTTCTCTAACATTGAATACCTTGAATTCTAGTATAGTCAAGCACAGCAAAGCAACAATATTACTATGCTGAACAGAAAAAAAAATTCTGTAGATATGCTGTGAAGTAGTACCACCGAAGCATTTGACATGTTGACTGGAGAATATGCTTTGACCATTTAAAAAAAAAGCGTCATATACATGAACTCCATCAAAATTTCTTTTAAGAATGATGTTACTTCCACAAGGTATGAAACCCTTTTTCTTCAGTTTTCTGCTTCCATTAAAGTCAAATGGCAAAATACCTATTTCTTAGGTCCCAGTTCAGAAAGGTAATTATGCATGTAAATAACTTTAAGAACACAAATAATCCTTGGACTTCAATGGGCTTACTTATAGGCTTATAGTTGAGTATACATTTAAATACCTTGATAAAATGGGACCTAAAATAGGACCAGGCACATGCTTAGTTTTTATAAAAAAGATGTTAATGTTCTCTCTTAGAACTGAATGTACACAGACATTTAAATCAGAGCCAAAGAAATTTGTTTTAATATACATTAGAATTCAGAAATATTAATGAGGTTGTCATGGGCAGCTCTACTCATCTGGGGATCAGTTCTGGGGATTAGCTCTGCCAGGCCGACACCTTTTCTGGTGGTCACACTCCATCACTTTCTCTCTTTTCCTTTCTGCAACCCCAGGTCATTATATGGTTTCCCCTTCTGGGGGTGTATCAAAGTCCCTTCTCACTAGCAGTCTCAGGCAATCTTTCCTATCATTGACCCATGGTGTCTCTCCCTCAGTGGCTGGTAAGGGAACTCAGGTTCATATTATAGTACAATATATCCTTATCTTGCTAAGGATAAGAGACCCTTGCCTGTACCCTTTGAAGTTCTATTCTAAGAAACACAACCATCCTTAATCAAAATTTTACCTGTCATTTCTCTTAAATTTATATTTTACTTAAGTGAAGGGCTCACTTAACAGAAAACATTCTAAAAATGTACAGTAAAATAAGACTAACATAATATTGATTTCTAATCAACCACTATTAATATATTTAGTGACCAAAGAGTAAAACAAAAAATAAAAACATATAACTAATAAAGATCCTTATAGTCAAAATGAAAACAGCACAACAATTTCTTCCCAAGGGTCATAAAAAGTTATAAAACCACAGGACTTTAAAAAGGATCAAGAGCAGAACATGCCCTGTAAAGAACAAATAGAAGCTACCATTATTTAATTTCAAGAGTAAAGACTAAACTAAATCCAATGTTCAACAACCATAAAGAACATTATTGCTAGATATAAGAGCTACATTCCAGTAGCCCTGTCTCAGAATATTGTCTATCAGCGAGCAAAGCTCTTAACCTTCAGACCTGCTCATTTGCAAACTAGCCCTCAAAATGTGACACCTATGTTTTGGTTCATGTCAACTCCTTATTGAATTTTTTTTTAAATGTAAAACTTTATAGATTTTTTTTCATTATCTGAAAAAAATAGACAACTTTTGTAATCTGTAAGAGGCTAATTCTGGTTGGGTGCCCTATTACAGGTTGCAGAACTGTTTTATTAAATTCACACCTTTAGAAAAGATCCATAACACAGATTTTATGTTTCAAATAATTATAAATTTGTCAATTATGGCACAACATATGATTAAACACAGGCCACTTGGAATCCAGGTGGTGGGGAGAGATGGGAGTCTCTAACTACTCAGCTTTCTTGTGGGATGCCACAACTTTTATTTCAGCCCTTCCCATATTAATTACACATTCCCCCCCAGGGCAAGTACTGCTGTCTGCACTATACCTTAGGACTGCTGTACCCTCTTCTTCCCACT
The DNA here is from genome assembly GCA_007922155.1 of Mesoclemmys tuberculata. Lineage (NCBI taxonomy): Eukaryota > Metazoa > Chordata > Testudines > Chelidae > Mesoclemmys > Mesoclemmys tuberculata. The sequence continues at coordinate 7,911,096 of ML677085.1, forward strand.
GCCCTCTTGAGGTCAAGGACTCCTTCCTCTTTCCTCAACTCTCTCTTATTTGGAGTCTCCTATCAGCTCCTGCTTAGCTTCCCATCCTTCCCTCACAGGCCTTTCTCCAATCCTTGGATGGGAGGAAGTGGGGAGAGAGAAACAGAGGGTCCAAAGCTGCAGGCAGCAGTCTGTGTCTCATATAATGACACTTATGTGGTGCAATAGGATGGAAGCTGAATTAGGTCTGACAGTGAATCTTCTCTAGAGGATAAGATTATATTTCCTATTGCAAGCTGTTGTTCTAATCATACATTTTATGTTTAATAAAGAGATGTATATTGCTGAAGCAAGTTTAAATTATTTTGGGATTCAAACTCAAGTTTAAAAAGGCACAGTTAAAATTCCTCAGAAGTTGCCTATTCATGACATCTAGCAAAAAACCTGAAGACAATAAGATCATTAACTGAAACAGCAAAAAACCAAACCAAATCCTAAACTCAGGTCATGGCAAATATAAAAATTAGGACTGATTTGGTTTTTAAATGTGATCTTTTTAAAAACTATAAATCTAAACATCTGAGGTGAAATTCATTACAGTGCAGAAGGCCGATGAAAAATCCCTCCGTACCACTTTATTTCTCTTCAGTGTAACCTGCACTCTGTAATGTAAATCATAACTATTTACTTTAGTGACAAATTGTAGTTTTTACTTCTTTTAACTCTGAAGAACACAAAGTGTTATGGGAGAACACAAGATTCAGTTCTGCCTTATGAATCAATTGTTAGCAATGCTTTCATTACTGGTTATCATGTAAGAGAAAGAAAGAACATGTCTGAATTTCAGATCAAAGGTAGATAACAGAGCACTATGTTTTTTAAAGATCATATTTTGACTTGGAAACTGATCCTACATAATATGGATTCACTGAATTATTGAACCCCATAATGCCACTGTATTGTAACTTTTCTAACCCTACCATTTAGTTTATTTTGAGTAACCTTAACAATCTACTTATTTTGAGTAACCTTAACAATCTACCTTTTACTGAAAGTGCAAGTCAGAATAAATCTCATGTTTAAAAAACAATTCCTGTATAAAGAGTACCAGCCTGGGAGTCAAGAGAGCTAGGCTCTATTCTAACTCAGTGTGACCTCTCTGTGCCACAGTTTACCTATCTATAAACAGGAGAAATAATGCTTATCTGCTTTTCTAAAACACTGAGATCTATGAAATAAAAATGTGCTTAAGTATTATTGTTTACTTTTTTTATTTTATGAATCTCAGATTTTGAAAATAGACTAGTCAGTTTAACTTTTTATTTTACACAGTCAATTCCTAGTCAGTTTCACTTTCTGGGGCTTACACTTCAACAGGATGAGACTCTTTTGCGAAAACTACAAATGAATTTTATTCTTTTAAAAAGAAACTTGCAATGGAATACTTAAAACAATTCATGGCAATTGTGGGCTGATGTTGAGTTTTGTATAAATGTGAAACAATCTTTTTTTATAAAACGTAAAATTTTAAGCTAAACTGACCTAACAACATATCTATTTAATGCAGAGCTAAAAAACACATACTTACATTCTCATTGTTTTCCTGCTTAGCAGTTAATGGTTTTCTGTATATCAATATGGGAGGTATTTATATATATTTTTATCATTCACATAAAATAGGTTTAACTTCAATACCAAGCAATATTCCACCTGACACTCGCATGATAGACCTTCAAAACAACAAAATTAAAGAAGTCAAGGAAAATGATTTCAAAGGACTCACATCACTTTATGTAAGTTTGTTATTTTTTGATTCAGTCTTATTTAGGCAGTTCAAAGATTGTATTCATTTATTTATATAAATTATGTCTTTCCTCCTACAATAGTTTAGATGAATTAGAATAAAATACTCTGATGTCTCCAACTTTGGCTGCACACACATTACAGGATGCAATCTTGTCAGTTTACATGGAGCTAGGAAGGCTATTCTTTCCTAACAACATCCAGACACATGCCATGTACTTCCTCTTCCAAGAGAAAGGGAAAATATATTCAAGCTTTTAGGTACCCAGAGAGAAATTTTCTCAGCTTTAATTGACTAAGGCAAATTTCCCACTCTCCCATTCTAAAAACTGTAGCCAACCACCATAAACTTAATCCCACATGAGAATGAGATGTCAGGAAGGAATTTTGCACTCCCATTGAAATGAATTGTAAAAGTCCCATTAACTTCAAATGAAACAACGTAAGGCCAACACTGAGATTTCTTGAAAATCCTATCTGCCTTATTAATTCTTTAAGATATAAGCAACCATACTAAATTAAAATAATATGATGAGAAAAATGACACTTTAAAACTAGACTATATCAATTTGACAGGATTGTACACAATACTCCCTTTCAGCAATGCAAGCAAAATAGGATGGCCTGGGGTGATTGAGAGATCTAGCTCAGGCAAATGTTACAAACAATTATGGTAAACAAAAACAAAATCACGTGTTTTTCAAAATATCTCTTATATCACAAATATTTGAGATTGTATTTTTCCTTATCTTCCATGTCCTCCTAGATCATGCAGCATATTTTTAAAGCATTTCTTTAACAGATTCTTAATTCAGTTTTAGACATAACTGACAGCTAGAGGTAGAGTTTGGAATTAAAAGCCATATTTATTTAATATAAGATAAACAGAACTTTTTGTCAAAGGAATTTTAACCTTCCTACTGTATCTATATTTAGTATGTGACTTCTGGCTAAACAGTAAGCAGCAGCTACTATACACAAAAAGAAAAGAAAGTATCAAATTAACAAATCCACACCTCAAATCCAAGTAAAAGTCAAGTCAAGTTCAAGTCAATTGACCAACAAAGAGTACCTTAAGAAGAGACTCCTGATTTCATGGAAATAAATACAGGATAGATAGGTTTGACTGATGGAAAAAGTCCTTTTCAACAGCACTTGGTCTTTCAACAACAAACGAAAGTTTAGCAGATCTAATTTATTCCATGGTCAACCAATAGAGCTTTTACTTATTATGGATTCATCTGTAGTAGCGAAAATAGGTATTATACAACCTTAGTGGTTGCCACAGTTAGTATCTATAACACTTGTGAAATGCCTTGTATCCTGACACATAAATGTTTCTAATATGATCTTTACAGGAAGTAATTATTTTCAAGTGAATGCTAACTGATACTAACCTCCAGTGTCAGAAGACAGATATAAATCAGGAGTCCTTACTAAGCACCCTAGTCATGCACTAATTGAAAGCTCATGATATCTTGATAATAAAGCAGCTTTGGATTTTCAGATCAGTTCATTTGTAACCATTTAGCAAGACCTAACAGAATTTTTATTGTGAACAGTTAGTTTACTTCATTCCACTTAATGGATCACTAGTTTCCTTAGTAAAGTCACAGATGGCAGCAAACTATATTAGAAAGCAGAATTTCCTACCAAAGCCCTCAATCTATTTCCTTATTTTGGTGGGAAAAGATCAGTTCTGATATATTCATGATTACTATAAAGTGACAGTAGCAACATTTTGTCAGTAGTCTCTGAAGCAATGGAAAGTACAAACACTAACAGTCAAGACACTGATATATAGAAGTACTGTCTGATGTGCAAAATAATTTTAAGTAACACAATCATACTCTGTCACATACATGGCAGGCTATCAGCTAGTGAGGCAATGATTCCTACATCCTAGGAATCTAGGATTCTAATCTAGATAGAACTAGATTAAGAGATATGTCCAAAGGAGGGATAGTTTATTTAAATGAACAGAAAAAGAATTTTAAGTATATCAGAATACAAGATAATGGCAAATACAACAAATGAAATGTTTTTCTTACTATATACAATTTACTCATTCCTTTTCATTCTGGCTGGGCAGATTTTAATTAATAAATCATTTAGATTACGCCTTCCTCTTCTCTACTAGCAGTACGGAGTCAGAGACAATTAGAAACTTTGAGATCATGACAACGGGCAAAAAATATTTTCTTTCTCCCCTTTACCATAATTCCTGATTTTCCCATATTATTCCTCATACAATTTATTTATTTGCTCTTTTTTCAGTTCCTGCAAGGTTCTGAGCACATTGAACGTCTTTTGACTTAAATATGAGTAGAGGACTGTCAATACATCACAAGATCTAACCTTCAAATCTCTAACATACTGCTCATTTCCCTCTTCGACTGATTTTTTGCAATATACCCACCCACCTTTTTCCACATCCACCAACTGCATTTTTTGTCTCCCACAATAATCATGGGAAATTGAAAAATAGTGTTGAAAGATAGCAATTTAGGTTGGGATATTTGTTTTATAAAAAACCAAAAATGAACATAAAAACTAAACAAATGGAGATGGAGACAGTCTGCCAGTCCAAAATGCAGGCGCAGCACATTTTGATGCCAACTGGAAAACAAATCTAACTCTTTCCTCATTATCTGGCCTTCCCAACTGTATTTAGTGTACTGGTATAAGGTCTTCAGAAATGCGAGGGCATCGTTGGTATGTTATATTTGAAACAATGAATTTATACAAAAGCAGAAACCATACAATTTATCCCCCTTCAGCAGACATGCCATTTTACTTACTATACTGAGCACTAAACAATCAGCACAGTGAGCAAAATATTTATTGCACAGCTTGCTTTAACAACCACGAGAACCATGAGATTAGCTTCCCTCTCACCGTCACTCACCACTGGTGCATCCCAACAGCACTTTTCTCTTACATCTTATGGAAGCTCCAAGTTCTAGGTACATTTTTTTGAGTAATTTGATTTTATGGTTTTTATGATTAAGTAAAACAGAAAACATTCATGATTTTTTAAACAAAAATTATTTTTAAAAATGCATTTATGCATTAAATTATTAGTAAGTTCTCATTTCCACATCACCGTATGTATGTTAAATGAGAAAGCAGGAGATCTTTAATGATCTGAAAATCAAAAAGGAATCCTACAAAAAGTGGAAATATGGATAAATTGCTAAAGATGAGTACGAAAGAATAGAGCAAGCATGGAAGGACCAACTAAGAAAGGTTAAGACATACAATGAGTTACAGCTAGCAAGGGACATAAAAGGCAATAATAAGAAGACATTTTAAAAATACATTAGGAGCAAGAGAAAGATAAAGGAAAATATACATCATTCTCTGCCTCAGCAGGGAAGGAGAGCTAAGAACAGATGACATCAAGAAGGCCGAGGTGTGTAATGCCTATTTTGTTTCAGTCTTCACTAAAAAGGTTAATGGTGACCAGATACTTAACATAGTTAATATTAATATCAAAGTGAAAGGAACTCAGGTCAAAATAGGGAAAGAATAGGTTAAAGAATATTTAGATAATTTAGGTTTATTCAAGTCATCAAGGCCTGATAATTCATCTTAGGGTACTTAAGGAACTAGGTGAAGCAATTTTGGAACAGGTAGCGATTATCTTCAAGAACACATGGAAGACAGGTGAGGTCTCAGAGCACTGAAGAAGGGCAAACATAGTACCTGTCTTTAAACAGGGAAACAAAGAAAACCAGCGGAATTATAGACCAGTCAACTTAATTTCAATACCTGGAAGGATACTGAAACAAATAATTAAACAATCAATTTGTAAGTACCTAGTGGATAACAGGGTTATAAGGAATATCCCGAGTGGATCTGTCAAGAAGAAACCAGACCAAACCAACATAATTTACTTTTTTGACAGGGTTACTGGCCTAGTAGATGGGAATGCTGTAGTTGTGATATATTTTGATTTTAGTAAGGCTTTTGACCAAGTCCCATGTGACATTCTCATCAACAAGCTAGGGAAATGTGGCTTAGATAAAATTACTATAAATTGGGTGCATAACTGGTTGAAAGATCATATTCAAAGAGTAGTTCTCATTGGTTCACTATTAAACTGGGTGGATGTATCTAGTGAGGTTCTGAAGGGGTCTGTCCTGTGTTTGGTCCTATTCAATGTTTTCACTGATGACTTGGATAATAGAGTAGAGAGCATGCTTATAAAAATCTGTGGATGACATCAAGCTGGGAGGGGTTGCAAGCACTTTGGAAGACAGGATTAGAATTCAAAACAACCTTGACAAATTAGATGATTTGTCTGAAATCAACAAGATGAAATTCAATAAAGACAAGTGCAAAGTACTACACGTAGGAAAGAAAAACTAAATGCACAACTACAAAATGGGGGATAACTGGCTAGGAAAGGATTTAGGGGTTACACTGGGATCACAAATTGAATGTGACTCAACAATATGATGTAGCTGCAAAAAAGGTTTATATTCTGGGATGTATTAATAGGAGTGTTGCATCTAAATCATGGGAGTTAACTGTTCCGCTTGACTCAGCACTGGTGGGTCCTCAGCTGGAATACTGTGTCAGTTCTGGGCACCACACTTTAAGAAAGAAGTGGACAAACCAGAGTGTCTCCAGAGGAGAGTAACAAAAATGATAAAAGGTTTAGAAAATCTGACTATGAGGAAAGGTTTAAAAAACTGGACATGTTTAGTCTTGGGAAAAGAAGACTGGGGAGGGATTTGATCACCTTCAAATATCTTAAGGGCTGTTATAAAAAGAATGGTAAGAAGTTGGTAATCAATTGGTTTCCATGTTCACTGAAGTAATGGGCTTCAACTTCAGCAATGAAAGTTTATGTTAAATATTAGGAAAAAACTTTCTAACTGTAAGGGTAATTAAGTGCTAGAATAGGTTTTTAAGAACAGGTTGGACAAACACGTCACAGTGATGGTCTAGGTATACTTCATTCTATCTCAGCACAGGAGACTGAATACCTCTCAAGGTCCCTTCCAGCCCTACATTTCTACTATTCCACATAGTAATGAATACTCAATTACTAAAAATATTTACCAATGTCCTCACAAATGCATGATCATAAAAATCCAATATAAATGTTTTCTTACTTTTAACATTTTCCTTAGGCACTGGCTTTGAACAACAACAAAATATCTAAGATCCACCCAAAAGCCTTTCAATCAATAAAGAAGTTGCGACGGCTGTACTTGTCCCATAATCAGCTATCTGAGATCCCAACAAACCTGCCAAAATATTTAGCAGAGCTACGAATTCATGATAATAAGGTGAAGAAAATACCAAAGGAAGCATTTGAAGGAATGAAGGCTTTACATGTTTTGGGTAAGTCTGTCTTATGGGAACATTAAGATGACTGCATGTCACCAGTTGACAAGTCTATTTCAGAACTGCATTAAGCACAACTGGAGGGACATGAAGGGTAACAAGAAGGGCTTCTTCAGGTATGTTAGCAAAGGAAAGTGGTCAGGGAAAGTGTGGGTCCCTGACTAAATGGGGGAGGCAACCTAGTGACAGATGAGGTGGAAAAAGCTGAAATAATCAATGCTTTTTTTGCCTTGGTCTTCACAGACAAGGTCAGCTCATAAACTACTGTAATGGGCAGCACAGTCTGGGGAGGAGATGAGCAGCACACAGTGGTGAAAGAACAAGTTCAGGCCTATTTAGAAAAGCTGGACATGCACAAGTCCATGGGGCTGGAGGCAATGCATCCGAGGGTGCTTAGGGAGTTGGCTGATGTCCTTGCAGAGCCATTGGCCATTATCTTTGAAAACTTGTGGAGATCGGGGAAGGTCCCTGCACTTAGGATGGAAGAATCCCTTGCAGTGTTACAGGCTGGAGACCAACTGGCTATGCAGCAGTTCTGCCAAAAAGGACCTCAGGTTACAGTGGAGAAGAAGCTGGATGAGAGTCAGGAGTATGCCCTTGTTGCCAGTAAAGCTAACAGCATATTGGGCTGCATTAGTAGGAGCATTACCAACAGATAGAGGGAATTATTATTCTCCTCTATTTGGCACTAATGATGCCACATCTGGAATATTGCGTCTGGTTTTGGGCCCTCCCACTGCAGAAAGGATGTGGACAAATTGGAGAGTATCCAGTGAAGGGCAACGAAAAGCTGAGGGACCTGAGCTTATTTAGTCTGCAGAAGAGAAGAGTCAGGGGGGATTTGACAGCAGCCTTCAATTATCTTAAGGGAGTTCTGAAGAGGATGGAGCTAGGCTGTTCTCAGTGGTGGCAGATGACAGAGCAAGGGCCAGTGGGCTCAAGCTGCAGTGGGGAGGTCTAGATTGGATATTAGGAAAAACTTTTTCACTAGGAGGGTGGTGAAATACTGGAATGGGTCAGCTAGGCTGGGTTGACACTGACGGCAGCAAATTTGCTGCTGCCAGATCGATTTCTCTGGATTTTTTTTAAGGCCCAGTTTGACAAAGCCTTGGCTGGCATGATTTCGTTGGGGTTGGTCCTGCTCTGAGCAGAGGGCTGGACCATATGACCTCCTGAGGTCCCTTCCAACCCTAATCTTCTATGATTATGGTGAATGTGCTAATAAACAGAGTACAGACATCACAGCTATTCCACACAGAAGAGCATAAGAGTTCTGTATACAGTGTGAGTGCATGATTTGGTGCCAAACCTCTGTGGAAATATAGAAGCTTTATTAGCCAGTTTCACTAATAAAATGTTATTTTGCCAATTTTATTAACACAAATTGGTGAAAATCCTTAACTGCTGCATTTTCCTGAAAAACAGCTAAATTCAAAAATAAATGTATCTTCATTTGTGAGGCAGCTGGACAAAGCCTGGGTTCAGATACAAACGCAAGTAACTAGGCTCCCTCACAGCCCTGCTTCTTTACTTAATCTTTCTATGAAGAGTGATCACTGAATTCAAGATGACACATTTCATGTAGAACTGAGTATGATGCCATGAACACAGCATCATGGATTTCATCGCAAAAGAAAACAGAAAAACTAACTCAATTAAGAGGGGGGAAAAAGACTTGGATTAAAAAATGCAAATATCTGCAGTAGAAGCAAAGAATATATGGTTATTGGCAACTTTTGTTTCCTGTATGTAGTTTTCGTTCAAATTTTCCTTACATAGATGTTTCTCTTTAAAGATAGATATCTATTTTGTAGGAAATTTGACACACCATCATCAATTAAAGCAACTTTATGTGCTTTATATAACTGAAATTCAGATCTACCTAATTGTAGCTGCCTAGTGGGTCAGATTTTGGTAAATGCAGGTCAAATCATGCAATCCTTACTCAGACAAAGCTGTTAGAGACGCATACCTCACCAAAAGGCAAAGAGAGGCAGCATCCAGCTGCTCCTGCACAGCCAATCTGTGGCAGCCCCTAAAAACAGAAGCTACTTCAAAATTCCAATTACAATCTATGGTATTAGTGAGGATATTCCATGGAGCTCCAGAATGTTTTGCACTGTACACTGAGCAGAGTGTGGATTTGCCATTTAGAAAGAAGTATGCATAAACTGCATAATCCTAGGACAATCTCCTCTGAATTATAGCACAAAAGTTTTAAAACTCAGTCACGTAAACCAGGCTATTTTTTATGAAATTACCAAGACAGTCATAATGATTTTAAGAGAGGTAAAAGCAGAGTTGCTTTTAGTAAACCCTGAATAAGCATACAGACTAGAATTGGCGTGCAATATGTATTCATTTAACTATAAAATACTTGCTTTGGTAGAAATGAGTGCAAATCCTCTGGACAATGATGGAATAGAACCAGGTGCTTTTGAAGGAGTGACAGTCTATCACATCAGAATTGCAGAAGCTAAACTGACATCAGTTCCCAAAGGTAAGAGTTCTTTTTTGTACTAAGGATATGCCAGAATAATTTATCAGACTTTCAGATGTGTGCTATATACAACCAGAACCTGACCTCATACTTTTTTTTTTTGAATTTCTGTAGTATGACATCACAATATTCAAAATAATTATTTTAATCCAATAGGTTCTAAACTTTGTTCCTTTCTTTCCACTCCCTCAGAAGCAACCCTCCATCCTTCCCATCTCCCTTTTTCATCCTTGGCATGCTATTACTGGTCAATGCTCTCTCGTTCTCAGTGGCTGGGGAGATTCACTTCTTCCCCTGTCCCCTTCTGCCCAGATGGTACATGCCACCTTCATTAAGGTCAAGAAGTATAATAGGGAACCAACAGCAAGGAGGGGGCAACTCAGCCTAGCCCAGAGAACAAGCCTCTTAACAAACTGCAACTCCTTTAATTCTCATCTGGCAGCCTCTCTCAAACACTTAAGAAAACGTAGTTACTTACCAGTAACTGTTGTTCTTCGAGATGTGTTGCTCAGATCCATTCCACACCCACCCTCCGTCCCCGCTGTCGGAGTCGGCAGAAAGAAGGGACTGAGGAGGGGAGGGGCCGGCAGCGCCCTATATACCGCCGCATGAGGGCGGGACTCCAGGGGGCGCTGGAGCCGGCCCCTACAGGGGGCTGCTAGGGAAAAGTTCTCCGGAGAGCCGTGCACGAGGGCGCGCACACACCTAAGTGGAATGGATCTGAGCAACACATCTCGAAGAACAACAGTTACTGGTAAGTAACTACATTTTCTCCTTCGAGTGGTTGCTCAGATGCATTCCACTTAGGTGATTCCCGAGCCATACCTTGGAGGTGGGTAGGAGTCAACGGCGAGCTGTCCTCAGCACAGCCCTGCCGAAACTCATGCCCTCCCTCGTCCGCCAGCGCAGTGCGACATGAAAGTGCACTGGCGACCCGGCGGTGGCTTTGCAGACGTTGTGCAAAGGTGCCCACTACGGGTGTGGCCCGGCACTGGTTGAGGGCACTGTGATGACCTCTGAAAGTTGTGCTTTTCAGCAGCACCGAGCAGTACTTGATGCGTGTGGTAGTCCGCGGGGAGACACGCTGGTGACCTTTCCACCTGGATTACTGCTGTAACCAGAGATTCGCTTCCTGGCGCAGCCATGTAAGCCCCATACAAAAGGATGGGCTCATTACGTTTCAGTGAATGTGATCTCCTCACCTCCTTCCCGCCATATGGTTTGGAAAACATGGGGAGGAAATTTATCTTGATTACCATGAAAGATAGGAACCCATTCCGGGTAGAGAAGCCAGATGTTGGCGAAGTTGGACCTTGTCCTTATAGACTACTGTCTAGGGAAGCTCCAAGGTCCCGGCCTTAGCGCCGGAGGAGCTTCTTGCTGAAATAGTAGCCCCCCGGGGGGGGGGCTACCTTCTGCGAAAGCATGAGCTGGGGCATAGAGACGTGAGGACCAAAGGGAGCCCCCGAGCATGTCGAGAAGGCCAGGTCGGGATCCCGACGAGGCACCGGGTCGCGTGCCTGCAGATAAAACTCACTGCCCTGGTGAGGCAAGTAGCTGATCTGGGGGAGCCAGAACAGGTGCATCCCTTCGAGTAGGTGAAGGGAGGCCAAAACGCGCGACCCGTAAATCTTCAATGTGGACCAGGACTAGGCCTTGGGCTTTAGCTGGAGCAGATACTCCAGGATTGCCTGTGCCAGCAAGATTCTTGGCAGGCTACCCCAGAACTCTGTCCACAAGGTGGACCATGTTTACTTAACCCGATACGCAACCTGTGCGGAGGGTTCCTGCTGCCTAGCAGGGCTCGCTGTGCCTGCACCAAGCAGGCCCTCCCTCCTTCTGTCAGCAGGTCCAGGTGCAGCAGGTACCCCAGGTCCTGGGGGAACTATATGTCGGGGCGACCGGACGGTCCAGCAACATGCTGAACCAGTCCCGTGTTGATTAGGCTGGAGCAATCAGTAAGACGTCCGCCCCGACTTACCTTACCTGCACAGTCGGACACCGGGTCCGGACAGAGTGGGAGGAGACGCGCACTTGAGAGAGTCACATTTAGTCGATGAGGGGTGATTTGGAATCGACCCAGCCTCGCTACCCTGGGGCGAGCAGAGCCTTGGACACCCTGTGTCCCAGACCAATGCGACAAGGCCCAGTTGGAGAATACCCCACTTGGGGAGAAACACCGGCATGATCTACGGATGTCACAGCGGGAAAAGAGAACCTGCTGAGGCAATTCCCCTTGTCGCTCCTGTTCCCCGGGAGGTGAGAGGCAGTTAAGCGGAGAACATGCCTCACCGCGAAAACCAACGGACGGGGGGCTTTCTGCAGAGGATTGGGGAGTGTGCTCCTCCCCTCCTTTGCGCTGATGTGCCGGCGGCTATACCTTGACCGACGGAACCAGTCCCTGAACAGGATGCCACGCAAGACCTTCACCAGTGCAGGGAGGCTCGCACGGGTAGGGAATCCATTGGGTGGCTGTTCGGTGCCTGTAACAAGGCCACCCACCCTTGAAGCAATCTGTGTCCCAGGCGGCCCAGTGTTGCCACGCATGTGCAAGCCGCCAAGTGACCTAATAACTGCAGGCAGTGTCCTAGATGCTGTCGTGGACATTGTTGCAGCTGGAAACCGGCATGGACCATGACCCCGAAACTCGTGCGGGGGTAGGAAGGCTCTGGCCTGGGAAGCGCTCGCTAATGTGTAATGCAGCCTGCTGCACGTGGAGCAGGGGGAAGAGCAGGCCCCACGGTCCCCCACACTTAGGACCGGGATCTGTCCCAGGCCATCAAGACAATGCAGCCAGGGAATATCCGCATACGCTATGACTCAGGTGGGCGGCCCCCACGACTCTGCGTCTGCTGGTCACAGGTAGACATGAACTAAGAGCAGCCAGAAGCCCCCATTCCTGTCCCTACATACAAAGGATTAGAAGGCCTTGGCATGTGGAGCCTCAGAGAGCTGAGTGCAGTCCCAGAGTCCCTCAGACCATGGAGCTTCACAGTGGTCTGACCAGAAGGAAGACCAACCCATCGGAGGGGAAGCCCTGAACGATCACTGCCTCTCCTGGGACAGGCCCAAGGATTGCAGCCAGGAACGCCTCGTCGTGGCAATGGTGGAGGCTATGATCTCAGCTGCTGAATCAGCAGTATTTCTGAGCATCTAGGGTGCTGCTCCAGCACCACGAATCTCCCATCCAGGACAGTGGTGAAACCTGTGCCCTGCAATTCGTAACCACCCCAGAGGACTGAAGGTCGGTACACCTGACCTACAGGGCTGTCACGGACAATGAGCTGGGACACAGCACCCTGAATCCAGGGGCCGGGTCTTGAGTAATCAATAGCCTGGCCTTCCGGTCGGGAGATAACACTTCCCCCTGCCATCTTTGACGTAGAGGCGACGAATGGGGGAGGGGGGGGGTGTTCGATAGGGCCTCTTCGCCTCAAGGGCCCAATCGTGGACCCGTAGGGCCACCCACATCAGAGCTGCCACCACGAACCCACTGAAGAAGGCAATCTTGGCCTTCAGTGAGAGGTCACCTTCCTGAGCAGCTCCCAATGCGCCTGAAAACCTTCCAGCGGCGCCACGGGACCCCAGAAGACTGCCCTCCTGGGCAGGATGAGGGGAACTGCCACGGGACATCCCACGGGTGGTCACACCAAAGGAGTGCGCCGTGGTGGGTCTCTCCATGGGACCTGACTCCCTATCCAAAGAGCAGAGACCTTGTCCCGAACCGTAACAGTGCAGACCGCACTCCACTGCACGAGACAGGCAGCCCCAGTCCCAACTGGATGGCCATGGGGGCCCACAAGGCTGCCATTGCCACTGGGGCCAATGCAGGCTGACCGTGCCCCCACTGTGGGAACCCGGGCCACCCCACCTGTGGGCCCTGGCTGTCCCGCATCGCGGGTGCCGTACCTCGCCAGGGGTGTTCCCCCGCCTCCCACGGCGTGGAGGACAGCGAGGACCGCCTCCCCTGCCCCAAGCGGTGCGGATGGGAGACGTGTTTTGGGGAGCTCCTGGCACTGACGTGCTGCCCTGCACCGAGGGCCCCGCAGTGTCGCTCACCCCTTGGTGATCGGGTCCAGCGTCGCCCCGATCCCCGCAGTGCTGAGCCTGCCACGAGCACCCTTGGCTGTGGTCTTTGCTTAGCAACCGGGGTCCGCACCCCCTCTGCGTGGGTGGACCCCACTTTGCTGAGGAGGGAACCCCCAGCACCCCCAGGCCCCACGCCCGTCCCAGGGGAGGGTGGGGGGAAAGATGTTTCTGAGCTGAGCCCTGCAGAGGCACAGGCATCTCTTTTTTTTTTTTTTTTTTTTGCAGCTGCTGCTGCCGGCTTCTCTCCTCACTCCCTGCTGTCACTCGGCAGCAGGAGGAGGGGACCCACAGCCCCGCCTTCAGCGGAGCAGCACTGGGACCCACACCGCACCTGGAGGGCGGGGGGGGGAAGGAGGGGAGGGGAGAAACACCCGACCCCTGCCGCAGCATCAGGTCTCGCTCCGCTGTCAGGGAGGAGCCGACCCCGTAGCCTGGAGCACCGCAGCGGCTCCTGCCCCGATGCTGCCTCCCGGTGCCGGGGAAGGGGACCTCGCCGCGCAGCCCCCAGTGGAGCGGCAGCGGATCCGCGCTGTGCCCCAGAGTGGGGCGATCCCTCCTGGGGCTGGGAGCTCTGGAGGCACCGGGTGTCGCCCCCCCGGTGCCAGCAGGAGAGACCCAAAACACAGTCTCTGTTGCATCGGCACCGGGACCCGTGCCGGGTCTCGGTGCCGGGGGAGGGGTGACCCTCCAACAGCTGAAGCTGCCCTGGGTCCCGCGCCCCACCTCAGAGCGGGGGCGGGCCCTTCAGCAGGGGTCCAGCAGCAGCACCGGGACCCGCGCCGGGTCTCGGTGCCTGAGAGGGGGCGACCCCGCAGCCCCACGTCCTGTAGGCGGGTCCCGCCCCGTGCCTCAAGAGGGGGGGCGGACCCTTCGGTGCCGAGACCAGCACGGCACCGGGTCTCGCGCTGCATCCAGGAGCGGAGGCGGACTTGAGGGGGGGCGGCACCGGGTCCTGCAGGGGCCGACCCTTCGGTGCTGACACCAGCCACGGCACCGGGTCTCGCACTGCCCCACGGAGCAGGAGCCTCGGTGCTGGGCGAGAGGGGGGGGGGCACGGCACCGGGTCCTGCAGGGGCCGCCCCTTCGGTGCCGGGACCAGCAACGGCACCAGGTCTTGTGCCGGGAGAGGAGAGGGGGGGCACGGCACCGGGTCCCGCCGGGGCCAACCCCTCGGTGCCGAGACGTTCCGACGGCAGCCAGGAGTCCTCCCTGGTGCCAAGTCCTCTCCTCGGTGCCGAGGACTTACCTTCGGCTCCGGGTGCTCCACGGCAACCGAGGTCCTGCTAGCGACTGCTCGGTGCCGGGCCCGTCCTGGGGGAGCGCCTCGCTCACCCCCATGCCGTCCAGTGGGAGATCGCTTCCCCGTACCGGGGGTCTCCACCGCTCTTCGGGGGGACCCAACGCGGGCTTGCCCCGGGGCACCATCCCCTTCTCCCTCGGCGGAGGGAGGGGGGGGGAACGGAGGGGGCGTGAGCAGGCCGACAAGGCTCTGCTGCCACAGAACCTCCGGTGCCGACGGCGTTGGCAGGGGCACTCTCCCACTCCAGGAGTCGGGATTGGCACCCTGCATGGGGATGCAGGC
>ML677085.1:7926419-8179864 GCA_007922155.1 Mesoclemmys tuberculata
CCGGAGAGGACTCGACGGGCCGTGGCTGGTGCATCCCCGCCCTCGACCCTGCCCGTACCCACGGTGCAGGGGAGTGTCCGCGCTCCATGCGCACCTCTTCTGTTCGGCGCCAGGAGCGCTGCTCGGTGCCGAGTCAGCCTGGCACCGGCAGGGAACGGCTGGACGGTGCCGCTTCCCTTCCCCCCCCACGCTCCCAATGGAGGAGGGGGGGAGGGGCGTGTCCTAAACCCATGTGGCCGAGGCCTTCCTGCAGCCAGCACAGGGTTTGAATCGCAGCGAGCCCGGCATAGCCGGGTCGCCTAGAGCCCGAAGGCTCTCCTATCTAACTAAAGACCTTAACTAACTATAACTAACTCAGTTCAGGGTGAACTGCTAACTAACTACTCACTTTACAGGAAAGAAAAACCCTGTGGAGAGCAGGGGTTGTTCTCAACCGGCCGTCACGGGCGGAAAGAAGGAACTGAGGAGGGGAGGGGCCGGCAGCACCCTATATACCGCCGCATGAGGGCGGGACTCCAGGGGGCGCTGGAGCCGGCCCCTACAGGGGGCTGCTAGGGAAAAGTTCTCCGGAGAGCCGTGCACGAGGGCGCGCACACACCTAAGTGGAATGCATCTGAGCAACCACTCGAAGGAGAACCATACATGTCTAAAAATACCTGGGAATTAGCCAGTGTCATAAGGAATAGAAAATATTGCTGGCTTCTTTCCAGAGCTTAGCATAAAATCTTTCACTTTTCTGTAACTTTAATTTCTGTGTAAAAGACTTCTCAGAAGTCCTTTACAACAGAACAAATCCAATACACTTTTGGCTCACAATACAGTCATTGACATAGCAGACCACAGCTTTTATTAGGTTTGGCAGATTAAATTCAAAAGATGACTGTTGTGGCTGAGTGGTCCTAAATAAATATAACAAAGTTTGAAACATCACCTCAGATTAAAAGAAGTCCACTGATTTGCCAAAAACATGGCGTTGTAATGCATAAAACAATAGCTCCATAGCAGATCAGTCAATCAATAGCCAAAACCTTACAGGTGGGTTGTTGCAAACATACTGTATTGTGGTAGAAGCACAGCACTCGTCTTTACCTGTCAGCCAACATAATGCTGAATGGACAGAGAGCAGGCATCTCCTGAATTTCAATGCCATGACTCCACAAAAAACCTAAACTACTGGGCAAAGTGGAAGAGCAGTGCAATACTGTATAGTACAACATTAATTCACTTATCTGTGATGGCAATTATCTTAGAAGCCAGGACTTGTTACCAATGGATCATCCATCTTGAAAAACTGTGCGTTTTTACACAGCTGTATATACATAAGCGCTGGGACTAAAGGTGATGGGATTGCTCCTGCAGCCTCTGGCTACAAGTGGTTTCCATTATATACAAGATTTATAGATTGGTTCAATAACTCAGCACCTGTACTATACAAATTGTTCCAGCACCCCGGTGTATACACTGTTTTTGAAAAAGCTGATACACAATAAATATTTGCAGAACACTGAAAGAAACCTAATATTTAATTTTAAATATATGATAATTTTAGGACAGAAACCCACACAATATTCTTTAAAACTACTTTGTGTATTTCATTATTCCTCAACATAAAATCCATTCTTATAATACAATATCACTACTCTAATGAAAATTTCTCTCATCAGAAGAGACTGAATATTCTACTAGCTGTGGGGACCTTGAAGCTAAATTTTGCACAAAAACCATATAAAATGGTTCACCCAGTTATTCTTGTGGGACCCCGTTAGGACACAAAGTCTAAGATCTGAAGCAAAAACAGCACTGCATAGTAAATGTACAACCAGTGTTGGAAACTGTTAACAAATTTACCATAAATATGGGAAGATATTCCCTAAACCTGTTTTTTTTTAAAAGGATCCTTGGCTTGGCATATAAAATGTCTTTTCAGGTAAAATATTCAAATAATTTCAAAACTAGAACTTTCAAAAACACATTAAATATAAGCTTCATAGACATACATCTTTGCAGTTAATTCCATAACTCAGAGATCAGCAGTAAATTTAAGTAACCATAAGCTGGAAAATGTGAGGCAAATCAGCATGCAGAAAGAGTCTATGAAGTGTTCTATTTTCCTTTGGTATTCCCACATCAAGTAATGCCAAAACAAACCACTATGAAAACTTGCATAATGTTTTCCTAGGTCACAGTAGAGCAACCTGGATCATCATTGCTAAAACTATTAAGTCAGTACATAGAAACTAAAAGCAGTGATTGCCTTCCACCACTCTCATTTAATAAAGCACACTGCTTGCCATCTTCTGGCTTATTCGCAGAGCTCAGAGCCACCAGTTCTGACGTAGGGGTGAGTTCTTTGCTTTAAATTGTAAAAGCATTCTCAATACTGGCATGCAAAAGAGAATACCAAGTAAACCACTTTGCGGACAGGTTTCCAAAAGAGCTATCTTGCCAGAAAATAACCATAACATTGTAAGTGCTATATCCTTTGGAAAAAAATAAGAGCCCACAAGCAATAACTGTCATAAGTTGACAAAAGAAGAATGATTTTGCCCACAAACAGCTGAAAAAACTGAACATAATGATGTCTCATTTATATGTTCTTCAAGTACCAAATAGTAGTAAATAAAAGCCATTAAAAAGAAA
Source organism: Mesoclemmys tuberculata (assembly GCA_007922155.1). Taxonomy (NCBI): domain Eukaryota; kingdom Metazoa; phylum Chordata; order Testudines; family Chelidae; genus Mesoclemmys; species Mesoclemmys tuberculata. The sequence continues at coordinate 7,929,060 of ML677085.1, forward strand.
GTTAGTGAAGTTTATAAAACTTAACTTTTAAGATCCATACTTGTTTACAGGCCCATTCCCACCTATCTTTAGCCAGCTCTAAAGTGTCCTTCATAAAAAGAGCTGGATTTTTTGCTCATGACCCTTGAAGAAGGTTTCATTTGAAGCATTCAGGACCCAGAAGTGACTAGTGGAAATTCAGTGATTAGAAGGATCTATTTCTAGTCAGTCACCTACAAAGAATCTTAGCCTTGGTTCAATCCACAAACTTTTCCCACCAGGAAGAAGAGATCCATAGTACCTAGGGCAGTGGCTCCCAAACTTTTCTCTGCCATGGCACACCTTGATACCATTTAATTATTTTGAGGCACACCACCATATAGTCTCCAAATGAACTCATGGATATTCATGAGCCAACTCAGAAATTCCGTGGCACACCTGCTCAGGCCTGACGGCACACCAGTGTGCCGTGGCACACTGGTTGGGAAACACTGACCTAGGGGAACTATATTTCATTAAGTGAAAACTGACATAGATACTTTGTCAGCCTGTATGAAAAAAAGAGTTCTTTTCTTTATTATTCCATTTCCAGGTATCCCACATCATGATCAGCTTTTCAAGACTATAGTAACACTTCCTTTCCATTCAAATTTTAATCTTTTTTTGTTAACAGATATGTTTCCTCAGGAAGTTGAAGCATTAAGAATCCAACCTTTTGATTCCAGGGGAAGGGCAATTATTGGATATGATTCCTCTTGATCATGCCTCTTTGTGAGCACTTAACTGTTCACATAGGCAAAATAGAAACTCCTCCAAAACTACTGTTTTGAAAATCCTCCTCAAAACCTTGCTATATCATTTAGGCCTAAGTTTAGGATTATGAGTAAAATGTGATCTTGCACCTTGTGCCTAATAAAACATTTAAGTCATGATATGCATGATTCTCCATTGGCTCACAGACAAGGTTATTCCCAAACCTGAACAGCAGCACAATCTAGTACCATCTATAGGCCTGATTCATTCACCCTTATTTACAAGTAGACGCATGGATTTCAGTGAGACTGTTCATGGAGCAAAGTATTACTCAATATGAGGAGAAGTGGCAGAGTTTGATCATATAATTAAAATCCAACTAGAATGATTAAAAAGAAAGACACCAAAAATCTAAAGGTATTTGGGCAATATACTTGTAAAAAAAATTCTAGTCAAACTGCCAGAATATTTAACTAAACTAGGGTAAAATAAAGCCAGGAATTACTTTTTAAAAACAGATTTAATGAATAATTAGTCAAAGACCAAACCCTATCAATTTAAATTACAAATGAGGAAGTCTAGAAAAATCAAACATAACATACATTTATATTTACTGGATATTTTTTGATACAGACATCAAACTGGTCCTATTCAACACCTTCTCAACTGTCCCCAAAATGAAAAAGGGAAGGAGTTGTTGAGTATGTAATATATATATATAAATATAAATATTTTAACCAATTAAATTACACTGATATTTCTTTCCTTTAGGACTACCATCGTCTTTACTAGAGCTTCATCTAGATGACAACAAAATTATATCAGTTGAACTTGAGGATTTTATTCGGTATAAAGATCTTCAAAGGTAAAACGTAATATGCAGAATGTTTCCTCCAAGAAGCACATCTTGGAGGAATGTCAAAATTTCCTCCAACAATTTAGATAACCATTTTTGGGGTAGGGTGCAGTGTGGTGAAATAGCTTAAAACATTAATTTTGTTACTATATTAGAACAATGATGTCCAACCTGTGGCCCTGAGCACTCTTCAGTGTGGTTGTTGAGGGAAAATATGATAAGAAGAAAATTTGCATTTGCCACCTTTTGGAGTCCTGGAGTATTGCATGGTACACCAGTCTGTCTTCACAGAGTGCCTATAAGCATGCCAGGTGATACCAGGTTCAGACAAGTACTCTTAAGTGCTTCAGGTGCTCAGGCTCTAAATATCCGGTGGGTTCAGTCTACTCCACCAACTCCCTTCAAACCCCCTCCTCCCAGATCCCAACATACTCTGCCTCCATGATCACTCCTCCCAACTGTCCTCCTAACTGACACACAATTTTCTTCTGCTGGACACCTATTGCACTCTTGAGCAAGGTCAGGCAAAAGCAGCAGCAGACTCAACATATTGCTCTTTACTAATGCATTTCTGCTCAGCAGATTCATCATCATATGTTTCCTAGTACTTTTCTTTGCCCCCTCAGTAGGGGTGGGAGAGTGAAGAGTAAAGCAGTCTCTGAGCTTCTGTTCCTTTAAGTGGTAGGGGAAAAGATACTGAGAAAGTGGAGGGCTGCCTGAAGTCATGTAGTTCTTCACAAGGGGGCAAAAGGGGAAATAGCAATAGGTAGTGTAGGAGGAACTAGGGCAAACAGCAGAGATTGCATGGAAAAAGGGCAGAAGTGGTCACAAAAAAGACAGAGAGGGTAGTACCAATTGATTTTAGGGGTTGGACACCTGCACTGAAATTAAATTTGAGAGGTTTGTGGATCATGAGTAACCACTTGATTTCAAAAAAGGGAGAATATTCTTTAAGGAGGGGATGGTCACTGGGAAACAAGGCAGAAGGGAGGAGTTCTGATAAGGGTGTATTACTGAAGAGCATGGCAGGAAGGATGAAGAGTTTTAAGGACCCAAGTATGCTCCTGAGAACACTGTGGTTGGAGGGAGATATGGACTAAGTTCCTGGGGCCTGGCTGGACAGAGGTTAGTTTGTTCCTGGGGAAGAAACATGTTTCCTTCAAAAACTGGGGCCAACAACAGTGATTTAACATGGTATAAGATTGAGGAAGAAGGCAGAAATGGGTTTGTTTTTGAGAAATGGAGACTCTAAAAATAGGAGAGTCCCTCTTCAAGGCCAAGCTGGTGTTCTGAAAAAGTGGCGGAGTTGCTTTGAACCTAAAATTTGCTATTAGAAATCTGAGTTGGGAGCTGCTTGCAGGCTTCCAATTCAGTATAAGAAACTAGAAAGGAGAAGAGTGAAGAGAGGGGAAAATGGGAGTTTTACATCATCCTTCCCTTCCTTAATTTTATCCCCTTAACGTTTTGAAATAATGTTTTTAGCACTGAGGCTAGTCACTGCCTTAGACTAAGTTAAAGTGTGAGTGACAATTTATGTGAAGAGAAAATGTGGAAGTAGAAAATAAAAGTGAGGTACAGTAACTACCTCTCAGAACTTTGGGGATGGGAAGGGATACACTAAGCTATAAATGAATAAATTTGTCTCTTTGAAAATTTTACTTTTTCATGCTATTGTTTATATATTCTAACAATACAAAAATATTGCTTTTCATTGTGCATCAATGTATTGACTGATATACTACTTGTTTAAAGAATAAGATTTATTTACACAAACACTGCTAATATTTTTTTGGTTTTAATGTTTGCTCCTGATAGAATAACTATTGCATGACAACTGGATAATTATCATACAATTGATCAAATATTACCCTTCTAGTGGAGTTAAACTGGGCAAATATTCTGTTCCAGATTAGTCCCATAGGCCAAAGCTGATTTATTTTGTATCAAAATTAAGATTTTTTCTTTTTCTGATTTTAGTTTTCCCATGTAAACTCCTATGTGCAAAGTCTGATTGAAAAGGATGCTCAGCAATGCTTTTATAAATCTCCATGCATCAGCAGTTAAGTTTTCTTGTTTTATTTCTAGGCTGGGACTGGGCAACAATAAAATCAAAGATGTGGAAAATGGAAGTTTTTCCAGTATACCAAAAGTACGAGAAATACATCTAGAAAACAACAAACTGAAAAAGGTTCCTCCTGGACTACCTGATCTGAAATATCTGCAGGTAAAAGACTACTCTTAGGCTGGGCCTACGCTGACAGCAGCAAATTTGCTGCCGTCAGATCGATTGCTCTGGATCGACTGAGCGGTCTGTGTAGACCCGCTCAGTCGATCCAGCAAGCGACGCAGGAAAACCATCCCAGTAAGTGGCGTAGCGCTGCATCAAAGGCAACGCTGTTCCCTTTGACGCAGTGCAGTGTAAAAGGCGTGCAGAGCAGACGCCGTGAAGTCGATGGGAGATACGCAAGTGATGTATGTCTCTTGCGTATCTCCCGTCAACTGCCGCCGAATCCCAAAGGTAAGGATAGACCAGGCCTTAGTGGATAGTTTATTTTTGTTTTGTTTTGTTATACTGCTTAGGGAACAATACGGCACACAATTACTCTAACAATTAGTATCTTGGCTACTGTTCTTACAACAGAAAAATGGGAAATAATGTCTGTGTTTGAAGGGATAACCAAGTGCAAGTACCAGAATCATTCAACACAAGCAATTCTCTGAAAAAACAGCCCAAATGTATTTTGTGTAGTAAAGTAAAATCTCAGAAGCCAATTGAGCACTGGAACACCAAAACTGGGCAAACAGGAAATAAGTAAATTTTTAACAGAGTCTTGTACACGGACATGGGCTGGGACTGAAATATTTTCATACCCATGTTGAAAAGCATTTATCTCCAAACCTATAAATTTATGAGCTTACCTATTAAAATCAAGTCAAAACTGAAGTGCAGTGGAGGAAAGAAAGGTAAAATGAATAATGCAGATTTAAGGTTTGGTATTTAGGAACATGCCAAAGTTCAGAATCCAAAATGCTTTTATTTACAATACAATACGAGAAGAAAGGCAAGATGGTAATCAGAATAATGTAACTTTAAGGTCTAATACTTCACAATCTGCTATGTCTATGATTTTATTCTACTGCAAAGCCAATAATCTAAGCTTCCCAACAGTACACAGTGTTTGTTTCTAGCCCTAATAGCTAACATGACATATTAGACTGTAAAATAATCACTAGAATTATTTTTTTTAAATCATCCCAGTGAAATCTGGTAAGTCAGATACCTCAGATCACTGATATTTTTGTTTCCCTTTCTTAAGGTTGTGTTTAACTTAAGCATGTTCACCAGGAACTTGGAAGGGGGGGAGGGGAACAGAAATGAGCCAAATCTGGTCATCAGGCAAAACATTTAGAGTAGTGTGTCATATGGTGTAAATGTACTGCTTTTAGTATACACATACACACACAGTACAGGGGAATGCCAGGTCCAGTCTAATTAGGGTGGAGAAACCTATTCAATATAAACAATGACTCTCCTAAGTGCTCTAAAAGCTACATGCTTACTAGGATTGTTTGCAATTTGGTGTGCCTCATGAGGGTCTGGGTAGGGCTAATGATCCAAATTTGGGGCCATTTGACCAAGGAGTTCATGAGATAAAGCCCTCCCCTGACTCCCACCCAAAAATAGCATTTCTTAAGCCTCACAGATTCAACTAACTTTTTTGAGCACACTGGTGGTCAAGCCCTGGGTCAGATCATTCTCCAAAGTGTCTCAATCACTGGATATTTACTCTAGCAAGTGGCTCCCACTACTTCTCTGGGGAAGCAATACTGATGGGCTTGAGCCTAATTCTCATGATTCATGAGCCTAACTCAAACTGATTACACTGTGCATGTGCAGACGGAATATGTAAGAAGGTTTCTGGTGAAACACTTTCAACAAGACCATGGTGGCTCAGGGGGACATGTTATGGCAGTTGCACCTGAGTTACATCCAGGCACTGTAATTTCAAACCATACCCTTGGCAGAAACCTGAAAATGAAATGAACATGTTGCAAGTCATTTTTTATTCTTTTTTATTTTTGGGGAAATGTAATCTGAACACAGAAGATACTTCAACAGCACCCAAACTATGTTTGACAAGAAGTACATGTGAATGCTTTCTGGAAGAGGAGGAGGAGACAGGGAGAGAATGGGTTGGGGTTGCAGTGAGGGAAGAAGGATTATGGGGGTGGGAGCTAACTGGAGATAGGTGGTAGGGGGATTGGGATACTTGTGAGCCCAACATTTTCCCCCCATGTGTGTGCTAGGCTCTGTATGGGCCCTGCCCCCATGTGTGTCTGAACCCCTTTTCCTGCTCCCTGTTGGGATATGAGGGGTGTGCCCTTCTGGGGCAGGGCTGAATCCCTTTCCCTCCTCTCTGTGCATGTGCTGGGATCTACCCCTCTTCTTCTTCCCCACATGAGCTGGAATCTGGGCAGCCTAGCTTGAGGGTGGGGGCTTAATGGATGGATCATGGGCATGGCTAAGTAATCCTGGCCAAGGTAGGGACAGGGAGTCTGGCTGAGGGCCTCGTTATTGGGGCTCAGGACCTGGCAAGGTGTACAGCTCAGGCTACAACACCAAGGCAGCATGCAATCCTCCAATAGGCTTCTGCTCTTGATATGTGTACATGCAGCACTCATAAGAGAATGTCAGTATTATATTTACTAGGAGGTTTATAATTACTTGCCCCCTGTCCCTTTACGGTTGTGCCCTGACCCTTTCAAGATTTGGAGGTCTGCTGAAAATGATTTCACTTGACAATTACCTGTTCTATTAATTCCCCTGAAGCATCTGGCATTGGCCACTGTTAGAAGACAGGATACTGGGCTAGATGGACCACTGGTCTGACCCAGTATGAACATTCTTATGAAGAGGTAAAAGGAAAAGAGAGTGGGGACATAAAGTGGTTGTAGGAAAGTTGTTGGAGTGCTCTAGTGAGACTGAGCTCCTGTGGGCATTGGGCAAGCAGAATTTGTTTGTTTTTTTGGATATTAACTTTAGCAAACCCCAGTTTTAAAATCATCCTTGATTTGTGAATGTAACATATGCGAAAGCAGAGCAACTTTTTATGTGCTTATGACTTCTAAAGTACCAATGACTTACTGGGATGGGAAGGGGAGGGTGAGCTGGATATGTTGGGCAAGAGGCTACATTGAAGGAAATGGTGGTGGAGTGGAGAAGGAGAAATACCAGCCTTCTCTCACATGCTTAAAGTTACAACAACTACTATGTAATAAAAATACCAATGTTTTGGTTGTGATTTTTCTCACTGACCCTCTCATCAACTACACATACTCCAAACTTTTCAAAGTATGACCAATATTCCCATTCTACTATACAGAAGGGAGGAGGAACAGTTAGGAATCACATAGCAACCTTGCAGCCTAGTGGAGAGACCACTGGACTAAGAATATTTCTGGCTTTGCCAGAGGCCTGCTGGATGATCTAAGCAAGTCACAACCTCTCTCTGTCTCAGTTTCCCCATCTGTAAAATGAGGATAATTATGTATAGTGTGTTATTTAAGAGTTCGGTATAGTTCCATATCAGCTGTAAATATACATGATACAACCACATAAATGACCGCTAACTACTAACACAAACATTTCTCTCTCTCTTAAAAAGCTAGGAAAATCACTGACAAGAAATTTAATGCACAGTTAAGGTTCCCTTGCAATATTTCATGCTCTTCCAGAACGTCGAGTTTAGTGACAAACAAACCTCTGAAAACCAGGAAATGAAGAGTAAAGGTATTTCAAACAAACTTCTGAAAACCAGAAGATACAGGCCAGGTCTCCACTTACCCTCAAATTCAGCGGCAGTTGAAGGGAGTTACGTAAGAGTTACGCAAGGAGCTACACAGAGTAGCTTGTGTAACTCCTGTCGACTTCGTAACTCCTCTTCTACGTGACGTCTTTGCTGCACTGCACCATTTGAGGGGATGATTTTAATGCGTCGACTTCTGAATCAATTGAGTGGGTCTTCATTGACCGCTCAATTGATCTGACAGCGGCGAATTTGCCACCATCAGTGAAGGCGTACCCTTCAAGGACATACCAACGCTACCCGAACCCTGACCTCTTTGATCCAATATGCACATAACGCACTCTGCCTTTGCAGAGAGTAGGGTACATGACATGACAAATGTAGCACAGAGGCTAATGCAAAACTTGGGTTTAGGTGAGCTGAACTATGTTCATTCCACACACACACACACACACACACACACTGACCCTACTCTCCAGAAAACCCACCCACACTTGATACATTCTACAATCCCCTTACTCCTTTTTTACAATCCTTTTGCTCTCATCCAAAGGATTCCATCTAACACTATACTTTCACTTACCCATCATTAAACCCACAGACAACTCTCCTATCATACATAACTGCTGACAACCCCCATGGTAAGACTCCTGTATACCACTATTAACACAACCTACAGAACTCGATTTTGAAATAGAGAATACCAAATCCCTTAGTATATATATTGACCTCTTTCATTTCATTGCACAAATGGGAAGGTGCCCCTCAGAACACAAAGAGGACCAGAGCTCTCTCAGATCTCCTCATACATAATAATGGCAGCTCAATTAAGCTGCTCCAGTTAAATCCTCCACTATTCAATACAGCTAACACAGTGAAGGCAGCTAGACTGCATGCAGATAACTATGGCTATTACCAGTCCCATAAGGGCAGAGTTAAGGTTGCATCTGTGTGCATCTTAACTCTGTATTTCCTGGCTGTCAGAAATATATGGTTGAAATAACTTTTCATAGATCCTTAGATTCTACGGCCAGAAAGGACCACTGTGATCATGTAGTCTGATCTCCTGTATAACATAGGCCATCGAACTTCCCCAAAATAATTTCTAGATCATATCTTTTAGAAAAACAGCTAGTCTTGATTTAAAAACTGTCAGTGATCCATGACAACCCTTGGTAAATTGTTACAATGGTTAATTATTCTCATTGTTAAAAATGTACATCTTATTTCCAGTCTTAATTTGTTTAGCTTCTGCTTCCACTGAATCATGTTATACTTTTCTCTGCTAAATTGAAAATCCCATTTTAAAATATTTGTTCCCCAAGTAGGTTCGTGTAGACAGTAATCAAGTCACCCCTTAACATTCTGTCACTGCCTCTTGGGTTTGTCTCTCAAGGAGTCTCAGCTTCTCCTGACACCCTTTAGTTTGCTCTTAGTCAGGTTGGTTCTTGGACTCTCACCTCCAATTAAGCCTGTTAACCCTCACTTTTTGGGCTTGTAGTCTCCTTCAGTCTCCTGGCAGTTTTCTTGGAGGCAGTCTGGTGCAGAGCTATTACCGCTTTGCTTTGCTGTCCCAGACCTTTCTGCCTCCTTTTCCTTATCTGTACTCTCCCCTTTATAGCAGGCCTTGTTTCCTCTATTGGTTGCAGCTGTGGTTGCCTGCCTCCATGATATGCAGTTCTAACAGCCGCATGGAGTTATCATCAAGCTGCTTGTTTGTAAACTGCCTTCCCATCCCACTCCGTCTATGCTCAGGACGGGGTTTATAGACCGTATTTACATCTTCTCTTCTTTTTGTTAAGCTAAGTACATTGAGCTTCTTGAATCTATCACTTTAAAGCATGTTTTCTAATTCTTTAATCATGATCCTGGGCTCTTTTCTGAACCCTCTTCAATTTATCAACACCCTTCTTGAATTGAGGACACCAGAACTGGACTAAGTATTCTAGCAGCAGTAGCAACAGAACCAAATACAGAGGTGAAATAATCTCTCTATGCCTACTCAAGATTCCCGTTTATGCATCCAATAATAGCATGAACCTGTTAGCCACAGAACACTGAAAGATCATGTTCACCTGATTACCTACTATGAAGCACAAATCTTTTCGGAGTCCCCCACTGTCTAAGGAGGTCTTCATTCTTTGTTGTTAGATCTATAAATGAATGTTTAGCTGTATTAAAACACAGTTTGCTTTTGCCCAGCTTATCAAATGATCCAGATCATTCTGTACCATTGAACTGTCCTATTCATTATTTACCACTCTCCCAATTTTTGTGTCCTTTGCTGAACTATAGTACTGATGATTTTATTATTTTATTCCAGGTCATTAATAAAAATGTTAAATGGTGTAAGGCCAAGAACCAATCCCCGCAAGACACCACTAGAAAACACACCCATTCACTGATGATTCTGTTTACAATTACATTTTGAGACCTATCAGTTAGCCAGCTTAAATTTTCATTTCATGGTTCCCAAAATCTTGAGTGTCACTGAACAAAATGTTCTGAAGAGGAAAAGGTTAACTCTGTGTGAAAGTTTTCTGCAGGGTGGACTGATTTAAATCAAGACAGTTTTAATCTTGATTTACATTTGTACCTTTTTGTTCTTTTTCTGAGGAAAGGTTGACCCTAATTGACTGAAAGCAATTAAAACGTTGATTTGCAACAAAATATAGGTTTCATACTAAATTTGGTACTTCTTTTTGCTAGCCAGGAGACTACACTATGTACACATTTATTTTACCAATTACATTGCTTAAATAGTTTTTCAGATTATTAATTTTTTGCATTTTTTGCTATGTTAGAAAACGGCAAATAAAGCATTTCTTATTTACTAGATGATTTTTTCATTTGCAATGGAAATAGCTCCATTTGGATGGAAAATGAAATGTAACTGAAAATGCACAAAAACATAATTTAATGTTTTTAATTATTATTAGTTATATTTAACTACTTTAAATGTGCTGGATACATCAGAAGAGAAGTTTTTCAAAATATGTTCTACATTTAAAACTAGCTGATTTATTAAACAAAGGAAGTGTTAATTATAAAATAGTGAACTGAACTGATTGTTTCTGGTGACCACGTCCTTCAAGATTTTACAACTAACAGATCTCATCTGCTCACATCCAGTTTTTATTCTTAGAGAAAGAGGAAAATAAGCCTTCTTGTGTTTTCAATTCCCAATCAGTCTCTTAATTTTGAATAAACTACTTGCTGAAATGAAGTAGTTAAATAAATTTAAATGGGGAAAATATATCAAAACCTGGCTCAGTACTTCCACAAACTGTTTCCAAGTCCTTAACCAGTGACTTCCATCAATTCAGTGGTTTTACTTTCTGTAAAACTTTGGTAGCATGCATGTATATAGGCTGTCATAATTTCAAATTTAATTTTAAATAGGTTTTTTTAAAAGAAAAAATAATTTATATTAAAATAAAAAAATCTGGGTTTTTTTGTCCATGAATACTGAAATTTATTTCCTGTTTTCTTAAATCATGCTTATAGTACACTTACGAATACTTTTTTAGAGCAGATTTCTTAACATTATGTTCTCTAATGTATAGACGAGCTATGCATTTTAAATGTTAGTTAACAAAAGGGTAGATGTTGCTGAAATTAATATAGCAATATTAGCTCTTATAAATTTATTTCTATCTACTGTAAATATAAAGTTACTCTTTAAGGAAAATGTAACACATGCATATGCCCAAATATGTTACATTAAGAAAAAGTTGCATATCTTTACGTTTTGCCATCCTATAAATGCTGGCATCCAAGTGGCAAGTTAGATTACATTATACTTATATTGCCAAATTGCATTTCTTTTTCCTTAAGGCAGCAAAGCATTGTACAAAATTTCATGAACCCTGCTCATGTACTATATGATGCTCAAGTAATTAAGAGTATCTCAAAACTTGAGCTTTCATGGTATTAAAATGAGTTAGGGTTTGTCTACACAGAGAGGTTCATTTAGATTACAGTAGGGTGTGAATTTAAAGTGGAATAGCTATTCCTGACTAACTCCCTGAGAGGATGTTCTTATCCCAAAATAAGAATTCCCTATTATGAATTAGTTTAATTTTCTTTCATGCTAATTTGAAGTAAGATATTCCTATTCTAAAAAAACAGCGAGAGTCCTGTGGCACCTTAAAGACTAACAAATTTATTTGGGCATAAGCTTTCATGGGCAGAAACCTACTTTATTGGATGCATAAAGTGGAAACTTCAGTTTGGTAGGTATCTATATACATGCAAGGACGTGAGAGTTACATCACAGTGAGGAGGGCAAGTGTTAAGGAGGTAAATTCAATCAGGGTGGATGAGGCCATTTCACAACAATTGATGAGGTGGTGTCAATGTTAAAAGAGGGAACATTATTTCTTGTAGTGGGCTAGCCACTCCCAGTCTCACTTTAACACTCCATCAAAAACACTTTTTTTTTTGGCCAGCATAAGCTGCATTTATACTAGGAGGATTTGCTGATATAGCTATACTTTTTCTAGTGTAGACCTGCCCTAAATCTCTACACTGGTTACAGTTAATACACTACACATACTAGTGAATGAACACATTAAAGGAAAAGGTATACTGGTATATTAAGAATATAAGCAAAGCACTGTGATAACAGGATAATAAATGAAATCTGACAATTTTGCAAAACCATGGAAAAATTCCCTTTCTAGTGACCTATTAGCACCTGACCTTGAACTCTTGATACATTAGGAACTTAAATCCAACTGCTCTACAGAAAATCCAAATTATATTTTTTTTTCCAGTGACATCACATTTTTCCCACTTTACCTACTAGATGTTATCACAGTCAGTTTCTCATTCTTATTCCTACAGGTTGTCTTCCTTCACTCTAATAATATTGCAAAAGTGGGAGTGAATGATTTCTGTCCAACAGGAGGAAACAGGAAGAAGACATTATACAGTGGCATTAGTTTATTTAAAAATCCTGTGAAATACTGGGAAATTCAACCTGCAACATTCCGTTGTATTTTAGGCAGAAATAGCGTGCAGCTTGGGAATTTCCGAAAGTGATACAGAATTTTGCATATTCCAAAACTATCTTTAAATAGACGTGTTATTTTGCTGGTTTTATAATACTTGAAATCTGTTGTAAAAGGGCAATTTTACACCATTTAACCAGTTTACAAAATATCTATTCTAATTTAGAGATTGGAAATTACGAACACAATATTCCGTAGCAGTCCTTTGTTTTATTTGATGTTAAACTTACATTTTTTAATAAATTATGCAAAAATCTTCATTTTCAAGGAAAGGAGGACTCCTGGAAAGTGAACTGGAAACTGTATTTTGACGTTTCCTATTACAGATTTTAAATTGCTTACTTAAATCTACAGTTTGTTTTTTTTCCCTTTACAGAAGCAATGAAAAGCATAAGTAAAAAAACCCAAAACTGTTTCTATAATGACCTTTTTTCAGTACTGAAAATATTTAATTTTAAAAGTGTATAGAGAATGCATAAAAATGTTGCGAACACAATATAATATTGGCTTTCAGTGATAAATTAGTTTGTCTGATTTACCATTGATAAAATAAACTGGCCAAGAGCAACATAAAGGTATGGTATTTAATGTCACTAAACCTGATTATATTTACAGTCTTTTTAGTTAAATGAAATTGGGTTTGATACCTTAGAATTAACACCTTAAAAACTCTTAACCTTTAAGCATTTATTCTTTCAACTATTTACTATAAAATGTCCATCAATGGTTTGCTACCAACATAACTGTATGCACTCTAAATACTAAAAAGTAGTCAAAATTTATCGTATGCTTCAAGCTTACTAGGAGCTGTTATTAAAACCTCTGTAGGGCAGCACAAAAATAGTAACATTTTATCTATATAAATTGCAATCATAGTCTTTATTTTAAATATGATTCTTTTACATTTTTGTCATTACATAAACCACATTGACAGTAATTTGTAAACTAAAAGTACCCCAATACTGCTGAACACAAGCAGCATATAATGGAAATGTAATTGACATAACTGCTTATGTAGGATAAGATGTAAAATACGCAATGATGACAGTACTGTATAAAATGGATATTTTATATATCTATTTAGTGTATATTTGTTACTTGTATTCATCATAAGTTAAATGAACTTGAAGAATACCCTGAAGTGTACGTCTTTTAATAAAAATGTTGGATTGAAACCAAGTTATTTTGTCATGTTTTGATCTATCCTGTTTCAGTGGAATATTGATGCCATATAGAAAATCACTTACCACTCAGTTTATTATTTTCTTAAATATTATTTTTGCAACCTATGTAGTCCCATTACACAATTATAAATATTGATATGTATAATCTCTGAAGGTGTCTCAAAATAAGCTTTTATAATATTTTAAAGTTTTTCGTGTAATTATACTTTATTTTAATTCTGCACATATTGAAGATCATTTAATGCTACATTTTCTTTTACTAAATCACCAAGTTTTTTTCTTTATTATAAAAAATAAAAATGGTGCTTAAGATTTACTGCTGTCATTAAGTATAATTAAATGTCGCGCCATTTAAAGCACTTAGGTATCACTAATTTATTTTAGTATTTTTATAACCTGTAAAGTAGATAGAAAACCCACTTAAACAGCCTTCTTAGAATATTGTTCAAAATAGAATCAAACATATACAGAAACACAGCTGAATTACATTAATAGATTTTAAAGCCAGAAGGGACCATTATGATCAGTCTAGTCCGAGCTCATATACAACATAGGCAGCAGAATTTCACCCAATGCATCAGGCACATAACAAAAGACTTAAATTTTAAAAAATAGTGTGATTATGTAATTAAACATTGTATCATAATGCATAGGCATAAGGGGACTGTATTAAGCTTGCACAGGCAACTTTACTTCTAGAATTTCCTAACTTTGAAAGCTTGGCTTTGCAACCTCAATAATGTTCTATTAACATAGCTTTTGCGTGCAATTTCCTAGGCAGCTAAAACAGCAAACTGAAAAAAACCACAAATTTCATCATATTGACACCTACATGGTTCATCCTCACAGACTGCTGCTACTTGAGCTGTCCAAGTAACTATGTTGTCATCGTCCATGTGGGTCAGCACTAGAGTGGGATGAAACACTTTCCCTGTGGGTTTCACAGATAATTTCTGTCATCAGAGGAACCGTGAGACTTAGAAACCTTGGGTTCCATTCCAGGCTACAGAGGGGAGAGCGGCTAGCAGGCACATACTCTTCTGCCTATTCCCCCTTGCGCAAGCTTTACCCCTTCGGACCAATGCCCTCCAACCTGCCTCTGTCAGAGTTCTCTCTCTTCCCTACCCTTGGATCCTCATCCCAGTCTCCATGCCCAGCAAGTCCCAGTTCTCACCTCCACTCTCTTTTTTCATCAGATCTGTCTCTGTTCTCCCCACATCCATTCTCCCTTGCCCCATTGGTTCCCAGTTCCTATCATCTTGCCCAGGTAGCCCTAGTTTCCAACCCACAGCTCCTCATCCAACCTCAGTTTCCCTGTGCCCCCAAATCATTGGCCCCTCATTATCCTCCACAGATCACAGTCTCCCCCACATGCCAACTCCCAGTTTCCCTACACACCAGCTTTAAGTCCCAGGCTCCTTGCTTCAATCTATTTCCCCTGTTCCTTGTCCCCTCTTAATATGAATCAGGCAGCTACCTCCCCCATGCTACCTGGCCCAGCAGAAGCAATATTTAGACCTCAGGAGAATTACCCTGCTTTCAGTTCTGGTTCCCTGATCCAGTTCTTGAGTGTCCTATAGCAATGAAGAGCTGTAAAGCTCAGTCCTGGGCTGGAGCATGCCTAGAACAGACAGAATCTTCAGAGGTTTTAGTGTTAAACTCTAAGAAGTCTCTGCTGAGCATGTACTAACTCTGATTTTTCAAAGGCTTACAACTTGGGAAAATCGGAGTAGATTTTCACAGGGATAGCAAAAAGTGCATCCTTAACTAAAAGGGTGCCCTTGCACCAAATTTCAAGTCCCTGCTCCAAAATATAGGGGTGCTACACCTTTTCAATTAAAAGATCGCTCTAACATGGGCAAAATAACTTTTTTTCCCTATCTTTATTCCGTGAAACGCCTGAATGTTTTAGCTGAAAATTTAAAAATATTAGCTTACAGCAGACACCCAGCATGGGAAATTTCAGCCCACGCAGTAACAGTTTTGCAATATTATAAGCAACTGAAACCAAGGTCCTATAATGAGATGTGTTAGGCAGCCTTAATAATTGACAATGCTACCAACCCCACATATAATAATAATAAATGGTACAGAGAAGGTAGGTGAGGAGTTTTTTTTCTCCCTGTCTCAACACAAGAACAAAGGGAACAGTCAATGAAGTTAAAAGATGGCAAATTCAAAACACACAAAAGGAAATACTTTTTCACATAAGGCATAATTAATATATAGAACTCATCATGAGAGGATGCTGGGAGGCCCATAGCTTAGCAAGATTCAATAAGAAAATGGACATTTACATGGATTACAGGAATATCCATAATTGTAAGAGTTAATGTTAACAAACTGTGGAAGCAATATTAAACCTCAAACTTCAGGGAGAACACCAAATATTTTATTTTATACTAAAGTAACTATTGGGATTAGGAGGAGACATAATTTAGAAGGTAGATTATCCTACATCTGTTTATGCAACTTTCACTGCAACTTTCTCTTAAGTATCTGACATTGGACACTCACAGAGACAGGATACTTGATCAGATGGAACATAGGTCTGAACAAACTAGTATCAGAATTCCTGTTTCCTATTGTTAGCAGAAAGCCCACCTCAAACAAGGTTCAGCAGTGAACCAATTAAATCAATAGTTGATAACCAGTTCTACCGCAAGTAGCTATTGCTGCTAACAATTACCTATATTCCAGGTAAATCTTGATTATTAAGCTCTACTTAAATGTACCAGAGGAAGGTGAATTTTCCACAATCAAAACAAAATGCTGCAAGGAAAAAAAAATCCCTCTGACTCACGTTACCACCTGGCCTAGTCCCCCTTTAGACAGTCACCAGTCTGTTGTGAACAGATCCAAATGTTGGGTCCCATATACATCGAAAGCCAACTGGGTCTGGGCTGAATCTAGTCTGTGTTCCTAGCTCCAGGTTTCTAGGGCACACTCGCAGCCCAAGCTCAAGCTCATGTCTGAGCCATTCTCTGGGATATGGGACTCCACAGTCCCATTGTCCAAAAGCCCTGGAACCAGTACTTCTGACCTCCCAAGCCCACTAGTTGCTTCTGCATACCCACCCCCTGCCCCGAGTTCCACCTAGCCATGAGCACTCTGGCTTCTGGTTGAACCCCTCTGAGAATGTGAAAGGAAAGAAAGGAACATAAGCTTAACAAAGGAATTTCTTAACCATAGTCACTGTACTCTGAAAAATAACTAGATAAATAAATGAAACAACATATCATTGCAAAACAACAGCAGTTCCTGAGATACACACCCTCTGTCCAGTCCTATCTCACCCCATCTGTGAGCGTGAGGTCCCATCAGTGAGGCAGAGTCTATCCTGACTTCTCTCTCTCAGCCTATTCTTCTTGTACGCAGTGATAGATGGCTTCCACTTGTTAAAGAAACATCCCATGCTTAAATACAGTCTCTTTCCCTCTAATCATGTGATCAGTTTGAAAAAAATCCAGCCCTTTCCATCTGTCAGGCTTCTGTGCAGAAAGCCCATCATTCCACAAGGCTGGATTGGCTGTTCAGAGATGATCAAAACGAATGGCCTGAGACTGTTGTCTTAATGGCTTCCCAGAGATTATGCTTCAATGCAGGCTTGGCAAGCTATTAAATTTGCCAGCCAAATAATGTCAACTGACCGTCTATTACTTCACCACAGTCAAATATTATCAATATTCTAGCAAGAATGTCCCAGTATAGTTGGTGGTCTACCTTTCTGATTGCATCATGATGCAATTTGTTAGCAAGCCTACTTCAGTGTCTTGATCACTCACTTTACTCCATACTAATGCTACCTATTGAGAAAAATGGTGAGCTAAACTGCAAATTGAGGATCTTGATTGACTGAAATCTTCTACAACTAACTTTGTAGGAATGTATATCTTTTATTTATATACCAGGCCATTACTATACACTGTGGTTTACAAACCACATTAAACAAGTTAAATAACATAGTCCCTGTCCCGAAGAGTTTACAGTTTAAACCAGGAGTCCCCAAACTGTCAGCTGCAAGGGCCACACCACTCAGTCTTGCTCTTCTGGTGGGCCAGAGCAGCAGGGCTCACATCACGTGGGAGAGGGGCGAAGGGAAGGGGCAGGCCTGGGAAGAAGGAGTAGCTGCCGCATGGTTCTGCTTGGGGCTGAGAGCGGTGCACTGGGTCCATGTGGGAGAGGGGCCGGGGAAGAAGCGGAGCCAGGAGGGTGAAGTGGGCTGGTCAAAATGTGTCAGTGGGCCGGATGTGGCCCATGGGCTATAGCTTGGGGACCCCTGATCTAAACTGGCTAAAAAAACCTACAGAAATTAACTCAGTGGAGGAGAGAAAGGATGGTTCACAGTCATTAAATCTCCTCCCTCAACACAAAGAGAAAAGACATACACCATTAAGATGCTTCAGTAGTTGTCCTGCTGTCTACCTACCATAAGAGCATTTATAAATTACTTTTCTTTTATAAAAAAATACAAGAGTTCTGTGGCATCTTAAAGACTAACGTTTATTTGGGCATAAGCTTTCGTGGGCAGAAACCTTCATCAGATGCATGACATTTTCTTTTATAGTTGCTACGTGCTTGTTATATTTTTGTTTAATTTAATTTTTCTTTTGTAACCGTTCAGAGTCAAATAACTCACTTCTTCGTTAGCTCCAACTGCTCTGAGCATCTCATCATTAATCAATGGATGAAGTGCTGAGGCTCAAGCACTGAGCTAGCAGGGATCAGCACTGATGACATGAAACAATGCCACTTCTCATCAGATGACAGAGAATGAGAATTCAGACTCTGATATTTTCATGGCCTTATATAGTTCAGAATAGAAAGCCATTATCAGACAAACATATGTCAGGGACGGTCTAGGTATACTTGGTCCTACCTCAGTGCAAGGGATGGACTAGATGATTACTCAAGGCTCTTTCCTACCCTATATTTCTATGATTCCATGATTACTATGAAATAATTGTTATTATTGCATTTTATAGACGTTTATGTCATTATGTCTCACATATTTCTGAGTTAAAGTAACTCAGTTAAGGAACCTGATATTTGTAATTAGACATAAGTATCTCTATAAGGCTAAGCCTATTGAAGATCATGAAGCCTTACTCTTTTTTGTTACTGTTGTAATAAATTTCTGCTATAAAATATTTGACCATTTTCATATTTTAAAATATTTGAGCTATATGTGACCAATCAATTAAACGATTATTTTTGGATAGGTCAAATGACTAAGCCTACTTCAACGAGATGTCAAACCCCTTTCCTGGGCATGGTAGCTGACTGAAATACACCATAATAACCTTATCTTAGACAAGTTTAGACACAAGTTCAGCACATGATACCAAATGGAGGTCACAATACACTGTGAAGGTTGCAATAAAAAAAATGCAACTCACAATTATACCCAAACTTATTTCATTCTGTTACAAACTTCTATACGATAATCTATTTATCTCTATATGCATAAGAAGAATCTCAAACCCAAAACTCAGTAGTGCCAAACATCTGCAAACCTCCAGTTATAATTCCTAGAGGGCAAGACATTGCCTTTATGTATCACACTTCTAATCAGTAACTACTGCCCATGAACTGGTGCAGCAGCTAACTGACAAAACAGGCAATATTTGAAACTAACCAATTCCTGATTAGTCCCACCTAGAGCAATGCATCTTGGAGCCAAGCAGAAAGATGTAAAAAAAGTGGGAAGGAAACTGCCTCCCTGCCTTTGTTTAGCCCACATGCGTAAGCGCTGTGAAAAAGCTGAAGCATGCCTGACGTAAATCCGTCTTATTTCTATTGATGCTATTCTGTCAGACCTTGCCCGACAGATGTCTGTTTAAACACAGGACTCTCTCCCTTTTGTTTAAATGTATTTCTGACAATCAACCAACTCTCCTCGGTCCCATATTCACTAAAATACATAACATTTCTCTTGTAGCATAGGTTTTTTACATGTGTTCTTAAACCAGCCTTATAAAAGGACTGTAGATCTTTTTCCTTTGCTCTTATTTTTTCCAATGTATTAATTCCTTAGAGCACATCAGTTACCAAAATTCCACCAGAGGATGGCAGCCTAATCCCAGTATATCGAACAAAGCATGCTCCTCTGGAGAATAAGAAAAATCAGTTAATGCAGTAAAAAACCCAAAATCAACTGTACTGTAGCAGTCAAAACAGCATATATCACTTAAACAAAGGCTTTAGGTTCACTGGACAGTGTAGATTAGTTTTAGAGCACTGGATCAGGATTTAGGAGACCTGAATTATATTCCCAGCTTTGCCATTAGCCTGCTGGATGACCTTGAGAACTCATTTTGCCTCTGTGCCTCAGTTTCCCCATGAGTAAAATGGGGATAAAGATACTGATTGGCCCTTTTAGAAAGAGTTTTGTGATCTATTGATGTAAAATGCTATAGAAGAACTAAACATTGTTACTGATCGAGTAACTGCACATTTTAAATAAAAATGCACATTTTTAAAAAGCTATTTCAAAATACTGTAAAGGCTTGATTCTCACCTACAGACTTAATTAACTAGAAAAGTACACTCAATTTGTATAAATCACACTCTTTGTATAAAGTGACAAGGATTTATTTCAAATTCATCTCAAAAGGTAGGGGAAAAAAGCAAAGAAAATCTACATGTTTTGAAGCACAATCTCCTATGACTAAAACTAATTTATAATTAAAAGATAAAATGAAGATATTTGAAAATTAAGACAAACTTCAGCCATACCATTCCCTTTTTTGCCTAGCCATTGGTACCTGACTTCAGTATTAAAGGAAAAGTACATTATGGAAAAATAACAGGTTTTAAAATTATGGTATTATTTTACATAGTGTCCGAGCACTTTTTTGGCAACAGGTTTTCTATAGCTAAAGAATTATGTTTAAAAAAGCACAACTTAGTTGATTACACTGCATGATTTTTGAAACACATTGCTGCATGCCACATAACGTTAATGAAGTGAATTAGTCATGGACTACAACAAAAGTAATATCCTTGGTTCTACATCTTATCACATAGTCAAGTTTGTACAGAAAGAGCTGCATCTTTTTCCCCTTTGGAATGACAGCACATTTTCTCAGATATTAGGTCTTATGTCTTTACCTATCCTTGGGCAGAATTTCACAATTCTCCCACCCTTAGAAAAAGAGATGGGCTAGAGCACCCAGTGTATCCAGTGTTATTACTTAGCAGGTCCAACTGATTTTGAGCACCTGAGTTCTTCCCTTCAGGAACCTGTGACCAGTGGTACATAGTGACAAAACATCCATCCTAAAACAAAAGCATTGTTTATTTTGCAGTAAGAACAAGGCTCTTAGAGAAAATGGATTTTGAAATAACTGTCCATATGACAATCATGTCCATCTTACCTAAAGACATCTCCTGATAGTAAACTGGGCAGACCTACCATCTCCTGATAGTTAACTGGGCAGGCCTAATGTCTTCCAGAGAGTTGTCCTATCTCAATCTGGTCCCCCCCAAACAATTGCCACTTTTCTCTTGAGAGGATCCCTTTTTATTCTGCCAGAGATCTTTTGACATTCTGTATTCTGGGTCCTAGCTATTCCTGCCCAAACTAGTTTTGTAGACTGGTTGGAGACCAAGGATAGAATCATCAAATCTAACTGTTTTGGCATTGTCCCTTAACTACTCAAGTGTTTGCTGATAGGTGGTCATCTGGGGCCATTCTTCTCCTTCCTATCTGTATTTCAGACAGACTACTATTGAGGTTAATCAGTATATTCATTCAGTAATCATCATCCCAATAGTCAGACCAAGAAACAGTATTCACAAATTTACATGGCAGATCGCTATCCATCAGAGATGGTTTTATTCATAATTTGAAAATACTTTTTCATTTTGTAAGCCATTCCCTTCCAAAGCATGACACAAATGGGATGAAAAACTAGCTGGGGGGGAGGCGGAAGAAGGGCAAGGACAGTCTCAGCTTTCAATTAAAAAATTTGTCTAGCTATTCTAGCTGTGAAGAAAACCTTCGAAGTGTGAAATGTAAACAGAAAGATGTCTGCCTGAGTGTGCAGAGAGCCTGAAACAATATTAATTTATTTAAATGAGTGCTAATTCATCTGCCACTAATGATATTTTAGATGTCAACAGAACTATTTAACTGTTACTCAAAGCACGCAAGAGCTTGTCTACACTAGGGGTGGTGTGGAGATCATGTGTAGCTCCAAACTACAGTGAAAATCAGGCTGTGTCCACATTGTGGTAGCTAGGGCCTTTCCCCTCTGCTCCTCCCTGCCAGAGCCTTTCTCTGAAGCTGGGAAAGGCTCTGGCAGCTCCCTGTGTGGAGAAAAACCTACAGCAATGGGGAGCTGCCAGAGCTTTTTCCCCATTGACTCCCTCTTGACAGAACCTTTCCCTGCAGCAGAGAAGGGCTCCAGCAGCAGGACACTACACTGCTAAAAATAGCAGCATAGACATGGGAAGCACTGGTTGGGAGTGTTAATGGCCATGTAGGGTACACACCCTAAGGTTTAAGTGTGTCTTTACTTGCCTACACAGTGTCTCATTGTCTCCACTGCTGTTTATATCCATGCTAGAGAGACATGTAGTGTATATATTCTACATGCCATCATCAGTGTAGACATAGCCCAAGAAAGTAGAAGTCGTACCATATTATTAAGATATACATCAGCATTTCCCACAGTGTGATGGACGCCAGGGACTAGAAGACCTATAATTAAGATGTACAAACCTCTAACATTTCATGGCAAGCTTGCAAAGAGGGGTGGGATTGGTTTCACAGATGTCCTTCAGCTTCTGGATGTTTGGAAAACACTGCTGTACACTCTACTGTTTGGTCTATAATCATTCTTCCTTAAACTAATCAGTTACAAAGCATTGTCCACAAACATGTTTGGTTAAAAAAAAAGTTCAGATCTGCCACACAGATCCTAAGAAAAAATTCTCCCACTCCCACACACACAGAGTGATAAATGACTTTTCAGTTAGGTACCACTTAATTAAACAAACCAGCTTTATTTTATATTCAGTAACACAAATGTTGTTCAATGTGAACAATGCCAGCAATTATCTAGCAATAGTCTTATCTAGTCTAACCAAGGTAAGGTGATCTATATTTATTTTTCATATTTAATTAAAATTTTACGTAATAGTGATGTCTTCTGGTCTGTTAAATTATTAAGTAGATCTTCTGATTCAGTCTTAAAAGGCATACCTCATATTATCCTAAATAATTTTGCAACTGTTCTAAAATTAAACTATGAAAACTATGCAGGGGAGCTGGACTCCCTGCCTGCTATATTTTACCTAATTTTACCAAATAGCTTACTTAACATTTCTTGACAGACACTATGGGTTCTATTGACTGACTGGCATCAGTAAAAGCTATTTTAAAAGACTAATGAAAGGTGGGCCAGAAAACTAAATTTGAATGGGGGGTCTTGATGTCCTTTATTCATTTCAAGTTTTGAGTGATGACCATTTGTCCTTAATTTTCATAATCTTTCTTCCTTTCCAAAGTTTCTGGATATTTTTGTACCTATCCATGATTTACACATATGTTATCCGTATAGTTTATCCTTCTATAAATAATTAGCAAGAAGCTCTTCTTTTGTAACCTAAGTATACATTCTAAACAGAAGTTTTAACTGAAGAGCTGTAGAAATTTCAAATTGAAATATATATAATGCGTTTTTCAAAGATTTATTCAGCCTGGCTCACTGTTCCGAAGACTGAAGAATGATACTTTATTTTAAATGAAAATGCAATGTACTGTTTAGAGAGATATACAAATATAAAGTACATCATCACAATTAAGCAAAAGAAAACATAGAAACATAGGTGAATGGGAATTTTTAAATACATTTATGTAGTGCTTTGCTTGTTATAACTTAAAGCAATAATTACTTAAAATGAATCAAAACATAACGCATCATTTTTTGACATTTGTTTTGTTGAGAAGGGTTTAAAAATCCATGGGGTTTTTTTGTTTTTGTTTTTTCTTTCTGGGGAGACTTGAGGCTTGAGAACGAAGCTGCTAACAGGAAACATATGGAAAAGCTCTGCAGTAAACGAAAAGTTGGCTTGAACTACATGTGCCACGTATCACATACCAGTGTCTCAAATAATCTGGGAAGAAGTTTATAACATTCACCTTACACGCTCAATGAATCACCTGAGACTGAATATATATAGCATGTGAAATTTAAGTATAAAAACAAGCAGAAAAGTTTATAAATTCTTTAAAAGAATTCCAAAAGTAGCAAACATTTTAAAAAAGATTTGTTATCTAGCACAACAACTCACTCTAACTAGCTGGGAAGCGAAAGTCTTGAAAAACATCCCATAAAAGATTAGCTCAACAACTTATGCTGCCAATAGACAGACTTGTTGGAGTTTGTTTATAAAATGTGAACAGTTCTGTACAAAATGTAATATTGAAATTATTAACTATTATGTTGCTGGGAGAGATGGGAAACTGAAATGCTTTTATCCTGAAGAAAAGAAACATTCACCAGAGCAACTAAAGCAATTACTCTTCTCTCTCTCTTTTTGATACCATATTGTTTATGTTCACCTACCATTATAAAAACACAAGGAAGTAATAACCTTACAACTCTAAGTCCCCACTTCAGCAAAGCATTTAAGCACATGCTTAAGTCTCATTCAAGTCAATGAGATTTAAACACATGCTGAATAGGGTTGGAACTGAGCATGTACTTAATTACTTCATTGAATTGGGGACTAATTTAATTAACTTTTGTCATTCATCATCACTCCTGTAGTCCTAAACTGGCAAACAGGAGGTCAAGAGGCATGACCACATCATACCTTAAGCTTTTTTTTTTGGGGGGGGGGGGAGGGGAGAAGAGGACCTGGGTCTATGTAGACCTGCTCAATTGATCCAGAAATCGTTGGAGAAAAGCCACCCCCGTAAGCGGTGTAGCGCTGCATCGATAGGAACACTGTTTCCATCGGCACAGCACAGTGTGGATGGCGCGCGGAACAGACGCAGCAAAGTCAATGGGAGATACACAACTGTGTGTTTTACATGACTTGCGTATCTCCCGGCGACTATTGCCAAATCTGAAAAGTAAGTGTGGATCAGGCCGGTGTGTGTGATTGAGAGAGAGAGAGCGTGTGAGAGACTGTGACATGCTGAAGGTAGGGGTATACCACTTTAAGTGGGGGTAGAGACACATGGATGTTGCTGCAGATACAGAGCAGGTCAGTGTGGTGATGCTGACTCACTCCCTAGGGTTCAGAAGAGAAGGGAGTTGATAAGAGGGCTTCTCCTATCTGGCTTACACTTTTTCTCCTGGACCAGTGGCAACAGCAGCGGCATAGCTGAGTTTTGGGTTAGGGATATTCATGCAATTGGGTATTAGCATTCAGAAGCATGCAGAATGTATGTGAGACCCCAGGTGGGGAGTCATTGTTAATTTCACATTGTTTTCATTCCAAATGTGGGAAGGCAGGCGATACAGACAGTGGTAAGGATCTGTGGGTACAGCATTGTTTATTGGGTTTGCAGCTGAGGCTCAGTGATAAAGCAATCCTGAGCTGGCACAGATGGAAATGCATGATGTGAGACCAGCTGATGCCACTTCGGTACACCATGGGCCCCATATATAATTGTAGTGCACATTGGCGGAAATCATTTGGGAACATGTAAAGGGAAGACTTAATGCTTAGAGCTAAGAGGGACTTGAGATAGATCCTGGAACTTTTTCCAGGAGTAAAAATTGTATAGTTGGACACAGTGCAACACAGGGTGTGGCGAGGAGCTGTGAAGCCCCTCCAGGTCAACAACGTAAGAGGGTTTATGAATACGGAAGTCGCCAAATTCATCAAGGTCATATGAGGGTGAATTACCCCTCCTCTTCTTTTTCTGCATTACTGCCAATTTTATTCAAGCTTTATTCACCTACACTTCACAAAACACAAAAGGCAACAGATGGAATAAATGTCTCCCTTTTTGTGAGACAAAGGGGGTGAGTCCAAGCATTCGAGTGTGTGCACCGGAGATCACAGTCTGAAGAAGCAAAGACAACATTATCTGCAAACAGCAGAGATGCCACCTCCAAGTCTCCATACTGGATATACATCTCAATTTGACTGCGCCTTGATCTCTCTCCATTAAGATCACAAACAGAAGTGAGGACAGGATGCACCCTTGGCAGAGTCCAACACGCACCTTGAACAAACTCGACTTAATGCCAAGAATGCGGACACAACTCTTACTCTGGAAATAGGGGGAGTGGATAGCACGCAGCAGTGGCACTGGCACCTCATACTCCCACAGCATTTCCCAGAGGACATCTTGGGAAATGCGATCATGAACCTTCTTCAAGTCTACAAAACAAAGGTAGACTAGGTTAGCAAACTCCCACAACCCCTTGCCTATCTGTGGGAAAGAGAAAAGCTGGTCCGATGTTCCACGTTACAGACAGAAACCGCATTGTTCTTCCTGAATCCAAGGTTCAGCTAATGGGCATAGCCTCTTCTGCAACACCCCAGAATAGGCATAGGCTGAGAAGTGTGACCCCCTGTAGTTGGAAAGAACGGTTACATACCTTGTAACGGTGGTTCGAAATGTGATGGTCATGTCTGTTCCCAATTAGGTGTATGTGTGCCACATGCACTGGTGCTGGACATTTTCCCCCTAGTGATACCTGTAGGGCTGGCTCTAGTGCCCCCTGCAGCAGTATGCGTATGTGCCCGCAATAGGCTCTGCTGGCCTCTGCTCTCTCAGTTCCTACTTACAGGAACTCTGACTGAGGTGAAGGAGGGTGGGTATGAAATGGACATAAGCAACACATCTTGAAGAACAACAGTTAAACTGTAAGTAACTGGTTTTTGTTTTGTTTTGTTTTTTTAAAGTGCTTGCTCATGTCCATTCCCAATTAGGTGACTTACCAGAAGAATCCCTGGAGGCGGTCAGTTCATGAACATGAGGTTTGTAACACCACTCTGCCGAAGACAGCATCGTCCCAGGCTTGCTGCGTGATGGCATATTGGGACACAAAAGTATGTACTGATGACCTGGTAGCAGCTCTACAGATGTCCTGTATTCGGACATGCGCCCAGAAGACCGCTGAGGATGCCTGAGCTCTTATCGAGTGTGCCATCAGAAATGTTGGAAGCGAGGCTCCTGCCTGTTTATAACAAGCTCGAATACAGGCTGTAATCCATGCCAAGATTCGCTACTATGACAATGGTAAGCTTTTCATCTGTTTGGCAATCGCAATGAAAAGTTGCGTGGAACAATGGAAGGATTTGGTTCTCTCAATATAAAAACCTAGAGCTCTCCTAATGTTCAAAGTATGCAAACATCTCTCCTCACTGAAGTTATGAGGTTTTGGAAAGAAGACCGGTAGAAAAATGTCCTAATTGATATGGAAGTGGGAAATCACCTTTGGGATACGGACTGGAAACACTGGATATGGACATAGTTGAACCTTGTCTTTACAAAAGATTATATAAGGAGGCTATATAAATATATAAGGTCTAGGCCTTAATTTCTGGGATCCACCTTGCTGATGTAATGGCCACCAGGAATGCCACCTTCCAACACAGGCTTTTTATGAGGACTTGGAGAGCAGGGTCAAAGTTACTGGGATCCTTGCCAGGAATCTGGAGACCAGTGGAGTTTCAGGGACTGGTACTGATGTTCTGCGGACCAGCGCCAAGCACTCAGAGACCAACGATGGGAACCTGACCTCTTACTGTGCAGCTCCAGTGAATGGTGTTTCATGTCGGGGGACCATCTACACGTCAGTGAGCAGTGCCTGGGGAATGGGGTTCACTGTGTAGGTCTCAAAACAGGTTTTCCCTTTGATGAGCTCTTTAATGGCATCAGTGCCAAGTCCCAGTGTGGAGGTCTTTCTTCCCTAGGCATTGGTGGTACGGGCATTGTCAGGAGGTCCTTCATTGCTGGAAAGGCCTTTGGGATAGTTCACACTGCCAGATGACAAGGCCCTTTACTGCTCCCCAAAGTCAGTGGCAGGCCTGTTACAGGGCTAAAAGCGTGCAGAGGTGAGGGACCCTCTGGGGGATTGGCAGCCTAATGAGGGTCTCACCTGCTCCCCTCGCCCTTCTTTTTGCTGGCAAGCATCTTCTTCAGCCTCTTCTTTGGCACCAGGTATGACGATCGGTGCTGGGAAAGCGTTCCGCACCAAGACCGAGGTGCTCGGCACCAAGTCAGAGCGATGGGCTGGGACCAGTCTGGAAAGGTGGAGAGGACTGACAGCAGCCCTCTCAAATAGGTGGAAATGATTAAGGGAAGAATAGCAACCTGCACTCTATGATTTACTGCCACACATTCCAGATATGTTAAGTGAATACAATTGCAGCCTAATTAAACCATATGAACTGCATTTTGTCTTTCTTCCTCCATCGCTGAGACAATGATACATTCTGAGAAACAAGCGTATCAAGAATACTTTCAGAAATGTATATGCCATGCAGGCAGCTAAATAAATATGCACGAGCCAGTGAGAAGACTAGACATGTCCCTTAATTGGCATGCTACACTTCCAGAAGGGCAAGGTTTGCTGGCTTGCATGGTATCCAACATCCCTCTCTATCGTGGTCTTCAACACTAAGATCAATCCTGCCTATGAAAAAGGAAGTAGGTCTTTAATTCTCTCTTTCCCATGAATGCAACCACACACCACACAGTAAGATTTAATCTAAACTCTCAAATAAAAAGAATAGCCACAACATTTAGTTCTCATGTAAGAAGCAAGTATTTATACATATCGCTCAGCAATACAACGTTTAAAAGATGAAGTAGTTGAGAAAGGATGAACTAATTATCTATATTTGTAGGCAGAATACAGACCACCATTTTCTTCCTTTGTTCAGTACATTTAAACCTGAATTAGCATTTTTTTCCTGCCTCACTTGCATTTTCTTTCTTTTTGTTAGGATTATGGTTCCTGCTGTAGAATCTCATCTTTAAATGGGAAAGTAGACATGTGATTCTTCCCAAAGTAACTGCTAATGTTTCTCAATGCAATACCTGCTAGAAGTTGTAATGATTTCTTCCTAAGTAATGACTGTTTTACTTTTGAAGACTCAACTTCAGCTTGTCCTAGAATCTAGAAACCTATGTCTATGACTAATCCTGAACAACAAGCCAAAACATACTCTCTATTGCTTGGATAAGACAGACAGAAAGAAAGAAAAAGAAAAAAAGTTTATGTAATATATCTTTATTAAAATTTTTGGCACAGCCAGTAGGTACACCACCAAGCTGTATCAGAGCATATAGTAACACCAGAAACATCTGATGCAAACCTAAGCACTTGGCAAAATCCTACCCTTATTTGGGAGAGCCAAACAGGGAAGAGACGCATAACAGTGCCATGTGTCTATTTCCAAAACACACACTATGCTTGCAGAACACAGAAAAGGTCACCATAAGATGTTGCCCACTGCTCCTTTGAGTAGGAGCAGCAGTTACACACAGCTAACAGTATCAGCTGAACAGCTAGTCAAATAAAGATGGGAATTGCAACAAGTCTCTGTGCTTGCTGATTATACCCTTCTAATGGTCTAAGCAGTAGGACAGATCCTGCTCTGATGTTTGCACAATACTCTTTATCCTCTACCCTAACTCAATTTATGCAGCAGAAAGCAGGATTTGGTCCACTGATTTTCAATATACCTACAATGTTTTCTGCATCTTCTGAGCTACAAATTACAAAACTTGAGTAATTCCAGAATGGGGGGGAGGGGAAAGAGAGAGAGAGGAGAAGGAACAATGGGAACTCTCATTCATTCATACATGCTGCTTTTCCATTTCCTCAAATCCATTTGTATTTTCTCTGCAAACCCTATTTATGTTTTATTCAAGTGATTGCAAGAAAGTCAACACTAAATAAAGATACTGAACATAAATATAAACAGTAAAAAATTGTCTCTGGTTTTAATGTGACAAGAATGAATAAGTTCCAAATAATTTTAAATAAGTTCTTTTGTAATTTTTTATCATGCTGGAAAACATACTGAAGCAATCAAACTATTGCTAAATTATTCAACCAAAAGGAAAGCATATGCCTGTAGGACAAACTCTGCAATTAGAAACAAGATGGGTTAGGTAATATCTTTTATTGAATCAACTTCTGTTGGTGAAAGAGAGATGCTTTCAAGCTTACAAAGACCTGAAGAAGAGCTCAGTGCAAACTCAAAAACTTGTCCCTTTCAGAAGTTAGTGCAATAAAAGATGTTTACCTCACCCATGTTGTCTCTCTAATATCCTGGGAACAACACAGCTAGAACACCACTGCACTGTTGTTTCCTAAACAACAAATTACCAAACAAGAGTTTGGAGCAACCACCACATGCTTCAGATGTCCCACATTTCCAAGGACATCCTGAATTTCATCATATTTATTCTCAATGACTTTTTCAAATTAAAGCCCTGCCCTTCCTACAACCTAAGAGACCCCCAGAATGTCATATTTTCTCCAATTAAATAGCAGTTAAGATGGAAAGATAATATTTTATCATCTCCTTGAATGAAAGGACTACCAAGGGGAGTCATAGTGAACAAATTATGGGATTTGTCTTTTTTGTTTCTTTTCCCTGAAGCCATTATGAGAAAGAGCTTTTGCCACTGATGTGAATGTGAGCAAGAAAAGGGCCTTAGGTAAAGTTTCACAGGCAGGTGAGGAAGCTATCTGAATAGGGGACTTACTTGCACCAAAGCTTAGATGTGTATTATGTTTAAAGGCCAGATAACCATAATCAGTATCTGAAGTTGTAAACCTTGCATATGCAATGACATTATATTTGAATGGCCTGGCTGTTATGCCTTTACACAGGCAGCTTATTGGCTTCCTTAGATGCAATCCAGTTGGCTATTTCTTTCTGCTACTCTCTCTTGGAAAGGTTAATATATTGTGGGAGTTATGGGAGGCTGTCTGCAAACTGTGTAGTTTCACTAATATACACATTTGATTTGTTAAATGCCCAATTATGGAGATATATGATTGACAATGATGTACATGATTGAATGTCCACTTCCAGTTGGGAGTGATAAGAATTTTGGTTGATAGTCGGCAAAGCACTCAAATCACCAATTAGCATTTAATTTCTTGCAGGACACTGTTTTGTCATTGGCCTGTGTATTTCTGAACAGGTCCTGATATTGTATCCAGGCCTGTTTTTAATGTACTACACCAGTGTTTCTCAACCTTTTCAGGTTGGTGACCCCTCATTCAAAGTAAAAAATGTTCGTGACCTGCTTACATTCACTATAAAAGTAAGAAAAAAATATATATCTATGATGATAATGATAAATCTATATAATGAAACTACTATTTCTACAATTAATACATCTGAACTCAAAATCTTTGATGGTTATGGCCACCCCTGAGTTATTCTGGAAATTTCATTTTATTTGTCTAAGAATTAAAATTATTTTTTCCAACACCTCACTACTCCCTTTATTGCCTTTTGTGCAACCTTCCAGTTCAGAAGCTCGGCACTAGACTCCTTATTGCCTCTGAATCTATTTATCTGAAGTTATTTGTTTTTGGGTACTTTGGTTTGGCTAAGAATTCAATTTTTGCCATTTGAAATTAAAAATAATCATTTGTACTTCATATGAGACATTTGAGATCAACAAAAATGAATCATACACTTCCAATGCAGTAACAACACAACTGCAACATCTATGGAGATATTAAACTTTGTCAGACTCTTTAAATCACACTGTTTCAAGCTTTCACATCCTGCGCACATTAAGACTAGTCAATGTTTAACAACTATGCTTTAACTTCTTAAAAAATCTTTATGTCCAAGAAAACTAAATAAAATAATTTCAGTACCGTACTCTTTTTTTAAAGCTCCTAACATGGAAATAACTCAGTAGAAAACTAAAACAAAAACATCTGCTGTAAGATTGCTTTTTCAAAACCAGACACTCATTACTTCAAATTGATACTGTCATTGCCAAAAAAAGTTAAATCAGCCCCACCCTTTCATTCAAAGTTTCAATTTTACAGATTTTAACATGCCTGCAAATCTGAAACTTCATTTTTGCTTTAAAAACAAAATGACTTGTAATTAAAGAGAACAAAAGCAAATGTTGAACAGTGAAATAATCATGTACATAATACACACTAACAGCTTCCTAAAGTTATTCATCCTAGACATATTCCTATCTTTCTAAACTGAACTCTATTCTCAACATTTAATCAAGTGTTGTTCATTGAGAAGCATGTGGTATTGCATTACCTCTTGGGGTACCAAAGCACTCACAGAGAATTCTCTAGGTGTAGTTCTATAAAAGCAATAGTAACAAAGATCCTGCCTTACATTTAACATCTGGATAAAGCTGGACTTCACAGCTGCTTGAAAAATTTATAAACAATGGGCCAGAGCAGGGCTGACTGGGATTCTCAGCTCTGTGCCAATCATTTCACCAACTGGTGGTCTAATACAGCTCATCGATATGGGAGAACCTCCTCTAATGCTGCTACAAATACTGCTCAAAGTAGCTAATGGGAGAAGATGAATGTGCTGATCAGGGGCCACATCTATATCTGGGACAGTGAGAGGAGCTTCAGGCTCCATTTCTTTCCCCCAAACAGTCTGCAGTCGAAGGAGATAACCCACTGAGCATTGGACTCAACTCCAACTTTGCTCAATTCTTCAACCGGCCAGCAGATGCGATTCAAAGGGGAAGGAAGTAAACACAGACCACCTTTGTTCTCTGTGCTGCTGTTGTAAGGAACAAGAAAATAGGAAGAGTGGGGTCAAATCAAGAGAGACAAAACCACATATGGTGGGGGCAAAAGAAGAGGGTGCACCTAAGAGGCCAGGAACCCACCAAAAATCCCAGACTATGGAGAACAAATTGGAAAAAAACAAATAGATTCTTTAATTTTAAGGTGCTATTAAAGTTATTCATTTGTAACTGGAGTTCTTTGAGATGGACTTTGCATATTTACACTAATATTGCATCAACAACGTGAAGCTTACTTGGTGGAATATTAATTAGACATACCAGTTGGATTGCTCATGAGCCCCTTCTACCTCTCCCTTCAGCATTTGCTAACAAGACTATGACAGGAGGCGTGACACTCCAGCCACCTCAGTTCCTTCCTCCACCACTCTAAGACTTATTAGCTATTGAAATTCCAGCAGGAGTGGAAAGTGGGTGGAGAATGAGAACATGCAGAGTCCATCTTGAAGAACTCCTGCTACAAGTGAGTAACTTCATTTCATTTTCAATTCGCCTCCACTTGTTCCCACTCATGGGGTGGTTTAGCAAACAGTAATCCTAGAAGGATGAAAGGACCCAGAATCTTCATCAAACAAGGATTTAAGAACTGCTTGCTGAATTTAGCATCTGACCTGGTTGCCCCAAGTCTCAAGAGTCTTGTCTAGTAACAGTGTGAATAAAACTCCATGTCAGCACCCTGCATAACTTAGTAAGCAGAACATGGCTTTTTAAAGTTACAGATACCACTTTGGCTCTTGAGGAATGGGCTCTATTTCCCTGTGGGAGAGGGACTAATGCTCACTTATAAACTTCCTGAATGCATACGTCTAACCCACCTAGACACTGTGTAGTAACCCCATGACTTTTCTTACTGCCTGAATAAGCAACAAATAGGCTAGTAGAATGACTACATTCTTTAGCCTTATCCAAGTAAAAGGCTAACATCATTTCTGCATCTAGGATATGCAAGCATGACTTGTATGTGTGATCACGTGGTTTCAGAAAAAATATGGGTCAAATTTTTGGTAAATTTTTTACCTGTAACTATCCAAAATATGGGTAAACATTTCAAATGTGGTCATAAAACCATCTTATCCAAATATAGTAAAGACGGGAACTAAAAGTAATGGCTTACAACTTTCATGCATCACATCAAATTTGAGTGTGCATTTGTGACGCAGAAGACAATGAGACTGGGGTTTGCTTCCCCTTAAAATGGGGTTTACCTGACTTTGTTTTCTATTCATTCTATTTGTACCATTATGGATTTTGATACTTCTGATAACTAAGCCTTTGTGAAAAGCATGTAGACAAGGTGAGATAGGCCATTTACAGAAATTTATATTATTTCAATTGCATTAGTGTTCAAGGAACCCCTAAAAGGGATGAGTGGCCCACTGTATTTGACTTACAAACAAATATATTTACATTTCTTTTGTTATTGATCCTATCATTAAATGGATCACTAACTGAAAAACAGACATCTATCACAAGACACACATTTTTTAATTTCTCTTTTTGAAAATATTCTGAAGTGAAACTGTAACACATGTATACATGTCAACTTATGAAAGCCCAGCTGAGTCAGTAGGCAATCACAATCTGCACTTGATTAATATATTGATCAAGGAAAGTTTGGGTCAGAATCACCATTTGGTCAATATATGCAGAATGTTCCCACAATCTGAAGTACAATGAGCACTGAAATAATGTTTTTGAACACATACCTTTTGAAAATCCAGCTGAAATACCCCTGGCTGCTCATGTTTTTCTTTGTAGCTCTTATCTGAGTAAACCTACTTCCTTGGCACCTCTCAGATCTGTGGGCAAGATGGGCTGCAAAAACTCTTAGGGTGATTATTTCCTTCTGTATTGCCAACTCAGTGTCTACAGCTTAACTAGCAAGTGCAGACAGTCTGCAGGAGGTACAGCCCTGAGGTTGTGACTTACTTCAGTGCAACATATCCTTTATGGAGTCAGAATTAGAACCACAGATCTTCTCACTACTCTGAATCAAAGACAACATTTTCTATTGGGCAACAAATTAGAGGTAGGGAGTGCCATTATTTTCTCATACTTATAAAGCAAAACTCCTTTAAGATGTAGGATGAAGGTTTCAGAACTCTGCGGTTTGAAATAATTCTTCAGTGTTTCCCACATACATATTTCAATGCCATATTGATAGATGTGGAGCTTGTCAATTCAAGTGTATTGATCCTTCCAAGGGAGTTCCCCGTAGCATCACCCCTACAGTTTAGTTTTATTTTGCCCCATTCTGGGATCATGAGTTGCCTACCCACTTTTAGAGCAGGTCTACATTACTGCTTAAATCGATCTAACTTATGTTGCTAAGGGGTGTGCAAACAACACCCCCCCCCCACTCCCGAGTGACACAAGTTGCAACAACCTGTGGACCAGCTGACCACACTGGCGCTATGTCAGTGGGAAATGCTCTGCCGCTGACATAGCTTCCACCTCCCCCATCAGCATACAGAGCCTTCAGCAGAAGCTCTGAAATGGCAGAGCTGCATCGGAGCAGCTGTGCCGATGTAGCTCTTGTAGGGTAGACCTGTCCCTAGAAGATTCATTCCCCTCTCTATACAGAAGCCCATTGCCTCTTCATATGAACCATGTATATTCTGTAGAAAAAGGCAACTCCTGGGGCTTATGGGCTCAGAATATGGGCTAGAGGAGGATAAAGGGTACAAATGAAACCTGAGTGCACAAATAGTATCATGACGTTCTTTTTTTTTTTTCAGCTTTACATCAAAAACAAGGTCCACCTCATTCCTCAATTAGGCCTGTTCAGAGTTCACCCATGGTGATCTACTCTACTCCTTTAGATAGGCATGATATCCACAGAACAATTTGTTTCTCTCACAAACACAAGGAAATTCTTTTTAGTATCACGTCATGTAATTGGGTTACGTACTGTTGAATTATTTTTTTGTGAACTCAAACTGTTGATTTGAAATGGCAGAGGTCCGTACTTTCAAGGTACTTGCATATAAGCACCACTGAAAAACTTCACGAAAATCTAACAAGCTCTTATGATTTGAATAGAGGTAGTGAATAAGGCCACATTTTATATATCACAATTATCGTGACCTAAACTCAAACCAAAGCTGATTTAAGAAAATAAGTCACCCTCAAGCTAAGACTAAATTTCAATTTAAATTTCTGTTTTGCAATCTGACTGTAAAATAAATCGGTAAATAAAATAAAATGTTCATAGACCCTTAACTGTTATAAAATTAGCAAATTTGTCTAGGAAACACTAGATTTCACTATAAATTTTATTGGTCTTTCCAAACAGTGAAAGAAAGAGAAAGAGAGAGAAAGAGAGAGAGAGAGAGAGAGAGAGAGAGAGAGACAGACAGACAGACAGACAGACAGACAGACAGACAAAGAAAGCGAGCAAGAAATTTGGCATGAACACTGAACTGAAATGAACCAGCCTTCAGTACATGATGTTAAATTTAATCGTCTATTCACTCTTCATGTTAAGGAAATTCCTCCCACACCTCAAACCAAAAGCAAAAAGAGAAAGAGATCAAACCACATAAACTTGAACAGGATCACAAAATATAGCCTTATTTGTATCCAAGATAGTTGGTGCAACAAAAAGGAACACATAATTTTAACCTACCCCACAATCTTCTGTAGCAAATTACACTTCAACTTCAGTACTTCACTACAATTCAAAAGGACAGATAGTCCTTTTCCATTGCAGGTTTTAAGTGCATCATAAGAGATCTTGAGTGTTTCATTACCTTTAGAGGATTTACGAGACAATCAATGTCTGGGAACTAGAGAAACATTTAATCAGGTATGGAATTATAACTTAAATTGCATGCCTTCAAAGTAATTTGAAGATATTACTTAGAGCACATTTGAAGTGTGTGTATGTTTAATTTAGCTTTGGTGATAAAGTATAGTTACCCAATCAATCCATCATATTCATGGATTTATATCAAAAACAAAACACAATATAATTTACAAATAGAATAATTAAAGTAAGTATTAAATTGAATTATTTTTGATTAATCACAAATCAACTCCTCAGGATTTTTTCTGTAAAATTTCAAGTACTCTTGTAGTTCACCATAATCTTTGGAAATTACTCTGGTGCAGTGACTGTGCTTATATTAGTTATAAGCATGTTTAATAATTAAGTACCTAGAATTTGTACTTTTATTCTTGCAAGCTTTCTTTTTCAGTTCAGTTTTTCCTATATTCATAGCTTCTTTATGGTATTTAGTATTGCCAACTCTCGTGATTTTATCATGATACATAATTTTTTTGAGTTTTTTAAAGTCATAACAATATAGCATTAATTTAAAGTTATAGCCATGTAGCATTATGGCTATAAAGAAGACCTTCAGTTATTCAATAGCAAGTGTTTATTTATTTATCTGTTTCATACAAATATTTTAGCTATTTTTACAAATTTATTAAAGTGTTTTGGAAACATTTTGTTTTTTAAAATTGTTTGCAACTTTAGAAGCACATTGTAAAGCTGGGTAAAATATCAGCTGAACACTGGAAGCACTTCATAGCAGGATATGTTCTGTGTAAAGATAACCAAGGGTCATGCAGAGAAATCACTTAATCCATACAGAAGTGAAGATATGTGAGAGGCCCCCATAACAGGAGAAAAGAGGAGCTGGGCAGAGAAAGGGGGTGGAGTTAACTTTCTTCCATACAGCAGCTACAGTGAGGGGATAGTGAATGGACTACACTTCCCTCCTCCTGAAAGCCAGGCAGAAAAGGAAAAGATAAAAAGACTTGCTAGCAACTTTTTTGGGTAAGAAAGGCTGTAAAGAAAAAGGGCTGACTGTAACCATAAATTGTATTGGAAATCCTTTGCATTAGTAAGCGGGGTGGAGAAGGAAGCAAAGACAGCATGCAGGATGGTACAGGAAGGTGACTACTACACTGTCCGTAAAGTCTCCTGAATGTAATCCCCGTCACCTCAAGAGTGGGAGACTTTGTCTGGACTGGTGGGAAGAGGGTAGTGGGCCTTTAAGGGTCCCTCTCTCTTTGGAGTTGGGAGAACAGTGGCTGAGAAGGAAGAAAGATATACCTGAATTGGTGGGCAAGCTGGCAGGACTCAGGTAATATACTGGCACCTGTGCATCTGGGGGAGGGTATATAAAACCTATCCCTCCAGCCTGAAATCCCTTTCACACCAATTAACCCATCCCAGGGATCAGAGGACAACTGCACTTTTTGGTGTGCTGTGGGCATTATACTAGTTGCTGTTTTGGTATTGGAAAGGAGATGTTCCCTTACCATCACATGTGGTGGGTGAGGTGGGTTTTTAAGGGAAAGTTCAAGTTGTCAAAATGTAGCAAGTGTCAGGTGTCCAGTGCACGTATTCATATTGTACATGGTCTGGTTCCCTGATAAACCAGAACTGGAAGTGGACTTAGGGGAAGTCATCCTCTAAAGAAGTTGGGGAATAGGATTCAGGTTCCTAATATCTGGTATAGCAAAGAAACAAACACCTTTCCACAGTTCCTTAAAGATTGTACAAGAGAAGGGCAATGGGATCCCAGTGATAGGAGAACAAACCGGAATAAAAATATATTTAATTATAGTGTTTTTAGCAGTTAAATTGGTTTGGTGCGTACAGATTTTGGAATTTTCAGTTTTCACAAGGGATGGCATGCTATTTACCAGAAGTGGCTTTTATCACATCAAAATAATGGGTTCTTCCACACCATGAAAAACTAGTTAGTCCCAGTTCAAGGCATTTTCTATTTTAAAAACTGTTTTATTAATGGTTATACATTATACTTAGTTTTTTTAATATATTCAAATTGTGCTTCCATACGGCAGTAAGATTTGAAGATTAATTTAGAGTTGTACAAATAAAAAGTAAAACTGAAGTAGGTGTAATATTAAGATATGTAATATAATACTGAACACTGGAATGTCTATACATTTTGGTCTGGTAATTTCTCAAGGAAGATATATATGTCATTACTCATTTCAGTTTTCAGTATTGTATAAATTTTATATACACTGCAAAACTATTATAAATGCTAAATATATTTCTGTAATTATCCTCATTGTTACAGTAATTAGCATATTCTAATAATTTTATTTTCCCCAGTTTCACTGTTTAAACCCAGTTTACCAGTGCCCTGTCCTAAACCAGTTTCTCCTTGGAAATTGCCAACTCCTATTTAACCTATTTAACCGTCAATGAAGGTAAGTACCAAATGTGCAAATGTGACTGTACTATATCTCTGTTTTTAGTTTATTATGGGCAGCACAGATTCCAATAGTTAAAGATGCCTGACACTTTCCATTTTAAGACCTTGTCTTCAGTTGTTTATAAAATGTTGCAAAACTATAACTACTCAGGCTAAAGTTTTCTATAATGGGTGTTCTTTTATTTTGTTTTAGCTAAAACTAAGGTTCAGCCGTTTCTCAAAATGAAATTAGGGAAAATATGTTGTTCTTCCCAGGTTAACTTCTTACAACCATATCACTGAGACGCTGTAGCACTTATATGCTTTGTGACAGGGACCTGAAATTTGGCAGATAATTGCCATAGTTCCAGAGATGTGCCTTTTGCCATCCTTGTGAAAATCTGTCCAAATCTGGACAATTTATAAACTTCTGAACTATCTCAGCTCACACCGGAGCAGTAAAAATTTGTTACGGTTTGACAACTACATTTTGTTAAGATTCCATCTGCACTGAGCATTCTTCATCCTCTCACGTCTTCTACAGAAGGAATGAATGGAACAAGGCTGCTGGAGGTGGAGCAGGACTTTCCCTTCAGTTGCTCCTCCTAGTAGCCTGGGGCCACTGTGATGTTGGGCACAGGAATGAGAGCTTGACGCTCATTCCTATCCCTGTTGGCATCCAGGTAGCATAGGGAAGGAAGAAGCTGCTAAAATTTGAATACAGAGAGATGAGGAGAAGGTGGGGTGGAAGAAATAAAGGGAATGGGAAGAAGGGCAGGAGCTAGAATCAGGAGGGACCAGAAAATTGGGCAAGGGGATAGCAACAAGAAAGAGGCTGGGGACAAGGACAGGAGCGGGAGAGAGACCAGAAAGAAGCAGGAGTTTGTGAAGGATAGGAGCCAAGGAAGATGAGACTGGAACTGGAAAGACATAAACCAAAGGCATGGGGAACTGTGGGGGATGGACAGCGGACAGGAGTTGGTAGGGAGATCAGAGTGGAAGGAGTCACGGGCAAGAGGATCTGTGACTCCTAGAGCACAGACACCTCTAAAACTTGGAACTTAAACTTGAATTTATTTTTGAGTCTCAGTATTCATTTGGTGTTGGCAAAGTCTATGTCTCCATCCCATGCTAGTGACAGATCCACATAGACGGTAACAGACTTCTACTGCTACAATTTACTCAAGCAGTACACAACTCTGCTGATAATCTGAAGATGCCAACCTTACTGAGGACCCATGCTGAAGGTCAATATGATGAAATTTTCATTTTTTTTCCAATTTTTAAATTTCTTCAAAAAATTATGAAATTACATTAAAAACTTATACTACAACATTAATGTTGCAATGTCAATTACTTATAAGTTAGTAGATGCCAGAAATAAGGATGGGCATGCAACTGTCTCCCTTGCATGTATGCATTATGGTACCGTCTTTATGTATTTTTTCCACGGGATGCCACTTCATTTAGGGCACAGGATCTACCATGCTCTGGAAATGAATCAAAATTGTGGCATGAATGAGGCTGTTATCAGTAGGATCCCATCTCATTTTTTACAGATGTTGGAAGATGTAATAAAGGAGGCTGAGACTGCAGGAAAAGAGAGGATCGTTTTATAGTAAAGGCACTGTAATGCCACCCTGCAGACTTGTATTTTCTCCCAGAAAATATTAAGTTGCCAGAGTTTCTATGCAACACCGAGCAAGGCATGTAAACCAAAATTTTCACAAGGGGCCACTATGTGTTACTTAAAATTTGGGCATCCAACTTGAAACATTTGGAGTCTGATTTGCAGAAGAGAAGAGCGCTCATGACTGCAATTGACATCAGTGGGAATTCTGCTCTGAACATATTAAGTGTTATAAAATGTTAAGTGTTCTGAAAAAATCAAGCCAGGTGCTTCCTAAATTGGGCATCCAAAATTAGCTGACATTTTTTACAATTTTGGCAATAACACCACCACCTGACAGAGGCACTGTGATGATATAATAATGTCTCTGAAGAACTAAAATACAATGAAAGCCCCACAGAAAAGCCCATGAGAAAGTTAATAATTTTGTATTCAATAAAGAATTTGGATGTGTCTAGTAAATAATACCTGTGGCCAAATGCTGAATAATTAGAACAGAAATAAACAGTTACCCATTCAGTGAGTATCACCCATCCTCCTGTGCACTGAGTCAGGCAGAATTTTTGTGGAAAATTGTATGTGACCATGAAACTGAAGACTGTATCATAATGTGTAGGCACAAAAGGGCCAAATTAAGGCAATCTTAATTCTGGCATTTACTAGCTTTTAAATGCTTAATTTTGCATCTTGAACATCCTTGCATAGTTTTGGGGGATATAATCTAGAGATTGACTATGTTTTAAATCTACAGAATGGCTGAAAACTCACTTGTGCAACACACAGTAATGACATAACTAGATTGTTTTCCCTTTTTTGAAATGGGCATTTAAATACAAATGTTACATGAATTTTAATATTAAGATGGCAAAACGGAACACAAAATGTCACAAAAAGCAGACAATATAAATTCATATGTTTCCCTGCCACTTGTACATGAAATATTTTCATTACTTGCAGTGTTAAGAACTATTATTTCCAATGCAGTATAATTTTATACAAAATTTTTAATTCATCTAAAAATAGGTGTATTAACCACTCCAACATATTGTACTATGTATATAATACTTAATATTTATTCTTGGATACTGAGAGTTCAATTAATTAATGGCAGTTCCCAAAAAAAGGAAAACTTCTAGCCCATATATTTATAGTGGTACAAAAGCTGTGTCAACCAGCTCTTTGTCAGAGAAAAAACAGACTACCCGGAAAATCTTCCTGACAGATAAGGCTCAGGGATAGTTTTCCAAGAAAAGTGGTGAAAACCCCTTAACTCAAGACTTTTACAACTAGATTGGACTAAACAGCAGGAACTGTGCCACATGATACCATTCTGAACTTGTACAGAAACGCACTGGATGATTTAATAGTATTTTCATCTCTAACTTTCATGATTTGTTTGCACCAGTGGAAGGCATAAGAAATGTCTGCTACCACAACACTTGGTAGCATCCAACATTAGCTTCCAACTGAGATCAGGATGGATTCAGCTTTAAACATAAGTTCAAGTTATTTGGAAATGATGCTATGAACCTTTTGCTACATATAATAATATGAAAAGGCTCTGTTGCATCCAGTACAAAATTGCAGCTAAAGACTTCGAGTTACTGTGAAGTGAGATGTTCACCAGAAAGCTGTTTAAGGTTCCAATCTTGATAAATGCCCAGCATCCTTATTTCCCAATAGAAGTGGTGGGTACTCACCACGTCTAGAATCAGGCTACTTATTTAAATGTGTATATATGGAATCAGGTAAGTTTGAATATTTTAACCATAGCTAATTGAAAGCAGTGTAGTGTAGTGGATAGAACACTGGACAGGGACTCAGGGTTCTTTTCCTGGTACTGACCTACTAAGTGACTCTCTATGCCTCAGATTTCTATCTGTAAAATGGGATAATGATAGTGACCTCCTTTGTAAACCGCTTTAAGATCTATGGATGAAAAATGCTATTTAAGAGATTATTATTATTAGGATTAATTTGTGCTGTATACACAGAACATGAACAGGGGGGAAATCCCTTGTAGGCAGGTGGTCACCTGACACCTGGAAGTGGTATCCTTGTAATATAGCTGTAAATGTTTTTCACAGCAATAAAGGTAAATAGTCTTAAAATCTAGACAATATGACTCAAAACCGTCACAATGAATTGCACAGATTAACTACTTATTCCATAAAGAAACGTTTGTTTTAAATTTATTGTCTTTCACCATCTTTGAGCATTTCTCATCCTATGAAATGTTAGGTTTTCATTATTATAAAGTTAACAGTTAGCTAAAAACTACCAAAATGATCAGGCATAATTGTATTTTCTTTATTATTTAAATTGCATGCCCATTCATCATTCAGATTACGGAGTAAAAACTGTCCTCAGACCCCAATTAATACAGAAAACCTAAACTGTCTGTGGAACTAGTGTAATTCAGGATGTTTGCTGAAGCTGTATTCCACAGAAACTTCACCCACATCACTTTAAACTGAAATTTTAGGTCTGTGTCACATGTATCCATTAGCAAATGCCCCTCTTCACCTTGAAAAGAATGCAGCACCCATGGACTCCAGTGCAACTCTCGAGGCTGCAATAATGGACAAAGAGGCCCCCTCTCCTGCATTATTTCTGTACAATCTGAAAAGTGGGGGGAAAAGGATGAAAATTCCTTTTTTTCCATCCCCAATTGTTATAAAACCTTCTAGCACTAGGCTTGACCTCAGCATTTGCATTTGGACCCCAGAGAGGAAAACAAATATGGAAAGATTGCAATTTACTTGTTTCAATTCCACAATATGCAGGTGTCTTAGAAAATTGAAAAAATGATGATTTTGGTTATAATTATACAAGCTAAACATTGATGTTCCGGGTGATAATTATGTTCTCTCCATTAAAAAAAATAGCTGTATTTCCTTATTATTGGGATTTAAATATGGTTTCATCTATATATAAATTTTGTTCTTCTCAACAGGGTACTACATGAAAACGAAAAAATGGGGTGTCTATGTCAACTATCAATTATCCTGCTTTTATGTGGAGCTATGGTCTTTTGTCAGCATGACGGTTATGATTTTGAGGATGAATATGATCAAGAGCCAGATGATGAATACCCACCTATTTTTCATTTTAATCCAAGTGTAGAATATGTAGTTCCTCATTTTCCTACTCCAGCCAAGTGTGCCCAAGGATGCTTCTGCCCACCAACTTTTCCATTATCAATGTATTGTGACCATCGGAAAC
The DNA here is from genome assembly GCA_007922155.1 of Mesoclemmys tuberculata. Taxonomy (NCBI): domain Eukaryota; kingdom Metazoa; phylum Chordata; order Testudines; family Chelidae; genus Mesoclemmys; species Mesoclemmys tuberculata. The sequence goes on from ML677085.1 coordinate 7,972,448, forward strand.
TTAAGATGATACCAAATATTCCTTCTCATGTCCAACAACTCTATCTTCAGCATAATGACATTGAAGCTGTGACTGCACAATCTTTTGTTAATGCCACTACCTTGAGAGAAATTGACCTTAGCCACAACAAAATTAAATCTCATATGATTGACCATGGTGTTTTTGTCAAACTTTCAAATCTTGTGCAACTTCACTTAGAACACAATAAATTGGATGAATTTCCATTTCCTCTTCCCAGCACTCTAGAACGACTCTTCCTCGGTTTCAATGAGATTTCCAGATTACCTAGTAATGCCCTGCGAGGGCTAGTAAATGTGACCATGCTTGATCTCTGCAATAACTATCTTGATGACTCCCTACTCAAAGGAAAATACTTTTCAAATATGAAAAATCTAATGCAGATCAACCTGTGCAACAACAGATTACAGACTATGCCTCCTGATCTCCCATTTTCACTTATGTATCTCTCTCTCGAAAATAACTCCATTTCTTACATTCCAGAAAACTATTTCAATAGACTTCCAAAAATCACTGCTCTAAGAATGTCACACAACAACCTGCAGGAAGTCCCATATAACATTTTTAACCTTTCCAATCTTGTAGAACTCAACCTTGGACACAACAAGCTGAAGCAAGCATTCTATATTCCAAGAAGTCTGCAGCATTTGTATATTGAAGACAATGACATTGAATGTAAGTCGAACATTCTTTCTTTATAAAAATGAGTGAAGTATTTCTAGTTCTGTAACCTTTTTCCTTTTGCATTACTTTTGCATCATTTCCCTGCTTATTACTCAAAGACTTACTGACCGTGTTATATTTAGTCTTGCTCACAGTAGGAGGTGTCTGCCTTGATTTGATGCAAGTTATCACTGCCTGCTCTTCTTTGAAGTTCCCATCAGTTGGGACATGGTGCTCAATAGCAGTCCCAGTTCTGCAGCTTGTCCAAGGGATGCTCTGAATTGTTAGTTATCTTTGACCATGAACGGAGGGAAAACCTGCAGAAAATTTGTTCTTCTGCAATCTTCCTATCTCCTCTGAGCAGACTCTCTGCCAGACTTCGCTCCAGCTTCCTCTAATAAAAATCATGTAACAAGTCTAGCAGCCTGTTGTTTAAAACTTATTTGTAGTAAAGGCATTTGGTAAGCATTTATTAAAATAATCTAGGCCATTTTAACATCACAAACCTTTCTGCTTCTACTTGATAAAAAGCTATTTCTATTACTGATTTTGCTTTTGTTCCATATATGGAACTCTAACTTAAGTCAAGGGGCAGGATAATGGCAATATTTTGCATTAATTACATACGTGGGTATTATTCCCGTTTCTAGCTATAAAAAGTAGATTTTACACTAATATTTTTCACTCTTTTACAGTTGTAAATATTACTTTGATGTGTCCTTCTATTGATCCAAAGAACATCAATCATTTAACCTACATTCGGGTGGACCAAAATAAGCTTACAGCTCCAATAAGCACATATGCATTCTTCTGCTTTCCTCACATACGCATTATTTATTACGGCGAACAAAAAGGTACTATCAGCCAATCAACACAGCTGAGAACTCCCGTGTTCCGCAGGTTTTTAACACCAGAAGAATATGATGAAGCAGAAGAGGGTCATGAAACAGAAGATAGACATGAAGAAGGAGAAAGTGAAGACGACTACTTTCATTCTTACTTTTATTGAAATAATTATAAAGTACAAGTATATGTATAAAAAGGTGAATAATTTGGAACACTTAAAGGGAGTTATGAGCAATATGAACTGTGTAAACAATTTTTCTGTATCAGCTCAATAGTGGTTTAAATTAAATTCCAAGTATATGTAAGAGTGCTTTTTAACCTTTCCCAGGCAACTAATTATTAGTTTAGTGAACTCATCCTTGACTGTACCAATCATTACCCTTTCCCTCCCACTCACATTCCAACTCTGAATAAAACTTGGTTATGCTAGTTTTGCAATTTGGACTAAACTTTTTGCATATATTTTTGTTTATTTTAATTTTAAACGTATACTAAGTGGTTTTGGTTTAACACAACTGAAAGCATAAAAATGCTCTTAATCTGCGAAAAATGTTTAGGACCTTAACTACAAAGCTGGTCTGTCTGCATCATTGTGCAGTATCAGTATCATCTAAATTCAAAGGAAAGTGCACAATGAATAGTTCCTCAGTAACATATGAATTTAGTGCAGTATTGCAATCTTAGAATTAGAGAGAAGATCCATTAAATAGCAGTTGCCATACAAAGCATAGCAACATTAAACAGATGTGGGAAAAAACAACAAAATATTTTCTCAAGTGATCTAGTTTGCACAATAACTGTTGGTACAAGTCGTATTCCTTTTCTCCTCCCCCATCCCTCCCCGTAGAACAAGCTATGTTATTTTACTTTCTGTGCCCTCATACATTCAAAAGCACATATTACATACTATGTTCCTTTAAACGGTACTTGGAGAAAATTGGCTTTTCTTTTGTAAGAGAATTTATCCTGGGTGACACGGGAAACTTCCACAAATCATCTTTTAGAAAAGCAGCATTGGTGGTTAAAATATGCACTAAAACTAACTAAGTAACCATTTGCTCCTTGGACAAAAAAAGGGTGTTAACTTTCAGCCCAGTTTAATGCATGCAGCTTTTCAGTTTTATGCCTTTTTAATTTTTCAAACACATCTATGCTTTCATGTCATAGGTGTCTGTACATTCATTTTTAACTGGATGTCCACATTTGTTCTAAAGCTTTAGAAAATTTAAATCCTCTATGTCTTTTATTTATTTTTTACAAGGCCCTATGAATTGTAGAAGATACTGGGTATTTTTATACTTGTAGATCTACTGGTGCATTTCCTTTATAAAAAACAGGCTTTAGTTCATTAGGTTATTGTGGGCCTCAAGTGATCCAGTGCCCAAGGCTTTGAGGTATGGTTTTGCTTCTTATTTAAGAAAACTCTATACAGCAAAAATATTTCTGTTCTATCTATTATTATTCTATTATTTCAAATTATTTTATTGGAATTAACCATTCATACTTTTTGTTGAATTTCAAGATTTTTTATATACTAATGTAGGGTCTCCCTCTATTCTGCTGATGAGATTTTGGTGTTGGACTCTTGTATATCAGTGCTCCTTTATTCCCATACCAACCTAAAACCTCTGTTATTTTCAAATCCTCTGAATTACGATGCAGGATAGCATTACTTTACCAAAAAAATCCAAATGAAACTATAAATCTGGGATGACATTTTATTACAGAATAACCATTTTTATTGTCTAAAAATACTCATAACAAACCGTATTAAAAATCTACATTTAAGACTAATTTTTCAGGAGTTTTAAGTCAAAATATCAACTCTTCATCCCTCTTTTTTATTCTCTTCATTCATAAAATGAAAAGATCCTAAAAATCAATTAAAACCACTAAATGAAACACAGACTTCACAGGTAAAGATTCACAGATTCCAAGGCCAGAAGAGACCACTGTGATCACCTTGGCCCTGTCTACACTTACCTTAAAGATCTGGCAGCAGTCGACAGGAGTTACGCAAGCTACACAAAAAACTTGTGTAACCCCCATCAGCATCTCTGTTTCTGTTCCTGCACTCTGTCCTCAATGCGCCGTGCTGACAGGAACTGCGTTCCGTCGATGCAGCGCTACGCCACTTGAGAAGGTGGCTTTAATATATCGATTTCTAGATTGACTGAGCAGGTCTTCACTAACAAAGTCTTAGTCTGACCTCCTATAAAACAAACCCATAGAACTTGCCAAACACAATTCCTAGGGCATATCTTTTACAAAAAAAATCCAATCTAGATTTTAAAAAATTGTCAGTGATGGACAATCTACCACAACCCTTAGTAAACTGTTTAAATGGTTAATTCCTCTCACTGTTAGAAATTTTTTGCTGATTATTGCTCCTTTCATCTTCATGGCAACCACACAGATTAATAGCATAATATAATTGTCTTCCTTTGTTATGGCCTTTCTTAACATATTTATCAACCTAAGAAGCTCTTTTGGAGTCATATAGAAAAATCTATACATCAAGTTCGTTAAATCTAGGATTAAAAATTTGACAATAATACACACTTTTGAATTATTTTAAAGTTCATATTAACATGAATACATAGCTTACTAACTTTTGGAAAAACTATGTATTAACACTTCTCTTTTTTTCTGTATACATTATAAATTTAGATTAATATTTTTAAAACATGGGAGTCTAAATTTAGGTAGCCATTTTTTTAAATCTTGGCCACAGCTTTTAACTAACATTAAGATCACTTAACTATAGCACAGCTAGAAACAATGCACCTCTCCTCAAACTGCTGAAACTTGAAGACTAACATTTATGATTAAAACTTAGTTTTGATTTTGTGTTTTATACATAAAGTAAATTCAACAGTAAATAGAAGCATGTGTACCTGGATAGAACAAATTCATGACATTAACTTTAATAGTAGTAACATATCAACATGGCTTCTCAATATTAGCATATGCTTCTTCTCTTGAGAATATATACACTTAAATATGTACCTATGATCATCTGCTAACTGTATTTGTGTATCCACAACCATTAAATTTGTAGTCCTGGCAAGCATTCTTCTCTTTTTCACTATATATTACATTAGATTTTGTGACAACCCAGTGACCTATTCAGCAATGAAATGTACAGTTAGCAACCAGAAAAGATGGTCAGGAAAGAAAAGTTTAGGTTTACGCTCAAATGATTGCAAAAGAAATATCTAAAAGAAGAATTCAAACAGCTGACTTCTACTTTTGATACAACATTTGCCTTTAGTGCTGTAGTTTGTTCAGAGGGTTATGTGAGTTTATTGTTATAAGAAAAACACAACTAAAAATAAAAGTGTAGAATGAAATCTGCATTACAATGCTATCTGTTCCAACACATAACAAAAGCCATCATATAGCTACTTCAACAGGTTTGACTCTAGTGACTGTCTGAAATGTTGGAAGGGGTTGCATGATCTGTAGCATACATGTGACTAGGAGCCAAAACATCTGGGCTCTGCTTCTAGCTTTGGGCAAGTCACTTTGCAGATGTATACTTTATTCATTTCAGCCATATAAAAGGGGATAATGATACTATATCACTTTGTAAAATACTTTAAGATCTATAACTGCTAGGTAGTATTTTTCATTATTACTCAACAGTATAGCAAAGTTAACTTTATTATGGAGTATTTTTAGAAAATGTTGATAACTTCTATTCACAATTAAATGTATCAAACCAATTAAATCAAAAACATTAAATTTTCAAACCATGATTTTATCAGAACAAAGTTCTTAAAAGTAGAAGCAAAAATGACTAATGTAGAAATTTTGCATAATTCTACACTACAAGAGATTGTTGGTGAACAGTGTTGGTGAAATTCGTTTGTCATAAAAACATTCAGATCCTTTTAGTGTCCTTTAAAAATGATTATGAGTTAGATTTTGTGACATTTACTTCAATATCTTGATATATTAAAAAGACGCATAAGTTAAAGAAAAAAATTCCTTCACATCCAACAGATGTTTTTTATTTCAACTTCTCCAATTGCTTTTAACAAACAAACATTCCACTGAAATATGTAATAACTTGAATCAATTTCCTTTCTTATTTTTTTTAAATTGTACTCTGCAAGCAAATAAATAAAGGACTTTCCTACGTGAAGAACATGAAAGGAAGCTCTAGTGAGTTTGTACAAGATTGTATCCCAAAACTGCTTCTAAGTAGCTAAAAATTTCTTTATATTACTAATGTGAGAACATTAGCTTTGACACTGGTGGAGATGTTACACATCTTCTGTAATATACATACCCAATTGCATATGAGCTGCTGATAACTGTGATGAATGGTGGAAATAAATGATATGTACATTTATTATTCTCTAATCAAAAGTTATTTACCCAATATTTTAGGATTAGTGGTGGATTTTTCCTCTTCCTCCAACTCATCAAGGTTGGCTCATAACAGACTCAGGAAAATAGGCTAAATAGACCTGTAAAGCAAATCCTATGTTCCGGGACATATAGTTACCAGAATAAGTGGGATTATTCCAATAACTCAATGACATGTGAGATGCTAACTTTAAGAAGGGGTTGTGGCTGTGGCAGAGAAATTATGCCTTTCCCAACAAAGAACAGAGTGGGAAAAGAAATATAGGGCACACTGAGAAGTAGAGTTCCTCCACTGATTACTGTCACTCAATAGTTGTGCTACTTCTTCCCAGGTGATGCAAGCACATTCAGTGTCCTCTGTTGCTGTCTTCTGACAGCTCTTACTTGCTTTTTCTTTCATCCCTCTGCTACCTAATTCAATGCTTGTCCATTTATCTTCCATCTTCCATACATACACTGTACATGTCCCAACCATCTGAGTATTCCTTATTGATATCTTCTAACGTGTCCAGTTCTGTCAGCTCTATTACTGTTGCATTTGTTATTTTGTCTCTACATGGAATGTGTAATAGCTTCCTCAGCCATCCGTGATGGGCAGCCTCTAATTTCTTTTTGTCAGCCACTTTCATTGGCCAAGCCTCTGCTCCATTCAGTAGCATACTCCGTACCATCACATGGTATAATCTAACTCTAGTTTGGCATGGAAACTTCTGATTGAACAGATGTTGTTTCTCTTTCCAAAAGTGCTGTTTACTTTTCCTAATCTTGTATGAATATAAGATATAATTATAAATATAGAAATGCCAGGTCCCAGGAAAAGACTGCAGAGGCAGAAGCCGCAGCATAGAGGACAGACTTCAAGGAGCTCTAACGAATAGTGAAAAATCTCTCAGGAAAAGCAAGCCCCTTTTGGGACTCTCATCAACAGATGTTAAAAATGGATGAAGAACAAACCAGACAATAGAAAGAACATTTCCATTCCATATTAAATGGCCTAGAGCTGATGCTCATGTACAGATTCAAGAGAAATGCCAATACTAAGATAGAAATAGAAGACGGATCAATAACACCAGATGAAATTAAAGCAGCCATCAAAGTCCTCAGATGGGGGAAGTTCCTGCAGTTGACAGAATTCAAGTAGAGATGTTAACGGTGAAAGGCCAAATTCTGATTGAGCATCTAACAAAACTGTAACAAAATATGGGCCAAAGTAGTGCCACAGCCCTGGAAAAAAGGTATTATCATGGCACTGCCAAAAAAGCGTGGTCTCAGTGTAAGAACTGGAGAAGTATAGTATTGCTGTCAGTCCTGGGCAAAGTATTGGCTATTGTTATGCTGAATAGAGTGAAAAAAGCAATGGATGAAATATTGTAAGAAAAATAACTGGGTTCCTTGAGGTAGGTCATGTTGTAAACAGATATCGTTTGGCAGAAACACATTCTAATCAACTTTGGGAAAGTGTTCAACAGTGTCCATAGAGAGACCCTGTGGAATATTTCTAGAAGCTATGGGATACCAGACAAGATGATCAACATAAGAAGGAGTTTATATGATGGCGTGAGTGGAGTGAATGGTTCAATATTGTGACTGGAATTAGACTAGGGTGTGTTATTACGAATCCTCTTTGCATTAATAATAGACAGGGTAACAAAGCAAGCAACAAAAGGCATCATGGAGAGTGCAAAATGGGTTAGTGGAGATGAATTACACTACCTTGACTTCGCTCATAACACTTCTTTACTAAGTATGATGTAGAATGGAATGATTGCCCTTATATCAGAGGTAGAACAGGAAGCAGCAAAAATTAGACTGAAAGTAACTGCAAAGAAAACCAAGATTACAAAAATCGGAAACTAGATAATATATGCAAAGGTATATGTAGATGGAAATCTAACAGGTAAAAAAGTTCTGCTGTCTGTGGAGCGTGAGGACACTTGAAGGTGCTGCGATAGTTTGGGCTCGGGCTCCAGCCTGAGCTCTGAGACCCTCCCACCTTGCAGGGTCCTGGAGCCTGGGCTCCTGCCAAAATGTGAAAGTCTACACGGCAACTAAACAGCCCCAATTATGCTGGTTTGGACCAGCCACAGGTGTCTAATTGCAGTGTAGACATACCTAAACTGATTTGGATTTACAAAACATTCTACGCACCTTAGCCATTAATTAAAATACCTCACAGCCCCACTGAGAACTTCACCTCTGGATCCCCCATCATTTTTCATTATATTTATCACCCACCTTCCTGGAAGAGATTCTTTTTCCAGAGAAAGGTTCCTTTATGACTGCTTTCTAAGGGAGCCATAGGCAATTGCTCCTGCAGATTGTTCTGGATATTCACTATATATGCCACTGCACACTCTTTTACTGACTATTTGTGTGGTACATAACACTTTTTCATATATTGTTTCATTGCCTTCCTTTATCTTTCGTATAAACACCTTTAGACTTTGAAGCATCTTTCACAAAGAAACCTGCATCTAAACACATAGTTTTGGGACTATCTGTGTTGTCCCAACCAACCACACCTATGCTATTGTTGCAGTAATCTAACTACCCACAACCTTGCAACCATTTTGTCAGCATTTTGGTAATAAAAAGGCTGCCAATTCAGACAATTAACTTCGTCCTAGTTTGTAAAGGGCTGTGTAAATCAATAAAAATGTTTTAACAAGCAGTCCAAAAGCAAAATAACCAGCAAAAATGGACCAAGCTGATCCATATATAATCCAAAATCTAATGCCAGTTAAAATTCTAGCTGCTATATATTTTACCAATGTATTAATAAAAAACATTAGAATGCCAATCAGTAAAAGACTACAGTAGTAAATTTAGCAAGATTAAATTCTGCATCTGGGGGAAAAATCTGACTGACTCCAAGGGAAAAAACATTCTTCTTAAGTGGTAGAAGGATAACTTCACTACTACGGAGATTTGGAAATAAGAACTAAAGCCTGAACTAATCCAACCACCAACAGTTAATGAGGGAAGAACTGTATTTCAGAAACAAAAAAACAAAAAAAAAGAAGAGAACGAAGGAGAATGCTTACATTATTTTTTAAAAATCAGCTTTTTGAGTTCAATTGTTACATTTAGCAGTTTAGTCCTCTGAACACATGGATGGTGTTTCTTTGTTTATGTAATATTTTACACTAGTTATCATGCTGATTAAGTATACTACTATCCAAAGCTTCTACTGTTGTCTGTATTATCGTTCCAATCCATATCACTGGCCAGCTGCTATTAAAATAAATTTATCATAACTTCTGACATGACTCACCAAAATTTATATAAAAGGAATGCTGAGTGAGGTTTAACGTTCTATGCCAGAAGTATGAATTTAGTAAGGTGTCAAATTTCAATGACCTACTTCAACAAAGTGATTTTGGTACTGTATGTTTCTAGGGTTATGCCACAAATGTATGAGAGTGGACCTAACAGAATATCTATGTCTATCAAGCACCGAGAAACTAAGTAATAATGTACATTTTTTCCTTCCAAGTACAATGTTGCTTTAAATTTCAATGTTTGCCAAATGTCATCCTTTATTGAAAGCAGTACAAAATGAAAGCCAAGGTCTTTAAACAGCTGCAATAACATATTTATTAGAACAGTGAAAGTCCTGTGGCACCTTAAAGACTAACAAATTTATTTGGGCATAAGTTTTTGTGGGCAAAAACCCACTGTCGGATGTTTGTTTATTTATTGTTTATTAAAGAATTCTAAGTAACGTGCAACAAACCTTTGAATACATTGTTAAAAAGCAGGAATATATAATCCCAGCAAATAAATATTACCATGACATAAAACTAATAAATGCAAGAATCCAGGAGTCTGAGGTGGTTTTAGGTCTTCTCTGTGGGGAATGGTCACCAATGCGTGCATGCAAGCAAGCACGCACTCACGCACAAAAGAAATTCCACTTAGAAGTAACCAATTATGTTATCTCCTAAATAGAGATAACTGGCTCTTTGACAGGAATCTGAGTCACTGAGGTAAAAGAACATTCCATGACTGCAACATTGCGAACCCCATGCATTCAAAAACCATGAATCAGACTCCAAAAAAAATCACGTAACCGGTTTAAAACAAAAACTTTTTTAAATTGTATTTTTTTTGGCATGCCTTCTAGCTTTTGAGATTTTTGTAAGGAGAAACTATAACCCCATTTTGTGTATAATAATTTCATATTTCAAATTCAACCTTACTCATTAAAAATGGGCACACAAAATTGCAGACCTCCTCCCTGGCTGATCAGAGAGGGACCCGACTTGCTTTTTGAACACTTAGGTGGGGGGGCGCACTGTAGGAAGTTGGCCTTATTTCCCTCTTGATCTCACTTTAACACCTCTCGTCTGTGTCTCACATTTTCCTTCTTTGCTCCATCAGTTCTCTCCCCCACACCTGCCATTTCACATTCATGTGTACCTTCTTTTCTCCCCTAAAAGTCTCCTATCCCTCATCCTCCCTCCTGTTTACCAACATTGCCCTGTACACTTGTTTTGATCCTTTTTAAACTTTGTCCCCTTATAATTGCATGTGCAGTCTCCAAACCACAGAGCCCAGCTGATGGTGTCTCTGCTGAAAGCAACCTGCAATACAGTTGGGAAATGACAGTCATTTTATTTAAAGGCAGCCCGTAGCTTCAGTACCACTGAAAGCAATGAAAAAAATGACCATTTTAAATATGAGCACAAGTCCACAAGGATATTGACAGATATCAGAATATCAAGGAAAACCTTTCTGAGGAAAACAAATCAAACCTAATACAAGAGACTCAACATAAAATTGAGACAGTTGACAATTTAGACTTGCATTGGGAGGATTGATATAAATCACCAATTTTAATCATGATTTAAATCAATAAGCAGGACTCCTTGATTTAAATAATTGATTTTAATCAGGTATTGCATTTATACTTTAATTATTTTCTCAAAGAAAGGTTGATTCTCATTGGTTAATAACCATTAAAACATGTTGATTTTCAACTAATTAGAGATTTTATATTAAACTTGGTGCTTCTTTTTACCAATCAGAGGGATAGCTTAAATAAATATGTATAGATATAATGTGTTATATAGCTTCTTCACATATTCAGATTCTCAATTTTTTTACATTTTTTATTTAGTTAAGAAACGTATCATTCACCTTTTTCTAATGGATTAATTTTTTATTTGTGGTTTGTGTCAAGCTCTGTTTGGAAGGGAATTCAAATTCAATTAAAATGCACAAAACAGTATTTATTATTATTAAATAAAACTGTTTTTAAAAGTGTTGGATACATATGAAAAAAACTGATCAGAGGTTTATCAAAACATACTTGGCATTTAAAAAAATAAATGATTTATTTAAAAAGCAAGTGTTATCTGCAGTTCATGAATAGAAGTGATTGTTGTTGGTCACCACATTCTTCAAGATTTTAGATCTCACCCTCTCACACCTACTTTTATTCATGGATTGGAAGAGCAAAACAAGATTTACTGCTTTTTTAACTCTCAATTGGTTTCTTAACTTTGAATAAACTAGCCATTGTTCTGAACTAGCTAAATCAACTGAACGAAAGAAAATATTCTCTCTGCTGTCAGAATCTGCTTTAGTACTTCAACAAACTCTGGATGCAGGTACTTGGCCAGTGACTTCCAACAGTTCAGTGGTTTGACTTTCTTGAAAACTTGGCAGCAATCATTTTCTGCTTAATATTATTTTTGTGGTTAATTTAAATGGTTGTATTGACTTAATATAAGTTGAAGTCTTCATTGTAGATTTCAAATTTCATTTTAAATAGATTTATTTGAACTAAGCCTGTATTTAACATACATTTTAATAAATCTAATTTATATAAAAAATTCTGATTTTTAAAAAAAGTTCTAAATCATTGTTTTTTATCCACCCTGAATAGCATAGCTTCTTAGTTACCTTTTATACATTTTCTTCGGAAAGCTTTGGTCAATTAGATAGCAATAAAGTTTTGCAGGAAGATTTGCAGGAAGGAACTCACATTCTAGTTATATAACCATCCTAATGTGTCCAGAGCAGAACAAATAACTATCTATGGACCAAACTATTTACTTAGTCAGCTCTAACAAAGACCAGGTCCAAAAATCTTCAACTTGCATAGATAAATGCAGAATATTTACTGCTTCTTCTGGATTCCCCAGGTCTCCTGATGCTACCCATAATATCCACAAGCAGCCTGCTCATCTGAAATCAAGTCTTATTGTCCATCATGACAAATGGTAATTACCTAAAATGTCAAAACTGCATCTTCAAATATACTGCACATAAAACTGTCCATTAGCATGTTATGTCTATCTGGAGTAGCAGGTGAGAGATACACAAGTGATTTTTTCATTATGGCCACCCCTGAATTACTGCAGTAACTGGTCTTGACTACTGCCACTTGAATGGTATTTTGCAAAGGGCACTGTGAAGGTATTCTAACATTAAATAGCCTCCTCATGAGCACAAATTTGAAAGATGCCCAGAATCCTGGAAATTAAAACAGCTTCCTGATCAGAGAAGGTTAGAGCTTTCTTAGGCCGAGAACATCTAAACATTAACAATCCACTCCCCATCTCCATATCTTAACAAGATTGTTAGGTAAATGCAACAGAACAGAACCATTCCCAAGAAAGACTCAGCATATCTAATCCCTGAGCTGGGTAGGCTCTTAGCACTCCTAGAAATTTTTCCATAAAGATATAACAGATATATCTAATATTGGTATCTAGTATTCTGAACTAAAGCCCTTAGCATGTAGCGTTCTGTGCCCTAGAATTCTTCCTCTGAACTGCTGCTGTTTGAGTGAGAGCATAGTGTGACATGGAAGTATGGACAGAATGCCAAATCGCTGTTCTGCACATATCTTATAGCAGAACATCCAATAAGGATGCTATGGAGGTAGCTTGTGCCAGCATGGAGTGAACTGTGATATGCCCAGAAGAGGGAAGCTTTGGTCATTTACAGTACGCTAAGATGCATCCCAAAACCCATTTTGAAGTCCTCAGAGAATATGGCTTGTCTCCACTCCCTTTCTGCCATGGTAACAAACAGTCTCAGAAAGTCTCTGCAGATAGAATGCCCGGACGTGCCTGATATCGAGGAAGTGAAGTCTCTTCTCCTTGGAAGAAGCATGGGATTTTGGGAAGAATACCGGTAAGTGCACTGATTGATTGATATGGAACCCTGACACAATCTTGTGTAGGAATTTGGAGTATAACCTATAGGAAAACCTTTATCCTGTGAAATACTGTATAAGGAGGATCTGCCCTCTTGGCTCCCAGCTCAGTGACCCTTCTCACTGAAGTGATGGCTACTAAGGACACCACTTTTGTGGAGAGGTGGATCAGGGCACATGTCACCAGCGGTTTGAAGATGACCCCGTGAGTGTTGAAAGGACATGGTTAAAGTCCCCCTGAGGCATAGGTTTAATGACTGGTGGGAAGGTTCTGATCAAGCCTTTCATAAAGCGAACTGTGCTTGTGTGTGTGAAGGTAGAACATCTTTCCATTGGGGGCAGGAAGAGACTAATTGCTGGTAGGTGTACTAACAATGAACTGAGGGCAAAATCTGACGTCTCTAAGACGACAAAACAGTCTAAGGTAACGGGAATGATCACAGTATCCAGTGCATGCTTGTAGCAATGCACCCAAGCCGAAAAGTGTTACCATTTAGCTAAGTAACAGAGTCTAATAGAATGCTTCCTGCTTTGGGTCAGGATTCCTGAAAAGAGGTGGAGCATGACGGCTTTATGTCTATCATCCATACTAACACCAGACCCTGAGGTGGAGTGGGCTCGGGTTGGGATGCTTGACTTTCCCCCCCATCCTGAGTTAGCAAATCCTGAAATGCAGGAACTTGATGGGATGGGGGAGAGAAGGAGACACATGTGGACATCATAAAGAGTTCAGTGAACCAGAACTGTCTGGGCCTGTAAGGTGCTTGGAGGATGATGGTGGCTTTGTCACACTGGATCTTCCATGTAACTTATGGTAGTAGGGGGATTGGGAGGAAAGGCATATCCTGAGGTGGTCTGCCCAGGAAAACATCTACCTCAGAACCTTGGCCTATGACTCCCCTGAAGCAATACATGGGAAGCTTCCTATTGGTCTGGGACTCAAAAAGATCTCATAGTGGATTTCCCCACTGAGTGAATATTGTGGCTAGGACTGCATCCTGGATCATTCATTCATGGTCTGCAGAGAAGCTTCTGCTTATTAGGTCGGTCGGGGAAACACATTGGAGGTATGCAGTCTGTATGGTGATATGATTTCTGATACACCAGTTCCAAAGTCTGATTGCTTCCAGACAGAGGGGTCAAGACTCCTATTCCTCCCTGTTTGTTTATATAGACCACTGTGGTCATATTGTCTGACGTTATCTGTATGCGGAATGAGCATATGAGGGGAAGAAAGTCCTTGCACGCCAGGCAGACCACTCTTAGCTCCAGTAAATTTATATGTACCCTGGTCTCTCATGAGATCCAACTACCCAAAGCAGTGTAGCAATCCAAATGAATGTCCCAACTTGTAAGGGAAGCATCCATCAAGATGGTGGCCCTCAGCATGAGAAGGCTGAAGGGAGTCTCCTCCAGGATTTTGTTCAGGTTGGACCATCAAGCAAGTGAAGTGAAAACTCTGGAGGTAATGGTGACTTTGGAGTCTATGTGATCTCTACTCAGTAGGTGGATCAAGTGAAACCAAGTTTGTAGGCACCACGAGAGGAATCTGGTGAAAGATGTCACATAGGCCATGTGACCGCATGCACCTAACAGGGAGAGACACCAATGCACCATAGTTCAAGGCTTGCAGGTGATGCAAGAGATTAGGTTGCTCACTGCATAAAATCTGTCTGCAGGGAGGAAAGCCAGTGTTACCATCCTGAATTTCAGCTTTTGGATCAAGATGTTGAGCTGCCAAAGCTCCAGCATCGGTCTTTGCTTGCTGTCCTTTTTGGAAATTAGAGAATATGGAGAGTAGGACCTCTCTCCTGGTACTGAGGCAGAATACTCTATGGCCCCTGAAGTAACTGGGATTCCGCCCAAGAATCAATTAGTTAGATTGGGGGGGGAGGAGGATTGAGAAGCTGGTTTGTAAGGAGGGAAGGACAGAAACTCTATAGAACATCCCTCATGTAAAATCTCCAGAACCCACCTGTCCATGGTGATCTTGTTCCAACTGTTGGCAAAGAAAGAAAGACGCCCTCCAAAGATGATGGGAGGAGAAATCGGTGGCATCAGTGGTGGTACAAGGATCTTGACGAGCATGTCAAAAATGTCCTCTGGCCTGTGGTTGGGGTGACATGAAGGTGGTAGTGGTGAAGGGAGCAGAGAAAGAGGACCTCTGAATCCTCTGTCACTTACGAGGAGGTTCAGATAGACACTGGGAGTAGGGGGTATGCAAAGGGAGTAGTTGTGGTCAAAAGGGCTCTTTCCAGTGTTTGCTCCAGGGGGCGGAAGAGTAAATTCACCAGAGATCACAGGGTGGATCCTGAAACTTTTAAAGAATGTAGAGACTCATCTGTCTTTTCATTAAAAAGGTTAGACTAGTCGAAGGGGATGTCTTGGATAATATTTTGGACCTCTCAAGGGTAGCCCAACGATTGAAACCACAAGACACTTTGGAGGAATAGTCCTGGGGCCGAAGATCTGGATGCTCCAAGCTGCAGTAGTGGCTGCAGACAGAAAGCCACCTTTGTATCAACTTTCTTTCGTCCTGAGAAGACTGGAACTGGGCTCAGTCTTTCATGGGTAGCTTGTCTTTGAATTTGACAAGGCTAACGTGTATTAAAATAATATTTTGCTAATAAAGCTTGGTAATTAGCAATATGAAACTGGTGGCCTGCAGAGGAAAAAGACTTCCTACCCAAGAGGTCCAGTCTCTTTGAACCCTGACCTGTGAGGAGTAGATTTTTGGTAGTGGGGCTGAGCTCCCCCTATAGCCGCTTGTACCATCAGCAAAATAGAGACAGAATGGGAAAACACGAAGTCCACACCCTTAGCCGGCACAAAATAGTGTCTTTCGGCTCTTTTTGGTGTAAGGGCACAAGATGCTGGTGTATACCAAACTGCTCTGGATGGTTCTAATATGACCTCATTGATTGGGAGGGCCATAGTACTCAGTCCCTGTTGTAAAATGTTCACGGTCCTGGACCTCCTCTATAGGGGTTCTTCAACAACTCCTGATATTGCCAGTGGTCATCCGGCAGAGAAAACGACTAATGAGTGATGTCATCATCCAGGGTTGACGAGAAGGCTCTTACTGGAACCAGCAGAACCAGTTCTTATTCTTCCTCCTCGTACACCAACAGAACCAGCTGATGAGAAGGTGAGGAAGGGTATGACTCCTGAGAGGGGTCTGGGCACCTTCCATAGGGTTCCCAAGGGCCTCAATAAAGCCAGAAGGAAGGATCCATCGATTGTGGTGGCACCCACGGAAATCAATACCAGGTGTCCCTAGGAGGGTCATAGCTGGAGGAATACTAATGTCTCAGCTGTCTGCCTGGGCTCCTGTGCATTTGTAGAGAAATGCACCTCCTCTGACTCAGAGGACAGTTCCACTGATAAGGGTGGTACTGCTGGTACCAAGGCACTCCAACTGGAGGACGGAGATGGGGCCTCTCCTCAGACAACAGTACTGATTCTGTCTCTGGGGTGATGACATCCCTCAGCAGGCCAGGGTCCAAAAGGAATGAAGACAACAGAAAGGGAAGGAAGATATCCTCTGGCCTCTCTGTAAAGCCTGAAGTACAACGAGTTCCAGTAGAGATGCCTGACACAGCCAGACTGCCTATGGATAAAGGAGCTGGTACCGAGGATGAGTCCAAACCTGCACTCCTGGACGGGACTGGCGCCCGGATACCAGTCACTGTTGAAACGAGCAGATTCCTCTTCTTCCATGCCTTACCTTCCAGGCTGGGGTTCTTCAACAGAGCCAGTTCCATGGGTTCTATATGCGACATCTCACCCGATCTGGTCTGGCTGGGAAAGGAAATTAGTTTCTTTTTGACAGTCTGCTGTGGGGATCTGTCCTTAGGCCCATGCAAGTGCCTCTTACTTTCATGGAGAGACCCATATGACAAACCCTTGGGTTATGATGTTAAGGGCTCTGGGTCCAAGGCTTGTGCTTGGATGGGCACTGCTGGTCGGCTGAGGCTGATATACAGGGAAGTCTCCTGGGCCTGAGTCCAAGTGGGGCATCACAGCCTCTTCCATTAGGAACTTTTTCAGTCAGAACTCATGGGCCTCTCTAATTCTGGGCAGGAAGGATTTGCAGATACTGCACTTAGCAGAGATATGTGCCTCCCCAAAACACTACAGGCATTTGTGATGCTCGTCGCTTATGGACAAGAAGTGAGAGCAGGAGATAGTTCTTGAATACAGGACCCTGGGCATAGACCCAGGACTGGGAGGATTTCCCTCCCCCAGCTGGGGTGGGAGGCAAGAGGGTAGGTATTTTATTCTGTATTAAACTATAAAGCAATTAAAATTCTTAAGATATAAACGATTTACTATGAAATTTTTATAGGTTTTGCAACAGCGAAGGAGGACATGATTCTGACTCAGGCCAAGCAGCCCATAAAATAGTTCAACTCAGTTTTATAACAGTGATTCTGATTTAAGATGCTCTGATTCCAGCCTATGCTTCATAACATACTAGGAAAGTGATTATGGTATGACAACTGAATTATCTAGGACATTTTGGCTAATTTGCATATAGAAGGAAGTCAATAGACTTTTTTTCAGAACAATTCACATTTCTGAGTGGTGAATGGTTATAAACTGCACAAATTTAAAGGCAGCAGATGTTGCATACAAAAAAATATTCATTTCCCCACTGAGAGCTTCAGGACAAACATCTGGTTTCTAAACAATACAGTAATTACAAAAATATGTCACACACACACACACACACACACACACCCTCCCCCACAGGTTCACCTTTTACTCCTAGTGTTAGTATATTCTCAACTGCTAGAGCTTCCCCAAAAACTGGTAGTCTAAATGAAAAGGGGAATATAACTTTGTATTTTGCCAAATAAAAAACATACAGCAATAAAACCATAAAGACCCAACAAAGCAACTTTGTAAACTTTAAAGACAGTCATCTGGTTCCCATTTATCCTGACTGCCAAAATATATAACAATGACAAGAGGAGGAAAAAAGATATGTAACAAACATTTAGAAAACTTTTAGAAAAATTAGAAGGCTTGATGCAAATTACTAAAAATGTCTAAATTACTAACATGGGATTTCCTCCAAAACATTCATTGTAAAGCAATCCTTCCAAAAAGTTGTCTGAGAAATCACTGAACATACATACATACTTAAATGAATTACCAGACGTGAAATTATAAGTAATAGCCTCATAAAAACAAAAGTTATTTTTGTGTTTAACCCTAATATCACTAGAAGAAGATATCAAAGTTGTTAGCAAAAAAAATCTGAATCTACTAATGCTGACAAGCTTGGACCTTCTCTAAATATATAAAAATTGTAATAGAACATTTTACTGGACATAAATGTGACTAATATAGAATGCATATGTTTTGGGTCTACCTTTGTCTCAATCAGAAAGCAGCTGCTTTGTCTCTTAGCTAAAATATTAAATGAAATGAAAAACATATGACTTGATATATAGTCTTTATTTCATAAATTAATATTTGATTTACTAAAAAGAGGAAGTGATTAGGCATGGTAGAGTAATACACATTGAATATGACCAGTTCTAGTAAGTAATATTCAAAGTTGGATAAACTAGACTGACTTACTACTTATTAAAATTATTGTGAATACAACCCCCTGCTCCAGAATATTACCTCTCATCCATGAGAAAGAATGTTGGCACAGCCTTCTTTACTCCATGGAAAGTGTTTTTAAGGCTGGCCATTTCTATAGTAGTATTCGTTTTAGCATGTTGGAAACAAACCACAGCTTTATTCTCTTATTCAGCCACATGGGATTAATGCATAAATAAGAATATCTATACTGAAGAAAATCACAGAAGAACTCCCATTCTGCTTCAACGGTAGGTGTTCTTTTCTAAGAAAGCATCTTAATCCACAGCTCAGCTAAAGCAGTTTTAACTAAAGTAATGACTTTATCATTTTCATGGGAAAAGTACAGTATAAACCTTTCAAATTTACTTAGATATGTATGTCTTCTTTTTTCAGTTGGGGTACAAACGAAGTGTTCTCTCAATTTCAAAAAAACTATATGCATTTTTTTCTTGCTGATTTTCAAATCTAAAGCTTCAATAGACAAAAGACTACAGATTTCTTATTTATTTTAGTAAGCTTTGCAAATCATTACTTGGAACTTCTAAATAAGATTGAATCTTTTTGTTTTGTAACTATTTAACCACATGCACAGCAAGTATTTCAAATATTGTTTTACAAAATTTTCTGGCTATCAAACAGAAATTAAAGAAATATGATACCTTGCTAAATGTAACTGACTGCAATGACGTTAGCATTGCCCACATTATTTAGAAATTGGTAAGCGTCTATTTATTACTTCCTAACATATCTTTTACTATTAAGTACAGATTTTTATAGTACTAACATCTAATTAAAGAATACCAAGAGTTAAAAGTTGTTCCTTGTTTCTTATGTGTTAGAAATCCCTGCCAACAAATCCTCTAGGCTTTAAATTTTTTTTTTTTTGACAGATTGCATTTTTATTTCCAGTCACAAAGAAAGTGTTCTGGATAGTCAACACTATCACTTCTTCTCCGGCTCAGAAAAAGCCAGATACGTTTTCTCTGCTAAAATGACAACTTTGCAGATTATCTTTTTTTTATTTGTGTTTGTGCCTTTGGTGAAGTTAGTACCACCAATTCAACAAGAATCACTCAGTCTTTATGAGTATGATACAGACCTTTTTGAAGAAAAACTGTTTAAACAAGATTATGAAGACAAATCCCAGGATGCAAAAAAGAATAAGGTATTTCATTTATATTACATATTCAAGTTCTATTATTTTTTTAAAACCTGACAAGCATGAATGAATTAGTTGTCATGTATACATGTATACATGTTTTATGGAAAATTCTTTCCATAAAAGGGAAAAGGTGGATCACTTAAAAATTGAAGCAAAGCAACAAAAAAAAACCCACAAAAGCATTCTTTTAACTATGATTTTCATTAGGGGTCTGAGAAACCAGAGAAGATAGGCAATCACAGAAGTTATGGCTGACACACCATTCTTAAGATCCCTTATCCTGGTGTGTCTAGGTATTTCAGAGGTCTCAAAAGGACATGTCATGTGATATGTCATCTGAGCTACAGTATCAATAGAGAACAAGGTGAGCCAAAGATTAAAACCAGCATGAAGGTAGTCTTAATTCAGGATTTTTGTTTGTTTTGTTGTTACAATAGCATATGAAACACTTTCACGAAAGTACGTACTATACATGTAATATGTTATCATAAACTATTTGTAATATAATAGACTAAATATATTGGTCTGACCCAATATAGCCATTCTTACATTCTTATGTACAGCTGAAATAAGGCTGCAGGAAAGCTAATTTGCTTAATT
The DNA here is from genome assembly GCA_007922155.1 of Mesoclemmys tuberculata. NCBI lineage: Eukaryota > Metazoa > Chordata > Testudines > Chelidae > Mesoclemmys > Mesoclemmys tuberculata. The sequence continues at coordinate 7,992,886 of ML677085.1, forward strand.
AATGCTTAACACTAAGTGCCAGGGGAAAAGTTTCTATGGTATATATACACATCTACAGTGCAATTTCCAAATATCAATAGGTTTTTAAGTTATTTTTTTACTAAAAGCAAGCATTCATCTTATTTTCTTACATAAATAGTAAAACAGAGGGAGTCAGATATACCAGCTAAGTGAATGCAGTAGAGACCACAGAATCATAGAAATGTAGGGCTGGAAGGGACCTTGACAGGTGATCAAATCCAGTCCCCTGCACTGTGGCAGGACCAAGAACATCTAGACCATCCCTGTTTGGTGTTTGTCCAACCTGTTCTAAGAAACTTCCAGTTATGTGGATTCCACAACCTCGCTTGGAAATCTATTTCAGAACTTAAGTATCCTTATAGTTAAAAGTTTTTCCTAATAGCTAACCTAAATCTCCAGTGTTTCAGAATAAGCGCATTATTGCTTGTTCTACTTTCAGTGGACATGGACAACAATTGATCACCATCCTCTTTATAACAGCCTTAATATATTTGAATACTGTTATCAGGCCCCCCTTCAGTCTTCTTTTCTCAAGGTTAAATATGTCCCTCCTCTGCCCCACCCCACTTTTTTACCTTTTCCCCATAGGTCAGGTTTGCTAAATCTTTTATAATTTTTGTTGCTCTCCTCTGGACACTCTCCAATTTATCCACATCTTTCCAAGAACTGGACAGAGTACTCCAGCTGAAGCCTCCCTAGTGCTGATTAGAATGAGACAATTACCACCTATGTCTTACATGCAACACTCCTATTAATACACCACAGAATATTAGCCTTTTTTGCAACTGCATTACATTGTTGGCTTATATTGAATTTATGATCCACTCTAACCCCCAGATCCTTTTCTGCAGTACTACCTAGCCAGTTATTCCCAATTTGATTTTTACTTCGTAAGCAAAGTACTTTGCACTTGTCTTTACTGAATTTCATCTTGTTGATTTCAGACCAATTCTCCAATATCAAGGATGTTTTTAATTCTAATCCTGTCCTTTAAAGTTCTTGCAACACCGCTCAGCTTGGTGTCACCTGTAAGCTTTATAAGCATACTCTCCACTCCATTATCCAAATTAAGGAAAATACTGAATAGGATTTACCCAGCACTCATCCCTGTGGGATCCCACTAGATATACGCTCTCAGTTTGACAGCAAACCATTGATAACTGCTCTTTGAGGATGGTCTTTTAAGCAGTTGTACACCCACCTTATAGTAATTTCATCTACACCATATTTCCCTACTTTATTTATGAAAATGTTATGTAGAATTGTATCAAAAGCCTAACTAAAATAAAGATATACTTCATCTACTGCTTCCCCCTATTCACTAGACCAATAACCCTGTCAAAGAAGAAAATTAGGTTAATTTGGCATGATTTGTTCATGATGAATCCCTGGTGGCTATTCCTTATAAACCTATTATCTTCTAGGTGCTTACAAACTGATTGTTTAATAATTTTTTCCAGCATATTGTTAAGTGTCAAAATTAAGCTGAGTGGTCTCTAATTGTGGTGGTCCTCTTTGTTTCTCTTTTCAAAGGTAAGTACTATATTTGCCCTTCTCCAGTCCTCTGGAACCTCACTTGTCCTCCAAGATTTCACTAAGATAACTCCTAATATTTGTGCGATTACTTCACTTAGCTCCTTAAGTGTTGTCAGATGACTTTCATCTGTCCCAGCCAACTTGAATACATCTAACTTACCTAAATATTCCTTAGCCTGTTCTTTCCCTATTTTGGCTTTGGTTTCTTCCCCCTTGTGGTTAACATTAATTATGTTGAGTACCTGGTCACTATCAACCTTTTTCATTGATGTCATCCATTGTTAACTCTCCTTCCCTGCTGAGACAGAGGATGACCTATATCTTCCTTTGTCTTTCTCTTACTCCTAACATATTTAAAGAACTTCTTCTTACTTTTTATGTCCCTTGTTAGATGTTCCACATTTTGTATCTTAGCCTTTCTGATTCTGTCCCTACATGCCTGCACTATTCTTTTGAACTTATCCTTAGCAATCTGTCTTTGTTGCCAATTTCTGTAAAATTTCTTTTTGATTTTCAGGTCATTAAATAATTTCTGACAGCCATATTGGCTTCTTACTATTCTTCTTATCTTTCCTTCACATTAGGATAGTTTGCAGTTGAGCCTTTAATATTGTCTTCTTGAGAAACTCCCAGATCTCCTGAACTCCATTATCCCTTAGATTTTCTTCCCATGAGATCCTACCTGCCAGTTCTCTAAGTATGTCCAAGTTTGCTTTTTTGAAGTCCATTATCTTTATTGTGCTGCTTTCTCTTCCTTTGCTTAGAATCATGAAATCCATAATTTCATGATCATTTTCACCCACATTTCCTTTCACCTTCAGATTTGCAATCCATTTGCCCCTGTTGGTCAGAATGAAGACTAAAATGACAGTCCCACTGGTCATTTTTTCTGCTTTCTGAAACAAAAGCTGTCCTTAAATACATTCCAAAAACTTATTGGATATTTTGTGTTTTGCCATATTACTTTTCCAACTGATGTCTCAATAAAAATCCCTCATAACTACAAGATATTGTGTTTTGGATATTTCTGTTATTTGTGCTAGAAATTACTCATCCACCTCCTTTACTCAATCAGTATAAGTTATTATACAATCATGTTTTATCTTACTTGTTTTTAGATTAATTCCTCTCACTTCATCTTTCTTCAAATAGTTCAGCTGTTAACCTAAAACATACAGTAGATCTTTGCTTTATATTGAATTTTTGTGACTCACACTTCTGTATCAAAACAACAAAAGTTCTATGGCACCTTAAAGACTAACAAATTTATTTGGGCATAAGCTTTCGTGGGCAGAAATCTGCTTCACCAGATGCCCACAAAAGCTTATGCCTGAATAAATTTGTTAGTCTTTAAGGTGCCACAGAATTCTCATTGTTTTGCTGAAAACAGACTAACATGGCTACCCCTCCGGAACATTTCTATATCAAGTGTTTATTTGGTTATCATAGTAATGAAAGAATAGTTGCCTTTTGCAATTAGAACACAAAACCAAGAATTACAAAAACCAAAGAACTGGAGACCACTGAAACTAGATGTATGACTGATAGCTCCCTAAAAAGTCAACAGCCTTTACAAAATTACTGAAAAGACTAAGGCTAAATATAAGCAGGCAACACCTCAGAGGATATGCACTTTCTAAATTATTTTGGTAAGAGGCAGACAACTTCATGACCAAAGAGCAAAATGAGAAGGCATATATGTAAATGGGGGAAATACCATGCTAAACTGATTCAAATTTCCAAATCAAAGTCCATATAAACAGTTCATATAATTAAACTGGAAGTCTATTGTAGGCCACTTTGTATAGTAAAGTTTTAAGAATGCATCTGGTCAGAATCTTCATTAAGTCAGTTTTCTCACAAATTTTTCCTTGCAACAAAAAAAAGTGATAAATTCCTTATGTGCTACAATTACGTCTAAATATGCTCCAAAATTCCAAATCTGAAACTAGATGTGAAAAAGATGTCCAATTTAGAAATCATTTGTGACTATTGGCTTCCTGAGTATTTCTACCACTGAACCTTGTCAAAACACATGACTACATGTTTTCTCTGGTCTGGAGGTCAGACTAGATGATCATATTGGTCCCTTCTGACCTATGAGTCTATGAGTCTAAAACTTTAGTACATGCCCAAGTGAAAATCTGAATTTCATATGGTCAACTTCAATCTGTAGCAATGCATTTAAACTGAGTTATAAACCACTGAGAATAGTGATTTTCAACAGAAAAGTCTAGTAGACACTTAATAAAGCTGGGTAAGTGATCACCACTGTAGAAAGTGACTATAGTATATTGTTCAGACAATAAACGTTCAGATGAAACTGATTATAACATTTATTACTTGAAACCACAGTATGTATGATATTAGCTTTCTCTTTGAATTCACAACTTCATTCTTTTAACATAAATACTAAATTTAGAAAAATTAAAATTAAAAAGTATTGACAATTTAATTCAATTTTCACAATTAACTCTTATCCCAATAAAACTAAGCTTTATGTTATACACAAAAAGAGTTTGTTTTGATGAACAATTATCATAACTTAAAAATTAAAAAGAACAAAGGGACAGGGCTTGAGAGAGTTCAGTGTGGAGTTCAGCTTTGCCAGCTGGTGTGATTTCAGTTTTCTGTTATTTTTTTGGACAAATTAAGTCTCAAAAGAGGATCAAGGAGCATTCTAGCCCTAGGATCATTGTTTCTTTAACAAGATGGGCTAGAGCAGAGTAGGCCAGATGCTACCAGTTAACTTTGAAGAGGAAGGAGAGGAAGAAGAGAGGCACTTGACACACTACATTTTTGAAAGAAGGAAAGATGGAGACAAAGTGCATGGTAGAGATTGGGCCACTGCTATTTTCACAGCTTGGGAGCTGGAAGAGGAGCACAGCTCTTAGGCATAGATCTTTTAAGAGGAGAGGGGATATGAGGTACAGCTGGGGAACCTTCTGTGCATCAGGGGCAGCAATTACAACAAAAGAGATAGGGGCCTAACATAAATTGTGTGGATATGGCCAATTAATTTACTTAGGGAAGAGGAAAGCCATCTGAAAGTTTCAAAGGATGGCAAACAAATGGGAGGAACAGGGGAAACAAACTGTTCAGGTAAACTCCAGGACAGAGAATATCAAGAATCAGAAAAAGATTGTTAACTCAGTAGTTTAAGATATATTCATTAGATGTGTGTAACACCATGAATTTTTTCTATTACGTTATTTCTGTTCATAATAAAGGTTTAAACATTAGATTTTTAAGACGTGTGAAAAGGTAACAATGTTGCATTCCCATTGCAAGTTGAGATCCACTGTTATTGTTACCCATACCAGCAGTTTTATGACACTGACTGATTATAAAAATTCTCTGAAGTGAATAATTATGATGAAGGCAATTAACTTATTGCAAGTAACAAATGACAGCTAGGATACAGGGACTACCTTCTTTGTGTTTAAAATAAACCTTCAGCTAAATGGAGTGACCCTTATTGTGCTTCAGAGTGACAAGTCAGCAACTTTATAGAGGGAGAAGGAAGTTGTCAGAAGGCACAAGAATTTACATGTAAGAAGCCAATTCTTTTTAACAGTTTTTATGTACAAATATTGCCTGTACCTCCATAGCTGCAGTCTTCTTTGGCAGCAGGACTAATGTGCAAGAGGGAGGGAAGACAATACGGGGGTAGAGTCAAGTTAGAATCATAAAACTATAGGGCTAGAAAGGATGGCACGGGTCATCTAGTCTAATTCCATGCCAAGATGCAGGATTTATTGTGTCTAAACCATCCAAGACAAATGGCTATCCAGCCTCTTTTTGAAAACCTCCAGTTAAGGAGCCTCTATAACCTCCCTAGACTGTCTGTTCCCTTGTCCTACTGTTCTTACAGTTAGTAGATTTATACTCAATCTCAGGAAAAATTCCTATATTGTAGTTTGAACCCATTGGCTCTTGTCCTGCCCTCTGTGGCAAGAGAATAACTTCTCCATCCATTTTCTGGCAGCCTTTCAAATATTTGAAGACTGCTATCATGTCCCCCCTTAATCTCCTCTTTTCCAAATGAAACATACTCAGTTCCTTCAGCCTTTGCTCATATGGCTTGCATTACATCCCTCTGATCCTCTTTGTTGCTAGCCTCTGGATCCTCTACAGTTTCTTTAAACCTTTTTATAAACTGATGACTAAAACTGGACTCAGTACTCCAGCTGAAGTCTAGCCAGAGCCGAGTGGTATTATCACCTCCCATGTTTTGCATACTATACCTCTATTAATGCAGCCTAAAGTTGCATTTGCTTTTTTGTAACCACATCATATTGTTGACTCATGTTGAGGTTGTGATCCACCACAACTCCCAAATCCTTCTCAGCAGTGCTGCTGCCAAGCAAGTTAACACCCATTCTGTATTTGTGCATTTGATTTTTTTTCCTTAAGCGTAGCACTTTACAATTGTCTTAGTTAAATTTCATTTTGTGGTGTATAGCCCAGTTCTCCTGTTTATCAAGATCCCTTTGAGTTTCAAACAACAGAATGTGATGTTTCAGGCAAATACAGCCAAGATTTTATAGAGAAGCCAATAACTTTGAAAGAGTCTTAAGACTACTACAGGAAATAAGCTGTTTCTTTCTAAACAAAACAAAAACAAAACAAAAAACATGAAAAACTCCAAAACAAAAGAAGACAACCGCTCTTTCTTCCTAAGCATTGTATCTTAGTTACACTATTTCCATCTAACAATAATGTGAATTAACAAAATGTATTTTCACAGTTTATATTTTTTCTGCCTTTGAACAGAGATAAAAAGCTCACTTTAGTGACAGCTAGGCTAAGAAATATAGTACAAATATAGAAAACAGTGTTAACATACAAAAGATTTCATGACTAGTTTCGAACTTAAGTGCTACCAAACTTACTCTCTTTTCATGGAACTCATTAACGTTCATTTTGTGTCCAATGTAACACTTCAAAACTGAGGCTCTGTCTATGTTACAAAGTTTGCCAGCATAGCTATGTTTAACAAAAAAAAAAAAAAAAATTCATCACACCCCCCTAGCCAAAATGGCTATTTCAGCAAATATCTAGAGTAAATGCAATATACTGACAGAAGAGTGCTTCTGTCAGCTTAGCTAATTTTGTTTGGGGAGATGCTGTAAACTATGCTAAAAGAATTCCTTCTGTAGACTTACACTATGTCTCCACGAGGGGGCTGTGCTGGCATAGCTTTACTAACAAAGTTTCTGCAATCTAGACAAGCTCTGACGTTCTGTGACACATTCTAAAACCATGATGTTACAAGGCATAAATACTGAAATAATTAAATGGAAAAGGATAAACAAAGTTAGTTACACTTATTTGATGTAACAAAAATATTTCCCCAAGAGATTCATACTTTTACCATTAAGCTTTGGAAGCTATAACTTACCAAGACTTTAAAACAAAACAAAAAATGAATAAGCATATATAAGATCTGAAAGAAAGAGGCAGCTCTCTTTATAATTTGAGCAAAAGAAAATCTGTTGAGAATTATCTGCAGGGGCCAGATTCAGTGGTATTTGAGGAGACTACCTTGTGTCTACTTTATCAGTTACTTTGAAACAAAAATAATAAAACCATAAAAATGCAAAACAATGAAAATTATTGAAAGGGTGCTTCAGTGGTCAAACTCTACATACCACACAAATAAACAGAGAGAGTTAGACATTGAATAAGCACATAAAAAAAAACTTTAGTCTCCATCTGAAATTTTTGCACTTTGGAGATTTCCATGTCATTTATTCATAAATACAGATTACACACAAATACAAAGCACTAAGAAGTTAAAAAAATGCCAGAATTAAGGTGAGTATGCATTATGATAAATCTTTAACTACATGAACACATACTAGCTTTTCCACAGGACTCCTCCATCGCTCAGTGAATAGGATGGACTGTATTCAAGGAATGAGGACCTAGTCAATAATTTGTTTTATCCTGAATGTGAGGCCCCATGTATTATTTACTGCATGCTATTCAAACAGTGGTCTGAAGACAGAATTATTTTGGGGTCACATGCTTTTCTGTCATATCATCTGAGTTCTTCACAAATATTAAATTTATTTTTCCATCAACTCAGCAAATGGAGCTGCATTTTCATCTCCATTTTACAGATGGGAAAGAAACTAGGATCCAGAGATTAAGAAAAAATGTCAACTAACTCTGGGTGGTCAATTTGAGATGCCTAGGACCTCATTTTGCAGAGTACTTTGTATTATACAGAACTTTATACGTTCAAAGCACAGCTCCTATTGACTTCAGTTGCAGTTTAGCGCTCAGCACTTCTGCAAATCAGAGCAAGGGTCTCAAGTTGGGCCCCAGAAAATGAAAAACACACAATTGGTAACCACCTGTGAAAAGTTTGATTTCACAGTGGTTTCAAGTGGCTTGCCCAGTATCACCTAGGAACTCTGACAGAAGTAGGAATAAAATCTATTTCTCCAGGGTGGCATTCTCCAGACTGCTTTAAACATGAGACTGTCCTTTCTCTTCCTGCAATCCTGTGTCATTCATTACACACCTTCCAACCTGTTTTCTCATTTTTTGTTCTCTGTAATCATTTGCCAGCAGGGCTTTATGGTTCCTCCCCCTCAGCTGAAGTGACTGGTCTGACCAACCCAGTACCCACAAAAGGTACACACCTTCCAACTTCTGCAACAAATGAAGCAGAAGTCTCCTTTCCCTACACAAATCTGAGTCACCACCAGTGAAGGACCATCCTGTGCACTGAATAAGGCAGGAGTCCAGCAGAAAAACTAGTATGTGATCATATAATTAAAGACTTTTCATAATGCATACACCACAAGGGGGCACAACTGATGTTTTACAAACAAATTTAATTTTAGCATTTCCTAATTTTTGAGTGCTTCACTTTGCAACCTTAATGTTCCCTTAACATTGTATTGTGTGTTTTAATTTCCGAGGTTTTTAAAAAAACAAAGGGAAAAATAAATTTAAGAATGACCAATCATACTGGTCCAAACTTGGGTCATTAGCAGAGTTAGAACCTTTACACACAACACGCATACCTCAACCACCTAAGCTAATGGAGCAATAGCAATAGCATATTGTCTTCCTCTATATCCATTAGTCATTACTGAGGGAATAAAACATAATTAGCCACCAGGTTAAAAGTACCTTGTTGAACTGGTGCCAGTATCTGCAAGGGGATAGGTTTGGAAAGTGAAGCTTATGTACACATGAATAAAGTTGTTAGCATGTTCAGTGTTTCAGGAGAAAAATTCCCACTGACATTTTATTCTGAAGTGCATTTTATTTTACTGAGACAAATACATATAGACGGTCTCAATGTATTAGGATTGTTATACATTTGTAAATGATCTTTTAAACACTGATGTTTAAGGCCAATTTGATATCTGGCCAATTTCCAAGCCTGAGGGTACGTCTTCACTGATGGCGGCAAATTGACCACTGTCAGATCGATCTATCCATATCGATTGAGCAGTTAGTTAAGACTTGCTCAATCGATCCAGAAGCTGATGGATTAAAACCACCCTCTCAAGTGATGCAGTGCAGTGAAGACACCGAATAGAAGAGGAGTTACAAAGTCAATGGGCGTTAGGCAAGCTACCCTGCATAACTCCAATCGACTGCTGCCGAATTTAAAGGTAAGTGTAGACCAGGCCTGAGTTAAGAGCACCTTCAGGTATACTCCTGTTCCATACTCTTTTCCTTCTCCCTCCACTATTTGTTGTTTTATAACATTTTCCTATTTTTTAAAAAAAATGCTTCTCTCTCCTTTCTGTGTGAAAAACCCACAAAAAAAAGAGGAAACTGGATATATTTCAAATACTGTCCAATGCATGAAATACAATGAATACTTCCAACAAAAGGAATTAGAGAAAAATGTTTTTTAAGAATAGCAAGCATCATATTTTTAAACAGTAGTGCAATTTTTAAGTTGATGGTTTGCCTTTGATAAATACTCAGTTATTACCTTTATTTCTTAAAGGGAAAAGATGGTATGACTATTTCTTCTGACTCCAAAATACAGCTAGAACTACAGAGAGATGACAGTGTACCTAATGTACCCCCAACTAAGGATACAAGTAAGTTTTAGAAATGTTACATTAAGCATTCTAAAAGAAAATATTTTATGTAAAAAAAAGAGTTCAATGAATGGCAACTGCATATAGCACTCATCTTTTCGTTTATAAACAAGGTTTTCATGAGCTCAGTGCGATGGTTACTTGATTTCTGCTACACTCCAGTTTGTCAGATAGGAAATTTTAAAGAAGCTCCAAGTAAATTCTGAATATATGCAGCCCGGTTTATATGATGCTCCTGTCACATCCTCTAGGCAAACACACATATTGAATGGCCAAACGAAAGCATAATTAAGCTAACAATGTGACAATCAGGCAAAAATAAATACACGTGTCTTATATCATATTGCAATTGTTGACTAATTCATGCTGAAATGAAATGTGCTCACTGGAGCCTCTGTGGTGAGTGTTTGTCCAGCTGGCAAGACATAAAGAGGTATTTACCCTTTAAGGGCTCCCTCTCAACAACAAGTGAGGGGAACAGGGACAGATATGAGAAAGGTCCCTGCCCTTTTTGCAGACTGGAAGGGGGTGAGGGTATTTAGAACCACACAACCCTGGAGAAGTCCTCTCTTACCTGGATTGGGCTGGCAGCTCACACTCACCCACCCATGACAACTGCAAAGAGATTCGGTTTCCTCACAGACTGCTATGGGCATTACTCTAGTCGCCCCTTTCCTTGGTGGACTGGAAAGGTTTTTTTCCCTAACCATAAGATTGGCCAAGACAGGGTATTATTTTTTGTCTTCCTCACAGCCAGTGAGATGTGTATGTTTGTGTAGGTGCACAGCGGTTAGGTTATAACGTCACAATTTATTAAGTAAAATTTGTGCCAGACGTCCAGTGCAGATAATTGTTATGAAAAGGATACAGTTATCAGATAAAACGGATTGGGAAAGATTTGAAAGAAAGCATCTCTGAAGGCACATGTATAAGAATAGGGACGCCTACATCTGGAACAGCTCCCACAACAGGATAGCTGGGACCAAGTTGGTGATTATGTGGAAATGATTAAGAAAACAATCATGACCTGCACTGAACAATTTATTGTGGGATTCCTTCAGATAGTGTAAGTGAATGAAGTTGCAGCCTAAATACACCATATCCATTGCCGCCTATCTTTCTTCTGGCATGGCTAGACAATGGGTGAAGTGAAAAACTAGAGAGTCTTCTAAGGACAGCTATTTACTCTCAGCACCTCAACTTCAGAGAGGAGCAGAATGTCTCTCTACTCTAATCTAGGACCATAACTTTCCACAGCTTTATATGTCAAAACCAATATCTTGAAATGAATCCAGAAATTAATAAAAATTCAAATTAATTGGGCACATACACTCCATAGAAGTAACATGGTTAAGGTATCCATATCTACATTCTCCACTAACTCAGTTTTCCCAGGAGTTTTCAAGTGTATCCCCACAGATAGCTTTTCTGTAATGAACCACGGTGTGGTCCACATGTGAAAGGAAACAAATAAATAAATAAAATAAAGAATAAAAAACCAAACTCCCATCTCCCAAAAACCACAAATAATAAAATTCTATCTCCTTGCCAAACAGAAATTAAATAAAAAGAACCACTGATGGGTATGACTGGTATCTAGAAATCCAGGATCAACTGATGATTTAATAAGACTACCCAAGTTGTAAATCTCTAAACACATTTCAATCAATGGACAATTATAGCCTCCACCATCTACAAACATTCCCCTAGCTAACCAATATTTTCTGTAATGAATAGTCTGCCAATTAGTCCTCAACCAAGAGCGAGCAAAGCTAGAAGTGCACCCTCAAGCACCAATGAAAAAGGCATGCAGTGATGAGAATCATCAGCATATTGAGGACACGGCTTCTCCAACCACTTCACTACTTCCTGTACTCACATACACACTAAGCAAAAACAATCAAAGAGTAGAGCCCTGAAATCCCAGGCACAAGACTGAATGCAAGGCTAATGAATGGAGTCCAGTATTACACTCAGGAATCTCTCAGTGGAAAGAAATAATTGAAAACTTACTAATTCTCATTTTGCCCAAACCTAACCAGCCATTTCATCAAGACTTCATTAATTATGGGTATCAAAAACTGCTAATTGATCTAAAAAGATCTTTGTTAGATGGATATCTATCAAAAAGACAAGTATCATCTATGCCTTATACCTAGATCCATGTGGAAGATGACTAAAGGTTTCAATACCACAAAGAGTTAGAGATTAGAACAAGCAAATGTTGTAGCACAATTGAATTCAAAGCTGCAACATTAACTTTGAGGCAAAGCCTGGATATTCTCTGAGTCCATGATTGTGGAATTTGCCCTATCATCTCTACCCTTTGCTGCAGAATTGTGCTTCAGAATCCATATTATTCTCACATATACACACTTCTGTTCGCAGCCCTTGATAACATAAAACTAATTAAAAATAGATACATTTTTCATCCTGAGCCTGCAGAATATCTGACATTGAAGGCACAAATTGTCCCATTCCATCAAATGAGTTGTCTGATACCTAAACATAAAGTAAATGTCAACATTGTTAAGTATTTCACTGCTAATTATTTTAGCAGACACATCCAGTAAATGGACATTTCCCTCATTTCCCAAAATGTCTCCAATGTGCCAAAAGCTCCAAATATTTCCCTACTCAACTAAAAAAACCTTCAGCTTTACGCATACAAATGTCTATAATACAGTTATGTTAAGAAAATCTCTGGAACACTGAAAATTAAAAGAGCAGTGAAAGTAAATACAATTAGTAAAATACCTGGATATTAAATTAACTTTTTTCATTTAATATTTAATTCATTCATAGCCTATATTTTTCAATATAAATCAGGTTGGCCAGAAATTTCAAATCTGCCACAGAATCCAACAATTTTGAAGTAGTATTTATGTACTGCTTGCACTGAGTGCACAGGCCTTCCTCATAAGATACAAGGGTATTTATGGTCTAACTCTGACTGATTCAAGAGAAACTTTTGCTTAAATATTTTTTCCTAACATGACTTCCACTTTGAAAGTAACCATTTTAATTATGCTGAGTTACACTGGATTCTTACATGGAAGCAATCATTGCAAAGCAATTAAAGAATATAGTTGAGTAATTGATAAACAATGTTTCAGGAATAGGAAAAGAAACTAGTAAGTAGAAAAGCGTCACTCTCAATAAAAGGGATGCCCTTAGAGAAAGGATCTCATGACTATGGTGTCTTTTTTGATCAAACTACCTAGAGATACTACCTACAAATATTTAAAATCCTGAAAGACAAACCTTCATTCAGTGAAATTCTATGTTTTGTATTATAGTTTAAAGATTTGTAGCCAATATTTTTAGCTTTCTACTGATATAAGAAAATCAAATTATTTGTTTGCAGATTTGCCCACTTGTCTGCTGTGTGTGTGTTTAAGTGGATCGGTATACTGTGAAGAAACTGATATTGCTGCTATTCCCCCTCTGCCAAAGGAAACAGCCTACCTTTATGCACGATTCAACAAAATAAAGCGAGTGGCAGTCTCAGATTTTGCTGATATTCGTAAGTAAATATTTAGACTTTAATCTAGAATCATAGAATCATAAAATATTAGAGTTGGAAGGGACCTCAGAAGGTCATCTAGTCCAACCTCCTGCTCAAAGCAGGATTATCCTCAGCTAAATCATCCTGGCGAGGGTTTTGTCAAGTCGCAATTTAAAAACCTCTAAAGGTGGAGATGCCACCACCTCCCTACGTAACCCTTTCCCATGCTTCACTGCCCTCCTAGTGAAAAACCTTTTCCTAATGTCCAACCTAGACTTCCCCCATGCAACTTGAGACCGTTGCTCCTTGTTCTGTCATCTGCCATCACTGAAAAAAGCCTTGCTTCATCCTCCCTGGAACCCCCTTTCACGTAGTTAAAGGCTGCTATCAAATTCCCACTCATTCTTCTCTTCTGCAGACTAAACAGACCTAGTTCTTTCAGCCTCTCCTCATAAGTCTTGTGCTCCAGTCCTTTTATCATTTTTGTTGCCCTCTGCTGGACTCTCTCCAACTTCTCCACATCCTTTTTGTAGTGGGGGGCCCAAAACTGGACACAATACTCCAAATGCAGCCTCACCAATGCCAAATTGGGGAATAATCACTTCCCATGATTTGCTGGCAATGCTCTTACTAATGCAGCCCAATATGCCATTGGCCTTCTTGGCAACCAGGGCACACTGCTGACTTATATCCAGCTTCTTATCTACTGTAACCCCCAGATCTTTTTCTGCAGAACTGCTGCCTAGCTCATCGGTCCCCAGTCTGTAGCTGTGCATGGCATACTTTAATCTTTTTGCTTAGGTGACATGTTCTGATAGTTTAAAGTTAAGTTCTTCGTTGCATATGGAATTGGGGGATGGAGGAGGAGAATACCAAAACAAGATACATTTTAAATTATTGTTGAACTCCATCATTATATTAATATGTATTATATAACATAGTAAGATTAAAAGGGAATTGTAAAAGCAAATCTGAAAACCTAGCTAAGCCCACATTTCTGTGATGAATAGCCCAACTAACCAACCCATAGGGAGCACTGAACACCAAAAGAAGGTTTAACTCCTCGCAACCACTCCCCACCCCCACCTGCTTTGTACAACAAAATTCCTTTCAAACTCTCTGGATGCTCACTCAGCTTACCCCAGGATGCATTTACAATGGTGACCAGATAGCAAGTGTGAAAAATCGGGACACTGTTTTGGTTTTTTTTTGTAGAGGAGTGGGGTGGACAGTTGTATATGTAAGACAATCCCCTAATATTGGGACAGTTCTGATAATATCGGTGCATCTGGTCACCCTAATTCACAAATACCATGAACCACATCACGTTGTGTCTCAATCTGGGTTGTCTTAAAGGAACCAGAAAGTCTCTAGAGGACTTCATAGAGGGAAAGAAAATATACATTTTAAATTATTTAAAACCTCTGCTGGGCTGATTGCCCTGCTCTCCTTACCTAATCAGTAGGGATATACAGCAGAGAAACCTGGACTTAACATTGCTTTAAAAGTGACACCGTTAACTTTAGTTAAGTGTTCAAACTAAATACTAAGCTCTCAAAAGTAAAGGAATTCCAGAGATTAAGGTTCCTATAAGGTTCATTGTCATGTCTATCTCTTTGTTCATGCTCAGTATTCTCTTTTGTTGAAAAAGACTTTCAAAGTATTTGTCCTAAGAACTGGGCTTGTTCTTTCTTGTGATTCTTTTGGAAATATAAAGAGGGCTTGGAAAGCTTATTTATTATTTTTGCTTATGTTTATCTTTTACAACAGAAATTCAAATATGTTCTTGGCTGAAAGACAATGACTAGAGAATAGTCAAATGGTGACATTACTAAGGTCAACCATGTAATGCTGAACAACAGAAAAGAGAGGGGAGTTTGTCGGACTTTAAAAACTGTTTTCTTTTGTTTTGGTTTTTTACCTATTTAACCTCAATAACTAATTAACATTTGGAAGGAGGACATCTTGGTTGAAAATTCAGATGCCTTTTTACTTATATTCATCCTATTATGGGACAGAATAAACCTCTTGAAATGTATGTGTTCAATTCAAGTGAATGTACACATGAAGGGGGCTGCATAAAAGTTACACAGGTAGCTACAATTACGGCATTTCCAAACTTCTGAATGCTTATCTTTGCAACCTTACTATTCTTTTAACAGTTTTCTTCAATGTAATTTCCTTATTTTTTAAAGGCGCAAACAAACAAACAAAAAAACCCAGAAATTACAACACGTGGCACCATCCTGACATAGGTGGTCATCAGGAACAGGACCCTTAGGATTCACAGCACAGACTTCTATCACTTCAGCTAACTAGTAGCCAGGATCAATAGTGGGCTTTTGCTCTTTGTGTGGACCAGTCACTAACTGCTAGCATCTAACAAACCTCTAGGGAATATGTGTGAACTGTGATTTTTCAGATACTTACATCGTGACCAAATTTGGGTTGATTTTCACAGCAACAAGAGGCATAACCCCAAAACCTGGGCAACTTCTGTTCCGAATTTAAGGTTCCAGATCCAAAGAATGGAGGAACTAGAGCTTCAAAATGAAATGGTTATACATACATAATTAACCAAGGCAAAACTACATATATTTCCCTAGCCTGGCTCTTGGAAGAGGCTGACCTGTTTTGTTTTGTTTTTTCCCAGGCTAAGGTTTGGGAAAACTTAAGCCCAAACAATTAAAGTTTGAAAAAGTTATAAGAAACAAAAAAACAGGGACTTATAGTAGAAAGTGTTAGGCGAGCATATTTATAAGCATTTCTACCACAGCCACCTATAATAATAGTATATTATGCTTCATTGTGTTTTACACACAATGAAAAATAAATTTAATATTCAGGTTTTTGTTTCCTTTATATAAAGCTACATTAAGAAGAATTGATTTAACTGGAAATATGATAGAAGAAATTCAAGATGGTGCCTTTTCAAAGCTTCTGTTATTAGAAGAACTTTCACTTGCTGAAAATAAACTGATAAGACTTCCAGCTCTGCCCCCCAAGCTAATTACATTTAATGCAAACTACAACAGAATTAAGAGCAGAGGTATCAAAGCAAATGCTTTCAAGGTAAGTAACAGAGATTATATAAAAATTGGAGTAACTTACATAAACTTAGATAAACAACCGTCATCAAAGTATGCAGTGTTTGTTAAATATTTGTAAACTTTACTGTAAGACCTGAGCATAGGTATAGGAAGTTTTTCAGATTTTTAAAACAGTATGCTTTTTAGTTAAGGTATAAGGAACAGCAGCAATGCTCTGTTGTTAATGATGCAAATTAGTTTCATTATAAGTCCAATTTTGCCCCTCCTCACTTCTAAAATCCACACGAAAAAGTACATTTGGCCTCCAAATTGGTAGGTCAGATCTGGAGCAAAGCAGAATTTTTTTTTAAACACATTAGGAAGAGAATTGGACAGGAGCCCCTGAAATAAGACACTTTTTCTACCAAAAGGTTTAAGGAGGATGAACAATCTCTCCTAGGTTTGTAATACTTGCTGGGGAACTTTCTTCCTGCAGACTTCAGCAGATCTACAGAAAAGAGGAAAATGACACCCTGGTCTCCCACAGATCCATGTGTTCTTATTCAGTATCTTCTTCCTCCCACCCCTCTATCCCCCCATTATAGATGTGAGTACTGTAGGAAGAGGGCTTCATATGAAAATCTGATTATCCGCAAGAGAGGACAATTCTCCCCTACCCATGACTCAGGGGATTTTGATTTTCAAGGAACCTCCACGGGTTCATCCCAGGCCTGAGTAGCTTATTTTGGTTTGTCTGGAACTGAGGAAACTACTAATGCTGGGAATTCTGAGGCTCTAAGGAGTATCCTAAGAGTCTGGGAAATGCTGGTTGGAGAAATGAGAACATTTGTCGTCATGCTTCTTCAGGTTTACTAGAAGGATCCTAATAATCCCAATAAGGCTTTCAGGCAAAAAATACTTCACCTTAAAGTTATTGTATAGAAATAGTTCTGTAGCTATGGAGAGCTATTACATTGTTACATAATAAGCTATGATTACATAACTAAACTAAACAGGGCTTGATTTGGTTCTAATTGTGTATTTGTATGTCAGCTTGTTGGCACAGCAACCCAGGAAAACAGGTTGGCATGGGGCAAAAAGAGATAGCTCAAAATAGAAGAGTCAGTGAAAAGCACCATGACATCTGCTCACGCTAGTCACAATCCAAAATTCTTCACCACAAGAAGGACATAGGTATTCAACTACAAGTAGGGTTGTGGAGAGTGAGGAAAAACATTAACAGAGCATAACCACCACAACAAAAAATCATTAAAATGACAAAGTAATTCAAACAACATTAATTGATTTAATTCCCAATGAAAGTTAACACTAGAGGAAGCAATTTCTTAGTATGTTAGGTTATTACGTACAGTACTTCCAACAAAAGAGCATTCATACAGAATGGCTTTATGGACATATATTGGCCAACGTATTTATTCAGACAAAAAATGCTGATATCTATTGTTTGACAAGCACAGGAGGGACTACACTGCTGACAGAGTAATCAAGGAAAGTCAATGCTAAAATGTTTTTCTCCTCTTTTTTACAGAAGCAGACCAATTTGTCATACCTCTATCTAGCACATAATGCACTGGAATCTGTACCTCTTAACTTACCAGAAAGCCTGCGTGTTCTGCACCTTCAGGTCTCAAATTATGTCTTTAATATTGTACAACAAAGGGCATGGATAATGATTTAGCTAAAATCAGATGACTCTTGCTTTCTTTCATTGTTGGTTTGTAATTTGGTTCACACTCTTCTTGTGTTATCATCCAAAAACATTCCACTGAAATTAACTGAACATTTGGACATACCTGCACCTGACTATATTTAGCACCATAGCACATGTGCTCAACCTATCTTTGAAACAGTAAAAAGCAATCAAGTAGTTGAGACTTTAAATAATTCTTTAGAATAAAGCAAAATAGAGGGTCTCCTAGCCACAAAAGCTGTTTTGGTGGCTGACTGTAACTACAACACTGGAATTTGTCACATCTTTGTCTCTAAACACTGTTGGTTTCTGTATTTCAAGGGCGGTCACTGATCACTATGAGCAATAGAATAATCCTGTCAACAAAATGTAGTGCATTTCGATACCAATCTAAAATTACTGGTGAAAAACTGCCTCCATAGAATAAAACCTTCAGAGGACTTAAAAAAACCCTTCAGACTGATATTCAATGGCAACAAAATAAAAAAAACTCAAGAGTAATGAGAGAGAGATAATTTTTATAGGAATGTTTATAAGAGTCAAATACTTGCATCTTAGTTTTGATGCTGAAACATTTTAAAACTCTTTGTTTTGTTTTGCAGTTTAACAACATAACGTCAATCACAGATGACACATTCTGCAAATCTAACAACACACGTTACGTTCGTCAGCGTATGGATGAGATAAGAATGGAAGGCAATCCAATCATCTTGGCAAAGCATCCTAATGCTTTTTCCTGCTTGAAAACACTGCCTGTAGGAGCATATTATTAGCCACTATCTATTAGTTATACATGCTAAAAACTTAAGTATGGTAACAGATGATCATTCCTTCCTGTTCTTTTGTTTAAATTACTCTATCCTTTCCCTTGTTAATTATGTTTTTCTATATACCCAATGCACTTTTAACCATGTTTAAAAAATAGTTCTAGTCTGAAAAATCACAATGTATATACAGCATCTTCTCAATTGGCAGACCCAATACGACCTGTACTTTCAGAATCATACAGGTTTATGACAGCATCAAAAATAAACTTTTACTCACAGGTATCATTTCTTTAACTTAAGTGGTTCAATTGCAATACTCATATGAAAACGATTGCAGGATCAGGCTTTAAGTTTGAATTACTTTATTAATACTAACACTGCAAAGCCAACGTAACTATGAGAATACTATTCTGGCTTGCACATCAGCATAATTGTTAACTAAGTGCCAAGAGACAGCCACCCGTGCAACTGAGTTGCAAGTTGGAGGCATTGGGTGTGCACTGGTATAACTACAAATAGAATCTGGCTCACTCAAAGCATTTTAATTACTGATTAAAAGTCATGACCTTAAAAAAGCACAGGCTCACTCTAAGGCTTTGGTCTTGATCAGTAACAGTCACTGAGTTTCGATCAGGCTCAGAGCAGATGGAGTTTTTTGTTTTTCTTTTGGTAAAACCAAGAAAGTTTCAACTGGAACTAAGAAAAAATAAAGATGGATTTTTACAACGTCACTTCAGAACAGAAGCCATAATTCAATTGCTGGAAAAATGTAAAAAACAAAAACACAGAAAGCTTTTCAAATGCTTAGGAATAAAAAGCTAAGTTGATTCTATCTTAAACACAAAACAGTGTAAAAAACTAATATAAATGTAATTCCAACATGGTTTTACCCATGTAGCTTATTTTCAGATGCAAGTTATACTAAGGGACACATTCTCATATTAATGCTGGGGGTTTCTGACTGATAGTTCACATTAAAATAGAGGTAACTACACCTAAAGATATTGATTCTGACTTAACACAAATAAATAATTTCAAATTGCTTTTCTTTTTCTGTTTTTGTTGGTTTTTTTAACGCAGAGGGCTCATTTGGCTCAACTGCTTTTGAAACACAAATGTACAAAAAAAGCTAATCACTAATATGTGACTTATTTTTCCTGGACAAGTGGTATATAAAAGGGGCTTGCTGAAATATTGAAAGTTCTCAACTTCATAGCTACTTTTTCTTATTTTATAATTATTTAAATTTCAACTACATAATGCTATATGACTTTGGAATCACTGTTTTTCTTTGGTAACAACACTAAGCCATTTTACAGTAACAATTTTTTTATTTCCAATCTAGTTAAATAATATGACAGTGCTTGCATAATGGGGTATTATAACTTGAGCAACAAATATGTGCACATTAAAAGCCTGAGATACTGTTGCTCTGCACGTATGAAAATTGAAACCTAATAGGCTTTTTAGTAGTGTCAAAATCAAAAATTGTTTGGCTGGTTTTAATCTTCTTGGAGAAGAAAGTGATTATTTTATTTTAATTATTTAAAAAAAATTATTTTTTTTATTTTTAATTTTTTTATTTAAGAATTTTATCATCTTGAATTCACAATTAATGAAAATCAGTCACACTAGCACCAGTATTCTCTCTTTTTTTTTAAACCCCTAATGTTTTGAAAACTATATTTATCAGTCTTGTTAGAGCTGATAAATTCAGACAACTAGCAACTACAATACTTGATTTTCATTTTCCATTTAAAAAATTTATCTGAGTCATGAAACTCTTATGCTTTAAAGTTTTTAACAAAAAAAAGAAAAAGAAAAAGAAAAAAAAAACAGCCACCCCACAGCAGCCATCATTATATTCCAAGTTAATGTCAAACTGATGCCAAAAGGAAACAAGAAAAACATTTATTTGTCCTAGTAGTGGCCAAAATATAAGAGGAAGAAGATTCAGCTTAACAATAGCCAGTGTAAGAGTAATAATGTTGTATATGTAGTAGGCCCACTAGATCTTGCCTCATTCCAAACTTTTATTAGTAAAGAAAGGTCTTTCCATATTTAATAGGACCTAAGAAAAATTATTAAAGATGGTTTAGGATTGCTTTCATATGAGAAAGGAAGCTTTTACACACATATTAAAAAGAATTACTAATATTTCTTTAAAATCTTCTTAAACTGTCATTATTAAATATTTATTTATAAATAGGACTACAAAATAGCAGTTTAAATTAGGTTAATCTCCTAATAGTCTCTCAAAAAGATGAAATGCTACAAGGTGTGGTCTCTGAAATACTAGTGTATGTAATGAATCATTTTATATGGTTTAATTTATCCTCCCCACTACAGTGTAGTTTAGCTCTTAGAAACCTTAGAGTAATATAGGAAAATGAAGGCATTTTTTAAAAGTCTACCATGTGCTTTTTATTTTATTGCTAATAATCTCGTATGAAGCTGAATACTGATTTCTTAATTTACTGATTATTTGGCCAATCTTTCTTTTGTAATCCATGACTTTTTGAATGAAACTTGAAATTATTTTTTTCTTCCTTATTAGTTCACCAGTATCCATTAAAATAATGTCAGCATAGCTGAGAGCAGATCTTGTTACTTAAAATTGTATATGCTCTGCATCAGTAGCAGATGGCCTTGTCTATATTAGGGTTTTAGGCATAGATGTAGTGGCATCAATGTAAACACTAGTGTAGATGCACTGGACTGGCACAATGAGTCTGTACTAGGGGTTTGCACTAGTATTGATACATTGGTGTAGTTACACTGTTGGCTAAAATCAGAGAGAGAAGCTTACAAGACTTTGTTTTATCCAAATTCTATTTGAAGTAATTCCTCTTTTTGGGGTGTGGGGATAACAACTATATACCAGGGTAGCCAAACTGTGGCTAGTGAGTCACATGTGGCTCTTTTACAGTTTAAGTGAGGCTTGCGGAGCCCCCTATGCACTCCGCCCCTTTCTCCATCTACCAGACTGGGGTGGAGAGCTCAGAGCTTCTAACCTCTGGCAGAATGGTGGGGCTAGAGGATTCTGCCCAGCGAAGAGCAGGATGTGAGGGGGTCAGTAAGTTTGGCCACTCCTGCTACACACTTTAAAACATATACATTTAAAATCAGGAGAACAAGCTCTCTGAGATTACAACATGCTTATGGTAAGGCAAATTTTGGAACTGTAATGCTTGACAGTGTCATTTTTAAAAAAAACTCCATCTGCCTACTTATGTTATTCATTTATTCACCTGCTAAACTCGCTGAGAAGCCAACCAAGCATATTGTACTTTATCTTCTTGTGATAATTACTGATTGCTATCTTTAAAATTAGACACTGACTAGATAACTATCACTGTATGCATCAGTTTAAGGTTTTACCACAATCATCAGTTCTTAAATCACTTAACAGTTTTAAATAGAGTCCAATTAACCACGTAATATTCATATACAGTATACATTTTTATAATATGTACAAAATTCAAACAAGCTTGATCTTTCAATCTAGTAATATGAAATTATTATGGTTATTAAAACAGAAAATTCTATAAATGAACAACTAACAAAAACACCTTTGACTGCTTCAAACCCCAAAGGAAACCTTTGTATGGAGACAGCCAAATATTTGGGCCATTTACTAAAAATCAACTGGTTCCTTGTGGTAACCCAACTAACTATTCCCAATTTCTTATTAGACATTTGAAACAACGGAAAAACTGCCCTCCAAACCTTTGTTTTAATGTCTCCCATTTACTAATATTTTATTGCCCTCCAGCAATGTACCTAAACAAAAATCTGATCTCCCATCTTCAGGATGGATGCTCATACTACAATAAAAACATGACATAAGCAACACAGTCATTATTTCCACATATGTAACAAAAGGCTCCAGTGTGATAACTGTGCAAAGTCATGTGGTCATAACATTCATGCAAAATCTAATACCACAGACAAAATGGTGATACTGTATCAATGACCATAGATTAAGATTTCTACTGTAAACTGAACATGAATGTTTATTTTTAGTGTAAGTTCTTATTTTCATGAATACTAACAATACTATTTTAACCACTGCACGCTCTCCTCTAAGTAAGTACATTAATAATAAAATTAAAAAGATATACCTTAGCATACAAGCTTTCATAGTTTTTTCTGCTGACTATGTGATGCCTTTGGACCTCTTGCTTTGTCTTCCACTTCAGAAAACACCCGATACGTCTGATAAAATTATCACAATATTTTCAAGAACAAGTGGGCTTCTAAAGCTCTTAATAGCCCAATGCTCATTAATCATGTTTGGAGAAGTAAAAATGTCCCCAAAAAGTATGTTTTTCTTAATTCTCTTTTAATTCTTTTTTCACAGAAAGGAAAATAACCTTAGAATTATTACACTTGTCATGCTGATGGGTAAACAGTGTTCACCAATTTATCGTTATTACTTATTATTAGCGTTAATATTTTGCATCATAAACTCCAAGAATTGGAGCAATAAAATATTTTCTGTTCTTTATTATCCCACATGGTTATTAATAATGTCTTTTGCACACAGCATTCAGGAACTAAGTGAAGTGAAAATGGCTTTCAAAGGGATTACGTTCTGAGGTAGAATCTTAATGAGATGTCAGGTTTTCTTTAAGATTTTTTCCAAATTTTTAATATGTGTATTTACCAGACTTCTAAATGAACCATATGCATAAATGTGAAAACTACAGAAATTCTTTTAATGAACATTACATTTTTTATCCAAAAAAAGTAAGTATTTCTTAACATTCTGCTAATTCATTTGAACAAAGTGGGTCAACTTAACCTCTGATTTAACTCCACTGAAGTCAATGCAGATGATAAGAATGGCTTAATAGGTCTGTTTTACACGTTTTAAAAGTTTCTCTTGATTATCCATTTTAAAACTTATCTTTAACGAAACTATTCTTTCAAACAGAATTCTATGTTCAACACACAAGGAAATAATTATTTTGAAAGCTTCCTCTAAAAGGAAATTGTAGGACCAACTTTTCCGTATGAATTTTGCATTTTCCATACAAGAGGCACAGGTGTTTTTTAATCTACAAATTGTCTCTGCTGTCTTTCTAAGCCTAATGGAAAAAAAAATCATCTTACTTTCAGATGACAATACATTCAACAGCTCAAAAATCTTCCTAAGTAAAGAGCCAGAGTCAATGTAGGTCACACCACTTAACATTAAAAAACTGCAATTTAACAAAAAACATACAAATAAAACACACAAAAACAATTATGCATTCTCTTTGTGCTTTGACAGCACTTTGTGAATAGTAGATTTCACTGTTTTCATGTACAGTCACTTAGTAAAGAAGTAACGGATTATGACATATCCCTTAAAACATCAATGGAACAGAAAAAGAGAGAAAAAAAATCAATAGTTACATTGTGAAAGATGATTTGTCAGAAATTTTTAAAAGTCAATTTAAAAATATATCACATTGACAGTATCCCTTTAAATTATAAGCTTTAAAAATGATCAACTAAAAGTAAGAATGTATGCAGCTCTATCATTATTCCAACACTTTTACCAAACATGGGAAGAAAAAAGATCACTTTTGCCAGCTGTTTGGTTGTTTCTTAAAACAAGCACAGTAAGTTGCAATTATCTTCAAACCTGCCCCATTTTTTAACTTCAAAATGGATTTTAGAATGAGAAACATTCACTGTAGAAAGTTTACATATTTCATGGCTGCTATCACGGAACTACACACATGAACTAAGGACCAATAAAAACATCACTGTATTTCCTAGCATCAGTGTTCCATATCTCCTCAGATCTTCCTCTACTTCCCTCTTCATCTAAGATCCCATACAGAAGGATGAATAACTAACTGTGTGTGCAACGATACTAGAGATTAGAGCACTTCAGGGAGGAGTGATCACTCAGTTGCTAGATCAGTTAATGAGGGCAAAAATTTCTTTTTCATAACCAAAAAGATTATATTAATCTTCACCTATTACATTCTTGCTCCAGGACACAGTTAGGAAATCTCCCTATGTATCAGAAAATAATTGAGTTACAGGTAGTCTCCATTGTTACACTACAGCTGGAAACAGAAAAGGGTACAGTATTTTATGGTGGACAGAAGATATCTGAGCAGGATAAAATTAGCACAACATTGCCAGGAGCAGATCTGCTAGCATCTGCAGTGCCACATTCACACTGTACCTCTGGGTATACCCAGGAAGGATTCTGCACTAGCTGGAAGAAAACTAGCAAAGAACTTCCATGGTAATATCAACTGCCTTTACAATATATAAAATGTTTGACTCAGGAAGCTAGATCATCTTTTAGCCATGTGTGGTCAGTTAATTATATTACTAAGAGATGGAATGATAGAATTTGGAGGTCAGGTTGACATTCAGAGGAAGTTAAATGATTGAAAGCTTTCTACACAACCCTGTTAACAGGAGTTACAAAGAGCAACAGAAACAAAGGAGCTGAGCAACACGTAAGTAAAAACCTCTATGAATGTACTGGAGGAATAATACAGAACAATAATGTAAAAGGTGTGTTTGTAATAATAAGAGAAGATATTAAGGGTGTAAGAGAATTATGCTAAGTGTATGAAAAAAGCAATGGTACACAGCAGATTTTAGGTACTGGATGGTCTGAGGTTAATTCAGGAAACAGGACTTCTCAAGAAAGTAAGTGAATAAGAAAGAGGTGGTAAAACCGATTTAAGGAAGCATTTAAGAAGGCAAGTAGTAGTGTGCTTTGTGTATAATTATTTCTGTAGTGTAAAAAATTTACCACGATACCTATTTGTTATCTTAGGGCTAAGAAAAAAATCTTGATAAGTTAGTTAAATGAGATATGCCTGCTGTAGTTGTGCATGTTGAAATAAAAAAACAAGGAAAAAGCACTTTGCATTCATTCAAATGCCTAACACACCTATGGACACTATAATAATAAATAATAAAAAGCAATTAGAAATACCTCTAAGAGGGTTCAGGCTATTTTCTAAGCCAAGAAAAGCCATCACACAACTTTATTCAATGGCTGAACATCCTTTAACGTGTTGGAAACTTCAGCTAAAACCTTACAGATACAAAAAATAAAAGTAAAATTGTATTATCATGCCAGAACAAAGTTCCAGGACTTGTAAATAAAATTTGAACAGGATCACAGTAGTCTACTTCACCTTCACAATTCTGTTCAATGGCATCCCTTTCGTAGCAATTCTGTGACGTTCTAATGAATTTAAAAGCCCCTACTCTCTCTTGAACCACATAATACCAAACAAGTGTTAACTGATCCCATACATAAAATCTCCTCAAGCACACTTTCTCCATTAATAAATCTTAATTTGCTATCCCTTCATTTAATGAATACGTTGTTTTTGTTTAGATGAATTCTTTTCTGTTTGACATTCACTGGCATTACAGACAACAATTTTAATAGTTATCAAGCTATGTTATAATTATGCTATTACAACATTATGTACCTTTAAATACAATACTTAACTACATTTATATGACCTCGAACATTGAAATTACTGTTGTGACCTTTTGGTTTTTATATTACTTACACTTTATTTTTATTGTCTAAGAACTCTGACAAATAAAAATTTCAGAAACAAATTGGTTTATATTTTGCAACAGAACTAGCCACCTTTCTGATACCTTATAAACTCTTAACTGTGAACATGACTACATAATTTACCTCACATTAATATGTAAAAGTGTGATTGACAAAATCTGCAATTATTCTATCAGAATCCTCAAACATTCTGCTATTTTGCTGAGCTAATTTTTATATGAATATATATGCTTATACTACTTTCAAGACACATTTTAAATTCACCTCCAAGGCTAGTAATCATGTATACATGAATGGCCATGTTATCCCTATACAAAAGTGTAAAAAATATTTAAAGCATCCATAAAATGGGGAAAACTTGACTCAAAATATTGCATTTTTTCTTAAAATTTCTATTGGCTCTTACTATATGTTTTTCAATGAAGTGCACATTGTCTGAAATCCTCCAGCTTTACTAAGGACCACTGGGAACTTTCTTGAGTAATGACAGACTGAAGATAGATCATCATTTGAATGTTGGCTTCAGGATTAGATTTAAATTTGTAAATATGTAAAATACACTGTCAAAAAACAGGAAGTCTCTGCATCTTTCCTCAAGTACTGTAGCTATATCTTTGGAATCTACTCCTTTCCTAGACTACAGTGAAAGGATTCATGTTTGGTAAGAATAGATTGCTAAGTTTTTTTATATATATTTCTGTATTTGAATAGACGAATGGTTGATTTTAAGGTCCAAAATACTGTAAATGTTAAGTAATTTCCCCATAACCTTTATACCAAATTATGCATTTTAGTAAAAAAAACTGTAGCACTGCATTTTATGACATTACAGGTATAAACAATTTGTATGGGTAAATCCCATGATATTTTTAATCTGAGGTGCACTGTTCTACGGTCAGCTTGCATAAGACTTTTAGTTTTACCTGCAAGAGGTAACATCTGAAATTAATGTGCTTATAAAAATTCTAGGGAATAAGAAGATAATTGTATTGCTTTGAGTTGGTATGCATATGAGTACATATTTTGCAAATCGGTTTCATTTTTTAACACGTAAATCACTGTTCTTCCCAGTAAAACTAAAGCAGAACGAACCACCACTACTAAGGAACAAATTATTTACATGAAAAATTACAAAAAACAAAGGCAAGAAATAAACTGAATGAAGAACACTCATTTAAAGTAAATTATATTCAGACTACAAAGCTCCAATTAAAATTAAGGGACAATTGCTACCCTACCTATGTAAAATAGCTCAGAATGGGACTGCTGCCTTCCAGAGATGTGAAGAAATTGAGACTAAATTGAAATTGTTGCTCAATCATAGCTAATTAGCAGTGTTTAGAGGTCCCAGAACCTTCAAATGTTCATTTATTTTGACATATTATTTTGCATTGGTTATCCTGGAAAGAAATCTTAGTTGCACCACCTACAATAATATTGGCTTATTTTCACCACTTAAAAATATCAGATGCCCTACATTTTAAAAAACATTGCAGATATATACAGTATTTCATATCTCACTTATGCTTTTACAGTCATGTTGCCAGCCCAATCCTGGTAAAGAGGGCATACCATGGCTGCATGGAGAATAAATACCACCCTCTTCATCCCCACCCTCCCACACTCTTCCAGTCAGCAGGAAATACAATCCAATGACCTTCCCTTGGCCTGGCCTGAGTTGCTCCATGCCCTTCTTGTCCTTCCTTGTAAACTTTCCTTCTTCGCCCCATCTGTTATACAGGGGCTCTTAAGAGCGCAACACCTCTTTTCTTCCAGCTAGCTAGACAAAAACCCACTCACAGGAAGTTGCAGTGGGCACGTTATTTCAAATTCACTGATGTTTTTACAAGTGATTTAAATCAGACTGCAATTTGTCTGGACAAGAATATGAAAAATGCTATGACAAAATCAACCTAAATTCCACTTTAATAAAGAATTTGTCTCTTGTAAATATACCACACAAAATAGCCAGTAAGTTTGTAAAGCTTTGGATAATGTTGTTTCTTCTCCAACTGCAAGTTCAATGACAGTATATTAAAAAATGAGTTCTACATAAAATTAAGTTTGTTCTATTATTCTGAAAACTGCTATAGAAAGTAATACTTATGTTCAATTTGTCCTTTCATCATAAAACTTGATTATTAAAAACAAACACTTAGGGATGATAGGGGATGAGTTATACAGAATGTCTTGTCACACTGTACCTTGAAATGTTTGAAGGTGCATTTGCGATGTTCGCACCACTCAGCAAAGGAAGAAAGGCTTCTGAAAAATAGCAAAAGGTTTCCTCGCTCTTCAGCACTGCAGGGGGGGGGAAAAACATTTAGTGCCTTCAGGCAGTTTTGGTAAAAAAACATCTGATGAGTATATATCACATGGTTTTTTTCTACTAAATTACAACTAAATTCATTAGCTGTGTTTCTTAAGCCCAGAACTTGCAACAAGCTGCATAATGGAGGAACCCTCCACCACTTGCAAGGAATCTGATTTAAGTCAAAAAGGTATCCGTGCAGTGCTCATTGGAGAATTAATATATTAGTTTTTAAGATTTCTGGAGTACTACTGCTAGAAAGATGTAAAGAGAAACTATGGGACACAAGGAATATACTATCAAAACGAAAGAGAAGAACAAATAAGGTAAATATATGTAGTTTTAGCATTACAACATTTCTTTTACGTATGGTCATTTTTTATTTTAATATATATTTGCTTTCATATTTCTGAACCATGATTCCCATCCTCCCAGCCCAGTGTTAGCAGCTTTAAGGATTCAGGTAAGGTCCCTCTCCTCTTGTACTCACAACACATACTCTATAACAACAGAGACACTTTTCACTTTCTTGGACTACCAGAATGCAGTCTTCAAGACCACAGTACATCTGAGCAATAATCATGGGTTACTAGCTCATTTTCAACGCCATGACATAAAGTGGTGGGGCTACCAACCCAGTTTATTTTCAGCATCAGTATTTTACAACACTTTTAGAAAATACCACCACTATAACTCACATTCTAGCCATATGCACTGATAGTTCATGCCAAGACTGCTATGATTTTCTGATCTATTAACTGGGATGCTTATGAGCTTTGCACAACTCAACTACATCTTTGAAAGACAATAGATACCAAGATTTCCACCTCTGCCTGTATTATGTTTAACTGCCAAAGATTAACAAGGAAACTGGATTTTCAATGGAACAGCAAGATACTCTGTTAATCAAATCATGTGTTGTAACTTAAAACAGATGTTCCTATATTTCTGGCACATTTACATTAGCCTGAGCCTGTATTTCTTCAAATGAAACAATTCCATTACATCATTGGAACTTCTGTATGCAAAAGGACTACAGTGTTGAACCCTATTATTTTTGTTGTTAATCATTTAAATTATGCTAGTGCACAAAGCAGTCAACTGTGATTAGGGCCCCATTGTGCTGTCTTTGGGGCGGGGGGGGGGGGGAGTCACAATGTTCTATCCCTTATTAAAACCTCAAGAAACCACTGTTTGGACCATTTCCACCAAAACTGTAGGTTTTTGAGTTCACATCTATGATGATACATTTTTAATAAAACTGCTCAAGAATTTTTAATTCCATAAAAAAATTATGTAAAATATTCTCTCCGTGTGACATTGGCAGACCAGGTGCCAGCTCATGCCAAGGCTCCAGGCCTCACTGGTCATGGACAAATGCATAATCTGGCTTCCCTGTGTGTTACCATTGTTAAAGTAGATGTTAAGTTGATAAGAATGTGTTTAGATTTGATAAAATACTTGTTGGATGCTGCATGTATTGATATCACCTATAACCTCTGTAGCTCATGGTATAAAGTTATATTGAGTGTTTACACTGTAAACCTCTGTAACTGTGTAACTCACCAAACAGGAAGACACATTAATTATTGTAAAGTTCTTGTCCTGCACCCAAGAAGGCCTATTGAAACCAAATTAGCCATGGTGAAGCATCAAAAGGACTAAGACTTTGCTGATTAAACATACACACACACACGAAACAGGTATCACATTTGTTTGAACATTGGGGGGAGGGAATAAAAATCTCTGATCAGAAGGAACTTCATCTCTATGCTGCTTGAACTCTGAGGGGCGATGATTTCTAAGCATAAAGCAGTGGTCCCCAGCTATTTAGCCGGAGTTAGCCCGAAAGGTCATATAGAGTTTGCTTACTAGAGTAATTTCTATTATCTTTTAAAACCTAAGACTAATTCAATTGCATGTTTATCTACTTTAACTTTGTAAATAACTCTCCTGTTTCTTTCCTTCTCTTAGTTAATAAATCTTTAGTTAATTTATTACAGGATTGGCTACAGGCACTGTCTTGGTTGAGAGATTTGGTGTGCAACTTACCTGGGATAATTGACTGGTCCTTTGAGACTGGAAACAACCTAAATAATATTGTGATTTTTGGAGTAAGGATTTTGGTGTAGTATTGTGATTTTTGATGTCAGCAAAGACATGCTTGCTTGGATGGCATGAGAGATCAGAGTGCCAAAGGAGACTCTCTGCAACTCCTTGTTAAGGCTGTTACAATGCTTTGGGAGTTCACAGTTGTAACTTGGTTAGTGTAATCTAATTATAGAATAGACAACCAGTTTGGGATTTGTGCCCTATTCCTGCACAGTCTACCTTGAAGTTGGCACTCATGCTAACGACCCACTCCAGACATCTTGACACAATGTATTCAGTTTTAACACTTTTTGGATTAAAATTAAATATGAGAAGTATGGCTTATAGGCTGTCTTTAACTATGGGTAACAACCAATAATGAAGCCAGCCCAGTGTCTGGATGGGGCAGAAAAAATAAAAACACCGTTTACCTTACCTACTGCAAAAAAAATAAGAACATGTTAATTACCGTTTGGGGTTCTTTTAAATGTCCTATATCTTTCAACTTCAACTAGAATTTCTTTCAGACAGAATTAATCCCACTGATAACAATAAGTGTGAATCAGCCAAATGAGATGATGTAATATTTTGTCGCAGGGCCTGCAATCTTCTATTAGCACTAAGCACAAGATAGGTACAACTTTTTGACACTGGAACATAGTAGTAGAAGACAAGCTGCTCATCTTCTTTCCAGTCTGGTTTAAACATCTGTTGACATGAAACCAACTTGTTTTGTCTCAGTCATTATATGCAGATCTAAATTTATCTTGGTTCTGATTAGCTTATATTTAGGCTTGGAACGATTCAATTTTTACTGGTAAATCTCAGTAAACATTGATTTCACTCTTTACCCCCCCAAAAAATGAAAAATACTTCCATAAATCATAACAGGAATTTATAAATCAGCAAAGTAAGAAAAACGCTGCTTGAGAACTTGAAGTTTAAGGATATTTATTTTGTATATTTTGGCATGTGATATAACTTTTTGAATCACAACACTATTCTTATTAGATAATTATAGACTGATCACCTATTATCTACCCTCCAGAATTCTGCACAACGGCAAACATTTAAATTGATAAAAATCTAAAACAAAATGCTTAAAAATAAACATTGATATTATCCATTGAAATTATTTTAAAAATCTAATTCTGCCAAGCTAACCTACATTAAAAGTTGCATGTCTTGTTGTTGTAGTCATGTCAGTCCCACGATATTAGAAAAACAAGGTGGGTAAGGCAATATCTTGTACTGGGCCAACTTTTGTGGTGAGAGACACAAGCTTTCGAGTTTACACAGAGCTCTTCTTCAGATCTGGAAACACACTTAGTGTCACACCTAAATATAAGGTGGAATGGATCATTTAGCATAAGTAGTACACATCTATTCCTCTTTTGAAGGACTATGTAAGTGCAAAAGCTTGTCTCTCTCACCAACAGAAGTTTACCCAATAAATGATATTACCTCACCCACTGTGTCTCTATATTATAAGCTAGGATGTCACCAATGTTTTGGAAAGGAATTTACCTCAATATATTGTTGGAATATAGTCATTAGAACCTGTCACCATGTACTAACAGAGAGCAAACTTTGGGAATCTTGCTTTCTGGCACTTCTGAGGAAGTCTCAGTGCCAGGGAGTAAGAATGTGAGAGAGGAAGAAATAAATTTCTTGAACTTTTGGCTTTATCTGGTTGGCATTAGATAAAGTAGCAGTACGTAAACTTGATCGTGCAAAACAACATTTACACACCCAAAATTTCAACATGGATAAATTTGTCATTAGGAAAATATGTTCTGCAAATATGTACAATAGAAGTGGAAGGAGACAGCCAACAAATTTTGCTCATGCCAGCTAAATTAGAAGAGCTTTCTACTTCAGAATGTTAGTGCTCGCAGCAAGTTAGAAATAAAAGCAACATACAAAGGAAACAGAACCAGGGCAATACAAAGTATAGTTTTACAGTCAGAACATAGTGATGGTTCTTGCCCTCAGTACATTTATATCTTATCAAAAGAAAACATGATGCCACTTAAACTTCAACATTTCAGATGAATTATCCTGTGTATCTGAAGAAGCCACCATAATTTTTTCTAAAGGCTACTGCATAAATTTAAAAAGTGTATGTGTAATAACTACAAACATTTCCAAAAAAAGGTGCTTAGCACTTAATTACAACAGCATTAAGAATTCTCAGGAATAAAGAAAAGCCACACCACTTCGTGTTGCTGTGGAAAGGTGTATAGAATTGTCAACAGCAAGCAGCTGCCAACAACATACAGATGATACCTCTATTGAATGACAGTGAAATGTCATATTGGATATATGGCTGAAGTTAAGAATAGAATTATTTTATAAAATAAAAAAAATTGCACTGATTTCACAATCCAGGTTAACAAATTCATGGAACTAACTGCTTGAATTATTTTGCATGTGAAAGAAAAATTATGCTGCAAGGAACTGCCAAACTGCATCATTGGTGAAGAGTGCTTCCAACTGATTAACAACTTCATGACATCAGAAAGTTTGTCTTGGAAAGACTCAACAAAAATATGCACAGACAGCGTCAATTACAATACAGGTAAGAAAAATTAACTTGCATTTCTACTGAAACAATCAGCACCAAGAACTAAATTCACTAATCATGTCATTTACAGTTTAGACTGCAGACCATTAGTACTGACATCAACCAACTGTAGTCAAACCAGTAACTTTTGTTTCATATAGAACATTAAGTTTATTCACAACAGGCCATTCAGGAGAACAGCTGGGAAAGGAATAAAGCCAAAAATATTTGAAAACAGTGTTAGATTAAAAAAAAATATGATCAAAGCAAGAAAGGTAAAAGAAGAGATCAGAATCCCTGGAGTGAAGACCAGTTCAGCCCACACATGTTCACAGAATTGAAAAATGTCACCATGGTTAAACAGCAGATGGTTAAAAGAGATGATTAAATGCAAAAAGACATCCTTTCAAAATTGCAAGTCAAACCCAATTTAAATGGAAAAACGCCTCAAGAGACTGCAAGGAACTTGCCCTTCTTTGTGGCAAGTGGCACAGGTCAAGCACTGGTAACCCACAGAGGCTGAGGGCATGTCTGGCCTCTTCACTACAGGAGAAAACCAAATGGTCTAGGTGCATGATTGTATTACAAACAGGATGGACAGAAGAGGGTATCTAGTTCTAGTTGAAGCAGTGGCCTTTGCTGGGGTGCTGTTATTCTCCAATGATGTCCTGCACTACATGGATTAGAGGCAGGGCTGAATCTTCCTCAGATAAAGAAAGCATTTCCTCTTTGGTTTGGCCTTTTCCAGTTTAAATTCTGTTTCTAAATCCAACACAACAATGGCCTCAGATCTATCACTTAAAAAGAATGACTTAGGTATGGGAATCTCCCTCACATCCTCTGTAGTGAAGACTGATGCAAATAATTCATTTAGCTTCTCTGCAATGGCTTGGTCTTCCTTTAGCACTTTGATCATTCAGTGATTGTTTGGCAGGCTTCTTGATTCTGATTTACTTAATTTTATTTACTTATTTATTTTGCTGTTAGTATGTGTCTTTTGCTAATTGTTCAAATTCTTTTTTGGCCTGCCTAATTATATTTTTACATTTGATTTGCCAGAGTTTATGCTCATTTCAATTTTCCTCAGCACGGTTTGACTTCCAATTTTTAAAGCATGCCTTTTCTGCCTTTAATCACTTTTTACTCTGCTGTTTAGCCATGGCAGCATTTTTTAGGTCCAGTTACTTATCAGATTTGAAATTAGATGACAGTTTCTAACCAACAGAGGGGTGAAGTTCTGGAACAACCTTCCAAAAGGAGCAGAGGGAATTAAAAAAATTCAACTTATTTCAAGATAGTTTCATAAGTTTACAAAGGAGATGGTGTAATGAGGTTACCTACAATGTCATATAGCCCATCTGCATCTGCTATTAGCAAATATGTCCTACTGATGGGGATGGAACATTAGACAGGGACGACTTGACTTACTACAGAGAATTCCTGGTGTCTGTCTGGTAAGTCACATGCCGAGGCTCTAACAAATTGCCCTATTTGGGGTGGGGAAGGAAATTTCCCCAAGGTCAGATTAGCAGAGACCAAAGAGGTTTTTCCATCTTCCTTTCTGCAGCACAGAGCTTGAGTCACCTGCTGGTTTGAACTAGAGTAAATGCTGGAATCTCTCTAACTTGAAATCTTTAAATCAAGATTTGAGGCCTTCAGTAACTCAGCCAGAGGTTATGGGCTTATTACAGGAATGAGTGGGTGAGATTCTGTGGCCTGCAATCATGATGGTCCCTTCTGTCCTTAAAGTCTATTAATCCAGGAGATGGTTGATCTACTGATACCAAACTGGTTAGCTACTGACCAGCAGCAATCAGAAGTAGTGAGTTTCCAAATGGTGATGGCCAGGTACTTCTCTGTGCTGAGGGAAGCTCGCAGATAGGTGATTTGCTATTGCACTTCTGGGACAAATTCTGCACACATTTCTAGGAAGTAGCTTCGAACATTCCAAAATTCTGCCACCACTGCTGGTCATCCCAGGTCTATAGCACTAGTGAGGCCTCCAGTCATTGCTAGATGACAGAGCCCAAAAGGAGCGCTTTACCAGCACAGAGCATTCCAGAAAAAGATCAAGCAGAAGTGCTGCTCAATTTTAGCCTCCTCCTTCTGAGAGGCCATTATTGTCCTGGTCTTGAAGTAACTGAACAAACTGAGGTATTCTTGCAACAACCTGTTCATACTGACCACCATGAGGATTGGAGTGCTTGCCAATGCCTCCTCCATGTTTCCAGATAGCACGTTGAAAATGGAAGTGGCTTGCAAAACACAGATGAATGATGAAATAAATGAGGAATCTGGCAATTACTTAATTTGAGCCCAAATCCCAATATTTCACTGCTTTCCAGTAGGAATCCCACAACAAGTGTGTGAAAAATCCCAGAATGCATACAGCACAGTTGAAGAGCAATGCACGATGGGATGCTAGACCTGAATGGTGAGCTGATTGGGCCCAAAAGGCTTGAAAGACCAAGATGTTTAGAAGTTAACACCAATGCAGGAAAGGCCAGAGGGCACAGCCAAGTTGTAATGCCAACCAACTGATGCTTTCTCCTAAGTGAATTCGGTTCAAAGATTTCTCCTCTAGCCTTTCTTCAACCAAGAACTGGCTGCAAAGCATCAATGCCAGATGGAATTACTCCTTTGGGGATATTGTTTTCCATTCCAATGGGTAACTGGCATACCGACCAACACCACTTTGTGACTGGTGGGGTTCCTAGTTCAGTCTCCAAGCACGTGATCCACGGTAGGTTGTACTAGGTTATGTGGAGCCAGTAATAGGCTTACATGCCTGGCCTGACCTGACTTGTGAGGCTGGTAACACTAGGTACCATGGCTTATCTAGTCAAACACCATGTAGTAAACGGGAGATCCTAAGTTCAAATCCCAGTGGTGCCTCTGCTTACTTCTCCCCTCTCTGATAAGAGTCATAAACATGTACTATACTTTACAGGTCACTTCAAGAAAATTATTAAATTTGTTTTAAAAAAGACCGTTGTAGGCAAGGCTGGTAGCACAACTGTGATATACCAGGGTGCAATCAAGACTAGTGAGGAGCTGTGTCAATCCTGCTCTGCAACCTTGGGTGCCCTTCAATTTCTTGCTGTAGTAGCTTGAACCTAGGCCAATCACAAACAGCATGCAAGTAATACACTGAATGTCTGTATTTAACTGCAGCCTGCCATTTACACTCTGGCTTTTACCAGCCTTGGTTACTTTTGCAGAGTGATCCCAACACACGCCCAGTCCCAGATTTTCCACCCAAAATATATGTTCTGGACTGTCCAGTCATCTCCTGGACAGTCCAGAGATATTAAGTCTGTTGTCCCTTTTAGGGAACGATACACAACAACTTGCCACTCAAATGGAATTACCCAGAGAATTTAATTTAAACACACTGAATTAGTTTCAATTAAAGAATAAAACAGATTCATTTAACTACAAAGAGATGAGTACAATTATAAGGCATAAAAATTAGAAATGGTTATAAGAAAAATAAAGGCAACATGCTTCCTAGAACCTAACAAACAATACTTGATTCAAAGTGAAATCCTTACCACACCCTTTTAACAGAATTATTGACCAAACATTTCAGGTCAGGATCCCTCCCCCAAAGTCCAATGGCTGTTTGTGTTCTCAGGTACAAAGAAGGAGATGGACAGGGGGAATACACCCTGGGGTGTTTGCCCCTCACTTCCATAATTGAGCCAACCTCCAAGTTCTTTGCAAGTAAGCAGAAGGCAACATGGAGTCTAGTGAGGAAAGATGCTACATGCTGTTTTCTGTCATCTGTGTATTACTGCAGGCAGATTTTTTTTTGTCTTCTTTCTTTTCTCTCTTGCTATATGAGGATTCTGTTAACATCTTATATGCAAACACTAGGTAACCACACATCCCTTTGTTTAAGCCCCGCTTAACCAGTTGTCCCTTAATTGGTGCTAAGAGATTTGAACATGTGCCTTTATCATCATACAGTGCTGATTTCAGAATGTTACACACAGTGTTTACACACAATCTTGCTACATACATTTCACCATGATGTTATTGATCAGTGAGTTATTTTTCAAATGATACATCACAAAACATTCGGTCACTGTGACCTATTTACATTACCCAACACTTATCATTATTAGACCTTGCTATCACTTACTTAAAACTTTGTGAAGCTTTAAAATTTTGGGTCAGATTTCCAAGTGAAGCATCTGCCTCAAGCTGATATTTTTGGGGAAAATTTCAGCCAAGAAAGTTCAGATATTTCCTAGAACAAGGCTAGGGAAAAACATAAGATATCTAGAGACATTTTCTTGGATGGAATTTGGGGCTTTTTTGAATTTAAGAAATTACACTCAAAAGTTATATTGAAAGAACATTACTAAGATTATTAAGTCAAGCATTCAGAAGTTACAAAATGTCACAATTAAGGGTGCCCTTAGTGAGGCAGGGGGCCTCTGGAAAAAATAGTATGTGATCTGGTAATTAAACTGTGTGATAATATATATGCAGAAGGGGGCTGAATTAAGGTTGTGCAGGCAACCATAATTTAGTCTAATTTATCTTCAGCATAATTCATTCAAGATTCCCAGTTCCAAATTCCTTCATTGTTGGTTCCATTTAGTTAGCCAATTATGACTAATAAATTTTTTCCATCAAGCTCTGTATTGGTATAAATGTTGTCACCAGACAGCCACCAGAACTTATCTTCCCTAACTTCACGAAGAAGACAAAATGAAGCAGCATCTATTGAATGCCATTACAGTAGTATCTTTCCAGCAAAGGCAGTGAAGTTTGCAGTCTGTATTGATAAGTCTGATTTTAGAAAATGACATTCTCAGGTCAGTGTTATATTAGTTTCTTCACAATGCTGTAATTACTAACACAAAATTTTGTGGTTAAAACAGTTGTGTTTATCTTCTCTTAGTATCACAGTTAGGATTTTTCGAATTTCATATAGGAATCAGAATTGTTCAATAGTTCTCAGACTACAATACAGGAACTACATGAAGCCCTTTCTCAAGGCCGGTAAAATGCAACACTGAGAAACAAGCCAGAAGGGATTGCAGTTGTAGCAAAACCTTGGTTACGAACATACTATCACCACAACTGCCAGGGAGAGGAGCAAACAGGACTGATAACACCAGTATCTACCGTGGCAAATTCGCCATGATCAGATCGATATCTCTGTATCGACAGAGCGGGTCTGTGTAGACCCGCTCAGTTGATCCAGAAATCGACAGAGGAAAAACCACACCTGTAAGTGGCGTAGCGCTGCATCGACAGGAACGCTGTTCCCGTCAGTGCCGTGCAGATGGCACACGGAAGAGATGCAGCGAAGTCCATGGGAAATACACAATTGATGTAAAACATCTGTGTATCTCCCATCGACTGCCGTTGAATCCGGAAGGTAAATGTAGACCAGGCCTTTATGAGCTAAAAAGACTAATTCCATTAACTGGGAAACAGACTCCTACCCTTTATGGGGATCTATCAGTAGAGGGAGATGTAAGCACACATTTTGTCCATCTATAATATAATGTTGGAATAGAAGACAGACAATGAAAATGTTTCTTACATGTTAGTTGAAATTAGTTAAATCATCTCTGGACTAAGCAATACAAAACTTGGAAACACAGTCCTACAAAAGTA
Organism: Mesoclemmys tuberculata; assembly: GCA_007922155.1. NCBI lineage: Eukaryota > Metazoa > Chordata > Testudines > Chelidae > Mesoclemmys > Mesoclemmys tuberculata. The sequence continues at coordinate 8,031,714 of ML677085.1, forward strand.
TGTATTTCTGTTTTTAATATGATTTCATAGTTATTTTTCTGACCTTAATATCTACGATAATCTAACCTACCCTCCTGTCATGACACAAGTCATAGAATTGCATTTATTAATTCCTGTATCAAACCCAGTAATCTGAAGGTGTTTAAGAACCACTGATTACGTGTTAGTAAGCAAAGAAAATGACAACTTTTTCAACAAATCCAAACAATCAATCCACTCAGTACTTTCTCCAGCACAATGAACCATAACTACCATACAAAAATAATTTATTTAACAAGAATCAAAAACCTTACCTGGACACAAACTTGCTTAAATCCAAATAGTCACTAGATTCCATTATAATGCTGAGGTCAGTAACATCAGATATGCTTTTATTATTCTAGATTGGAGAAATTATTAAAGAAAAATGCAGATTAATATTTTAATTTATAATTATACGTAAGCTTGCTTGTTACATAGTTTAAAATGTGTTTAAGTGAAGTCAACTTTTATGAAAAATCTTAAATATTACAAAGGTAACAAACAACCTGTTGAAATAATGCCTAAATTGCCCTTTAGAGAAATGGCAATTTTAAGAAGTATGAGATGATGATATTTATGTGCTTCATAACATGGAATTGCCCTCTGTTTAATCTATTATTCTCCCATTCTCTTCATCCCCCAACATGACTTCAACAAGTAATATTAGCAAACACACAAAACCACACCATTGTGTAACAAACAAAACTCTGTATTATATTTATTTGGTGTTTGGATGACACTAATGTGATATAAAGAGAGGAATAAGAAAATCATGTGTTTGCTCTCTAGTTCTCCTTGTTTTACTTCTTGAATTTTTTTGTATTTTATGACTTCCATTTTTGCTTTAATTTCATTTTACTTCACAAGAATTACATGACACAAATATATTCACAGAAAAAAGTGTGATTAACATGTATTCCAAATTAAAATATCAGAAAATGTATGCAATTTTGGCTTTCACAGAGACAGAGTGAGTAAGTACGTTCAAATACTAAAATTAAAGCTAACAGAATATAATTCTTTGAATTGCTTGCTTTAAAACATGCCAGAGCTGTTAGCTTTGGAAAGAACAGTAGAAAGATTAGAAAACACCACTTGGAAAGACATTATGAAACAGGCAGCATGAATACTTCTCACTGCACTGGAGCACACAATATTATTTTTCCTATACCAGCTAATGTGAACTCATGGGAAGAGAAGGTAGAGGAAACAAAGTTAATGGGGATGCTGGAGCCAAATGAAAACATATTGCGGCACTCTGTAGCACTGCTTGGAAAGGGACATTGCCAATGTTGCCATGACTAGAGATGAAAGAGGCTTGCCAAGATACCGTAAAATTCAGGAGGCTGAATAAGCACCATAAGGAAAGACCATCAATTACAATAAAACGTATAGCAGAAGGCTCAGACCTGGGCACAGATCTGCAAACAAGTTGCTAGCACAGTTTCTGGATGGAAACAATTGTATCTTTATAGAAACATAGGCATCCCAGGAATTTGACACTACCAATTTATGTGCAGATGCCATCTTGTGGTCAAAAAAAAAAATTAATGTAAAAAAATCGTGCCGAAAAACAACTTTTAATTAATTGGCCACTCCCTCAATGTTCATCAGATTTGACATGGCAGAGCTTAAAGTTAGTATAAAGCTAAAACTGCGTTAAAAACAATCAAACAATTAAAAACAAAATGTGTCCACTTGCTGTGTTCATGAAATGTTGTGGTTGACATTTTACTACTGTAGCTAAATAATTGAAAGTTATCATTTTCACAGTGATGTAATCCAGTCAAATTATAAATAAAGGCACACAGTCCATTGTACTTGCTGTAGAAACCACAGCTTTAAATTTCCTGACCTGTGTATGTAAAATCTCTATCATGCTACAAAACTATATATTTTTGGTCTTAATGACTGTTGAATCAGATATGTACTACACACATCAGAGTCTGACTAATTATCACATGTTAGAGGATGCTTATTATAGCTCCATATTTCTGAAGTCATGAAATATTAGAAACTTAAAATTTAGAATGCAAAACAAAAAGAAAAAGCCAGAAAATTACTCTCTCTCTGCTAGCATTTTAAGTTATAATTTTAACATAGGTTTTCGGTTTTTTTCAGGAAATGACCTATCAACAAAACAAATTCATATAAAAATGACAATTTCTCCAATTACAAAAAATTGAAGTTTATTTTAAATTTAATAATTAGCCAGTACATAGTGAAATACCGCCATCTAATGGTTTACATTAATGGTGTAGCATTAAATACTCTAATGCAAAATCAACTTGGATTTTGTTTATTAAAATATTAACATAATGTACCTTCATTCCAATGCATTAAATGAAGTCATGATTCTGCAAAATCAAACTAAAGAGAGTAGTACCTTTGACTTCAGTGAGTTTTTTTGCACAAGTGACGACTTCTCAGCCAAGAGAAGTTTTATAAGATTCGGTCCTCAATTTAAGTCAATGGGACTACAAATGTGAGTCAAGTTACACATGCGCTTTGGGGCTTGCAGGATTAGGGTCATGATTATGGCCCAAAATTTGATTATATCAAAAGTCCAAAAACAGTTTGGTTTTTCGTGTTCAGACTAAAAGAAAAATACTAGACAAAGTTAAAAAATTATCTGTAACTCAACAATTTAATTCTTTTTCTTAAATTTTGCAAAAACATTTTCCTTTGTTTTTAGGGCAAACATGGCAATTCTCAAGCCATGCCAAAGTTTTCAGAGATTAATAAGACTTTATAATGGAAGCTGGTTAATAATGTCTCCCATTAATATGTATGGTTATTGTGTTACTAAAACATGTTCACATTTTTTCTTACATTTATCTTAAGATTCTACAGTACTTTTACATTATGAGACTTTTCTACCCATTACAGCACTAGTTCATTTTTGGAGGGAGCCCATGTTGCCAACTTTTTTGTGATTTTATCATGAGTCTCATGATATTTGGTATTTTTCTTGGAGATCCAACTCTTGGACTCCTGTGGTTAAATGACACCTCTGCTCTCTTTTAAATAAAGTTAAGCTTACTATCTTTTGGCTGAGGGGGAAACCTTAAAAACATAACCCAAGTGCACTCTCCAGATTAAGAAACAAAAAGACAAATAAAGAGAATACAAACTTAAAAAAAAATCTCATGATTTTGCGGGTCCTGGCTCGTTTATGAACGCTTATTTATGAACACACTACTACAGTCCATATATTGCTTCATAAATTTAGGATTACACATCACCCTAAATTCACGGTCCACTGATATCAATGGAATGACTGACCAAAGATCAAAAGTAGAATATGGCCCTTATATGATGATTCAACTTTCAGATATTATTCTTTGTTAAGTTGCATTCACCATCATTCAGTAGGAAAATATTTTCAGCTCAAGTCCACTGCTATTTCTGCCTTGTATATCTTTTCTTTCCCCATCCTCCTTTCCCTGTTTCTCTGCATCTTCTTTCTTCTCTTTCCCTTTCCTTTCATGCAACAACTCCAAATTCCTCTCTGAGTGCTTCATTCCCACCCACCACTTCCCCATCCCAGCTAATAAAATGAACAGCAGTTAAATAGTTAATGATGACATACAACACATAGTAGTTGTCAGAAGTAATATTCTAATGAAATGTATGGGGGCAAGGAAGGTCTTTACTTCCAGCATCATTTCACACTGTCTGCAAACTCAAGACAACACCAATGTGTATCAGTTACACTCACTGTGCACTTGGAAAGTTAACTTTGCAACCATGAAAGCTAAACACTTTGATTAAAAAAAGTAAGCTTTGGTTCTGCAGAATCTGAATATATCATATGGGTTTCAAAAGTACATCTAGCAGACTGGGTTTTTGACACCACTTCATATAAGCATACCTCTGAAGGATTTTGTAAGAAACCATTTCATCCCAACCTCATTCTGGCATGTTAATCACTCTTCACCTCACAAATACGTCTGAGCGGCGAATTTGCCGTCGTCAGTGTGGACCCAGCCTGAGTGAATAGTATTCCCTGTTCTATTTAAAAAACTTACATTTTATCTTCAAAATTATCAAAACTCAATTCCTTTTAGTCATTTTTTTTCCATTTTTTCAAAACTAGCATCTCTCTTCAAGTAGACTTAAACCATATTTCCTTCGACATGTTCATAAGTATGTTTATTGAGTAACAAAATCTGCAGCAAGTATATCCTCATCAAAAAAATTATGACGCCAGTGGAGCATAAGCAAAAGTACAATAGGAAAAAAGCATGAAAACAATTACCCCTTGTCTGATAACTGATATTTACAAAAATTAACACGCTAAGTTTTACGTAATAAAAGCAATCTATTAGAATAGCGTAATTCCCTTAAAAGGACTATTTAGTCTTTTCTTTTGATGTGTGGGGTTATTTCTGATTAACATTAATTGCACTTATATGCACTATTGTTGATGGTAACAGGTTTTAAAATATAATATGCCAAAAGTCTAGAAAATAAACGTAGAGTTAGAAATTTAAGGCCAAAAAGAACCACTGGTTCATCTAGTCCGACTTATTTATCACAGGCCATCAACACCACGCAGAACCTGCATGCTAAACCCAACAATCAAAATTAGACCCAAGTATTACAGCCCACAGGAAACTAACAACTATATGCTAGAGGCAGAGAATATAAGGTTTACTAATGGGGTGGGGAGGGTGGAAGGGGGGGAGACGACAGAGGGAGAGAGGGTCACAATGGCAGGGAATTGATTAAGTGAGATATACCCAAATAATCCTGGCAATCAACCTGTACTCCATATTGCAGAAGAACCACCACAAGGTCACTGACAATCTGACCTGGAGGAAAATTCTTTCCAGACATCACACACAGCAATCAGCATACATAATATGTACCTATGACAGTGTGATAATATGTCTATGTTAATTTACTTTTTTATTAATAACATTTATTCTCATAATCTTCAGTGTTCCTTACAACCTCCATTTTGTAGCAAGAACAGATTATGTCTAGGAAGCTGAAAAAGGGCCATCAAGGAACTATCAACATTAAATAGCTCTACTCTGGTAGAGCAATCGGGTTCCTTTCGGTAGAACCATTGACTTTTAAAAAGACTCTGCCCAGTAGCCAACTGGAGCAAGGAATATTCCCAGCAGAAAGACAAACAGAAAAGGTGTCAGAGACTGCTTTTAAAAGGGACATGCTCTCTAAGCAAGCAAACCATCCCCCACCAATAAAAACAGAAGACACAGCTGGAGGAGTGGAGGCAGCAGAGGCTGTGTTTCCCTCCAAGGACACTGACCAAACCCAAGGACACTCAGGAGTGGTAAGGACTCTAAGGGCGGGATTGCATTCAGGCATCTACTGTTTTGCATAGATCTGTATCTCTTATGCTGTCTAAGGGCATGTCCACATGAGGCCCTCAGGAAAGTTAAGGCAAATCATCAAAAAGATATGAAATCAATGTTAATAAATTAAGCGTGTTTTCACCACCACCCACCCACCCACCCACTTGCTGACACTTTCATTCAGAAGTAAACTGACATAAATTCACTGTAACTTAATCCAGTTCAAATCTGAGTGTCCCTGGGTAGGCAAGCACTAATAATAAAATGTGTATTTTAAGCAGTTTCTTTGCAAAGCCTGTTTTCCTTGCTTGACTGACCACATAGTCCCTCACAGGGTAAACCGTAAACCAGAGTATCCACAGCAAGGTGGAACTCTGGAAGAATGTGCAAAGCAGATGCAGAAGTTAGGAAGGTGTCAACATTAATTTTGCATCATAGAGCAATTGGACTGCAGAGACCCTCATCCTATGAAGAGTGCCAGACAAGATGTCTAACCAGGAGAATGTTGTGGGGACACACAAATGGAAGCAGTGACAGAACTGCACAGATCCCGTGTATTTGATGCAGGTAGGATCCAAAGGTGGTCCCATTATAACAGACTGGGGGCTGTTCACTAGTGGAACTCAGCCAAGACTGTGACAATACCAATATCAGAAATTCAATTTTTCTTCTATCATGACAAATACACATCAATGTCCATTTGGATTTTTTTCCTTTAAAAAAAAAAAAAAAATCATCATTACCTGTATTTCCAGAAGCTGAAATTCCAGCTGAAAAGGCAGTGAGTAGCAATTTCCTGATAATCTGTACTTCTGTATCGTTTTGTTTCCAGCTATAATGAAAGGTTAATAAAATATTTTAGATTTCTCATCGCATTCAACAATTATTCTGTTTCCCCATTAACAAAAACAACATTAAGCTATAAGCTTGAAGAGCAAGCTATGTATGTTATACACAACATAAATCATGTAATTAACCATGTAAGTGAAAGCTTTCCTATCAAACAGATAATACATTCAAATTAGATCTTCAATGCATCTCCAGATATGTGACAAAATGTTTGCTACAATGTTATTAACAGGCACACAAATGCTTACTTTTTTCCACTGTTTTCTTGGAGTAATTTGTGAACCAAATGCCAGTAAGTTTCATTAGAAAAGAGAGGTCAGATTCTAAATAGTCAAGTTCAGCTTTCAGATCTGGTGAAGATTCATGCCGTTTAGATTCTCCTTGGCGTGATTTTCTAGAATTGAAAACATCCATTAGCAATCACTAGGACATAGAAAAAGCTTTTAAGAAGTGTTTCTCTAACATGTAGCCATATGAAGCTGGTTCAGAAATTTATTATGCTTTTAGTTATATTTTGAATTCAGTTCCACTGCTCATTAAGTTTTAGTCCATGTAAATACTTTGTTTCATGCCATGTATCAACAGGCTAGTGGTTATGGAAAGCACTCCCATTGCCACAGGAGCATATAGTAAAATGAGTTTGGTAGTTTATCCAGATTTTTCCAGTTATGATCATAAAAACAAAATTTGCTTCTAGAAGATAATATTTTACTCTGTAATTACATATTTAAATCAGAGTCACAGAATTAGCAACTTTTCAGGATCCCAAGAGTCACAACAAATTGCATATAGCAAATCACAACTATCCACACTTTTAATATAAAGTTGCAGCACATAACACAGAGCATGCAACAGAGCAGTGCATGATATGATATGCACCCTCCACGAGTTGTACTTCCGTATTAAAGAGGGCACCCACAGATCACATTGTAAAGTTATGGAAAGTACACTTTAGCCATCACTAAAATACCAAGTGTATTTCTCAATACGTCTGATTTTTTACAGCCAAAATATTTATTTTATGAAACATTTATGAGTGGACATTTAAGCCTAAAGAAAAATGCTGAAACATATTCATAAACAAAGATTAATCTGAATATATACAAATGCATACATTGATATCTGTATTTCTTCATCAGAATAAAACGTAGATTCTTGTTTTTTGTTTTCAAACTTTTGAGTTAACATTTCAATTTCTTCTTCCAAAAAACGAATTTCATCTTCATAAACTTGATAAATGTTGTTCTCCATTTCTCAGATGCAGTGTTACTAAAGTAAAATAAAAAACAAAATTTAAAACAAATATATATTAACAGTATTAATGTTTGATCTTATTTATTGATTCAAAAACTGAAACTATATAGCACTACAATATTAGGGCTTCTCTTCCCCCCCTTTTAAATTTTTCATGATTTAACTCATACCGCTTACCAATTCTGAAAAGATTTTAAATATGGATGTTTTTGACTAACAAATACATACTTGACAAATTGTAATGATAAACTACTTACAAAATAATATTAAAATCAAAGGAATTGTGGACACTGAGCCATACACTTCCCTGTACTATGGGGTGTAGAGGAAAGCAAATGAATACAAAGGTCCTGATCTTGCACAGCTGAAATCAATGGGAGTTCAGCCATGACTTCAACAGGCAGAGGTGCTGGAACAATTGTATGGTGGGGGGTGCTAAGAGCCCTTGAACCAAATAGTAAACCCTGTATATAGTAGAAACCATTTCAAGCCAGGGGGTCTCAACACCTATGTCAACAGGCACGGTATCAAGTCCATAGTGAAGTGGAAAAGCTATTAGAAATGGGAGCAAACTGTTTCCCCAAACACTCCACAGAAATCCCTTTCAGAAGCACTCTAAGATTGGGGACTGAAAGATTCTGTGAGCAGAGATGCATTAAAGCATAATGGCTGCTCCTTCTATCCTGCATGCTGTCATTAGGTGGTCATTTTATAAGCAAAAAACAAGATGGCGTTTAATCCTGCTAAAAGAATCATAAATCCTGTACACAATTTCCAACTCCTATGAACAGGGCTAACAGAGCAACAGGAGGAAGCAACAATCTGAAGCAGGTTCTAACTTTGTGTGTGTTTTGCCTCCCCCATGCAGAATTTTTCATGAAAAAGGATAATCAAACCTAATGCAACAAATACACAAATTAAATAATTGGTAATTCCTTATGACTCTTTTAATTTCAACTAAGTTTAATACTGGTCTCATTTAAGCACAGAGATTTCATGGTAGGGTTTCTAAATCCAGGGTCAAAGTCCTGGTCCTACTGAAATCAATTTTTGAAATCAATTTTCAATCTTGCTATTGACTTCCACAGGGCCAAGATTTCTCCCAGGTGTGTGCATTGGGGAGAGGATAGTTAGGAACATTAAATTGCCATGTGTGGCAAAATATTTAAATCAAAAGTAAGAATGGAGAGAAAACCTAACTCAAATATGGCAACAGTGTGTAGTCTTTGAACTGAAGAAATTACTCTAATATTTTAATCTGATGATAGCTTGTCTATCAAATCAGCAGCAAGCAACTAAAATAAAATGGAGGTGTCCACATATAACAGCAATTTCAACTTCTGGAAAACTAAGTCCAAATTAGAAACATTTTTCAAATTTTTAGACACCAAATTTAGGTTTTATAAATTTGAAATATGGTTGCAGAGATTACAAAACTCAATATGGATAAAAATTGTGAATGTTCTTTTTATTTTGATTGGAATTTAATTGTTTTATCTCAATTGTGTTCCTTGAAACCTAGTCCTCTGTTGTTTACATATTTTCCTGTTTGTACTGAATCCATATTAATTGTGCCATTTAAGAACAGTTTGTTTCCTATACACAAGACTAACTTGCTCTGAACCAAAACATTTTTGTGGCCTGCCAAGCTATGGGAAACAATGTTCACTTCTCATCTAAGGCTGCAAAATCAGCAGAGGTAGCACTCACGCAGGATTAAGTAATTCTGTTGTTAATTGCACTACACACCAGAGATAAATTGAGCACATCATGTCTTAGCATACAGCAGAGCAGGGTCCACAACTGAATAGATACATTCTTCGAAAGTAGATGTGTATGTTCTCTGTTCGTGTTAAACACCTGAAAGATTGTTCTTTATTGAGCTACCGTACACAATATATTTCAGCTGTATTCATGCATGAGTGGGACTGAATTATGTGATTACATCCCTTTAAAACAGAATATGCAAAATGAGAAGATACAATATAAGTGTTTATTCTAAGAAAACTAATCACAATCATATTTTCTTTTTAAATGTCCGAGTTCCCAAAGCCTTAACAGCATGTATGTTTATTAAGTCTAAATATTTGTTTCATGTACCATGTGACACCCAACTTCAGGCATGTGAGATTGCCTTTTAACACCTACACTGTCCTCTCTGCCCGATTTTAGGAGGGGCGCTCACAGAATCACCTAGCACTCGGTCAACAGCACAATTTATTTTTAAACATTTTACTCTGAACCGCAAAACGATTGGTAATATTTAAGCGTACAAACATTGCGCCTGGAACGCGCAGCCCCCCACAGGTCAGGGCTGATCAGTTTCCTTTACGATACGTCGATGTGTACGTTCAGGTAAGTCTCCTCTTGTTTTATAAGCCCAAAGAAAATACGTCAGTGACTAGTCCCAGCTTTGGGAGCCAGAACCACGAGCGGCTGGGGATGGGGGGACACGCAGGGCCCCGAGTCTCAGGCGAATCCCCCCGACGTTTCGCCTGAGAGGCTGTTTGCAGAGGGACACACCGGGCTCCCAGGGAGCAAACGGAGCCAGTTCCCTCGCTGCGGACGCTTCTGCCGCCCCTGAGGTCGGCGGCTCCCGATAGGGAAGGGCGCGAGCGAGGCTCTCCCTTGTTCATGGGACTCTGCATCGTCCTGAGGTAACCGTAGGATTCCCCGCAGCCAGCGACGTCACAACCCTTCCCCCCCGCCCCCGCCCCCAGCCTCCATGGGGAGAACCTGCGCCGGGGCCGAGACTCGACCCCTCTCCACAGCAGGGAGCGGGACAACAACGTCGCCAGGGCCCGACTCCAGCCGTCGCCGCCTCACCTACTGCCCCGTCCCCTCAGAGCGGGCAGGCCTGGGACCCGTCACGCGACGCTGCCTCCACGGAGTGGAACCCAACCGGCGGCGGGCGCTTCGAACGGCCCGCCAAACGCCCGCGAGGATGCGGGCGAGACCACCGGAGTAGCCCACGGCCCCTTTCTTGCGCCCCACGCTCGCAATCTGCCGAGGCACCACTCACACGTCCGGCTCCTCCGCTCTAGTGTCTGACTCTGACTAAACCGCCGGGCAACGAGCCGCCCTCGGCATCAGTCTGTTGGTTTGTTCTCTGCACGCTGCCCTGAGTAACACGCCCCCCCCCGCCTTCGGGTCCCCGTGGGTGAGTCCGAGCAACCCTGCGCCTGCGCGCGAGCCACTGATGTGTGCCAACGACACTCGGCCGGTCAGGAACAGTGAGCTACAAGGGGTGCTGGCAGTAGCCGGCTACGAACGGGGCTTTGAAGGAAGTAGTGGGGGCTGTGGGTACGCGGAACCTTGTTTTGCAGCGTGTACCGGAAGCGGGGGGGAGCGAATAGAGAGGCACATGCGGAAAGCGCGTGTGAGGTGCAGCGAGGTCTCAGCCGAGGTGTCTGCGCCGCTCTTCTGCAGCCGTTCGCGCGCGCGCTGCGCTGCCTTTCCTCGCTGCTGGGCGCGTGCGGTAAGGGCTTCCCGCCCGCTCTCCCTGCCGCGCGCAGGGCCGTGAGCTGTGCACCGCGGCCGGTGGCCGGGTCTCGCCCGGAGGGTTGGGCTGCGGCGGGTCTGGGTCCCGCCTGGGGAGGCTCTTTAGACTCTGAATTAGAGGCGCTGTTTGCCCCCTGCGCTGTGTTCGAGCTGCTGGGCGGGACACGGCTCTTGTTGCTTCGCCCTGGGGTTTGTGGGGGTCCCCGCCTCAGTCTTTCCCCCACCCTCCCCGTTTCCGGGCTGTGCGGGCCCGCGTCTCTGTTCCCTTTCTCTCGGCTTTTCCTGCTCCAGCCGTTCCCCTGCTGTGTTTCCCGGGTCAGTGGGTGCAGGGTGGAGGTTAAGGCGGTTAAACTGGTGCAGCTGGAGGCTGTTACATCGGATGCCTGGAGAAATGTGTAATTTTCTCTCACGTGCCCACGGACCTGTTTTTTCTGAGCAAAAACAGAGTTTGTGTTGTGAGTGGCCCCCTGTCAAACCTGGGTGTCTCAATGCAGCGGACCAGAGATACTCAACGTATTTACCATCGTGGGCTGCCTGTGCCGCTCTGTGTGTTAGGTGGGCTACATCCCTACAATATATACACTGCCTGAAAGGCACTGAGGATGTTACATGGGCCCCAGCTGTGTGCTGATTGGGCTGCGAACCACCGCAGTGGACACTCCATGAGATTGAACGTTAGCAAATCTAAACACTGAGAAAAGGAAAAGATTTTTAGTTGGTGCATTGTTAGCGTAGCAGACTCTTGGACATAAGTTACAGGACTGGTCGTTTTTCCTGGATGTTGAAAAAATAAGATACATCTAGTGATGATGAGACCATCCACAGGTATAGGAGTGAGGGAGAGGGCTGTTAAGTAATATATAAGTACAAGTAATATACTTATATTGTTTGGCAGACATACAAATTTTTCAGAGCACTAGATGGTTTATAACCAAGGGCTGCAGAAAGAAACTTCTCCAATGGGCAGGTTCTTCCATAATTGCTCTTGTCAAGTTTTCTTGTGCCTTGGAAGTATCTGGTGCTGGCCACTGTCAGTGGAGTCTGGTCTAGATGGACTGTTATCTGATTCATATGCTTATATTTAGGCAAAAAAGTTAGGTGTTTAGCATGTGTGGAAATCAGCTCATGTTCATTTGGGTGCCTAAATATGGATTTAGAGCCTAATTTTAGTTAGTTACTGTAGTGCTAATAAATTCATAGCAAACTAATTTAATACAATATTCAGGTAATTGGTTTGCTATTTTCATCTGAAATCTAGCTGTTTTCAAGAGAATTAAAAGTTAATTCAGGTATTAAATCTGCCCTGAGTCATCTGATGGATTTTGTTTGTTTTTTGTTTTGTTTTTTTATTTTGTTTTGCAGTTATATTTTACTGTTGTTTCACATTTTTCTCTCCACTGTTCTGTGAAAGACATACACAAATGATGGAATTGCCTGATTGTTAAATTCCCAGTGTAAACAATCTGGAAAGATACTTTTCTTCTAATATTTTTCAATTACGGTAACTTTAGCTGTTAATTTTTTGGTCACTTGTACTTAGCATCCCTGTGTTAAATCTAATGATCCAGCCAATGCTCCTAATCTAGATTAATTTACCATTGTGGTCATGAGAAGCTCTTGCAGTGGACTTTTGTTATTTTAACCTTGTTCTCTCTGCTTGACTTATTCCTATTGTTAAATAAATCATATTCTGCTCTGAATAAGTGTTTTGTCACTGCTTTCACCCACGAGTAACAGCTCCCAAAGAAGATTGCATAGCAGGGGCCAAATCCTAGTGGACCTGTTGAGATAATATGGTTGGTTAAACAAGGGCTGCTATCACCTGGTAGTCAGGTCAAAAAGTGGGCTGAATTATGAGATTCCACTCTGAGAGAAGTGCAGGTGTAGGCCCATCACTTGGAAGTGCCCACAGAGTGACTGAGAGAGAGCTCACAGATGCAGCTCACCCCAGAACCACAAAAATAGTTAATATTGATCTTTTGTTGCCTATTTACAGAAGGATAAAACAGACATCCTAAATGAGAGAGTCTGACTTTTTATATGGAGAAGAAACAAGTTTTAAAACGTTTATATGTTGGAGGACTTGGCCATACAGTTTCTGAGGCCGAATTGCAGGAAAGATTCAGCAAGTTTGGAAATGTTACAGATGCAGAAATTGTTACCAGGAAAGATGAACAGGGTAATATTTTCATTTCACCCTTTGGAAGTGTTACTGTTCTTTATCTCAACTTGTGATAGAAAATAACTTCCATTTCAAAACTATTTATTTTCCTTAAGCATCTGTAAAGAACATGTGCTTCAACTTTAAAAACAAACTGCATTTTTTTTATACAAAAATCACTAAATGTTTCTAATTATTGGCCAGGAGACCCTGTGAAAACTTTTGCCTATATCAACATCAGCATTTCTGAAGCAGATCTTAAAAAATGTAAGTACACAAATAATGTTATTTTTGCCATTTATTTTAAATCCCTAAAAGCTAAGGATATAACAAGTACCTTAATGTATACTTAACTGCTCAAACCCTCTTTGAAGTGGCAGACATAGCTTTTTTTGTCTTCATCTGTATTTCTTGATTTCCCTCTCCCATTTGCTGTTACATTCTTCAGTTCTATTTAGCTCAGTTATTTTAGGAAGCAGGGTTTACAGAAGATGCTCTTCAAAATAACATTTTATTGAAGTATATATATTGTTGTGTAATGGGTTGGAGGCAATGGTCTGTCAGAGTAGCCTGGTGGGTTTTGGGGGGGGAAATGGTGCATATATTAGTCCCTTAGTGAGAATGTTTAAGGAATGGCCTTAAAACATACTTTCTTCTCTTTGATACGTTGGTATTTGTGTATAATGTTAGAATTGACTGGGACTAAAAGGAATAAAAAAAGATGGGTTAAGCAAGGTTTATTTTCATTAAGGAGATCAGTTTTAACCCTTTTGGAATGGAAATACAGATTCCCAATCATTTCTGGTAGTCCGATGAACATTACAAAACTGCTACTCCTGCAGTTAACTAATTGTAATTAGTTAAACATAGGTATCTACACCCTAAGAAGGGGATTCATAATGTGCCTTTGGAAAAGCACAAGGGAAATCTCTTTAGGGATATGCAATCTATTTAAAGGTAAATAAGAATCCGCCTAAAACTTTGTGCTTCCCTTTAATCTCTTTAAATGAATAAGGATTTCCCTCCCCATCTCCATCTCCCAATATTGCCAGTGTGTCTGCCACTGCTAGTAGGATCTGTTGGGAAGATAGTGTGGAAGGACTAGATAAAGTGGTAGAGGAACCTCAGAATGTAGATGTATCTGAATTTTTGGATCCTTATTTGGAATGAGCCATTTAATCTTTTAGTGTTCATTAATCCCTGGCTAACCTACTCTTAGTCAAAAGAGGGTTTGGCTGTAATTATCTTGTATTTTGCTTTGCATATTAGATCCCAGGCTTGCTCCACTTAATCAACCAAGTAGTCTAATTGAGTGCAGGATCAGTCTCATCATTCTCCAAAACATAAAATATAGCAAAAGGAGACGTGATTAAAAACATGACTCAAATATTATACATGTAGATAATAGCCATTTTCTATCTAATGCTTGTTTCCTAGGTATGTCTATTTTAAATAAAACAAGATGGAAAGGTGGAACACTACAAATTGAATTGGCTAAAGAAAGCTTTTTGCACAGGTAATGTTACTATACAAATGTATATTGTTGCTTGCTGAACTACTTTGACATATGCTGTCAAAATATATGCATATATATATATATATCAGTTTGCTAGATTTGTGCAGAATGCAGATTAACTAGTGTCTGGTTAATTCATCCTACCAACTTTAAATGTACATGGCCTGAGTTTTTTCCTTTATATTTATTAAATACTGTATTAAGTAAACTTCTTGACAGCTTCTTTTTAAAAAGGCTCTTTAAAAATGGTCTCTTTATAATGAACCTGAAAAGCCATTGGATGATGTTGCTTTCAGTTCAAATCCAAGTAAATGGGATTTTAACAGACTTAATAATAAATAAATAACTTCTAAAAAGATACTTATTATTGTTTTTGTATTTTTTATACTTCTGTTATTTTGCGTATTTTGTAGTTGTCCTTTACTCTTTTCCTGTATGTTCTCCATTAGCTTCTATTTATTTTTCATTGAGACTGATAGCCTGCTTGTATGTTTGATAGCACAGCTGGTGCAGCATGTGTATCATATATGCTATGTTCATTTTCATTAAATTAGTTACATGAGAGCTTTGTTCCTGGTTTCAGATATTTAACAGGAATTGGCAAAACATATCTTTGATATGCTGTGCATTGGCTCAGAGTGAATAGTTGTCTGTAAGTGGGAGAGATCCATCACTAATGATGGCTTTACACACAGACCCTTCTTTATTTTTGCTTTTATGTCATGGCAAGTTTAAATGATGCACTACCTGATACAGATTGGCACAGGAGAGACAAGAAGCAAGGCTGAAGAAGGAAAAGCCACACACAGATAGCAAAGCAAATCTGTTGAAATCACTGAATAAAGCTGGAGTTGTGGATTTTCACATGAAAGCAGTGCCAGGAACAGAAGTACCAGATCATAAGGTATTGTGGAGTATCAGTTCTGCTGAGTTAAGAGAACTGCATCTGGCACCATTTTATTTACCTTTCTAATAAGCTACCTTCACACTAAATTTACTTCAGATTTTTATATTTAATTAGAGGAGACAAGACATGCAGGGTGACAGAATAGCTATGACTCATACATAATAAGCTTTAATTTTATAATCCTTATAAAATGTGAGCACAGAAGTCAGTGTGTTTTTAGGATGGGCAAGAGCTGGCAATTTTTACCTGTGTGTATTGTCATTTAAAGTTCATGGCAATATCTAGATTTAACTTTTATAAAACATGTAAACCTTGTGTATGAGCTGCCTTTATAAAACACTCCTTTTGGGCCCTTTGAGCAGAAGGACTATTCACAGTGCTTGGAGCTAAGCATGAGTATAAACTGTTTCTGGATTAGAGCCCATTTTGTAGGGAGAAGATCAAGTTCAAGTGTAACCACTGTTACAGATCAA
This sequence comes from Mesoclemmys tuberculata, assembly GCA_007922155.1. Lineage (NCBI taxonomy): Eukaryota > Metazoa > Chordata > Testudines > Chelidae > Mesoclemmys > Mesoclemmys tuberculata. The sequence continues at coordinate 8,047,723 of ML677085.1, forward strand.
GGTTTAGGGAAGTAAAGCAAGCATTGATTACAGTAGATGTTTCAGAATTTCCTTTTCTTAGTGTTCAGCTTGATTTTGGGATTTTCTGTTTAGCTGCTGTGGGAGTCAAGCCAGATAATGGTTGGTGTCTCTTCAGTTAAAGTAGATTGATTGATTTATTGGTATCTCCATTATTGTCAGGTTACAGACAGACTATGAGAATATTACATTTGAGATGGTCCCTTCTTTCTAGAGAAAAAATAGCTGAGTGGTTTAATAAAGAAATGTGACACCCAATAGAACAAAAAGGCTAGCTAGAAGCAGATGCCCTTTTATTAGTATTGCTGTAATTCAAAATACATTTTGTTTCAGGGTTATCTTATTTTCATTTACTGTGATATATATACACTTAATTCCTGTTTTTTCATTGTGATATTATTTTTTCATTGTGATATTATTGTATCTTTCTTTTTGTTACAGGATTGGGTCGTTAGTAAATTTGGCAGAGTTTTACCCATCCTTCACCTTAAAGGTCAACACAGAAGACAAATATCCTTTCCTAATGCTTGAATACACATCGAATGACCATAGAAACAGTTCCATTATTCTCTTCATTTGTTTACCACCTTAACTGGGGGAAGAAGATATTTGAATTACAGTCTTCATATTACTGATACAAAACAGAGTGCAGTTACTGTCTCTTTCTATATAGTAGTATAGTGGAGGTAATTAAAATGTTAAGCTTGACAAAGAATGAGTATTTATTGACTCATAATTAGAATTCCACATCTCTCACTTAACTGTTAAAATTGGTTTCCTTTACGTGCTTTTACTATTTAAATTCTATTTAATTTTTTAAGGCTTTTATAAAGCTTATTTCTAAGTGTCTAATTGTTAATGTAGACTAGGCAAAAGTCTCTTCAACACCATTGTGGAAAGAATGAGTGCAACAAAACAAATGGACTCACCTTGAATATGTTTCTGTTTAAAAAAAAAAAAAAAAAACAGAAAAAATGTTCCTGCTGTGTTTGACTGCTTGGTGGCTTCATCCTAAATCTTGCAACAAACTTGCATCAGCTTGATAGATAGCTGTACAAGTTGCATGCGGAAAGCATAGCTTTAAAAATAATGATCTGTGATGGATGTGGAGCTGCTATATAATATTCTAAAAATATTTAGATGTAGTAATTTTATGAAAACTGTACATGACCAGGTCAGTAAGATTAAGTTATTGTATATTGGGTTATGGGTTCTTCTGTATGAATGTATTGATCTAGCCTAATAGGAAGTCAGGAGGGAAAAGCAAGAAAGCAACACAACAGCTATAGATAACTTATGTCCCAGTGAACACTAAAGGGCAATTACAGAACAAGGGGGGAGGTTATGAGCTTAGAGGATCCTATATATGAAGACACGAGCATGTTTTGCCAGGCTAGGAGCCTGGTGATCAAAAGGACACTAAATGGTTAAAAGCCATTCACAGGAGAGAATGGGTGGGGTCAGTGGCAGAAATGCTCTGTGAAGGCAGTCTGAAGTAGTTGGGCCTCTCCCAGAGCCAGGGAATGGTAAGCCTTAGGGAGAGGCAGTCATGTATACCCTGGTTTATTGTTATAAGATTTTTTTCTTAAGTTTTCCATTATTTAAAAAAACAAACTTGCTTTAAAAGGGCTGTTGATGAATAGATACCACTGTCATTGCTTCCAAGTGGAAGACAACTGCAGTTGGTGAATCTAAATCAGGTCCACTGAGGTAGTCACAGGGGACTGCATCTCGAGGTCTGCTCTGAGAATGGGAGAATTCTATGATTCCTCCCCAGTAGGGGAGTGATGGGGTCAGGCTTGAGATCCAATGGGGCTATGCTCAAAGGAACCATGAGGGTTCAGAGGTGCAGCTAACCCAGTCACAGTGACAACATCTTCCTAGAACTTACATTGTTACTTGCTGAAAAGTGGAAGTCTTGTCAGTTTTATTTTTATTCCTTAATTCTGACTATAACATAATGAAATATGACCCATCAAAATATTGCCACAACCTTCGAAAACTGGATCAAGACTTAACTGACACAGTTCCCATATCCAAGCTCACTTGGCAATTGGAAAGTGGAGATGACAGCATAAGCAAGAAACGACGAGGAGAGTTCCCTGAAATTAAAAAAACTCCTAAAAATATGAGGCTGCAGAGTAGTGAGGATTTAAATAAAACATCTCTGCACCCAAGTTGCCAGTTGCAATCAAGAAAAGCAAATTTAACACAAACAAAATTAGTCCAAATGTCAAACTCCAAATCAACTGGCATGTCTAAATTACTTCAGACACCGAGTCCTAATAGTATTGATGTGAAAGGGAAAGAGTTCTTTCTGGATAAGAACCTGACTTCTGGTGTTAAGCCTAACAGGAATACAAAGAGCATTTCAAACCATGATACTGATTCTGAAGAAGAAATCAGGGCAATGATAGAGAGAGAAAAAGAGATACAGAAAGCTAAAACAAATGTTGAGTCTGAAAATGATCATTTGGACATTGTAGGGGATAATTTTGAGCTAAAATATAACACTCACTGGTCTTTAACTAATCCAAATATTGTGAAAAAAGCAAGTAAGGGATATAACAGACAAGGAAAGACTACAGAAAATGACACTGATTATGATTCAGCAGATACAGATGAAATTATTGCTTTGAATAAAACTCCAGATAAAAACAGAGTGAAGACTGAAGCTGTAAGAGAATCTGAGCTGGTGAAAATGGGAAGCAAGGTTAATGTTAGGAGTGAAACATTCAAAAACAACGAAAGTTTTGATTCTGCAAACAATTCCTTTGTGGTGGTATCAGATAAGTTAAGAGGGGGAAAAAACAAAAAAACAGTGCATAGAAAAACTGCAAAAGCCAGGGCTTTTGAACTACAGGACAACATTGTTGACAGCCAGTCTGGGTCTACTAGTTTTGATTCAGATCCTGAAGCAAGTGAATCTGAAACAGATTCTGATTATGAAGACATAATGCAAAATTGTTATCGCCTAAATCTTACGTTAAATGAGTTAGAAGCATTAGTCACTGCACGTATTGAATCTTCAGAAGGAGATATAGAAGGTAAAGAGAGAGATAGTCAGTGCAAAATTAAAGATAATATTAGTAACATTAAGGATAGTACAAAGTCTTTTAAAACTGCCTCTACAACTAAAAAACATATTAATCCTGAAGATATAGTTGCTTCCATTTTAGAGGGGGAGGAGAGTGCCAATGATGAGAAGCCAATGAAAAATACTTCAAGTTTGAAATTTCAGCCTTTCAGAGGAATAGGGTCATTATGTGGAAATGAGAATTTTGGGGAGTTGACCAAGGAAGGTTCTTGCAGCTGTAAAAGAAAATGTAACCAGAATTCTTCAAGCCTCATGGATTTGGAAAAGAAGTCTTTAGAAGGGGTTTCAAAACCAAACTGTTCTTGCTATGGTAAACACTCAGCTCCCAGACAATCTAGTAGTTCCATATTATGTCCACTTGAAGGCAGAAGTGTGAAAAAGAAGCAAAATACTGTCAACAACCAGCTCAAGATGGTATCAAATTCCCAGTTCTCAGAAGATGGAAGTGAAAAGCTTGTTTGCAAACCACCTTTGCTAGGAGAGAATAAATACTTGAATTCTCATGCAGAAGACCAAACAGCAAACAGAGGGGACAATGAGGACTGCACCACAACTAGTATTGGTGGAAGCGAAGCGGAAAGAACTGACATGGACAGCGTTTTATCTGTTTCACTAAAACACATTAAATATGAACTGGGAAGCCCGGAATCTCTTCCTGAGAAACAAAAGAAGGATGCAAGCAGTAAAGGTTCAGTCTCTAAACTTCAGAAAAGTGAGAACAATAAGAAAAATCTTCAAGAAAGTGAAGAAGAGCTTTGCATTACTGTCTCAAGTGAATCATATGAAAAAGAGAAACAACTGCTGGATAATCAGAAGAGGCTTGCAGCTTTACAGAAGAGACAGAAAGAGAGAGAATTACAGAAGAAACTTATTCAGGGGGCTCTCTTGAACCTGGTAATTATGCTTTCAACTTGTCTCTGAACAGTAAAACAATACTGAAAGAGAACCTGTTTAATAAGTATCTCCGGTAAGCGTTCTCTAAGATGTTGCTGTGGTTTGAATTGTGTTTGAGAGCAGCACCTATGTTGTTTCCCAGGTAAATTTTTTGGATATGCCTAGAAAGAGGTATACTTCTGGGACATCATGGGATTTTTTCCAGAAAACAAAATAGGTGAATTAATTACATTCTCTATTGTTGTAAATGTACCCAGGAGTAGCTCCCATAGTATATAACCAATATTTGACATGTTAAACTTAACAATATCTCTTCTTTTTCAGGATAGCCAGTCAGCAAGCAAACATAAGCACATTGTATTTGATTCAGAAGGAGAAAGTGAAGCTGAAATAGAAGAGATGTGTAAGGAAGAAGTGACTACAGGAAATCTGCTTGAAAAAGTAAGTGGCTTAGAAATAAATTCAGCCTAATTTCTGTGGGCATTCACCTACCTAACTCACTAGTATATATTCAAAATAGAATGCACTGTACTGAAGAGCAACACCTATTGGTATTTAGTATTTGAGATCGTGTCTTGAATATTTTCCTTGGTATTAATGGACACAAAACAGATGGCACAAAATAAAGTGGTGCATATTAGAATAGAGTTAAATCATGAATTTAGAAATTGAGCACAATACAAATTTTGGAGTATCTTTTTGGAAAGTGAAAAATCAAAAACTCTACTAGATATAATGTTTATAAATTCAGTGCAGTGTTCACAAAATATCACAACTCACAAGCTGTAAGAGCAATGGTCAGATTGAGAGCCATACATGTGTTTATGCGAGAACGCCGCTTCCCATTGTTGTCAGCTAAATAAAAGGAAGAAGATTTGGTTTGCCCAACCTTGTGCAGTGAGTTATTGGTGGAGCTGTAATAAAGACTGGAAATCTGGACTTCAAAAGTCTATAATCTAACCACTAGCCCCCCCTCCATCTCAAATAATTTAACTCAAAAACCAATAAATAATTACACTGAAATGCATAAGCTAGACTCTGCTTCTTAAAATAAGTCAGAATGTCAAGCCAGTTAGGCATTCCAATTTACTGAGCCTTCTTTTAATTCAGTATCTGTTTTGGTAACTGAGTAGAAATGTATTGTATTTTATTGTTTTTTAACTGTAGTGTAAGATTTTGACTTACAGTAGTAAAAATGTATGAACAATAGGCATATTCTTCTATATGCTAGATACTAACTGTGCAGAATGTAGCGTGACTTTTGCTTAGTAAGTTGAGCAACTGTATATCTGCCACATATCCTTTTCATTGACTATCTATGAAGCAGAGGATACATTTTAAATTGGCCTTCTTGAGTTTTAAAATGATAAATGGTGTAGAGGTGAGTAAATTCTCTGAGACCTTCTTCAACTTCACTTAACCAGTACCTTTTGTAACACAACCTCCCTTTTGAGGTTCAGCCATCATGCATTAGGTCAGTAGCTGACAGTGCATTTACTGGGATGGAAATTCTTCTGCCTTGACATCTTTCATTTTTTCCAAATTTAAAGCCTGAAAAGATTTTTGTTTTTTTCTGTTTGTTTGTTTGGTTTTTTTTTCTTTTTCAAAGGTTTTTAAAATTAGGGCCACTGTCAGCATTGAATAGAAAATATCCCTTCTCCTTCCCACCTCTGACTTCTATTTAGAGGTTACCTTACTACATTGGGGTCCTTACTCCATATCGTGCGTTATTGTACAGTGGCCCAAACACTGTGATGGGGAGCCATAATTATTCTGGAAACCTTTGCTTTGAAATTATTGGCTGCTGATGCTGAGAATGTCACTTGTAACTGCATTACATTTCTCTTGATTTTATAGTTTTCAATTATATTTGTCCAGTAATTTTCATTGCATTGCAGATTTCATAATGCAAAGTGAGTCTTTCATAAAGAAAAAGGCAGTCTTTGGAGGCTGTTAATTAAAAAATGGTTCTCACGCTCTTTCCCAGAATAACGTTTCTCAAAACCCAAATTAATTTTTTTGTGAAAGCCTAAACAACCACTGTGAAACCTAGAAAATAGCTTGTTTATCTGAAATATTGCTTCATAATAAGAATCAAACAGTTCTTATTTAATACATGGATTTAAGAGGGTAAAGTGTTATCTGCATCACCAGTGAATCAACTACATTAATGGCATTTCACAAATATTAAGCAGATATGCAGTTGCAAGAATGCAAAGTGTGTAACTTATAAGATAAAATAATATAGAAACCTGAGCTTACTGTATACAGAAATGTTGTGCTCCTACCGCACTTGAATGACCAAAGCTGTAAAATAAAATTGCCAAGAGCTTGTCTCAGAACATGTAAATCTTCTGTAACATCTTTTTAAAAGGATTCCGATGTATGGACACTGGGCTTGAGGCAAAATAATTAATAGAAGTAAATGTGGTATGAAAGAGTGTTGGCTTTCAGATGTACTGGGAAAGTAATACAAACCAGTGGGTAGTAATTGATGGTGTTCTTAGAACTACTTGTTAAAACTGTTTCTTTGGTGTGTTTTGCTTTTTGTCACTAAACAATTAAGGAGTTTACAAGTAAAATTTCTGGGAAGTTGTTTGAGAGCAGCGAGGATGAGCAAGATACTGCAGGTGAAGATGACAGATTCCAGATCAAGCCCCAGTTTGAAGGCAAAGCTGGTGAGAAGGTCAGTAAACCTATTTAATACTGTCTCCAGTTACTAGTTATATAGTCATAACTGAGCACTCCAGACCAACTTGACTAGGATGGTGTTGGCAAAGTTATGGCAATGCTTCTACCTGAATTGGAAAAGTCCATTTAAATGTAGAGGAAATAACGTTTTCTCAGTGATGTAACTTCGTTCCCACTCCCCATCCTCAACCTGCAGTCAAGTGGTAGTTTCAAAAGAGATTTATAGACAATTGTAACAGTGAAAGCTTATGTTACTGCACAGCCATGATTCAATTTAAAACTACTTTGCATGTGTGGTTGTTATAAAGCCACTGGACTGGAAACATTCCATCTTTTTGTTTTATCATCGATGTAGCTCATGCATTTACAGTCACGCTTTGGCACAGATGAAAGATTTCGTATGGATGCTCGATTCCTTGAAAGTGACAGTGAAGAGGAAGGTAAACATTCTCTTATTTTCCAATTCTTGCTCTTCTACGGCTCTATCTAGCCACAATTAATGTGTAATAATAGAGAAGCATGACAGGTGTAAGTTTTGGAATACTTGTGATTACTCATTACACATTTCTCCTCTTTAGCTTAGTGGGAAAGTAATTTAGAGAATATACACATTTAGAGAGAACACATATAAGAGATCCTGTCATTTAGAGAACACACACAGAAAATATCCTATTTAGCTATTGTAAATAATAATGTGGGGGTGGGAGGTGTATTGTTGGAAGGTCATCATTTTAAAACATTTCTTTCTTATAGGGTGATATCAAAATAAATTTATCTACATCTTTCACAAGATAACTATTAACCAGAGTAACTGTTGCTATTGCATCTCTTGGACACACTTGGATTTTATTCATTTTACAGTACCATGTTATTCAGTAACCACAAGAGGGAGTGTTGTCAGTACAGCTGGTTGAAAATTGCAAAAATATTTTTCTGAAAATAATTTTTTTGGCAAAAAGCTTTAGTGTTTTTTTTTTCTATAGGTCCAAAATGTCCCTTAACACCTTTAAATGACAATGGCTGGGTAACGATTTAAAATAGAAGATAATCATGGGACAGAAAAGGTTTAAATAACATCTCATCTTTCATGTTAAATTGATGCCCATACCTCCTCCTAATCAAAGTTGACCATAATTTTAGGAGGAAAACAAAATGCATTGTTTAAAAAGTTTTAAAATAAAGAGGAATGGAGAACATTGCCCTCCTCTTTCAACCTACAGCTCTTAACTAACTTACCAGTTGCAAAAAATATTGGAAGAATGCTTAATGGTGTAATTTCATAGATGTTCTAATGTTTTTTTTTCCTTGAAGAGGGAAAGAAAATGAAGACGGATGAGGAGGAGGAAGAACTTGCTGCTGAGAAAAAAAAAAATCTGGAAATATTGGGAAGTCTCTTGCAGATCGACTTAGAACATCCTAAATCAAGCAAACTGGGAACAAATACCAAACAATTCAAGTATGATCCTGGTTTAGCCAAAAAAAAACCCTGAATCTTAAAACTGATTTTCTGTTTCCTAATTTCTTCTTTGTTTTATCAGCTTACTGAAAACAACTTTCTCCTCCCCGCCTTATCATATGTATAAGAAGGTCACCCCTGAAATTAGGCTGCCTGTCTCAGTGTGACAATAGATTATATTATTGGTGATAATCATTATTTATATAGTGCCACTGTGCAAGAGAATTCATGGGTTAATAAGATGATCACCCTGCCCCAAAGATCCTAAAATCTGCCTTAGTTGTATGCTTCCTTATTTTGTTTTCCTCTCCAAAGAGAGAGACAAACTCAGAATGGCTAATTATACTGAAGGTTGGTTAAATAGTGGGTTAATAGACTAGACTTTGCTTTCTGGCGACCAAGATTAACATTTCTCTGGATCACAAGTGAAAGAGTTTTGGTCTCCTTCTAGCCTCTAATGGATTTTTATTAGCAGCATGCAATTGCTGTCTCTGTTCTTCATCAATGTCTAATTTATTCCTACACAGAAGTGTTTGGTAAAAACTTAAATTCTCATTTATAGCCTGTCCTCCTACTGTTGGGATGTTTCTTGAGTGTTTTAAGAGTGGACTCTATCTCCACCCCACGTGTCCTAATCTTCATTGTCCTAGGAAGCTGCAATTTCTAGAGACAGTGCATTTAATAATATATTTAAAAAAACTGAACTCTTAGCTGAATCTTCAATCCATACGCTTAAGAGCAATCCATCTGTAGGCTGAATTAGTATAAGAAAGATTATTTTGAATGGTGGTGTGTTGGGGTAAATTGCAAATAAGATATGTTCAATTCCAGCTTCCATTATTGGCATATAGCCCTGTTTGGTAGCAATCTGTCATAACATTTGTTCTACAGTTGTATGAATCTTAAGATTTTTATGTATTTCCTAAAGATTTTCATAACAGATTGAAATGCCTCCTTTTCTGGTATTCTTGCTAGCGCAGAAGTAAATTTTACCTATTTTGTTTGCATTAACTTCTCTGATGGCATAAAAGAACAATTTTTAATTTGACAGAGCAACACAGGTCTGTGTTGGGAACAGACTGTTTGGTTTAATATTTTATATTATCTTTAGGCTGGATGGACTATTGCCATCAGGCTATTTTCATCTGAACTAAAGTTTGGACTTCATTAACTAGTTTCAGTAACATTTTCATTTTTGAAAGAGGGGGGGATATCCAATTTTGGCATATTTGAAAGTTAAGGGAAAATCAGAGTCTCTTTAATACACATAAATTTAGTTAATCTCCAAATAATAAAACATATGTGCATATTAACTTTCTTGTTGCGTAAAGAACAACTGGCGGGTGTTTTATGTTGACTGTTTTAATAATTTGATGTGAAGAATGCTATGTGGAATCTTTTTTTCCTGTTCACAGTACAGACTATAACCTACACTGATCTGCTCTCCTAATGCTAATTGATTTTTAATATATTAAAAAAAATGAGTTTTAATCTGGCTGTGAACACGAGTAAGCTAAGCTGAGAATGTCATGTACTTGTCAACTAGGTTATATTTTATTTTAGACATTTAATTACAGTATCTCTAACTTAATGTAGCTCCCTCACTATTCCTCTTATTTATACAGAGATATTAACACCTTGCGCTATGACCCCACAAGGCAAGACCATGCAATTTTTGAAAGGAAAACAGATACTAAAGAAAAAGAAAGGTAATATCTTATAACCTCTTGATAGTTGTAAGACAAACTTCTTTACCCTGGAGGGCTAATTTTTTAAAGTAGTGAAGGCCATGAGCCTGTGTCACTGTCCTTGCTTACTCTGTTGTCCCATTCGCAACTCTCCCCACCCCTAGTAAAATGTAGACTCTATAAAAATTCCTTTTACTATAGCAATGATGAGCTAGCAATAGATCAGAATTGTCACCAGTGTCTTTAGGTCAAACATGAATTTTTCCCTTCTGTAGGTTGTGTTTATCTGTATGAGCTGGAGAGAAGAAATAGTTGAAAAATTAGCTCAGATTGATGAGATAGGGAGGTAATCCTCTAAAGTTTAGGGCATCCTATTACCAGAAACTGAAATTACTGAGAAAACAAGAATACAGAGTAGCAAATTAATGGATTCAAATATTTCCTTGGATCACAGGTCTCCTGTAAGTAATACAAATAATCCTCAAAGGTCAGCCAGAAGAAAACCCCGTACCTTTCAAATATTTATCCAGTGCATAATTGTTTATTTTAAACCAATATAATTCCAGTAAAGCTAAAAGAAAGAAGAAAAGGGAGGAGGCAGAGAAATTGCCTGAAGTATCTAAAGAAATATATTATGATGTTGCTGTGGATTTGAAAGAGGTATTTGGATCAACAAAATGTGCAACTGAAAAAAGTGATGTAATACCCTGGGACAAACATGAGGATATGGAAGAATCAACTCTGGCTGACCAGGATACATTAAGTCTTAATGTTGGGGGCAGTGTAGAAGAAAAATCTCGTAGCTTCACGTTTTCCTTTTTTGGTGATGATATGGACAAGTCAGCTGTGAAAGAAGGTAATGGCAGGTTTTCGTACTTTTTTTGCTTTTACTGGCATTTATTTGTTTTAACATTTGAATCACTTAAGATTATATTCAAGATGACACACCAAGTTGTATGAAATCATCCTTGTGTCAAACAGATTAAACCAAGCTCATGGACAGATATGAACAAAAATTTAAAGCAAAGGAGAATGAATATTTTTATTCCATGTCTCATTGATTTAAGACACACACACAGTAAATGTAATGTATTATTTTGGAAGGCAGTTTAGTGCGAGGTTGACTTTTAAGACATTTTAGTGGTCGTGTTAAACCTGGCCTGGATCCTTCTAGGCTACAAGCTTCATGTTTCACCTGCCCAGTTTTGCAATGGACGACGCCAGTATTGTCAGCATGCATCAGTCCCTGGGGCAGTGTATACGTCTCCTGAGATACTTGCATCTAACCACAGCCTGGGTGCTTGTCTAAGAAGAAACATCTAGATTCCATGAAACATGTATGGTGAATGTTCGTAACCAAGGAAGTTTCTGATTTACTAATATATTTACACAATAATGTTGATCTTATGTCATGTTCACTGGAATTATTATACGTTTTAAGTCATGATGCGTAATATTCATTTCCTCAGAAGAGGTTTTTATATCACTGAAGATAATAGACAATAGACTTGAGAACCAAGTATTGTCTATTCATTTTGATTTTTTTGTTTGTCAATCTAGTAGGCAAAATTTTTAATAATTTCTTTTCTATTCACTTGAGTTCTGGATTTCATTGTGACTTCAATTCAAAACAAGTTTTTGTTTTAAAAAAAAGACTAAGGTTGAATGATCTAGAACAAATAAAATTTTGTATGTATAAGACGTACAATTAAAGCATATATCTGAATACCTAAGATCCAAAGAGTTAAACAAATTCCCCAATCCTGTAAACACATATCTATTTTTAACTTTCCTACCATGAGTGGTCAGTTGGATGATAGTAAAGTTAGGCACATGCATATGTATTTTCAAGAGCCTAATAAACAAATAATGAAATTGACCTACTTAAAGCAAAAATGTTAAGGAAATTAATATTTTTTCTTTAGTTACGAAGTCAAGAAAAACATTAAATAACTTCCCTTAAGTTGTCCCTTTTGGCTGTAGGAAATGAGAAAAAAATCTGAAAGGTAAACTGAAATCTTAGGTATTAAACTATGTAGTATCCTTTTTGATGCTGCAGTTCAAATCTTAAAGCCATGATATAGAAAATGAAGATAGAAAAGTGTTATTAGGTGATACAGTTCAGGAGTTCTCAAACTTTTAATTCCAATTGTCTTGTAGACTACTTTTCCTTTTGTTTGCAGTTGCATGTTGTTGTTTATATTACCAAAGTGCCTAGTAGCCGTACTCATGGACCAGGATGCCCAAAAAGACATCCCCAATTGCTTCTACCACAATAGCTTTCGTGGAAAATATTAAGCTTTGTATTTTCAAGTATCGGAATAAGAATTACAAGGTGGAAACCAAAAGAGTTTCAATCATGTGACCAGCCAGATCTCTGAAGCCCAACTGTGGACTGTGATTTGAGGACAGTTTATATAGCCCATTTTCCTGCTAGTACAGGGTTGTTCCCTGCAGAATAACTTTCCGATACACAAACAAAATCTTCTAAAGTTTAAGTATCTTGCCTTTACTGTGTTGACTTCTGTGGGCAGTTCACGCTGTCTGGTCTGCATGTAAAGAATTGCTTTTTACTTAGACTTGGTCATGCTGGGAGTGATTCATGATTGGAGTGCAAACCTCAGGACAGACTGTCAAAAAGCAGGGCAGACACCCCACACTGGTTGTATATTCTATCATTAGATTTCACCATCCCAGTAATAAATGTGAACTCCTGGATCACTGTAACAGTCCCTACCATGGATTCATAGATAGACTGTAGTGCCCAAGACGACTATCTTGCCATTAAGGCAAGCTGGATGTAGTGATAAATGGTGACTTAAACCAAAAGTCACAAAGTATTCAAGTTGTTTCCAGTTCTAAGAGACCAGTTTGTTACCCCAGATCAACTTGTACCTTAGATATCACACCAAAGACAATGTGGTAGCCATTCCTATAGTAAACTAAGGTTTTATTAACTAAGAAGAAGAAATAAGTCATTTACAAGTGAAAGTAGGCAACATATAAGCACAGATGAGTTACAGTTGATTCCAAAAGGTGACAGGTGTAACCATCTCTCCACTGAATGTCTTTTAGGGCTAACCTAGGTTGGCCCTCAGGATCTTTGCTTTTTGTTTCTTAGCTCCAGTCCTTGTAAGAGTTCGAATAGCAAAGAGAGAATCATTTCTTCTTGTGAGCATCTGTTTATGCCCTTCCCTTGGAGTTCAAACTGATGGGATGAAAGCTCCTGCACGTAACTTCTTCATGGGTGGATGGGGCAACCAACAAAGTTTTTGTTCTACAATGGCCTATTTAATCTTGATAGCCCTTCTTGATGGGTGACTGCCTAGGTTCACAAGTTCAGAACAGGCATTTTACAATTATAAAGCAAAACCTTCATATTTCCTTTATAGAATGGGATACAGACATTACAAATAAGATTAATGCATGCAACAATTTCCAAGCATTTTATAGAATCTAAATGCTTTCTTGTCTTGAACGATATTAACATACAGGTGAGCTGGTCTACCAGCGTCAAAACCTGCATGTAAGAATTGTTTTCTACTTGAAATTGGTCATTGTGCTGTTGGTTTAAGGTAGTATATTGTATCATACAGGGAAAACAGTTGGATTCTTGTCCTCTTCTCTTCTTGGACAGATGAACAAAGGCTGAGAATGCTACCTAGGCACTATACTTATCCTCAGGATACTTAATGGCAATCCCATGGCTAATAAGGAATCCCAAAGGGGATCAGCTGGTCTCTACTTCAGCCAAAATGATACTGACTGTAGATTTCGAAGACAGAAATGTATAGCATAGAAAGATAGGGGAAAATCTGCATCTGCACTACTAGCCTTCTGAAAGCACAAAAAGCATCCTTTCCAAATCAGATATTTCATTCTTATCTAAACAGAAGTTTCACTTTGTAGTCAGGGAAATTACCAGACTTTTTGATGGTGGTATTACAGAGCCCTACGTAATTGAAACAATAAGACCTGCAAGAGTAGCGTGGCAAGAGGATCCACGTTTCCAGGACAGCAGCTCTGAGGAAAATGATGAGCCAGAAGACTCTGAGAGTGAAAACTGCAAAGAAAAGTAAATCTGATTTATATTTTGTGGCTATTAAGTACTTACTGATTATCAGGATTTGTGTAGCAACTAGGAAAAAATCCTTTCATTTGGTATTTCCCACCTCTACTCCAGCATCTGAAGCCTCACTCTGGGAAAACAGAATTCCTTACTGACCACCAGAGAAGTTGCTGCCCTACATTTAAAATTCCCAGGTGCACTGACTGACCAGTCATTTGACTGAGGCTGAAAGTGACGATTGGCTTCCCTGCCATGTAAATGCTGCTGAATAGCTTTCACATATTGCAACTTAACGTTAAAAGATAACTCATTTTTGGCTGCACGCAAATATTTTGGACAATACTTTCTTGTCCAGTAGTCAGATCTACATGGAAGTTATTGGTGAGCAAGTCCCCTTATTACAAACAAATCCCATAACTTTAGTATTACTACCAGAAATTACACTATTAAATCTTTTTGATGTGTAACATTTCTGTTATAAAGCAATGCAGCTTTAAAATACATAAATATTTAGAACATAATTTGCCTTTCATGGAGGATGATCTTTGACACTTGGATTGGGATAATACTGTTTGTTCTTCTGTCTGAAACTAAAATTTCTGTATCTTTCCAGGTATCAGTCTTCACCACAAATGAAGGCCAGCAGATTTTTCTTCTTCTCCAAAGATGATGAAAGATTGAAAGGTACAACTGAACTAATCCACAATTTTCCTACAGGATGATGGAATTTAACAGAGGAATAGTAACAAATAAAATTAGTATAATGTTTAATACACATGGGGTGGTATAAGAATTAATTAGAATGTTTCAGTCCTTTGTAAATGTAAAGTGCTATGTTAAAAGATAAACATTCAGAACTGTAGAATCAGCCGTTTGCTTGAGGATCAATTGCAAGGCCATCCTCTTTACCCAAGCCTTATCAGAGAAAATGAGTTAAATTTGCTTTTTTGGAAGGATTGCGTAGCGTGGCGTTTCCATTGTCTTGGAACATTTTGGGTTTTTTTTTTAAGAAGTATGGTTAATGAGCTTCCATGGTTTGGTAGGTGCATAAATAAAACTACTAGAAGCAGGATTTAAGGTGAATCAATCTAGAAAAGCAGACACAATTTCATCAATTGTTCATTATTAAAATTTGAGCAAACACAAGGTGTTCCTTTTACATTCAAAATAGCTTGTCGTGGTTTTGTTTTGAAACAAAAATTCAAATTAATAATGTTACTACAGTTTTTTTCAAACTAAAGCTTACAAGAAAGAAAACCATTAAATTGTGTTTAACCTTGCTCAGAGTTGTTCTGATGCATATCTTATGTAGATGGTCCTAAGCTGTTCTGCAGATCATCAAACCTCAGTGAAGAAAAAGATAATTGGGAAAACAGACGTAGATTGTTACTTGAGGTGAGTGATTCAAGCTGTAATTCAGTAACAATTGTTGAGGGAATTCATTGGGAGGGGAGCACTGCTTGTGAAAAGAAGTGGCTTATTTTGTTAATTTTAATAAAAATTAATTATTTAGACTTTCAGAATGTCCTAGTATCATACCAAGAACAATGAATTTTATAAAATAAAAATTAACTGTCTTATTTGTATAATAGATACAATTTGTGTTTGATTCTAGTCACTTAAACAGTTGATTCCTTATGTCTACCAGAGCTGGCTAATTTCTTTTAAATATAAAAATAAAGCAAGTTTGAAAGAGTAATTTGTGAGTTTATAAAACTGCATTTAGTGCCATTTAACGTTTTAATATTTCCAGGAATGCCGGAAGAAACATAAGGATGCAAGAAGAAAAGTTAAAGCAAAACAATAAGTTTGACAGTGCTAGCCAGGAATGTTTCTTGATAACTGTGTAGAATTACAGCAAATGGAAATGTCTGGCTTCAAACTTGTGGTCTTTCAAAGGTTTAACAGAAAAATATTGCCATTGAACTGAAAATAAATTTAGAAACTTCACGTTTGAACAGTTGTCGGGATAACAGGTCTGTAAATATGCCCATTTTTATATGTGCAGTTGCATATTTATTGTTATGTGGGTATAACTATTTGTAATGTAATTTTTTTCCTGAAAATTGCTTTAAATGTGACATTGCTGCTTTATCAGATACTCATAATGTTAAATGCAATGTAGTATGTATTTGGTTGTATGTTCTTTGAGTCCGGTCCTGCAAGGGGCTGAGGATCTGCAGCTGTAACTGAAGTGGATAGGAGTTGAAAGCATTCAGCTCTTAACACAAGCACCATGCAGGACTGACATTCTGAGTTTAACAAGATAGAGAGCCTTCTTTAAGATTTCTTTGCAAATATTCAGAATATTTACTGTACTTACCAAAGTAAAAAATTGTATAGGAAGTTCATGAAAATGTATAAATAACTGGAAGGATTTATGAAATATAAAGTCTTACAGATGAATAAAACTTTGACAAGTTTTGGTGGGGTTGTTTGTTTGCAGTTGTAATGATATCACACACATTTTTATTCATACAATAATATAGAACACAGACTTTTAAGAACCGTGGCAATATACGTGGTTCAGTAAAAGTAGTGGTTGCTTTTCAGGAATCTCAAATTATTAATAGGAATCTAATTCATTTAATTAAGTGAAAATTGAGACATATAACGTCCTTGTGATCTGACTTGAGACAAACGATTTGGTTTCAATTCCTAGCCTCTTCCTGGACTGACAGAAGATAAGGGACAGCTGAACGTCTGCAGCCTATTAATCGGTGGCAGTGATAGATTAAAGGGAAAGTCCAATCAGCTCATTCAGGCTGGAATGTTAGAGGCCAAGAAACCGTCTGGCACTGGATGAGTTAAAGCAGTAAAAATCAGAAGCATTGTCAGGTATGCCAAAGAACCCCAGCAGAGGCAAAGACACTGTGTACTAAATTCAGACTTGGAGAAAAGAAATAATCTCTTACTCTGTGTGAGGGTGTGGTAGAAAGAAGAGTTTTGTTTAGTGGTTTTTCCACTAAGGGAATGGATATATCCCACTGCTAGATTTCAATCACTTGACATAAAATCAGTTGGAGAGATTCCGTTACAAATCTCTAGTTCTAATTTCTTCTTCTATCTTGCATTGTTGTGCATTCTGGGAAGACAGCAATATGGACACTTTTTTCCAAAGTACAAAATACTTATAAAGGTGGCAGAATAAGAGAATAAGGTATGTGACCAGGTTCCATGTCTGCTTTCAGAAATAAAAGCAAAATGGTCTGATTTGGCTCCCCCTCAGTTTCTTCGGCAACATACCCAGTTGTATAAAGAAATAAATAAAACCCATAAAAAGTAACCCAAATCTATTTCTCCTATGGCTGGAAAGAAATGACTTTTTAAAAATTTTTAGCTCCATGGTACACAGTACCTGGGAGACGGTTTGATATTGCAGTGCCTGCGGGTAGGGGAGTGTAAGTTCTTGTTCAGAATTGATTCTAATTATCCAAGTAAGGCACGTTATGGCCGCTGCACAGGAGTAGTTTACACATATGCCACATCGACAGTTTCAGAGTCCACAAAAAGATTTCTCTCTGCTGTTTGCCTTTTGGGGAGCTGGAGTTCGCTATCAGGAGAACTGTTAAATAGGCGTGCAGCTGCTTTTACAAGGAGCTGTGGACAGCTTCCCTGATCACCACGGAGTCAGAAGGGCACCGTGCAGGCATGTTACTTCTCTGTTAGCACCCAGACACAGATGCAGCCCTTAAGGCAGTAGGCAACTTGTTGGTTACAGAGCAGCTGCAATGATGACTGATAGGTGGTTCCCTTTTCACAGTACTACTAGGACTTAGCGGGCATGGAAACAGTTTAGGCTGGCTTTGGGTTTTTTTTGTTGGTTGGTTTGGGCAGGGAGTTGGGGGAATTGTTTGGTTTTCAAAGGGTGTACTGTTGGACTCTTCTACATCCTTGCATCCTGTTACGGAAAGGTGGTTTTTATATTTGTTTAACTGGTAAATGGTTATGTTAGTAGAAGCTAGAATCTGGGCAAGCTGGAAAGACATAAGTGGTACATGGAAATTTTTTATTTATGGAAGCCATTTTTTCATTTTGTACTTTGACCTCTGGTGTTTCCAACTTTTACATCCCCTCAGTTGTTGGTATTTGATTATGGCCATTTCTTATCCTTCAAGTGCCTTGTAAAGAGTGCACAGTAACAGTGTTCTCATCCGTTATCTCCAGCCATCTTAATTGAAGTATGACCCTGTTCACTGATGCAACAGACATGCCACAAGGTTTAGACAGAAGCACAGAGAGGTGGTGATTTGCATAAGTCAGTGATAGAATCAGGATGAGAATCTGGGGCCCAGATTTTCAGAAGCAACTAGTGATTGTGATAGGCAATATGACACCTGAAAGAAAGGTAACTGTCAAAGTAACGAGCACCTGCTCGTTGAAAATTAAAGGCCAATCACAATTTTGGCATTGAAGTAAGTACAAGGCCAGATGTGAGGGAGATGGAAACAGGTTTCTAACCTAATTGAATCTGTGACTGAAAAAAAGGGCAAAGCAAAACTTTAAGCAGCACATAGGTTTTAAAAAGAATAGGAAAACTACACAGTTTTTACAACATACCTCTGTGTCTATTTGGGGGCCACAATGAGGAAGCATAGCTCCCATGTTGAAGTGTTAATGTTTTTCATAAAGTATTTGTCTGTTTTACCTGCTAGAATACTGCTCAACTTATTTAAAGCAGCTTTATATCTAGGAAGATGTATTTTCACTGTGTTAGTCAGTTCCTTTGATGCTTTAGGTAACTGCCTTGCTTTAAAATAACAAAACAAAACAAAAAATGTAATCATAGAAAAGGCCTATGTTCTATTGATTCTGTTAAGTATAATTATATTCAGTAGCAGTGGGATCATAGAGATCTGTTCTCCTGTCTTAGAATCACTCTCTGCTTCTGAGGGCTTGTCTACACTTAAAACTCTGCAGTGGTGCTGCTATAGTGCTTCACTGAAGACTATGACAATGGTTTTCCCATTGGCGTAGGTATTCCACCTCCGTGAGAGGCGGTAGCTAGGTTGATGGGAGAATTCTTCCATACACCTAGTACTGTCTATGCAGGGGGTTAGGTTGGTTTAACTGCGTCACTTATGCTGCTGGAAGGGGACCTCATGAGGTCATCTAGTCCATCTCCTCTCACTGAGGTATGACCAAGAATACTTAAACCATCCCTGACTGGTATAATGCCAGAGGCATTCTTACTGCTCTATTTGGAAAACAGACAAACCTCTCCCCTGTGGTGTTTAAAATGTTTTGAATGCGATACCTCACACGGGGAGAGATGAGACTGGGCAACTGGTGAGGGAATATTATATATGTAAGATTGAGATTGCTTATTCCACTAACTGTTCAAGGACTACTAAATTAGAATTAAGCGAAATCAAGAATTGTTTCTAACTATAACCAACCAGACACCCAGCATGTGGTTTGAAAGTCAAGCTGGATTTTTTCTAGATCTGCATCTTCACCAATAATAAATACTCGTGAGTGGGAGTGTAACCATACTCCACAAAACTACCACAAATTAAGATTAGGTAAAACCCCTTTGTGTCACCATGGTAAGCAGAGATAACTGTACAGACTGAAGGTGTTATTAACATGTTTTTCTGACCATAAGTGCATTTTGAGGTGGGGGAAAGGAAGAGGAAGAGGAGACATTGTTTATATTAAAAGTTCATCTGAGTCCATGTTCATTATAAAACATAAACAAAACTACAATCCAAAAACAGAATTTAATTGAATTAAATGTGTTGCTTCAAGAGGAGATGTCTGTGGAACAACACATTAAAAACAGTTTGAACCGTTAATATTTAAAGGAGTGAAGTCAAGAAGCTTATGCCCTCAGGCTATGATGAACTACACAAAAAAGCAACACAAATTTAATAAGCAAGCTTACAGCATTTAACAGTTCTCAAAAGCATCTCTATCAAAGGAAAGATCTGCTTATACTAATACCATAAAACTAAGTTGACTTCAGGGCTTTCTAGCAGACAAGCAACTTGGGAAGTAAGATATTTTAAGAACAAAATCTCTGATGCTATCAGATTTAGCTGCGTTACTTTCATACTCTTTCTGAATACAGGCCTCTCAAACAGAGAGGTGACCTCCATGAGTGTCGTATTTCTATCTATACTGACAGTTAGTAGGGGAGTTACAGTAAATTAGCATTTCTCCTGCAGAGAGACTGAGCAACTTTTGGTGCTCAAAACAAAAGCTCTCATAGCTTGTGTTACAGTCACAGCAGGATGAACCACCTTCTACAGGTTGTGGCAGTGCTGGGTACAATATTGCAGAGGGAGATAGTCCAAGGCATAAATGGCATTTAGGCACTTAACTTATTGACATCCAATAGAAATATGTTTGCCATTTCTGCCTTTTCGCTAATTAACTTTTACTCTCAGTATTCATGCACTTAAAAGCAATGTTTCAAAATTAATTTCATGATTTAAAACCACTGCACTGTGTCCTGGAAGGTACAGGTTTCTCTCTTCCCACCCATGGCTCCACAGTATCCACCATATGCTAAATTCTAGTAAAACTTCCCACTATTTACAGGGGGCTAAATCCTGTATCAGGTAATGACGCTGAAGTGGGAGTTTTCACCTGTGTAAGGACTGCAGAATTGGACCCGTTATACTCAAAGTAAAGATTTGTGACCTAATACGACTGTAAGATTTACCAGGGAAAATAATGTACATAAAGAACAAAACTTTTTTTTAGCCTAAAATATCAGGATGGAGAAACTACTGGCTGTCATTCTTTCTTGCTGTGGGAGGACTAGTGTGGCACCAGCACTGAAAGCAGGGATCTTGTTTCTTTTCCATGGCCTCTTCCAGCCCCAGAAATGGCCAACTAGTGTGGACTGACTGAGAACAGAGAAGGTGAGTGCAGCTGCATGTGACAAGGAGTGGGGGGGAAGGAAGTGCAGGGTGAAAGGCTGAGGAAAATAAAATGGAATGGGGATGGGCTAAAAAGGGAAATGGAGGATGGGGGGAGGAGAAAGTGGGCTCTCTGAATCCAAGCCCCATTTTGTTCTTGTGCAGTCTTGAGGATCATTCCAGGATCAATTAGGATCAGACTTTTCACATCTGGATAACCTACATTCACAACAAGCATGATCACCCCGTTGAGACGTTCTGTATACTTTAGAATTACATTCATGGTTTTCTATATATCCAATATTCTCTCTAGCATAGATTAAGAGGGGGCCTAAATTTACTTGCTTTGAGTAACATAGGACCTATTGGTAAAAAGTCTGAGTCATTGCTTGGAATTATGTTACTGCCTTCTCCCCCAAAGAGGTTGACTGAGCAGGCAAACCTTTTGTAGTGTGTTTGTGTAGAGCAGTGGTTCCCAACCTATGGCCCACAGGGTCTTTCAAAGTGGCCCATCACTCCCCTCCCGCTGACTGCAGAAGGGAGCTTCTGCCTAAGGACTCAGGCTGAGCATGTTGCTGCGAGGCTACAAGACTGGTGCAGGCTCCTTGCTGCACCCAAGGGGACGGGAGATCAGAACTCCCTTCCCCGGGCTCCAGCAGGGAGCATAGCAAAGCGCTCTGCCTGGGTCCCTAGGCACTGGGTTATAAAATAGTGAATGTAAACATGAGCACAGGAGCATCAAAATGTTTATTTTAACTATGTAGTGATTTGTAGTCCATAATGGTGTATACTTCGATACATTTCTAAGTTGATAGACTGGTGGCCCAGTCTTGTAAGACTCAGTGTTATAAAAATATTTGTGGCCCTCGAGCCAAAAAGGTTGGGGACCAGTGGTGTAGAGCATGTGTGCGCTTACAGCTAGAGTCAGATTAAAAATCAGGAGATGGGCTCAACTCCTTTGTTGACCGTTCAATCCAGTACTAAGGCACTGTCAAGTTACTGTACTTTGGGTAAGAATTTATATAGTAATAATATTAAAAAATGGGCAGCTAGAGTCCTGCATATATTTACTAATGCATATAGTGCCTTGTAACAGGGATGAGCCCGCTGACTTCAATGCAACTACTCCCAGCAGTAAGTATTTCAGTCCAGAGTGTGTGTTTTATGGTCCTGTCCTTATCTTCAGACATGTCCCCACCCTTAAGAACTTATACTTGAAGGCTCCAATCCAGCAAATAGATCAGGATAGAGGATACCTGCAGAAAGCCACATTGATTTCAATGGGGCTGCGTGTAAGTGCACACATCCACCCATGCGGATGCTAGTGTTGGATACCGGTTGAAGTTAGAAGATAAATTCTTGGGAGGTAAAGGTTAATAGGAGATTTGAAAGAGGTTTTTATTTTTGGTTGAAGAAGTGTCATGCCCACCAGTTTGTGTTGGTTTACAGGAGAGAGTGTAAAATCCAGTGGCACTTAGTGAAGAGAGGAGCAGCACCCGGATCCTTTCCCTATAAAAGCAGGTGTTTATATACAGATCTGTTTGAAAGTGACTGCTGAATACAAAATGGCTGCCCTCTATACTGACAGTCACTGCGCTGCCCGAATCTAACATCTAACTCATTAAGTTTAGTTATTTGAGGTATATCACACGTGAAGTGTGCTGTACAGAACCCCATACTACTAAAATCTGTTAATGGGAGGATACCAGGACTAGCAAGTATTAATACCACATTGGAGTAGAATTTGGCTTATTTTAAAATTAAGAAAATGGCACACAACTCAGTATCTTTAAACCACATCATGCCTTTTTCACTTGATGGTTTGTCATACTTGAGGGTTATAGACATGGCCAAAGAATATTCAGAGGCTTTATTTGGACACTTTCCCCCTTTTTAGAATATTTCTCCCCTCCTCTTTTCTCTTGATTACGTAGTTCCCTTTGCATTATTTTTTAAGTCAAATGTTTATTACATGTGTGCAACACTTGTCTGATATTGTGGGAATGTCAGATGTTTCATGAAAAACACCTGCTTTTTGTCAATATTAAAATTTCAATATTTTGTCGTCTTCTGGAAGCTGGGGGCCAGGAGTTGGGGGTGGTATACCAATGTCTCCCTCATGATGGCATCATTGAGCAGTTTTCAGTTTCTGTATGTGATGCAGAAAGAAAACAGATGTCAAGGAAGCAGCAACCACACTAGAAAAGCAGGGGGTTGGGGGATGGCCACCTAACTGCTAGGCATAGTGAGCCTAGTATTATGCAGTACGCCATCAGCATTTCTACCACCATCAATTCCAACTCCTAGAGCCAGTTGTTTTTATTGGTTTCTCAAATTTTGCCAGTCCCTGCAGGGATCATACTGAAAATACAGAGGCACTGGCATGAAAAGATTCAGCTGTGAGTGTTTCAGAGCTGCTAGGCATATGTGACTGTGAGCCTGGAGCCTTCTAACACCATGTTGAGGATTTAACACATTTTCAAGCAACCTATTTCATTTTCACTTTTAAATTGGCTTTATTGCTTAGCTCTATGCACGAAGACAAATATGCAGTAGGCTAAATTTATGAGATTTCTATCTTACTTCTCTAAACCTAAGGTCTAGTGACTGTCAGGCAGTTAGTGATGATAAAACTACCAACCCATTAAAATAAAACCCTGCCATCATTCGTTCAGTCTGTGGGATTTGTTGCATAGTCCCTAGGTTCTCTTTAGTGGAAGATGGGGGAAGGAGAAAATAAAACAGAGTAGGAGGTAGCATGTGACAGCTGAAGAGGGATGGTCCAATTCCTGCTTCGACACAGCTTCTAGCTTTGTGTTATATAATAGTATTCAGTGTCTCTACTTCTCATATCACCCCACCTCCGTCTCTCTCACACACATTCTAAAGGCTTTATAAATGAAGTGTCATTGCAAAATCAGTTGAAGGAACATAGCATTTTAATGAGCCACATTATCTGTCTACAGAAACTACCCATAATTTGCTCCTTTGAAAAGAAAGATTTTTAATTGGTATTTCATTACAGTAAATTTATCAAAATGCAGTTTAAATACCAGAAAATTATAAAGAATTTTATAACTGACACTAGTAAATAGGTTATCTCCTGCAAAAATCCTCAGGGTGGTACAGTGCCTTGTGCTAAGGAGGAAGATGACAGCTGCAGTTTTATGTCATCCTAGAAAGGCAGTCTTTTCATGTTGTACTAAGAGAGCCCTGCAGAAGTGAGAAAAGTGAGGTCAGTCATGGTTTGTCAATTTTCTTCTACATTGGCATCAGGAGGCTACAGCTATTCACTATGAAATTGGGTATATTCACACTCCAATTCAACATGCCCAATGTAATACAACTTACTGATAAGTTCCACCAGGAGATTTCAGCTTTGTCTTCACAAGGAAAAAAGGTGTTTTTTAAATGCCTGTTAACATCTTGACGGTGATCAAGGCAGCTGTAGTTTTAACATGTTAGCAGGTTGAGGTAAGCCCTGAGATCCCCCCTTGGGTTTACCTCAGCTAGCTAATATGTTTGAGTGAGGACTGCCTCATCTACACTTGAGTTTTTACACATTAGCTACCCTCTTTTTCTAGTGTAGATGTGGTCTTTAGGGGCAGTAGAAACACTGAGACTGGCAACATAAAGGAGAGAACTGGGGAGGAATCTAGGTATCTATTAAAAGAGGCAAGAAGAGGGAAAAAATGCATGTGTGGAATTACCCAAAATCTGTTACCTAAGTTCAGCACCTTGAGAAATTCTGTAAGGATGTGGAATGAGTGAGGAAGGGGCCAATCTCTGTTCAAAGGCTGCAGTCACATAACGGTGGCTATGTTTTATGTTGTTTTCACACAGGTTTAAAAATGTGCTTGCCAACCAAAACGCTGGCCCAGAGGCAAAACTCCAACTCCCAGATTTTCCTGCCTCATTTATTACAACACCAACTAACTAAACACACACTCTGCTCTTTGGAGTAAAAGGGGGAATTGATTTGTTGCTTCCTATTGCCAGAAAAAAGTTTGGTTACAAGAGAAGCTGCTTATGGGGCTTGTATTTGTTTCCTGAACCTCCTCCCCTTCTCAGTTACTAACTCCCTTTCTTTTTCCGTTGGGTTATGTGTTTGCAGCTCATGGTTTGGCGCTGTGCTAATTCAAGCACTTCCCTTTCCCCACACCCCCTGATCAGCCAATCAGGTGCTCAGAACTAGCATTTGTCAGCTGCCCCTTGGAATCTCAGTTTTACTCATGCAGCTCCCCTGTTTATCTTCAGGACATTGCGAGGTACTTAAGCAACTCATCCATAGTTCAGTGAAGGAAATCAATAGTGTTTAAATCCGAGTACTTAAATAATAATTGTCCTAGAGTGAATGCAGAATGGCTTGAAAATTAATAGGGCTGGCAAGTTTTGGAGAACATGCTAGTGGGTTGGTTACACTAACTGATTTATTTGTAAGGATAGAAGCCAAGTGATTTCCACTCCTACCAGCAATGCCTTCAACAAACTTTCCGTTCCCTGATGTGGAATGTATTTTTTCCTTCTCCATACATTTGTGATTTGTATTTTCTGTGAACTAATTATTTTATGACCCAGTATAGCTGAGCTGCTAAACCTTTGTGTGCAGCTTTCTTCTAACCCCCACTAGGAATTCCTTTAGTTAATCACCACTTTGACAAGTTTCTGAATATTTCTACTATATAGAATTTCGTTTTCCCTATGACCACGCTTAGACTATTTACGATGGTTGTACTGGGATAATAAATCAGTATCAATCCCACATGCTGTAGTTTATCAGAGGATTGGTTGCATTTTATCATTGTTTTCATTAAGGCTGTATGATTTTTAAAGTGCCCTGCTCAGCTGCATATATTTGACAAATGTATTTATTTTTGCTGGAGTGATTAGCAATCTTTTTAACGTTTGGATAAATAATCTCTCTGGTCTCAAAGGCTTCCAGCTTCTGCAGGACTTAATCTGTGGATGTCAGCCTGTTTGACCAATTTTGCTGAGCAAGGCAGTATCTTCCTATCTTGCAATTAACAGGCCTTCCTAGTGGTTAGGAAGGTAACAGTGCAGTTGTAGACTCTTCTGCTCTGTGAACCCTAGAAGCATGTCAAATCTAACCTCCGGAATTAGTCTGAAATCTAGCACAGACTGTAGGGTAATACAGTTTGATTTTGTATAATGGTTTACATCTGAACTATTTAACTCTGTAAAGTAGGTAGTAAAAATAGTAGAGCTCAATACTTGATAAAAGCAAAGGCAAAGAGAAATTAAGAGTAATATGTAAGGGGAAAAGATGTGATTGCTGCTGAGATTTTTAACAAAATGCAGAGGGAATGAGGCAGATAATTACAAATCTGTAATTAAATGTAAATACAAATGGAAATCTGCAGATACCCACTTTATAGCAGCAGACCATGTTTGCAGGTTGTAGATTGGATGTGGATACAAATTTTGTATCTCTGCATTGCTCTAGTTAAAATAAGTCTTTTCCAGGCAGCAAGTTGTTGTGGAGAAGAAACATGCTATCAACAAAGATGAATAAGAGAAGGCTAGGTGAATTCCACCATTAGTTAGTTCATTAAGGAGCTAGATTCATTACACATGGTGAAACATCTACCCCACTGCAACCCCAGAGGTTAGTCAGCTTGGAGCATAGCAGGCAGTGTTGGCCCAGTTCCCTCCAGCGTTTGCATTGGTAGTGCAGTGTCTTTTTGTGTCTACTCATAGAGGTGGGCTGAAGGGATGTATTTAGGCTTGGAATCTGTATCCACCCTCCTATTTCCCACACTATATCAACCTGGCCATTTTTATATTATTATTACTATTGTAGCAAGATCTCAGGAACACGCTACGAGACGGACACCGAAGTGAGGAAGCAGCAGTTTATTGATTGCTGGCAACCGGCTCAGCGGAATCGTTTCCAAAGGCTGAGCCCCGATTATACTGGGGTGCTGCCTTATATACCCCTAAAGATTACATGAATATTCATACATAGCATAAATTTTCGTTACATAGCATGATTGGCTCGTTATTACTTAACAGCATTCGCACCTCCTTGTGGGAGTGGGTCTTAACTTGGTTTTTAATTAGTTATTGGCAATTTGAACAAATATGCTGATTTTGAGATTAATGTGGGGAGGTTAGTAAGGGGCTTTCCAATAAGCTGCTGACCCAGAGCCAGTACAGGTGTCCAAGGAGTTACTGATCTGGGGCCGGGGCCAAGATGGGGAGTGAAAGTGCTGAGGTAGTGTTAATGAGAGGAGATTGGGAAATCACTGGGCTAGTGTTAGTCTGAGGGAGTTCGGGAGTTTTAGCAGCATTTTTAACTTGTTAGTAACAGTAATGTTAAGCAAAAACAAATGCGGGGCCTGGTGGCTCTAATCACAGGACCTACCTGACCATACACTTGGCATAATCAATTAAAAGGCACAAAGTTAACTATAAGTAATTTTATAAGAATCGGGGTTCTTTTGGGGCTTGCCTCACTATATTTATTTGTATTGTCACAGCACTTTGCAGCCCTGGTCATGGATCATGGACCCTCTTAGGCTAGGCACTGTACATGCTAGCCCTACTGCCTCTCAGTCACCCCATCAAAATAATCAGAGGGCTTATCACAGCTGCATTCCACCATTATTGCTCTCTGTGATACACCTTCCACAGATGTTTCTCTCCTCGTCTTGTCCAGTCTGTAAAGCACCATCACAGTGATAACTGTACAACTATGAAAGAAGAAAGATGAGACCACTCCTAGACAAATAAAGTGGGGAGAAATATGTATTGTCAGAGGGGTTGGAATGAGACTATGGAGAGGGGATTTTTTTATTGTTTTTATTATTAAAGAAAATCCTTTCATACAACTGAGGGGCTGTTACAGTTCTTGGAGAGGGAATAAAATAGACTCATAGATGTGAAGGGACCGTTATGATCATCTAGTGCAGGGCTTGACAGATTTGCTTTGGAGTTAGGAGCCAGCCCCAAAATTAAGGAGACAGACAAGGTGGGCCTAGTAGTGGGGCGCCCTGGCCGGAGTGCAGGTGTAGTGTCAAAAACTCTGTCCAGCAGATTTTGTGACCCATCTCTGTTTCTGGCACATAAGATGCCCAGAGTCGAAACCTGTGGGAACATCCCCCTCCACCCCAGGACTGCCACAGTTTCTGTCTTGTCTCTGTTTCTGGCACACAGGATGCCCGGTGCCAAAACCAGACAAAACCTGTGACCCCTTCCCCCGCAGTACCGCCAGTTTCTGCAGACTGCTGTGAGACGGGAAACAAAAAAGCTCCTCAACCCCCCCACCTTGCACTATTTTTGCAAACAGGGCAGGTCACAGGTGGCTCATCCCAGCAGGGTCACTGTTACCACCTCTGCCCCTCTCTGTGCTGGAGTTTTGCCTTTGTCATGAGCTGGCAGCGCCTCACCACTGGGCTAACACCAGCTCATACCCCCCCTCCCTGATTTTGCCCCACAACCCCTCTCCTACTCCCGCCTCCATCGACTTCACCCCCCAGGCCAGTAAAATTCTGTCCCCTGATCAGATCCTGCCCATCCCTGCCTCCAATTTGCCCCCTTTGCCCCTTTTTAGCCCCTCTAAAGAGCAGGCAACGGAGTCTGACTCCAAGTAAGGACAGGGTGAGGGCAGCAGCTGCAGTAAATGTTACTGAGCATGCTCAGTTCCTGTGTTAACATGTGAATTAAAAACTGAAGCTTTTTCTCTTTCTTTCACACAGATGGTACCTTGTAAACTTTTTTACCAGATCAAAGTAACTAAGAAACAAGTAAGAAAAAGGTACCAAGAGGCATATTTTCAATGCTGCTGTTAGTGGAGGTAGAAGAGGTAGGAAAGCATTAGGATAAAGCATTTAGCAAACTGAACGATAGCTGGTGCTGCCAGTACTGAACATACTGTAGTGCATTGTGAGCATATCTATTCTAAGGTTAATGTTTAATTGGATAACCTATTTATTTTACTTGCAAGTTGTACCAGAATATATAAACCCTGTCACAGTCAAGGACCTACAGGCTAGGAACAGGGATTATTTTATGATACTCAAGGCTATATCAAAAGGCATAAGGCCCCTTAAAGACTGCAAGCAGCTGAAGGAAGATTGTTTACATAAGCAATTTTAAGGACAAAAACAAGTTTCAAAGTCCTTCAAGAAATGTAGATAAACAGCAGATCTTTAGATGGTGTCTATAACCCAAACATTCGATCTGTTGATTAAACAATATATACAGGGATGACTTCACCCCTCATTAAAAATGCCATCTTTGGGGTAAAAGAGAACAGGTTTTAACCCATAATACCATTTTAGCCAAGAAGTAAATGTTCTTGTCTAGCTGAAGCTACAGGGTTCGGTTGGTTTAACTGGTATTTTTTTCCCAGGTAGGCAGAATTTAATCAATAGGAATTTGGCCAGTATATCTACTCCTGTGAAAGATGGCATGAGATCCTGTCAGATTCTAGGAGAGGGAATAAGGTTAAGAATAAGACTGCCATTTTCCATCTCATCATTAGAATAGCATCTTCAGTAACACAGTATCCTCTAACATTATGCCAAGGTAGTGGTTCAGAATTTGGCTGAAATAGGCCATTGTTCGAACTTATGCTCTTCAGACTTGGCTGCAGCAAGCCATGTCTTGTACCTTTGCTGAGGGAGGCTTCAATTTGTTTGGATTTCTCCCTTGCAAAGGAAGGATTTTTTTTATTTACTTTTCTCTTAGGCATTTGGAGTCCTTTCCTGCTCCAACATTAACTTAAATTTTTATTTTTGCAAAATTTCCTTCCTAGCACAAGTTTCTGGGTGGTTGTTCTGACTATAACTGACTATATCTATATTTTTGTGTGGCTCAGATTATATTTTTCCACTAAGAATTGATGCTTACACTTGATCAAAAGATTTCTAAATGGCGAAAGTACTGAAAATACATACGTATATTCTTTCAGGGACTAGCTTGCTCAGGCCCCTCTGGATGAACAAGATAACACTATAAGCTTTTTTCCCATCTTTAATCTTTGTGATAGACACAATTAATGTTTTCGCATTTGAATTTGTCTGTAAAACGGAAAACTGAACAGTTTTGGGCCAAATTATTTTTTCACGTATACCTGATTTTACAGGAGTTTAAGAGGAGAAGCTATATATAAAGAAAATATTTACAAAAGCTTTTAAGACCCCATTCCAGAATTGTGCCTAGTGTCAGTGTGATTTTGGCGAACTTTGGAGGTTAAAAATCTGGCCACTTTACCATTTGTTTTTATGCTGGCCTTTTCATTGGCATTTCTGTATTCTTGTTCTGGTAACAGTGTACTCAGCCTTTTGCAAGATGTTTTTTTATAATGTTAACAGGTACAAAATTCTTTGAGAGTAAACCTGATCCTATTAAGTCAGCTGGATTTTGCCACCTATTCCAGCTGGTTCACAGTCAGACCCTTTACACCCTGTAACTTGCCTGTTACTCCCTACCAAAAAACCACACGGTCATACAGTACCCTTACCGATTACCTAAATGTTGGGGCATGACAGTGCTCTGGCTTCTCTCCCAAGCAATGTAATTAGAGACTGGTACTGACATGAAAAAAATTCAGCTCCATTCATGGTGTTCTTTCCACAGGCAGGCCCTGGCCTGACAGATTGAAGCGTACACTGGAGGGAGTTAAAGGTTATGTGCTAAGAAAGTAACACTTTACATTTGTTCATATCACTAGAAAAACTGCTTACTCGTACCTCCACCAGCACATCCCAAGGAGAACAGGAACGTACATAAAACTCAGAAACAAAACAAGTGTAATTTGAAGCAACTTGTGATGGGTCTGAATTAACTTGAAAGTATTAACACCAGTGCAGACAACATGAGGTTGTGGGTAAACTGCTTCCTCCTATGCAATGAGGCATCAATGGCCTCAATCCTTCAGGGGGTACTGACCATCCATTTCCGAAATTACAGCTATATTCTGCCCACAGAACCACATGGATTCCACTGGTTTCAAAGGGAGTCTCATGTGCAAGGGCAGAATTTGTCCCATCTAAAACACTATAGTATTGTACAATAACGGCCCCAGACAGTATAACTTAAAATAGGGTTATTGACGATTCAGTCTGGCAGTCCTTATCCAATTATAACACCCAAGTAGAGTAAACTGAGTGGGGAATTTTGCCTTGCCTTACTAAGTGCTGTGGAATTTGGACTAGGAGTAATATTATTTCATGGAGAGTTTATATGCCTGTTTGCATAGTCTTATTTTGTTGCTCTATATATGGTTTTTTCCCCCCAAAATGCAGTAGCTGCATCATGGGTGCATCTTTCATACACTTGCTTTGTGTTGTGGGCCCTGGCGATGAAGCTATTTACTGGCAGGGAGGTTACTACTCTTTTGACTTAAGGAATGTGTGGAGGGTCTTTCCGTTAACTGCAACTAGATTGGGCCCTCCGTGCTGGAGATCATGGTTCAATCCCCACTCTTGGCTGATATCTGCACACGTGCGAACATTGGTTCATCGTATGTACATTATGTTCCCATATTTGAAAACTGACCCCAATGCTATTATATTTGAAGCGTGATGATTGGTCATATTTGTCCAGACATCCTTATTAATTTATTCCCTGCAATTAATTCTTTAGGTTTTCATGTAGTTTGTGTCACATTGCCCAGGTTAAGTTACTTGAACATTTTCCTCATGTAAGGTCAAAATCCACCAGTGACTCCCATGACCCTTCTGGAGGCTCATACAAACAACAGCCTCAGACGTCTGTATTTCTCTTCATA
Source organism: Mesoclemmys tuberculata (assembly GCA_007922155.1). NCBI lineage: Eukaryota > Metazoa > Chordata > Testudines > Chelidae > Mesoclemmys > Mesoclemmys tuberculata. Next base: position 8,079,261 of record ML677085.1, read on the forward strand.
TACATTTAGGCCTTTTACTGTATCCTTATGTTGTTTGTCCCACATTCAAACACTCTGAGTCTTACTTGATTAGGAGCAGAAGAGGAAGTGTGTTAGGTTTTCCATTTCATATCTGAACTAACAGGCAATGTGTCCCCTCCACCCTCAACTCAGGCATACCCTTGACTTTCAGCAGATAAACTAACAGAACAGAGGAGGCAGCAGCAATGTCAGGCACTTGGGTAACAGTTGTACTTGTGCCAGTTTTACTATGTTTGTCACATGAAATAGGGAGAGCAGATTTTGTAAAAGGGTCGTTGAAGTCCATTTGCTAAGCCTGTGTTTTTTCTGCTTGCAAATTTCAATTCAGTATGCTCTGAAATAGTCTTTTCTTGGCCCTGTCTTCTTTCCCTCTTCCAGTGATCAAGCAGCTTCAAAAGAATTTTATCTGATAATACATCAGCAGGTATTTGAAATGCATTCTTCTGTTGCTTTGGAAACAAGAACTAAAGCAAGTGAACTTTGTATGGTTTGACATAAAAGGTCCGTACCTCAAGGGTTTTGCTTACGTGCAGATAGGGCTTGAATTAATATATTAATGTGTTTTCAGGGAAACCTGCAAGATAAAAACTTCTTTTTTTAATCAAGGAAGGAAACTAGTCACTGGGTAGTTCAAATCAAGTAGAGTTTGCCACACTGCTGCTTTGTGTAGCAGAAAGGAAATATGCATGTTAGTCAGCTAGAATATGTGTGATTATTAGGTACTGCAGGGAGACTGAGTTTGTTTGTGTAGCAACAGCTTCTCTAACCAATCAGCATAGAGAAGTTAGAGTTGGAGGCATTTGTCGCACTTCCTTTTCCCCTTATTTTTAATCTGCCTATTTTTGATCCCCTCCTCCACTTTAACCACAAGGTGAATGAATTACAGTTAAAGTGTGGTTTGTGTCATAGAATTTAAGCACCATATGGGTTCAACAAAGAAATGTACCTACAATTTTCATGCATGCATGTTTGGCAGAGGAGGTAGTGGATGAAGGTTTTGCTGTTCTTACTGCAGGTTCCCGCTCTTCCTGATTTAACAAGGCTACAGTAAGGACAGAGAAAGTCTGATTCCTCTATTGCAACCCTATTGAATCAGGAGGTTTGGGAAGCTGTGTGGCACAGGAACAAATGCACACCACACCATATGACTCTAGAGCATGAGCAGTGAACACAACACTAGCTTTGGTGGGGTGTCATAACCATAGGGCCCCTGAGTCCTGAGAGTTAGTGCAATTAGTCCTCACAATTATCCTTGCATTGGAAAGAAGTGAGGCAACCTAGGTAGTAAGTAAAGCAAGTTATAAATGTTATGAACAGGAAGTTGTCTGTTCTTGGTGTCACCTGCCTTGTGCTCAGGGATCACAAACAGTTGTATGTTCTCGAGAATGGCAATGGGGGGAAGTTTCCTGAGTCCCTTTACCCCACCATTCTGGTTCTGGGACAGAGATAAAATGGCCCTTCGTGTCTAAAAATGTGGTATTTTCAATTGCTCTCAAGAATTAACCACACACACTCCTTCACTCCACCCCTCCTTAGCTATCTGAATCGTTTGACAACACAGGAGGAACTAAGCTGCAAGTAGTAACTCTGTTGCTTCTCTGCTCCAGTAACAAAGTCCAACCTTAAGAAACAGCAGTTGACTTTCTAGAGAAGGTTTCCATGTTATCTCTTGAAACAGACAGGTTGTTAAACCAGCAGCTCCTGTGTGCCCACATGTATCAAGAGCTGTTTGCTGCGAGGGCTTCACTTCAGCTTTATGGGATCTCTTGCCTCACAAACCAATTTGCCTTTGTTTTCAAAAAGTCATCTGTCCCAGAGGTTAAAGTAACAGGTTGCTGCTCAGCAAGCCCGTCTTCAGAGCGGGTGAGAATATTACAGCTGTGACTGCGCAGAATGTGTTGCTCCTGGTTTGTTTGTGAGATGTTAAAATTCTCCTTCTCTCAGGAGGATGTTGACTTTTACCTGGATTGGCGTGTGACCTTTTTTCAAGGCAGCATTTATAGACACATTATTTCAAGCAAGGAAATGGGCTGGCTTGCATTGGTGACCTGTAATTCAGCATGACTGTTGTTGAGAATGCCCTCCTGCTTTTCTTTCATCCCATAGTGTTCTCAGTAAGCAGCAAGGTCACTAGGTGAAGGTGAACAGATATAACCACATGATGTTACTGACATGCATGAGGCCACACAGTACTAATGAAAAGGAAAACAACCATTTTATATACACATTGAACATTACATCCACAGATGTTATAAACCAGCCAAAACACTGTAGTCCAAATGAACAATAATATGAACCAAGAATCATTTGAGGCTGCAACATAACATAATACACCAGCTAATTGTAGTCAGGTTTTATTGTGTTACATTTATGCGAGGTGCATTCTCTAACAGCAGTTATTACTCTAGCATCCAGACTTTACATCATGGGGCTCTGTAATATTTTACTGGCATTTAATTGATGGGCTCATCAGTGATTGAAGATTAGACTTTTCAGAGTTTACAAACTGCAGTAGCGAACTGGACAAAGCAGGAAAAGTCACTGTCCACTGAGTCATCATATCTCTTGACCTTCTGGCTCAAATCTTTTTATTATTTTTCAAAGGAAAGCCAGTTCTGCCAAGTGATTCTTAAAGGAAGGTTGTAGTATTTTATTGTTTTGACTACTGCAGGTAACTGACGATAGATTTTGAAAACTAGCACTAAAATCCCATGATGATCCAGCAATAGCATTTATTCTTTTGTATAGGGACCCATTTCCTCCTCTCTACTCCAACAGCACTGTGGCGAAAACATACACAGTCCTGGCATGTCTAAAGTTTTTTCTGCACTGTAGTTAACATTTCTGGATGATCACAATCAGCTCCCTCTGTAAAAAAGCATAGTTTTCTGGTGATCAAATAGAAATAGTCCTTGCCGCAGGGGAAACATGTTGGTACAGAGATCTAGAGGTTCACCTTGAAAATGGATCATAGTCTAATTTCCCTGAGACCTGGGGATCTGGAATATCTCCCTGCTTTCCCATACCCTCTGGGGTAGCATCTCCCACTTCACTTAACTGGGGTTACTGCTCACCCATTTAGCTTCCTCCATTAGAAACCCGGAATCATTCTTTGAAGGAGGGAAACTTGTGTCCCTTCAGACATAAACCTCTCTTCTTGTCTCTTGGGGGCACTATTTCCTGGTTCCCCAGAAAGCCCTATCTTTTTGTGGGGACCTTAGGGGACTCCCCAGCATCTCTATCCCCAATATGCATGTTAGCCACACTACTTACTGTTCAGAAAATCCTTGACCCCTACTGATGGGTATCTTACTTCTCAGCAAAGACATGGAGTTTCCAGCCAAAAAAGGGGCAGGTCTCCCCAAATCCCTTTATAGAATCACAGGGTTAGAAGGGACTGCAAGGGTCATGTAATCTAACCCCATGCCAAGATGCAGGATTTGTTGTGTCTAAACCATCCAAATGGCTGTCCAGGCTCCTTTTGAAAATCTCCAGTAAAGAAGCTTCCACAACCTCCCTAGGCAGTCTGTTCCATTATCTACTGTTTTTACAGTTAGGAAATTATTCCTGAAATTTAATCTCAATCTGTTATGCTGTAGTTTGAACCCATTGCGTCTTGTCTTGTCCTCCATAGTAAAAGAAAACTTTCCTCCATCTTTTTTATGGCAGCCTTTCAAGTATCTGAAGACTGTTATAATATCCCACCTTAATCTCTTCTTTTCCAAAATAAACATACCCAGTTCCTTCAGCCTTTGATCATATGGCTTGCATACCATCCCTTTGTTCATCTTTGTCACTCACCTCTGGATCCTTTCCAGTTTCTCTACATCTTTTTTATACATTGGTGATTAAAACTGAACACAATACTCCAGCTGAGGCCTAACCAGTGCTGAGTGAAGTGGTACTATCACCTCCCATGATGCATGCTATCCCTCTGTTAATGCAACCTAAAATTGCATTTGCTTTTTTATGCAAAAGCATTGCATTGCTGACTCATGTTGCGGTTGTGATCCACCACAGTTCCCAGATCCTTCTTAGCAGTGCTGCTGCCAAGCCAGTTTTCACTCATTCTGTATTTGTGGGTTTTCTTCCCTAACTGTAGCACCTTACATTTATAAAAAATCAAAATACAAACCAAATGTACCCACCTTGGGCCTCACTGAGGGTCAGCCAGCCAAACAATGGCAGATGCATTGTAACTGGCTAGAAGACCTACTGTTGTGTTTGTTCTCCAGACTCCATTAGGTTCCTCCCCAGGCAGCCATGTCAGCCACACAGAAGCAGCCTAAAGCAGAATGTGTTAGTCAACCACATTTTGGAAAACAGAGAAGGAAACCACTCAGAATCCTGACACTGGGCCAGTTCTCCAACATTCTCCTCTGACCCTCCCTGCCCGGGAGGGCAATGACAGAAGAAAGGAAGAACAGCAGCAGAAGGACTGGCAGCAATAATGCCCTCAGACAAAAATGGAGGGCTAATTTCCAACATTTAACTGACTGGAGATGAGGAGTAGGAACAGAAATGCCAGTAGGAACAGACTCTATACAGGGGAAATCTCAGAGGTAGGCAGCATCAAGGAGAACTCTTGGGTGCTCTTAGGGACTACCAGCTTGACCTAAAACTGGAGCAAGAAGCAGTGAAGTTGGAGCTTTAAAAATAATTACATACTTTTATACCCCAGTCACATAAAACTTGGAATGACTGGAGCAGTTGGAACTGCATCATAAGAATGTTAATTAATAATCTCTACATCAACTAAGGAAACGATAAGAGAGAGTGGAGGCTTGTAAATTGAAGCTTTATCCATTGGTTCTCACATATACTTTGGGAGATTAATCTTTTAACCCATTTGTCTTTGCTCTTAATTCCCCTTTGGTGCTTTAAATTTCAGTGATATCTTTTTAAAACCTCCCTTTCACTTTCCCCTTATTTAGTTTTTAGCTCTCCTGCCTCTTGTCTGTATGCCAAGCACTGCCCTGAACTTCCACTGCAGAAATCCCTTCCATTGTTTACATTGACAGAAAGAGGGTGCTTGGACCAGCTACAGAAGGAAAGGGGTGGATGGAAATCTCTTTACTGTGTTGTTAATGTGAACCTAAGGTCATAGTACACAGTGCTGCTCCATACCATTGATTTAGATGAAAATTCAGAGAATCCATAAGAAGCTGTTATCTCACTATCCACTCTGAGATAAGGCTTTCTATCCTAACATACCAATATGAGTGCATCATGCACCTAGATTCAGTCAACCTCATTCTAATCGTCTTCATGAACAACTGTTTGGACTTCCATTGAACCATGATAAAGTAGGTGTGGCAATTATTCAAAAACAGCCATATTTTTTGAGTTTAGTATATCCACCCAACATCCACCCACATCGTATATAATTTGAAAGCTTATTTTATGCATGTTGAGATGAGAGATGGTATGGAGCTATCAAGTGGTGTTGTAAGCCTGTAGGCGAAATGAAATAATGGTACCGAAAAAGAGAAAGTGTCATTTTTTGCCATTTCAGAAACACTGCAACATGACTATGACTACATTTGTATTGTTTATGTTTATTTCAGCACCTTAATGTGGTGTTTACTGGTCGAAGAACAAACAACAATGAATTAAAAGATTTGTATTGGTTTTGCATGGGCAATTTTTTTTTTTTAGAAATTATGAAGCTGTTTAGCGTCTGTCAAAAATTGCAAATGTCAGCATTTTGCAATATACTAACATGAAATGTTTTCACATCACATATACTTAATTGTCAAAATATCTCACAAGTGATTATAATAGTTTTCCATATTTTCAATTGAAATTTGTTGACCAGATTAGTCTCACACCACCCATAGTTTATGCTGCATAGTGGATAGATATAAATTGCATGAATTTCTAATGTAATGCTTCAACATTCATAAACTTTTGCACATACAATGTAGCATCTAGTCTGCCTGGTTGAAGGTTTTCCTTTGTGATTGCCTAAAAATGTAGTACTAGCCTTTGAAATATTCTAGAAAGTCATTTTTTAATTCAGTGACACTTATGCACAGGTTAGTATTAGTATTAGAGATGACAATACACAGCATCATATTATGAATATGCAAAAGCTATGACAGAAAGAAATTGCCTAATAAGAAGCAGTGAAGACAAAGCCGAAAAATAAGTCCTTGCTTCTGCACTGAAGAAAGATGAGGAGCATATTACATCTCTTACCAACCATGTAATCAAAAGAATGACAAACCCCTTTGACAATGAGTCACATCCACAGGTGCTTATGAACATATCTGCTGAACTGCATGTAACATCAGATGTACAAAAGTCTCTTCTGACAATAGCAGATGATGGTGAACAAAGGAGAGATTTGTGAGAGGGGCACTTTATTCTGATGGGACACAGAGCTTCTGGGAGGAACTGCTCCGAGAAACAAATGGATAGATGGGAAACTGTGGGAAGTCCTATTATCACACAGGCGCTGAAGTAAGAGCCAGGAATTTTTGTGGTGATGAATTTACAGGTGTGAGCGACAGACTTGGGAAAGTGTTGAGGAGACTTGAAATAAAAGAAAAAAAAACCACAACAACTAATCCTGCTGGAAACTATCATTCCTGGAATCTTTGATTCCAGGCAGAATTTCTCCAGGGTGGGCACTCGCTCAGCAAGAGCAAGCCTGGGTCCAGCTGAAAGAGGGTGCTTATAAGACAGGTAACATTCCTTTACACTCTCATACAAATTATGGCTGGAGACAAATTCCGTGTATTGGTTTGTGAGCACTTGAGGTAGGCCCTAAAAAGATTTGACCAAGCTAATTCTGTAATCAAAGTCTTTGACAAATATGATAACAGTAATTGTGAAAAGTGCAAAGACAGTGCCAGAGACGATCTAAGGCTGGGTGCAAGAAGTACAAGGTGCTTAGTGGAGGCCTTGTGCCTCCATAGAAAAAGTTTCTAAAAGTGGCATCCATCAAACACTTACCTTGTAAAATTCCTCTATGAATATATGGTTCAAAATGCACCTGATGTGTAGAAGCATACGCAGTTCAAACACTCCTGTTGGCTGGAGGCTTTTCTAATGGTGAAGCAGCAAAGTCTGTCACCAGTAGAGGTGTTGAAGAAGACCAAAACTTGTACATTACTCAAAAGGAAGCTGGTAGAAGGTTGCTTCTGCATGCTGCATGTGCCAGTATGGCTTTTGCATCTCTGAGTGTCAAAGGAACCATAGTGATTAGGTCACCTGATACAGATGTTTTTGACTTTGCTGTTCACCGCTTTCCAAAAATGGAATGCATAGATAATGTGGATTGAAAAAGGCACCATTGCTAGCCCAACTGAGAAGGATCGCTTCATATTTGTGCATGCAATTTGTGATGCACTTACTTACTCCTGACTTCAGCAACATGCTTCCTGCTGTACATGCATTAACAAGGTGTGACTCTGTGTCATCCCTATTTGATACTGGGGGAAATAAATGTATGTTTAATGTCGTCAGAAAGGTAGTTTACTGCTTCAGAGATTTTGCCAAATTGGGAGAGAGTGATGGAGAAACTGCAATTTCTGCAGCAAGAAAGTTGGGAGCTGCACTGTATGACCAGAGCAAGAAAGAAAAGGAGACCCACAGAGACTTGAATTCCTTGTGCCTCAATCTAGCCATAAAAAATGACAAGTCACTGGCCAAACTCCCACCATGTGAGGACAGTTTTGAAGAGCATATCAAAAGAGCATCTTGGCAAACAAAGATTTGGATGTCTTTGCACAAAGGTAAACTAAATATTGGATCACCATTGCAACATGGATGCAAAAATGTGAATGCTGAACTACTTTCTGTATTCTTCAAAGGCCTAAAGGCATTTCAGCTTTTACAAGAACATAAGAACAGTCATCCTGGGTCAGACCAATGGTCCATCTATCTCAGTATTCTCTCTTCCAACAGTAGCCAATGCCAGGTGCTTGAGATGAATGAACAGAACAGGTAATAATCAAGTGATTCATCCCCTGTTGCCCATTTCCAGCTTCTGGCAAACAGAGGGTAGGGACATTTCAGAGCATGGTTCTGCATCCCTGCCCATCCTGGCTAATAGCCATTGATGGACCTATCCTCCATGAACTTATCTGGTTCTTTTTTCAACCTCGTTATAGTCTTGCCCTTCACAACATTCTCTGGCAGAGTTCCACAAGCTGACTGTGCATTGTGTGAAAACTGTTCCACACCCCTAATAATTTTTGTTGCCCTTTTACATGACCTTAAATGTGCATACACTAGTAGGGGGTCACAGAACAATCAACTGTCTGCAATCAGAACCATCTTCCTTCTGCAGAACTGTTGACGTGCCAAGGCAATGAAGACTGTGGCAACCCACGCACTCTTACAGAGATCATGATGATGGTAGTGATTTTGACTAGAAATGTCACCAGCATTATTACATTTCAATGATACCTGTGCAAATTTATTATTAGATTTTGGTTTACACTTCAGATTGTTGTTTTAATGCTTTGAAGTCACAGAGATACCCAGTGTTATGTCTTAAAATACATGGTCATTAAACTAACAATGTAAATATTTCAAAGTGGTCATTTTAACATGTTGATGGTGTGTTTGTTTATCCCCATTTCTATAGTAATGGCACCACTTGACAGCTCCATATCATGTCTTATCTTAAAGAAGAAATGATAAGCTTTCAGATGATGTATGGTGTGTATATAGAGAGGGAACTTTAAATCAACCGCATCGGGGATGTCAGCCCCTCATCTTGCATATTGCTTATTAAAGTGTTTTGTTTTTTAAATACTTCCCCACTCCAAATATTGCCAAACCCAAGCAGCCAGAAATCATTAGTCGGGCCCTAGTAAATAATGCAATTGATTTAAAAATCATGAATTAACAAATAAAATTTGGGGTCTTTAGATTGATAGATTAGAATAATAGATTTTTGCTATCTGGATTTCAAACTTTTCTCTGAAACTAAGGTGAGATTCTTATGTAGTCACATGATTCTAGGAGCTGGGACTTTAAAGAAACCACTGCATCTAGAGTTGGTAACACTGTTTATAAGCAAATAAATTTTGAGCCTTAAACAATATTAAGATCAATGCTTTCAAAAATTGGTGCCTAAAATTAGGTTTTCTCCCAGTGCATATTCAGGCATTACCTGATTTATTTTGAGGAGTTTAGCACTCAATGGGAACACAAAAACTTCAGTGGGAGCTGCTGGGTGCTCAACACTTCAGAAAATTAGGCCACTTACTTAGGTGCCTAAACATGCACTTGAGGAAGCCTTCCTATCCCTTTTTTGGAGACTATTCCTGTACATTTACATTTGTGGTTTCCTATTTCACAGTTTATTGAGATCACTCAGTGGTGGTTAATCTGGTGTCCGGTGTCGCTGCATTCTGCTTTTTCCAGGCAGTGCAGGGGAGAGACAGCTGCAGAAAGATATGCTAACAGTTAGCTTCTTCACACAACTGAGCCCTCTTTTACATCCACAACAGTCACAGCCTCAAGGTACAGTTATGGGGTGCACTGAGCTAAAAAACATACACAGATAATTTGTGTCTAACTGTAGTTAAAGATCGTTTTCTAAGGTTCCAGAAGTGCAGATAGCAGGAATAAGAAGCCACACAGATCAGGATATTATCCATCAGTTACAAGCATTTTATAAAATCAGTGCCACACTTAATAAATACAGTCACTTGGATTAGGTACCCAATGTGTTAGGTGACTGAAGAGACATGGTCTTTGTCCTTGTGCTTTTCACATATACTCTTGTGTGTGTATTTAGGGTTACCACCTACACTTACTTGTCTCCGGTTAGTCCCTTGGGCTCACCTGCCACTGCTGCGCAGTGCCTGGATGTACAACACAAGGTTTTTCCCCTCAATTCTGCCTTTAAAGGATTTTACCACTGTGATGCAGCATCTTTGTTAAGTACTGTAGTTCACACAAATCAGATCCCATAACATGTCCAGTATGTAAGGGCTTATTTTAGTTGGTTCATTTACCGTTTTTCATAAAAGGGTATTTATAATAGTTTTGATTTGCTTACGACTTCAGTAGTAACAGGATATTACATATTGCGTGTCTTCAAAATGCATCGTCTTAGTTGGCTTTCATATGAGCTATGAATACAGACAAGTAGCAAACTACAGTAATTGCCAGGGAAGAAAGTGTAACAGACAGAGCAGTTATTGAGCAGAGTGTCTCTGTTCAGGGAATCCCTCAAACAGGACTATTTTGTGTGTGACATTTAATTTTATCAGAGATGTTTATAGGTGCGGTCTGAAAGAGCAAATACCTTAATGCTCTCCAAATCTAGCCTTCCGCTGAACTTTGAATTGAACAATAAATTAAAGCCCTGATCCTGCAGCTTGTATTTAGGAAAGGCCTTAAGGGTGTAAATGAAGCAGAATTTGACCCACTATCTCTAATTGAATGCAACTCTGCATTTTGATTTTTTTTAAATTTAAACTCTTCCTGTCTATTTTAGAATCATTTAAAGTTATTTTTAGCCACAATAGCTATAAATCCAGCTATAGTATGTTCTCCCCATTTGTGTGGTTTGTAAAGTCTGTCAGAAACAGGCAAACTAATTGCCAAATGAGATTTTTTTCCACCCTTTTGATCCGGACCACAACTATGGATAGAGCATTCCATCATATTCTGCCATTTCCCTGGGGATGTACCAAACATCCAAGTCCATGCTGTGTGTGTTTATGTTCTATGTCACATATGTAGAGTCGAGCCAAAAAAAAGCGCTTAACATTTTGTGGTAGCAAAACACAAGAAAGGGAAACCTGTATGCTAGTCATTGTTTTTTTTAATTGTGAAGGGAAATAGGAAATAATTCCAATACTTGGACTTGACGTTGGTGTGATTAACACCAATACCAGCATTTATTGTGTTAGCAGATTAAAACTGCTGGACGCAGTAAAAAAAATGGTGACATTACATTCAATCATCTTGTTGACCTTGAATGTGGGCCGTTTCTGAAAGAAGGTTGCATTGTTGTCTGGGCAGTGACATAACCAGGAGAGAAAGGGTAGACGAGTCAAAGGACATGTTCATATATACTAACAGACATTGCTCTTTAAGTCTTGGTTATAAAAATGTTAAAACTCAAAACCTGTTAGCTTCCATGGACTAACAAACATCTGTAGACATTTATGATCTTATCTGTCAAGCTCTGATAGAAAATACACTTTAAAAACCTCTCATTTTGGACAGATGCTTTGTTTTAACTTTATTTTAAAGGCCAGTTGGGATGAATAAATATTTCCTCTTTACTGAGGTAGTGGCCTAAAAGAATAAGCACTATCCTAATTCTCTTTAAGCCCTGTCATCTGTGAGAAAAAATAGTTACTGATCTATTGAGTTTAACAGTTTCCTGCAGGGCAATGAAAGTGGTTATTCCTTCCAATGACAGTAATTTAAACATCCAGATACCTGTATACTGCATTTCAGTCTGAATTCTCCAATGCAGAACATGAAATATTAAAGCTTTCACACTACTGTGCCATCAGCTGAAACATGCATAAAGAATTCACCCAAGGCTCAAAGTATTTTGCAGAATAACTACTGTGTTTAGCACTATATAAGTCTCTCTAGGCAAAATACATTCCTTCAGTCCTCTGCAAACTTACTGAAAACCACACCTCATAGAGCAATGTATGCCATTTGTCAAAATGTCTTCTGTGCTGTTGAAAGCTTCATCTTTTGGATAAGAAAGAAAATCAAACATCTGTCCATCTGTGGTCACTAAAGATCCCATGGCACTTTTTGTAGGACTTAGAGACGTTACACTAGTGTCCAGGACAAATTTTTAGCCACTTCTTTCAACCTAATTTTTCCTCTACTTTTTTAATTGGGTATGATATTCCTCTTCACTTTCTGTCCTGCATTTTCATGTAGTGTTGCTGCATGATGTTGAACAGTTTCAATGTTCCCATTCCACAGGTAGTGTATTTTAGAGAGAGTTGAAATTATTTCTGTATAAATACACAGGGTGTATAATCCTGACCTCTTTGAAATTCAGTAGAAACATTGTAATTAAAATCAATGGGGGTAGCCCTGGATCCATAGTTTGTGAAGTGGCTTGAAAACCCTTGGGATGGAATGTGCTATAGAAATGCAATTATTTTTTCATAAAGGAAGGGGAAAAGCAGAGATCAAGCTGAGAAAGTGTAAGAAAAAAAAATGGGGGGAGAAAGGAACAAGACTGGTTTTTAGATTTTTCATATATGAGACAGTCTCCAGCTGTTTCTTCATTATTTTGTTACTTGCACGCAATACCACGTTCCCAGTAGAATTAGAGCACTGGTAGTTCTTATATGGTTGTCACCAAGATACCTTACTATGCCAGCAAAGGAAAAGAGATTTGTTTCTGAAAACTGTACTAACCAAGCTGTGTGATAGATCGCCCCTCTCCCCTGCCTCTCTTGGTAGTATAGACCAGTGATTCTCAACTCAGGGATATGTGGACCCCTGGGGGTACACAGAGGTCTTCCAGGGGGTACATCAACTTATCTAGATATTTGCCTAGTTTTACAACAGGCTACATAAAAAGCAATAGGGAAGTCAGTACAAACTAAACTTTCATACAATGACTTGTTTATACTGCTCTATATACTATACACTGAAATGTAAATGTAATATTTATATTACAATTGATTTATTTTATAATTATAGGGTAAAAATGAGAAAGTAAGCAATTTTTTGGTAGTAGTGTGCTGTGATGCTTTTGTATTTTTATGTCTGATTTTGTAAGCAAGTAACTTTTAAGTGAGGTGAAACTTTGGGGTACGCAAGACAAATCAGACTCCTGAAAGGGGTACAGTAGTCTAGAAAGGTTGAGAGGCACTGTTGAATATCACCATTTTAAAGTATAGTTGTATGACCAAAAAAATCTCTCTTGATTTGGTATTCTTAAATGCTGATGGCATCAAGCAGCTTTAAGCAGTAGTAGATAATGTGGTTCTGATACCAATGTATACAGGATCTCTCTCTCAGGAAGCAGTTTCAGGTGAGTGTGTGAGATCCATTTTGTTTTGGCTGGTTTTGTTTAGAGAGACACTATTTTCCTTACCCTTATTAAACTTTATCTACACAAGATATTTCTCTGAAAAGCTTTCCACCAGTGGTATCAGCAGAAGCCACCAGCATTTTATTTTCTCCACAGAGTTGTATAGGGTGGCTTTGAATAGCATCTGACCACGTGGCTAAAACACCAATGTAGCAAGATCTCAGGAACACTTGCGAGACGGACACCGAAATGAGGAAACAGCAGTTTATTGATCTGCCGGCAGCCGGCTCAGCGGAATCATTTCCAAAGGCTGAGCCCCGATCATACTGGGCCGTAGCCTTATATACCTTTTAAAATTACATGAATATTCATACATTACATCACTATATTTCCAAAGATACATACATTAGCAGTTCATTGATTGGCTCGTTAGTATTTCTTAACAATATTCACACCTCTTTCCAGAAGTGGACCTTACCCTTGTTTTCATTAGTCTATTGGTAATTTATAAAATTGCTGAATTGTTGTTACTAGGGGAAGTTGGTGAAAGGACTTTCTGAAAAGTTGCTGATCTAGGGGTTAACATAAGTTCTTAAGAAATTACTGAATTAAGGGAAGTGAGCAGCCTTGTAGTTACAATATTAGATCAGGGTCAAAGGGACAGAGACAGGGCTGGGTGGCTTTAACCACAAAGCCAAGCTTAATTTATGAGGCACAGAGAAAGTTGATAAAGGGGGTAGGTTGAGGTTTGCCTGGGCTTGCCTCACCTTATCTAACAATTAATTGATTCCCTACAGAGACAAAGGAAGGCAAAGTAAAGACCGGAAATTACCTTTTACTAGCCTATTAGGATATAGTCATTGCTGCATGCTACACCTGACCATAGGCTAACATGGGGTGATTGATAAAGTGCTGGAGTAGTGTTAAAGTGGGGAAGTTGGGAAACTGCTGAGCAAATGTTAGTACCGGAAAACTGGGGAAATTTTGCAACCCTTCTAACTTGTGATTACAATGGTATTCTAATAGGGACAAAGGGGTAAATACAGGCCAGTTAATATAGTCACTTATAAAGCACAAAGGTATTAATACACAAAGGTATCTATAGATAATCTTCTGGGGCCAGGGCTTGCCTCACCAAGGGCTGTGCAAACCTAGCACTACCCCAGAGGCAATATCTGGTGAAGCTGCCCCACTGTTAGCAAAGGTGCAGACAGCTTGACTTGTGCTCACTGTACCTGAAATGTTACCTACTCTGGCCTGTCTCCTTTGTGATGTACCTGTTGCTCAGCTAAAAAGATATATTTAGAAAGCTATACTAAATAACTTACCGTTGTAAGAAATCCATTACAACAGCAGGGTAATTAATTGATTAAGATCAATACAAAACCTGTTTTAATTACCAGTCTGCACCTCGTTGCAATGTACTAGTCTTGAATTTGGAACTATAAATTTATTTGCTTTAGTTTCACCCTTTATGTATTTATTGAAGACTTTCTGATGTGAATATTTATTCTAAAAACTTCTATCAAATCTTAATGCTTGAGGATTAGAGTGTGCTAAACTAATACTGTAGGTTGTGGTTGGTTACTATAGAACAATATCCTAAAACTCTGCTCGCTTTCATGTTTTAAACTCATAACAGAAAATGGAATTATTAGGTGACCAGTGGGAGAAAGTGAAAAGCCAGTCACATGAGATTAATTAAACAGAAAATAGGAAAAGAGCCTATACAAACCACAGAAATGTAAAAATCAACCTCACATCCTAAGCCTATGTTGATCTGTGTAAATTCAATTCTATTGGAACAGTGGTGGGTTAGAAATTTGACTTTACCTCTAAAGTTACTGATTTTTGTTCTCAGTAGGAGAGACTCTGGGGAAAAAGGAAGGGAGAGGGAGCAAAATTAAATATACTAATTGATATAATCCATGTATTTATTCCATTTAGCGTATATGTGTCTTCCCCCCCACCCCGTGCCAACTTAGTTCTTGGGAAGAGTCTTGTCCACAATACATAGCAAAGACTTCTCTTTAGATGTAAAACAACTTTTAATTTAAATGGATTCTCCATTTAAAAACACAGGTGTTTAAAGCAGAGGAAAGAAAGATTATGAAATCAACTTGTTTTTTTAAAACTCTCTACCCCTCTCCCCCACCCAATGTATTTTGAAGGCCTCACGTACCTTTTAACTCCATGAGGCTCAGCCATCCCCAATCCCAGCATATAACTTCCTTTAAACCAATACTAAATTGCAATAATAAGAAAAGAAAAGCTTTTATTACTAGTTCCATACTGATGTATTTGTTAAGGCAATTCTTTAGGTTTCTTTTGCTTTTCTTAAGTAAAACAGGCTACTTTGTAGGTATGGTAAACAGTGATGGTTCCAGAGAGATTCAACCGTTTTATTCTGGAGCACAGTGGTTTCTAACTTTACATCTACACTTTAGATGTAAACAGTAAAAAAGAGGGGCTTTATAACAGCAACAGACAATACAAATTTAAATTCTTCAGCTACAGTAGTGATCTAAATACAAAAAGTTACAGGACTTTTGGAAAAGGCTTAGATTTATAAAAGGTGTTGTTTTATAAAGGGAAAGGACAGCTCATTACCTTCCATGACACAGGATGGAATTAACTTCATTAAAAATAACTGTGTCTGTCTAGTTAAAGTTTAATTCTGAAAAATGGGAATGCTTGAGTACAGTGAGTCTGCTCAAGGCATAAGGTTAGGTAGGTGTCTAAGTATTTGCAGAATACCGATTTCTTACATTACAGTCAATTTGTTGGACGTGAGTCTGGGTTTACCAGGACTTTATGTTCAGCAGAGATATATTCTGTAGTGGTTACAAACCTTTTTTACCCTAGCTACATGCTTATAGATATGTCCAGGTTTTTTTAATGTTTAAGTAAAGCATGCAACCCCTTATTTAGAAACTGAAAATACATACCTTCAACATGTTTAAAAAGCTGACTCTAACTCATCACAAACTTTTAGGTGATATCCCTCCCAGTCACTATGAGAGGAATCTGCTTTTCTTTCTCTTCCAAAGAAGAGGAGGGATGAGTGAGAGCAACCACTGTGCAGCATTACTGACAATTTTATAGTGCAAGGAAGATGTAGGACCTAATCCTGCTCCCGCTGAAGTTAACAGAAGCAAAAACAGGCTCCTATTCTGTGTAAGGGCTGCATATTCAGTACATTAATGTACTGGGTAAGATAGTGAAGCCTTAAGCCAGTGGTCCCCAAACTGTGGGGCCTGCCCTCCTAGGGGGGCGCGGTGGGTGTGCAGCGAGACCCAGGCCAGCCCCCAGTAGGGTACAGGAGGGGAGCACCACCCAGTCCCACTCCAGCTCCAGACACAGCTCCACTTTGCCCCTAGCCCAGCTCCTCTCCCATCCCCACTTCTGCGCCCAGCTTCGCCTTCAGCCCAAGCTCTGCTGCTGAGCCAACTGTGCAGTAATGGAAAGGGAGCATGGACAGATTCCATTGCTGGTAAGGGGGAAGGGTGTGACAGGAAACGTTTGGACACCACTACCTTAAGTCATTACTAGCATGGAGTGTGGAGGGTGCTCTGGAACAGAAATGACTCCCAGAAGCAATTAGCAAAGTTTAGTCCTATTTTACTTCCTCATACTTCAGCAATACAAACTCACTGTGCAAGAACAAGACAGAACAAAGCTGGAGAGAGAAATACATGTTGTAGGGGATACATTTTGTATAAACTGATGGATTTGCAACATTTTGAAATGGGTGTCTCAGAAATGCCACGGTGCATTTTAAAAAAGCCATATCAAATCAGGGAAGACAAACAACGACATTCAAAATATAAACATTTAATACCTGTCAGAATTGGTCCAAATCTCTAGAGAGAGAAATCTGTGCCCCATACCCTTTTGGAAAACAGATTAAACAGAGTTTGTAGAAATGTAATAAGATTGAATGGAGATTACTGTACCTATTGAATGGACAGTGATATCTTTTCTACAGTTTTTGAAATTCCACTGGAATTTGGTAGGGACTAAACCAGTATGGCTCTGTAAAATAACATGGCATAGAAATTACTTTACCAACAGAATTTAAAAGAAAATTATACCCTGTATATAGCTTTTTTTTTTAAATCATCCTGTAAAATTTTCTGTAACAGTGACTGACGTTTTTTCTATATTTCTGAACACCTTTTAGAAATGAATAGAAAATTCTCTCAGTTCTGTACAACTTTTCCAATATTTCAGTTGTTTCAGCACTTCAATTTTCATTCCATTCTCAGGCAGGGTGTCACGATGTAAGGAGATAACACATGGGGTCAGTTCTTTCCTGTATCCCTTGGTAGCAGTTGACAGTAAGATACAAAGGAGAAGGCTTGTGCTTTTGGGGAGTATACCCGCTACGCCCAGGCCCATAACAGGGTAGTCTGACCTAGTAGTCACAGCCAGAGTCACAGTCAGCAGTCACACCAGAGATCTAAGCCAGAGTCAAAGTCTCGACCTCCGCCCTCTATCCTGGCAGCAGCTTTTCCCCCTTTGCTTCATATATTATGCAGGACACAGCAGGCAGCTATAACCATTGGAATTTTTTCACTGAGATCTTGTGAGTAAACAATGCCAGTGTCCCTTCAGACTGCTAAAAGCACTTTTCACTTTCATTCTGCACCTGCTGAGCCAGTAGATGAAGCTTTCCTTGGTGCTGTCGAGGTGCCAATATAGGGCAACGTGTGTCATTTAGTGCTGCACTGCAGTTTGGCAAACCTATTGCTGCAAATCCATCCACTACATCCTGCTCATTACCAAGAGACACAATCCTGCAGGAGATGATTAATGGCCCTAGATACTTGCATGACAGCAGCCCACACAGTGGATTTTCCACCTCCAGAATGACTTCCCAATGACCAGTAGCAATCCAGCATTGCAAGTTTCCACAATGTGATTACCACTCGCTTCTCCACTGTCAGTGCACCTCTCATTTTGGTATTTTTGTGCTTCAGGGCTGGGGCAAGCTCGGCACACGGTTTCAGCAATGTGGCCATGCATGTCTGAAAGTTCTGCAGCCACTTGTCATCATCCCAAGCCTGCATTATGAGGCAATCCCACCAGTCAGTGCTTGTTTCTTGGACTCAGAAGCAGCACTCTGCCATCTGCAGCTACTCCATGAACGCCACCAACAACCTTAAATTTGGTTCTCACTGTCCCACAGCAATTTGCCCTCCAGGACATTATCATGTTCTCCACTGATTCGCTTCTTCTTATGGCTCTGCAAGTACCAGAGGATCAAGCATTGTGTGCTTGCAGAGCCCCTATGATAATAGTGAAGAGCTGTGCGGGGTCTGTGCTTCTGTCAGAGATGGCAGACAGCGAGGAGAGCTCTGTGGATTCATGGGATTTCTAAGAAAGGTGTGAAAATTATGGGGTATAGATGACATGGGATGGAGACAGTTGCACACTGGAAAGTTGACTCCTTACTCCCACTCACCCCTGCACGACTCATTTCTGTCTCACCAAGCATTGGCAAAACTTCCCAAAAAACAGTGCACTGGATGGTGGTGGGTTGCACATGGGATACCTACCCACGGTGTACCACTCTGGGCATGAAAACAAGCACTACTGGTGAGTACACGCAGCGCTGATGCAAGAAGCCACGTATGCATGCGCAGAAATGCTAGACTACCTGTGGCAGCTCTGTGCCGGCGTAACTTGGTGTCAACCGAAGTTCATGGTGTAGACATGGCCTTCGTGGTTTCAGTCCATTTTCAGTCCAAACTGGGGTATATGAGAAAAATCCTGTAATGGCAGACTTATCCATCGGAGACCTTTTTTTCTGTTTTCATAGGTATGTTATGTCCCTATGTCAGATAGGGGTACGCAGTAGTTTGGAAAGGGGTACGCAAAAGCCTAAAGTGTTTGTTTTAAAACCACTGTCCTGGTAGATAGGGGAGGAAGGATGGTTTAGTGCTGAGGGTGAGCTCACTGCCTATCATACTGACTCAGATAGTCTCATTGGTTCCTTGTGCTTTTCTGCCTTTTTCTTGGTCCACCTGTGGTCTGTTGTGCTATTAGATTGTAAACCCTTTGGAGCAGGGACCATCCTTTTATTCTGCATTTGTACAGCACCTAGCATAATGGGGTCTGTGACTGGGGCTCCTATGTGCTATTGTAATCCAAAGAATAAATAATAGTGGATAGAACACTGGGCTGGGACTCAGAGTAGGGTTCAAATCCTGATTCAGACAAACACTTCCTGTGATCCCTTAGGCAAGTCATTTAAACTACCTTGTGTCTCAGTTTTCCATCTGTAAAATGAGGATAAGCTTGTCTTCATTACAAGGCTGTTGTGATAATAAAATCCATTAACAGTTGTGAGATGTGATGATGATGAGGGCCATAGACCTATCTCGATAGATAGTTGTCCACATCCCCAAAGTCACCCCCATACTGGATGATAACTAACTACCTAGCTGCAGCAGAGGCCAAGGACAGAGTGGTCTGGACACTGAAATCCCCTCTAATCCTAACAGTCACGATGGAGGGGGAAATATTGGGTAAACTTTCACTACTATTGCCTATCCTGTATCTAGTCCATGGGATTCAGAACTCCAGTCTCTAAAGCTGTTAACCTTAGACCAGCACTGAATTCACAAAATAACAAATAGAAGTTTACTTTGAGTCCAGGAATTTTGTATGGCTGTAAAACAGACAAGTTATACGGTGAGACAGAGGGCATGCTGCAAAGCCAGTCTTTTTGGACAGACGTTGGAGAGAACAGAAGCATATGGGTTGTGAAGAAGGTTGGGGGGGATCTTAGATGTGCTTTCTTCAGGTGGGCTCTGTTTTGTGGGATCTGGTGTTTCTCTACTGTTTCTGTAATGGTTATTTCTATACCATGGCTTGTATTTTTAATATTTTGTCAGGGTGCCTAGATCCTGAGATAAGAATCTTTTTGCATATTTTAAATAAAAATAGATGACTAAATAACATAAATATTACCAGGAAGAATGTATTTCCGAAGCCAAGATTTGGGCAGATTTTGGCCTTATATTTAAGACGTTATTGATGATTGAGTCTAGAGTTTGTTAGTTACGTTTACATGTCCCTGAGGAACTGGACATTGGACTGAAGGAGACAAATTTCAGGAGTGCACCAGGAATGATGAGGAGATGGGCACAGATCAGAGTGATGGGTCTGCTCCATGCAGCATGCTTGAAACTCTATAGCATTTGTTAAAAAATATATTATTCTAAAATCAAGTATTTGCACTATTCTGCACTACTTCACGAATGCATTAGTAGCTAAAAAAAAAAGGAAATTATCAGAACAAATAGGAGTGGAAATGGCGTTGGGGAAGATACGTTATTTGTACCTACCTGATTACCAAGATTTATATTAGATTCAGACCCAAAGGGAAGAAGTAAGAAGTACAAGATAAAAGTCTGAACCTTGTCTTAAGGACTAAGAGTAAGTCTTTGTCATGAAGACAGAAGAAGGATTCTCTGAATTCCTTATTTTCATTGAAACTGCAGGCTATCTATTGTGTGTGGGGGAAAGATTTCTCAACCATAATGAAGGTTACGCTATCAGCATTTTGCTTCTGAACCCTGTGTATTAAGATGAAAATGCAAGAACACCTTTTTGATAAAGTGTTAATGTACAATAGGCTCTGTCTACAGTAGGGTTTTAAGACACGCTAGTTAAAACGTATTCGCTAATATGTAAAATACACCAGTTAGCCTACTATGGACAAGTGTTCACTGTTTGGACAGTAGTCACAAGAGCACTTCATAATTCCAGAAACAGACAGAAAGGAAAGCTCTGATAAATATATAACATAATCAACTTAATTGTCAGTCTCTTGAACAGGACACTTGGTTACTTGGGATGTGTGCTGGAGAACAGGTTTAGATACAACTATCCTGTAAGCCTGTTGGTTTTTTTCCTAATTACGCTTTTAACTAGCACATCTAGAGGCGGTCCTAGCTCATTGGGGGCCCTAAGCAGGAATATTTTGCCTCCTCTTCCTCTGCCCCACACAACACATAATAAAATGCAAATAAGAAGCCCTCTTGAGCTGCTCAGGGCCCTAAGCAATATGTTTAATCATCTTATGCCTAGTCCAGGCTCTGAGCACAACTGCAATGCTGGGCATTAATATTGTACTGCTGATTTAAGCTTACTAGTAGCTGGCTTCCCTGCTGATTTATCTACCTATATGATCAACCTGAGTCAGTTTGGGTTAGGTTGAAGAACTTGGGGTACCTAAATCCCTTGTCTGGAGTAATGATTTCAAAGAGTCAAATTGGGAGCTGGAGGGGGAGAGAAGAAATTAACAGACTCATTCTGTCGCAGTGACACCCAACATATGGCCTCAGCACTAAAGACATGACAATGCTGAGCCATTGATGCATCATATGGCTATTTTAGATTAAAAGCAAAGCAAGGTCACAGACTTGTTCTATATGCAATTGCAGAATTGCAACTGCTTGCTTAAACTTGTCACCAACATCTTGTTAAAATGTTACTTTACTTCTATAAATGGCAAACAGGAGATGCCAGCCTCTCTCAGCTTCAGTTAATAAACAGAACTTTAATATAAGTAACAAGTGGCCATGTTTTATTTATTATTGATTCTACACTGGGTTCCAATAATGGGGACAATAGCTTAGCTAGTTTTTTCCCATCTGCAGAATGTGCCCAGAAAAACAGATTCAACTGTATGTCCCTATTAAATTTGAGCTATTGCTAGGTAATTGCTGATAAATTCACAGCTGGAATCCTGGCATGCCATGGATTAGAAAAATGCTTTGCTTAAAGGTGTGTTTTCTAATGAAAATTTACAATATTTTGGCCAAAGGGCTTAATTTGATATGAAGAGGTTCTTTGATGTAGTGATGCAGCACTTATTACTGGGTACAAACAGTACCCATAGTCTGTATGGCACTCACTTCCAGTGCACCCTAGCAATATCCTGTTGTGACTATAGATATTAGTAGCAGGCTGAAAAAGTTCTTGCTTTATTACCATGAATGAAAGATAACCTAGGTAGAGATCTGACCCACTGAAAAAAGCCAATAGATGGGCGGCAAGAGGGGCCAGAAATGTTGAATTAAACAGTGCAAAGTTTCCTGGCCCGTATTTCCATAGTGCTAAGTTTTTTTTTTAGAGACTTAGTAGACAAGGTGTGGAATCCCAACCCCTAGATCCTATGTGTGGCGACCGAGGATCCTGCCTCCCTGCGCCACTACAGCACATTTGTTTTGGTGGTTTTACTTTATCTGTTAAAAACTGGAGCTTTCTCTTATTACCCATTTGAGAGGGGCTCTGTAAAATACCAAGCTAGTGTTTACAGGATAAATATTTCTTCTTTAATATCCATGTGGTAGTAACTCTGCATACAAAAAACCCCCAAACAAACCCATACTGTATTTTCCCAAGTCCACAAAGAGGATAAAGTTCTTATAAGCCCCTCTGCTGGTTCCTCAAAAATTCATTCTACTCTGCTTTTCCCTTCACTTTCCCCATCATCAAGCCCTCATACATCAAAACATTATGAATTATTATTTATACTCTGTCAAGTCAGATGGTGTTTTTTAAAACAAAGTTCAAAGTAAAGATAAAATACAACAGAATTTGGTCCAATAAAAGATATTACGTCACCTACCTTGTGTCTTTATTTTCCTGGGACCATCATGGCTACAACAACACTGCGTAGTCAGTAACAACCCCTTTAAGCCATTCTCATCCGTCTACTGAATATCTGTAGTCTTCAAATCTGTGATCCAATACGCATTAACTCCATCGATAATGACCATACCTAATTATTCAAATGCCTTCTAGTAAGACATATTTAGAATTTTAAGAGTCCTAAAAAATTCTATGGCCAAACTCCAAATGTCACCAATTAAGACCAGGATTAGGTCCTGTCTGTAGCTCATAAAACTACTGGTTTGGTAGCACATCATTCTGGCTAATCCCATAGGCAAAGTTTCTATGATTGGTCTGTTGTCCTGTGGGGCAGTAAGTCACATTAGGATGTGGTATCATGTATTTTTAAGCATCCTGAAAACTGGCCTTGCAAGCTATAGGCTGAACCAGATAAAACAGGGTTAGTCCTGCAAAATTTGGAATGGGTAGAAATCCCGGATGATGAGGGCAGGAGGTATCCAAGGGTACTTACTGTATTAATTTGCTCTCTTTAACTTGGCTATATTTTCACAAGTTAATTTATAAAGTCCTGTCCCAGCATGCAGTGGGCCCAATGGACAACTTGAGATGGATAGTTTAGGAAGGACATCTTCTTGGGTTATGTCTTGATTAGAAACATGGATGCAGTCTTCCAAACTTTGCTGTTACATGTTTTAAATAGTGGTGGCATATGCAGCAGCCTAAAAAATCCATTTGTTATTGTCACATCCACCACCTCATAAAAAGTCACACATGGTCTAAAGCACAGATGTCAAACTCAGGCCTGCGGGCCAAATCTGGCCCGCAGTGTAATTATATTTGTCCCGCGAGAAAATACCAAATGTCTACTAGAGCTGGCCCGCCGGTAGACAGTGCATGCACCGATTTCACACGTGTTTATAGTATTAAGCTTTGCTTGTTCCAGATTCAATGTTTAAGCAAAACGTAAGTTTGTTTGCATATGAAAAGGTTCATCGTTATATTTGATGAGAAGGAAAAATTTCCTCAATTGTAGACATTTTTTCAATAAATATCAAGGTTGGCCCGCGACTTTGTCCAAGTTTTTAATTTTGGCTCACTGTGTATTTGAGTTTGACATCCCTGGTCTAAAGTAATAGATTTTTAAAATATGGAAATCATAGACTTCATTACTTACCTACTACACATCTACAGCATTAGTAATGGGATATGTAGCCATGTCTATAATTCAGATTGGGTAGGTAATGAATTAAAGTTGTAGGTTGTTTGACCTAGGTAAATGAGACGGTTGTCTCTGTCCAGGTTTTACTGGAGCAGTGTCCACAACAGAAACACATTGTCACATGTGGCACCCTTTATACTGTCTCAGCAGAAGCCAAGTACTCCTTTGTCTTAGAGAATAAAAGGGGTCATCTCCCCACAGATGTTATCCCTTTAGTTCAGAGTTGATGCATGTGCTGGGGCAACATGGTGAAGCTTGTACTATCACTACCTGTGATGTGGATAACTAAGGGCATTTACTCCTTGTTTGCTGTCAGTCTGGTATCTTTCATCAGCTCTGAAAGAAAAGAGGAAAAAGATATTTGATGTAATGCTTTTTTTCTTTTTTTTTTTGGTCAAACATCATAGTTGCAGAAAAAGAAAGGAAAAAAACCAAAACTTTTTCTGAACTCTGTTAATTTTCCTTCTTATACCTTGTGCTGACCAGAAAGCTCTAATAAACTTTTTCTCTTTCAGATGGAGGTTATGCTGCTGTTTTAGATCATTGTTAACATCTTAGGTTTCATGAATCTTCCCACTTAATTGACCAAACACAGGAAAATGTTTACATAACCAAAGGATCCATGGCTGCCAATAGACTTAATTAATAGAGCAATCATTAGGCAAATACTAGTGTCCAAATAGTCCCTGTAGAAAAATGAATCCTAATTTCAAAAGAAATCTCATAAATGTTGCATTGTTTGTGATGAGCCATGCCTGTTGCGTTACCATAAAGGCTAGGCAAATTAGGAAGGATCTCAGTGGGGTGCCAGTTTAGGCCTGAAGCTGAGACAATGGAAAAGTTTTAATTTGTCCAGCCTCATTATTGTCACTGAGTCATGGCGGCAGCCTGAGTATCAGTTTAAAAGCCTTCCTGAATCGGATGAGCCATTCACACAGGTAGACAAATTGAGTTCTGAGCAAATTACAGAGACACTGCTATGTTTGTATGGAACAGACTCAGAATAGTCTGTTATGCCAAGCTGTTAACCGGATAAAAAGTAACGCAGAAGCTAAGCTGTTTTTAAAAGTTCTCAGTTGACTTCAATAGTTCATTGGGTCAAATAGTAATACAAGTTTAATAGACTACATTATCCATACTTTCCATTGTACTGTTTATAATTTGGGTCCTACAAATTTCACGGACCTGAAAAACATGTAATGGACCGTGAAATAAGCCTTTCCCCCTGAAATCCGATCTCCCCAATTCTGCTGGGAGCCCCCCAGCTGGGGACTTCTAGCTGCTAGTCCCAGCTAGATTGGGAAGAGACAGGAATTCTCCTTCCCCTTCATGGCTACTGTCCGGGAAAGATCAAATCCACCTCCCTGCTTCAGGAAGTTCCAGGGCTGCTGCCTGGAGGAGGCTTCTGGAGGTGGAAGTGGGTCCGATCTCCCCCATGCTATTGGGAGCGCCCCAGCCAGGGGCTTCTAGCTTCTAGTCACGGCTGGGCTGGGAAGGGACAGGACTTGCTCTTCCTCTGCACAGCTGCTCTCAGTGGGGAGATCAGACCTGCCTCCAGAGGCAGCACAGAAGTAAGGGGGATCTCACTTTTGCACTGCAGCAGCCCAGAGCTTTCTGCAGCTGGGGGAAGTAGCTGGAGATGGGTCTGATCTCCACCCAAAAGCAGCTGTGCAGGAGAAGGGCAAGTCTGGTCCCTCCCCGGCTCATCAGGGTTTCCACCCTGAGACTTCTGCCATGGCTCGGGGCACCTGGACTCGCCCCGTGGCTTCTGTTGGGGCTCTGTGCCCCTGTGGCTCTTGCTGGGGTTTGGGGCACCCCGGTTCCGGGCTTCTACCTCCTTGGCTATCCTGCAACACCCTCTCCCCACAACAGCTTTGCAACCCAAACACCCCCCTTTTGGGACCTCCACTGTTACACCACCATGAAATTTGAGATGTAAACATCTGAAAGCATGAAATTGACCAGAATGGATGGTGAATTTGGTAGGGCCATATTTATAACGTGATAGCATAGAGGAAAATCCACCTGGAAATATCTTATTCCGTTTTTGTTTTTTTTTTTAATGCTTAATGTGCCATAAACCTGCTTTCAGATTAAACCTAAAATGGATAGAAGGACCACATTTTTCAAACTATACCATAGACAGATAATAAATGTAGGTCACTAAGAAAGTGCTCCGCTTTGATTTTTCATGTTGTTTAAGCAATATTATTTTAGAGGGAATAGAGCTGAGCCTAAGTGATGTTATTCCCTTTTTCTCCAACCTCTTCAAAACCCATTTTCCTGAACACCTTAGTTGAGACTCTCTGCGTTCGGGGCTGAGAGGGTAGGAATAGTACTGTGGAAGAGTTTGTCTCTGTGGCTTCATCACCTGGCAAACCTATAATGGGCCCTTTAGTAGTGGCTGGTTTCTGCTCTGTGATATTAAACCCCAGAGGAGAGATAAGAAGGGAGGGCCTGGAAACACTGTTCCATCTAGGTATATTCATGGTTGGAGGGTCAGGGCCCTGCTTCGCATGGAGGCTAACTCCAGCCCACGTGACTATATGATACCTTGGACACTTGGAGTTTTTCCAATATCATTAGCCCTCCTGCAGTATTTCCATGGGGTATGTCTGACCCTGAGTTTTTAATGGAGTGGCGACCAGTGTGCAGTAGTTTTACACCAGAGATAGCTGTAGTACATAGACCTGATTGTCATCTCTCATACAGTGGTTTAAATCAGGAGAATTCCACTGAAGACAGTGGAGTCACATCAGTGTGAGAAGACTTGTACTCAAAGAATCTAGCAGTGAGTGAACATTTTGTAGTATATTACGAACTGTAAATACAAGACCTGATTTTAGAGTGTTTCATGCCTGCTTAATTGCTGCTTCCCCACATTTGCTACTGTAATGAGAAACTAGTAAATTAATTTAAAACTTTAGCAGCTATGGCTAATGGGGAAAAACAGGTACATAAGTGGAAAGTATCCCTTACGGCAAAAAGAGATATGAAAGTGTTACCGGTATATGTGTATCTCTATCTTTTCTTAGAAAAAGGCACAATCTGCTTTGGGAGGGTATGGATTATTCAGAAGTAAAGCTGAAACATTTTAATTCTCCACAGTGTGCTACACTAGTGTCAAACCCTCCCTTTTTTCTCACCATCTTATTTTTGGCATTTGGTCCTATTCTGTTGGGCAGTAGTAAGAATTCTCAGGAGACTGGATGGTTCAAGTGGGATAGACTGAGCCTTTTATCTTGAGTTTTAAGTGTAGGACAAATTCTTCAGCAGCATAGATGCATTGAGTTGATAGGTCGTAGTCTAGCTCCTTATAGACAGATGCTCACATCCTAAAACACCATTACAGTTGACAGGAGCAGCAGAGAGAGCATAGATTAACTAGGCACAAAGATAGAATTACCTTCTTGCCACTAGAGATGCGAACCCTTCAGGTCAGGCTGGAGGCACATTGACAAGGCAATGCTTGGGAAGCTTACAATGCTGC
Source organism: Mesoclemmys tuberculata (assembly GCA_007922155.1). Classification (NCBI taxonomy): domain Eukaryota; kingdom Metazoa; phylum Chordata; order Testudines; family Chelidae; genus Mesoclemmys; species Mesoclemmys tuberculata. Next base: position 8,106,639 of record ML677085.1, read on the forward strand.
CTCCTGTACTGGTCCAGATAACAGCCAAAAGGGGAGCTTGGTTTTGAGAGCTGTCCACATTTGGTTGATGGCAAGTTGAGTGAGATGGAGGATACCATGCTCTCAAAGAATATATTACTTATTTTTAATATATTTTTCCTGGGACTGTGGTGGTGATCAAGGTGGCAACTAGTCTCTTCGATTCCTCTCTATCATTTGCTGATGCTTCCATCTGCTCTTTGATGTTGAAAATGACTCTTCTGTCCTCCCTGCTAAGAATCCTTTGTGACTTTTCTCTTGGGTGCCCTTGTTTCCTCACACTAGTTGATTTCCATGGAGGAGTCTGCATGTTGGTATTCAGAATATGTACCCCCAATATATTGAGCCCTTCCTTCTGATTCTGATAGAGACATACTGCTGGTTGGTGATTTCTCAGATCTCTGTTAGTAATGAAGCCTTTCCAACCAATGTCCAGAACCTTTAATAGACACTGTTCTGTTAATTTAGATGGAATAAAGGTGCTAACATGACCCTAGCACTGTTCAACATTCGTACTATGCTTAGTACTATGGCAAACACATTATTAAAAATTCTTTTAACCTTTTACTAAAGAAACAGAAATAAAAGGAAAACAGTTAAAGCCTTTGAATTCCTTGTTCCCTTTCCCTTTTGATGGAGAGAGTTTGCAGAAGGGAAATTCCCCTTGTTTGACAGTCTTTTATCTGGCAAGAACTGTCATTGCTGCTGTTGTTAAAGTTCAGTCCTGTTTCCTAGAAGGAAAAACAAGACAACCACACACAAAAGGAGAAGGAAAACAATAAAAAATAAAGCTTCTGTCTCTGGTGTTGATTCTCACTAGCAACCTCACTGCTGGAAATACACAGGCAGAGCACACAGTCTCATCAGCCACTCCAAGACCTGACAAACTTGTACCAGTATTAGGCTATTTAGGGCATTTCATTTAGCTGCCCTTCTGGCAATAGGCTTACAGCAGTATAGCAAAACATAGTCTTGGCAGGCTGAGCCAGGCTCTTATTAGAAGTAAAAAGGAGAGAAATAGGAAGAAGAAGAAATAAGGTGGGGAAGGGAAAAGACATATTGCCAGGTGCGTGGAGGGGAGACAAAGTCTCACAACCCAGCTGATGTTCACAATTTAGCTAAAGCCAGTGGAGGTGGTGGTGTGTCTGGGTCCCTCTTTCTTTCAAAGTCTGGTCAGGACATCTCTCAAGATCAGGCCAAAGAAGGCATAATGGTGTCACACTGTATCATGGAGTCCCAGGAAATGATGGGGGTGCCAATCATGATGGTAAAGCTCGCTACTTCCCTTTTTCTTGTCTTTCAGGCAGCTACAGGTGTGGTAGCCAATTTTCCCCAAAAAATATTCTTTTGAGAACCCCAAAAGGAAGTGATAGGTATAATTGCCTAGCTTCTTATTTTGTCCACCAGGAAGACCAACATAACAGTTTGGGTTCATTAATTACTGGTTCCACACATTTCGGGTTTACCAGGCATGATTTTTGCACAGTTCTTAAGTTATATTAGCGGGCTTTTTTGTTTAACTTAATCTAGTCTTTTGTTTTGCTTTTGCACCTCTCCCCGTTAACACTTATTGGTATAGATTATTTTTACAATGTTTCGGTAGCTCTCCAGTTCTCACAGCTGTATGTTAGCAGTAAGATTATGTTTGCATTTAAAATTCTCATCTTCTTTCTGATGCTATTTATCTTTGATTTTCCTGCATTATTAAGTTAAGTAAATAGTGTGGATGCCTTGCTGTCACTTCCTTCCTGAGGTCTGTTTGCCAGTGCAGTGTTGCTCAGGTAGATGAACTGTTCTATTTTCTTGATATGTTTACCTGCTAATGTGATTTTAAAGCTTGATTTCTGGGTTTCCAGGATATTTGTTTTTGTATGTGTTATATAGTGATTTTATTTTAATGGCCGAAAAGATCAGAAGGGGGATGGAAGCAAAGTTCATATATTCTGGAAATAAAGTCATCTTAGCGACTTTAGTGGGAAGCTACAAATGAGGCTATGTCTGCACTACAGAATTATGTAGGCCTAGCTTACGTCAGCATACAGTGACTGTAGTTATAAAATTACTAGTGTGTGCAAACGCTTGCTTCCTTCTGTTGGTGTTGCATATCCTCACTAGCAGTGCTTGTATCAATTGTATTGGCAGTGTGGGGCACCATTGTGTTAGCTCCCTAGTTCCCTCTTCCTCAAGAGCCACATTGGGGCATTGTGGGATGGCTTCCGAAAGCCACCGGCACTGCGTCAGCCGAATTACATCAACTGTGACTCTACACTGCTCAGGGAATTGGCGTTACTAAATTGACATAGAGAGGCACTTATGTGTCAGCGAGATAAGAAACACTGGTCCAGAGCACAGAAAATATCTCATCTCTTAGGGTCAGGGGCATATGTTGCACAATCAGTTTTCTGCATTTGGGGTCCATGACTCTAAGAGCTCCTTTATGGCAGCTGATAAAGGGCATAATCAACACACTGTTTTCAGAATATTTCGCCAAACTGTCTTGTAAGGTATCATATAAAAACTGGTGACATACTGCTCATGAATAGCATTATGTGATAGGTACAGGTTGTGTATAAAGTGTTGTGTGTGTTGGAAATACTTCTTAAAATATGTTTTGAAGGCAGTGGATAAACACGCCTGCCTTAGAAAAAGGCATGTGGATTTTCCTGTCTGCTTGGCTTGATTACAGGCAAAGGACAGTGAAAATACATTTAAATTTAAAGAAAACAACGTGATTAAGCCAATCGAAAAAGCAGTTTGTTCTCAGGGTGAAGAAAGGGCTTGGTCCCTGCACCCCAAAGAGCAAGCAGCAGGGGAGGGGAACTTTGTCTGGGTTCACTTTTCAAAGAATATATTTCAAAGGTTTTCTGGACTGTGAAAGCGAAGAAAGAGAACCCCTTAGGTTAGCCATCACTTCGGGCACAAAGGGAACAGCACGCTCTGATTCTGTGAAAGGTGAATCCTCACAACTGAAAGGCTGGAGGTGCTGATTGCTTGAGGTGAGCGAGAAACTATTTTAGGCAAAGATATAGTTTGCTAGAATTAAGTGCATTAGAAAGCAAATTATTTTGAACCATACCTGTCTCTTTTTCTCTTGCTTAGTATCACCTTAATCTATTTTCTGTATTAATAAACTTATGGCTAGTTTTACTATAAACCATCTCTGTGTATTAAGATAAATAGTGGGTCCTCAGCTGGGCTAACAGGTATACTGTCTCTCTGGGGACAGTGGACTTAATTTCTGTGGCAGTCCAGTCAGAAAGTCTGGACACTAGAGAGACGTGTAGGAACTCAGGAACTTGGGAACAGGGGTTGACTGAATATTACCTGCATGGTAAGGTTTAAACTGGCAGAGTCTTGAGGAGTTTGCTGGTAAGGCAAACAGACTAGGGTGGCAGGGAGTTGATATATAATTTAAGCTCCAGGAAACCTCTCCCTTGCTGACGCATAGGGGTAACCAGGTGGCTTATAGTTCTGGGTTCAATGAGAGAGTGTCAGAGAGGCTTTGCTCAGTCCATTTTTAAAAGCTTCATCTTTACAAGGACAGATCAATTCTGAAATCAGATTAATGTGTCTTATATGCCATTACCTACTGTGATTGAGCACAAATGTACCGTGGCTGATGAACAAGAATGATGGCGTGGTCCCATATGCACCCAAGATATGAACACATTAACTAGCCCATATTTGCAAGCACCTTTAACACTTTTAACTAGCCCACTTTGCCAGCATTTTAAAGGTCCTTATTCCCACCCATCCCCAATCCTAGCGTACAAGTAACTCCCAATGAATTCTGTAGAAGTTATTTGTTTCCTGCTGGAGGAGAATTCTCACCTCAGGTATTGACAAAATGCTACTAATAGTAAAATGTATTAATGGTGACATTTTTCTTTTTCTATTTTCTCTGCATTTATCCCACTATTTCCTTGACAAAGCTTCAGCCCCTCAGTATATTGCAAACATCTACATCAGAAAGTAGTTTGGTTCAAAGTCCTGCTCTCCGTGCACCTACTGCGGCGGGTCCTGCACAGTCATACAGCCCTAAATATAGATAAGTGTTAATGCCAAATTCTGTGTCAGACTCTTATCGTTCTCTGTTACAGGTGATGGAAGTATTGCACTATGCATTTAAATCATGCACAGCAGAGGTTACATTTGGGCGTATGAAGCAATGCCCTAGCTTATCTTTGCCCATTTAGTAACTAAAAGTAAAGCACAACTGTCATTGAAACATCAAAATTATTGAAGCTGAACCTTCCTTACCTCTAAAATTGATTACATAAATATCTGTTCTGTAGTCCCAGTAGCAATTAAAGATTTAATTGTGCTATTCAGTTTAAACTAATTTAACACAAATTAGCTCATTTAACAAGAGACTTCTTATTATAAATAAAAAGAAGCTGATTTGAGCAGCTATTTTACAAATAATATTTGTCATAGGAACATTGGACTTTGCTGTACCAGATCATATCATTGGCTCAGCTAGTCTGGTTTTATAATTCCAAAAATAGCCAGTACCAGATATCTGCATCCCCGTTTCCTTTGTCACTCCACCCTTACACAATGAAGTGAGTCAGCTGTGAAATGTTGTATGTGGAATGGAGTGGTTAATTTGTGATTACCGAAGTGATCATTTTACATTTTGAGGAGTACATCAAGAAAAAAAAATAATGTAAGCATCTGTTTATTCTCAGAAGGAAACATTTTCCTGCCCAGATCTGCTTCTAAGTTTTTACCTTGAGCTATGAGTTTCCTGACAGTCCTGGTTATTTTCACTCCACTGAGATGTGGGAAAGCGCTGAATGGCAAGGCCAATCCATGATGTGAGTGGTACAGACAACTGCAGTGCAAATCTCTTAAAGACAAGCTTGTTATATTTTATTTAATAAATACTCCTCCACCAACATCCCCTGGACAAAAAGAAAAGACAGTGTAGGTTTTTGAGAAATACAGAAGAAGGAAATCCCGAGGCATAAAGGGACAAAGTCACTCCAGACATGTGCAGAGACAGCTCCTATTGACTTCAGTGGGAGTTGCACTTGTGCCAACACTGGATTTGGTCCAAAGTGTTGGTGTATGGAGGTGGAAACACTAGTGCAGGCCTGCTTTGTGCAGGGTTAGACTATGGAGTAGTGGTAAAGCCTGTTCCTTGTTTACGCTAATGCTCCTAGCACTGTTGTTGCATGGATGGATACTAAACCAGCTGTGGGAGAACTGGTAACAATTTTCAATGTGCATGGCACTTCCAGCTGTTTTCAGTGAAACCAAAGCCATGCCTTCAGGCCAAATGGCTGACACTGTATGGTTGCAGGGCTAGATAAGACACTTAGGACACTGAAGGTGCATGGGGAAACTGACAGGGGAAGCAGGAAGTTGATTTAAGGGTTGCCCGGAAATGGGATGGTAGGGACATGTGCAGGACAGGAGGAGATTAAGGAGAATGGAGCAATGTGAGAAGCTGGAAGTAGTGTGAAGTGGTGCAGAGGGAGACTAAGTGGGTTCAGAGGATAGTGAAGAGGTGGGAGATGGAGAGAGATTAGAATGGCAGTTACCCCAACCTAGGGGTGATAGAAAGGGAAATCCCTTGCAAGCGCCATTGGGAAGGACACAGTTTTGCATGTGTATTTGAGGCTGGATTTTGACCCTTAAAAGCTCATGCAGACAGCCAATGGGGTTTAGGCTTGTAAGTGCCTAAATCACTTGACAATTAAACTCAAGTTCCTAAATCAGTTAGGTGTTGCAACACTGAGTGCAGCAACGCCTAAATATCCTTAAAAATATGGGATTGGGGAAAGTGTTTGTCCCCCTGAAGCTTCAAAACCTAACGGTACATAAGAAAACCCAGTCTTCTATTATTATTGACAAATCTTTGAATGCATAGGGTTGGCAATACTGCGTGCATTGCTAGTGAGGAGCAAATGTACTCCCTTGCCTGCCTGAGCGGTATGCACACCACTGCCTGGCTGCAGTGACCACTGAAAAGGTGGGGTAATTCCATGCCCCACTTCCTCACCCACTTTTTAGGAGTGGCTTGCGTCCAAGGTGTTCTTAGCAGAGAGCAATCCCTAGACTCAAGAAAACATGAATTGCTCCTTTGATGCCTGTGCAAGGGCCAGCTGAAACCCTGGCCCTCTATGTGTGATTCAGGAATATACAGCACATGCCTGATATTAAAAGGCATACACCAAGATGTTGCATGTATGGACCCTTTCAGATCTCTGTACAGAAAAAGTGAACTATCAGGATACCTGAGGGCATTTTAGTACGCTGTAAAAATAGCACCTCTACAATTGCACTGTTTGACAAATCTTTGAGAATATCTGTAGCTGCACTAATTCAAATGTAAGGTAATGCAAGGTGTAAACTGTGATTTAGCATTTTCATGGCTTACACCAGTATAATCCATCTACGCTAGGAGTTTGCACTTACCGGTACCTTGCTGCATGGGTGCAAAAAACCAAAACGAAACCAACCAAACAAAAAAACCAGCATAGACATGTTACACACTTAGATCTTGTCTACACTGGAAAACCCTGTAAGTGACTAAGGAATTAAGTCTTGTCTGTGCTGTTTTTGTTGTTGTTTTGTTTTCAAAATAGCCTCTTCAGGCTACCTTTATAAATGACAAAGATATAGAAGGTCATAACCCCATTTTTAGTCCTTTACAGGCCACCTATGCCTAAGCCTGCAGGGCTTTCTACATGTCCTTTGTTTTCTCCTGCCTCATGTAACTCTGACTGGATGCCAATTACAGAATGGATTTGTTTGTCATTTCTTTGTGCCATAGAGTAGTAGGTCCTAATAATGATAAATATTAGAGGTGATGTGACTATCTATATTACATGAAAATCGTGACATCTAAGCAGCATAGACAGCATGTTTTACAGTGAACAGGAAGTTTTGTCTGTAATATTTGTCCTTGCATTTCATATCCTATTTGTGTCTGTTACATTTATAAATTTCACACTGTAGATTTGAAGAATATGCAGGTGTGGAATTGACTTGGAATTTTGGTGTGGGGTGAGGAAAGGGATCTGAATTCCTACTTTGCACTTGACCTTTAGCAACTTGAGATTTCTACTCCTCATTCACGGTACCTAGTACCACCTTAGATTGGTTAGAAGACCCAGAATCATCCTAGAGTAATCCTGCACCTGGTCTCACACAACTGATTCGCTTCTGCCCCTAACCCTGGCTTCGAGCAGGGAATTGCAGAACAGTCTATTCTGGATCCTATCTATATTAATAAAATTAACACTGGTGTAACTAGTGTATTTATTTCCCCTGTGCTATCACCTGCAGTAGACATACATCACTGATGTAAAGTGGGAGTTAAACTGGTGTGGCCTATTCTAGTAATTCAGACCATGTCTAGAATAAAAATAAATTGTGTCTAAGCTTTTGTTAGCTATCATGTTTTACCTAACATCTGTAAACATTAGTGGAGACAGCTTCTAATATTTTTAAAGATGTGTGAACTGGTCGTGGTCAACCTTGGTCAACCTTAGGAGCTTTTCAATTTTTTAGACTTGAAGGCTTTAAGTGAAGAATATTTTTTAGGAACAAGTGAGGTTTGATTCATAGAGCTAGTTGTTTAATTATTTGTCCTTAAGTCAAAATTCATTACGGGCCTATTTTAAATGTTATATATTATGAGATACTTTTAGTGTCTATTTCTCATTTGAATAATGGCACTGTTCAAATTAAGTGGGTTTTAAAAACCTTAATTTTTTGGTAGGGGAAAGTAGAAAATAAATTTAAAACAGAATCTGGTTGATATTAATGTGGCAACAACAAAACATTTTTTCATAAGATTGTATTTTTAATAATAATGTAGATATAAAGAAGACCTTTTAAATGTAAAACATGTTGTAACATCTTGTGTGTTTCCATAAAATTTAAATTGGAATTGTTTTTGATCAATCTATAGAATATTGATTTGTTCAGAAATTTTTGAAATTCATATATTTATGTATTTTTAAAATTACTCCTTTGAACTAAGTTTATTACATTTCTTCCAGAATATGAGACCATGCTGATGTTGTGACCTTAATTTGGGTGTGAACTGTTGAACTTTTCTGCTGAGACTGGTTGAGTGATTACAGGTAATATTAAATTTTACTAGTGTATGCATTTATAATGGATTGAATGTAGTGATAATAGTATGTTCTTTTGTCCCTCTCCTTTTCTTCTTGCAGTTTTCAAATAAAAAATTGAATTTTGCGCTTTCACTTTAAATTTGATGACATTGACCTGCTGTATATAGTTCTGTTACCCATAGAAAGATTTTCAGTTGACAAACACTGAAGCATTTGAAACATTTTATTCCTTGCAACTTTCTGATGAAGTGAGACTGGTTTCTCCATATTTTAAAATTACAGATTTTATAGATATCTGCATGGCAGTAGTTACATTATAGAGACATATTAAGGAGAGAGGGCCTATAACTTGAGTGCAACTTATTTATACATGGAGTTAATTTACAAAACCATATTGTTTCCCTATAACCAGAACCTACCTCAAAGATTTTAAAGGACTCTGCTCTAAGTGTGTACTTTGTAAGTTAAAGAATAGCTGTAAATAAGGAATTGTTATGAGGTGAAATTTTGCATGGATCTTGTAAATTATTAATACAATGAAAAATGGAAGAGGAAGTCAGTGTGTCTCAAAAACAAACTATAGCGAATTCATTAGGGGCACTATTACAGTTTGACACTATTACAGTGTCCCTGGAATATTACAGTATTCTCTGGAATAATAATGGATCATTCTATCAGTTGATCCTTTCTGATCATATGAGACTTTTTTAAAGTTTTGGAATAAATACATAGGAAGTTAGATACACAAAACCTAAATTACAACAGGACTTTCTAGATAAAGCAAATGAAACCATCAGGTACTACTTCTGCAGAACTTCTTGCTCCTGCCACCCTCCTTGCAAGACAGGCATTAGAAACATAGGCCAAATTTTGCTTTCTTTTTACATGCTTGGAAGTAAATAGTTGCGTTTCACCATAGGTGACACATATAAAATGTAAAGGGGCATATTCTGTCTGTGAACAGACTATATCCATCAATCCTTTGTGTATTAGTGCTTACTGAAAGAGATCGCTTTGCCACTTGCATTCTTCTACAATGGCTCTTGTTAGGCTTTGCCTTTTCTGGGCATATTTGTGCAAAGAGCTGGGTATTGCTCTGTGTCTGAAACACAACAAAGTTCTAGATCATCCTGATATTCTGTGGCAGGTAATTCTACAATCAAAGACCCCTCCCTCCCCCAGACATCAGAGTGCTTCATCCTAGGTGGCCTGTCCATTGATCTTAACTGATGCACTGATGTGTACTGAGGAGGCAGGCTCATCCAGGAGAGCCAGTTGTCAGCAAACTTGGTAAATTGGGAGGACCATGATCCTGAAGCAGATTTGTAATGTACTGGCCTCACTTACCATTTTTACCAAGCAGGCAGACTACTGCATGTTTGAACCACTTTGGGTGGCGAGGATGATCAGACTCTGAGCAGGTTTTGCAGCACTGTCTTTTAATCCTCTGTCCTCGTACTTCAGCTGACAGTCTATGCTTTTGTATGTGAATGTTGCGGATCGCAGATGGCTGAGTTAGCCTTGTCTACACTATCACTTATATGGGCAAAACGTTTGTCGCTCAGGGGTGTGAAAAAACATACCCTTGAGCGACATAAGTTTTGGCAGCATAAGCGCTTGTGTAGCCATGTTATGCTGATGGGAGAGATGTCCCATCGACATCATAAAACCAGCTCAACGAGGGGCGGTAGCTGTGTCGGCAAGGAAGTGTCCCCCGCTGACATAGCGCTGTCCACACGAGTGCTTATGCTGGCAAAATTTATGTTGCTCAGCAACATAAGTTTTAGTGTAGACAAGGCCTTACTTACCAAACAGTCAGTGGACTGGTTGAGCACTTGGACAGTATTCTTCTGCAGGCCATTCTGGAAGCTCAGTGGATTCTAAATGGGGGAGTCCCAAGGTCTGACTTTTGCCTATAAGTGGCAATGCTGGGACCACATAGAGATGTTCTCACTAATCCACTGATCTCAACACTGCATCCAAAATTCATGTTCATTGCGTGTGTGATCACTTGAATGGGCAGAGAGTACCTGGGAGAATCCCATGGCTTCTGGGGTGAACAAGTGGAAATAGTCCATATGTATGATGTATTCTCCTATTTTATTAGACTTGGAACTTCCATTACCATACTTGCCAGCAGCTCCGTTATTTCTGATGGGAAAGTTGTGGAGTGAAGTTTCTCTATGATTTCCAAATTAATTTTGCCCCTGGATTCTTAGATTAACGCTTTGAGATGAGCATATTCCAAGGGCGAGTCTCTTCTGTGTTAGACTGCAGGGGAAATACAGCATGGCCATTTCTCCTCCTTCTTTTCCCTTTAATAGTATTGAGCCTCTTATGGGAAGAAGCTGTGCTATACAGGGCTGGCATATCTAGGTAGGTATCAGCAATACAAATGGAGAGTAGAATTTGTCATCAGGCCTTTAATTTGGCAGTATGCGGCACTACTACAGTGAGTCATTTATTCATAATCCACCCAGGTTCCTTAAGTGAAGGCTCTGAGCTCATTTTGGCAGAGAACATGTGCATAAAGAAAATGAGAAAATCTTTTCAAAGGGTGTACGCAGAGTACCTCCCACTGAGTTCAAAGGGCATGCCCAGGTGTCCACGTAATTTATAGCAACATTCATTTACAGGATGCTTTGATAGGGGAACACATTCCAAATAGTTGTTGTTTCCTCCTATATCTAACTCAATCCTATTTTGTCTGTATGTTGTAGTTTTGAAAGTTCTATCCCACTACGTAACCATTTTCAGAACTACAACATACCTACAAAATAGGGTTGAGTTAAACACAGATATTTTGCAGCTTCACCTATCCCTCATTAAAGAGTAATGGCAAGTCTGTTCATGCCACTAATTTCTTTTGGTATAAATTAATTTGTCTACACTAGAAATTTGCATTGGCACAGCTACAACGGTGACTGACCACTAATGGTTGAAAGGGGACAAATCACCACTGTAGGCAAGATCTTATTGCAAACCTCCCATTATCAGTTAGACCTGTGCTTTGGATCAAGAGGTTGATTGTAAACTTATAGCCACAGAACATGCCTCATTTAAAAAAAAAAAAAAGTAGCAATGATTTGGCCTTCCTGAAATGAGACAGCTCTGCATTGGGGAAAGACAAAAGTAGGCAGAGCCCATTGCCATAAATCGTATTTTTCAATGCCATGGCTGAAGTGTTAAGATTCTAAAATAATTTATTTTGTTTTATTTTAACTGGTAAAAGTTATGATAAAAATTAGCCCCAAACTGTTTCCAAGTATAGTGGGATGTCATTTACGAACAGACAAACAAACCCTGAGCTTCAAATGTCCCCCAGTGTACCTATGAAAAATACATACTGTGATAGATTTAGTATGCATGCACTAATGTGTTGAACAACTATATACGCAATACTGGAACAAATATAAAGGGTGCAGACATCATCTTTAATATATTTTGTTTTAATTTTTCCTAATTCTTTTTTCATATAATTCATTGTTCAGTGGGAGTTTTCCCTAAATCAGGAATACAGTACCATAGCCAAAAAACTATATATAAATTTTGTGAATTTTAAGGATAGGATAGGATAGGGGTATACACAACACTCATTACTGAACAACTGAAAAAAACTTTGCTCATTTGCTAGGTGTCTACATTTTTTAAGTGTGCAGAGACCCTTTAAGTATCTTTCCAGGCATTTCTATCACCATATTATCTTGCAAAGCAGGAATACTGCTGTCAAGCATGTAATGCAGGCCTGATAATGCTTTAATTATACAGAGCATAATAAATTACAGTTTGATGCTAAAGATATTCAGTAGTTCACGTCCGATGTACCACTTGCCTTTGATTGCCCTCCTTAAAATGAAGTGGATAATAAAAAGCTTCGGAATCAATGGCTTCACTGTTTACCTTCACTGCTGTGTTTCTATTCAACATTCTTGCCTGCCCACTGAGCCTGGCAGGAAGCTGTGCAATGCCAAGGCCGAGCTCAGGAAAAAGCTTTGCAAACCTCCTGGAGTTTTGATCTCTAGTAACATGGAGAATGGTTTAATTTAATTTTTCTCCTTTCCCTCCTCTCTCCTCCCTCCAAAAATTGGTAGACGCCTCCATCTTCCATCCTGTTCTTGTAGAGGATCAGCTCTGCTGCTTGTTTTGCTTTTTTGTTTTCTTAACCTCCAACTGCACTGTTAATTAAACATTTTATCCTTAGGAAGCCAGACTATAAGATGAGAGCGAGTGTGTGGGTAACAGTCTTCCTTTTTATATTTAGATGTAAACAGGGTCTAGACAAACAATATTTATTAATCAGAAAAATCCATGCTGTTTCTGTTCAGACTCAGTTTGCTATTGGTGCCTATTATATTTTTAATAGTTACAAACGGGATGCAGTATGATTGACAGAGCCTCTGTCTAATGCGTGGGCTCATCTTTTTCTGTCATATTAGAACATCTCACATCTGATCCCATGTGTGAGAATGGAGGGCAGGGGGAGCAAAGACATTCATTCCTCCCCACTGTTCAGGGCTAGAATTTGAGAGTGTGATGTTATCTATCACTTTATTGTCCCTGTCCCCCGAGTCCTGCTCATTCTGGCTGTAGAGGGTGACCACTTTTTCAAAAGGCAAGAGCTGGACACATGCAGGAACACCACTTCCTCCGTGGCCTTGCCCTGCTTCTCTTCCCCTGAGACACTGCCCCTTGCTCCCCTTCTTCACCCAAGCCCCCACCCCTTCCCCTCTTCTCCCAAGGTCCCACCCCCTGGCCAGGCCAAAAGCTGGGTAGTGGTAAGAGCCACCCAAGGAGCCCCAGACCCTCTACCTGTCCTGGGTGGTGCAGCCCGGTGGGGGGGGAAATACAGGCCAGCAGCTGCTCTTGGGCACCCTGGGCCCAAGGCATGTGGAGGGTCCAGGGCTTGCCAGGCCACTCTTACCATAGCCTGGTTTCTGGGCCTTGGTGAGGGAGAGGAGGAGTAAGGAACAGCGCCTCCTAATGAGTGGTGGCTAAGGCTCACCTCAGCTTCCCCCACTGGGAAGAGACTGGTGCTGCCCCTGAATCTCAGGCATGCAGGAAGTGGTGCTGCCGAGAATCAGGGACAAATACGGTCCTGGAGTCATTCAGCCTGGGACTAGAACCTGATCTCTGAAGGGGTGGTCCTCCTACCTGGCTCATGATAAAAATGACACGTTTTGGTTCTGGTTCCATGGTTCCTTCTCATAGTAAAATTCCTGTTGAGTGTTTCGCAGTCAGGATGATTAAGGCTATGAACCTGTCTTGGAGGGCATGACCTTCATGAATTCAGGGCTCCCGGTGTCAGCCCCTCTGGGTGGCAAGATGTCAGTCTGCCCTGGGCAGCAGGGCTTGGGCTTTCAGTCCACCCCTCCCCCTCCCCACCAACAGGGCTCAGGCTTTCAGCCCCAGAGCCGGCTGTAGACCAAACAGCAGCCCCCGTAAGGAATATCTTCCCCACCCACTCCCCATTTCTTAAACTTTTCCAGAAAGTCTGGGAGGCTCAATGAGATCCCACAAAGATCCCACACGTTCTAGGTTAGTGAAAAAACAAATCCACAAGTGGAATATCTAACATTTTACTTTAAACAAACGTTCTATTTTCCCTTTTGTTGCAAACAACAAAAAATGCACCCTCAGCCCAGTGTCCCAGGTAGTCATCTTCCCCTAAATCCAGTGCCCCCCACTTCCCTGGGTAGCGGGTCTTAGGCTCGAGCCCTGCACCATGGAGCTTGGGCTTCTGTGAGTTAGTGTTTATTGCCCACAACCTGTCCTTGACTTTTACTAAAAGTAACTGTGACAAACTCAACCTTAAATATGATTGATGAATGTGATTATTGTAGCAGTATTAATCTTCCTATATAGTCTGCAGCCTCCAAAAGCTCCCCCTTGGTGGCCACCAGGCACTATCCTCCCTTGCAGTGAGCTTGCTCAGTCCTAGCCTACCACTCGCTCTTTTGCTGAAGCCAAGGAGTGTTTTGCCCACTGCTGCCTCAAAGAGGAGGAACAGACCACGAGTGCTATGGTTCCTGGTCCTTTGCATTAGACAGGCGCATACCCATCCTATGCTCCTTCTCTGCCCTTGCACTCTTCCTCCCCATCCCCTGCCAGCACTTCCAAGCCCAGGGCAGAACAGTCCTGTTCCACTGCTTCTGCCTGCAGCCCTGCCCAGCTGGCCCACTACCACACCTCTCACCCCAGGCAGCAAGTAGATAAGAGGCAGATGAGCCACGGTGAGAAGGCCCCGTGGGGGATACGGAGGAGTGAGACAGCATGCACTGTAGCTGGGTGGGGCCTGGGGTAGAGCCACAGGCAAAAATAGCCCTGCGGGCCCTTTTAAATTGCCAGGCCCCTGCTCCCCTTCCCCCATTGACAGGCATGCTCCTTTTTCCTAGGGACACACTCCCCATAAGAGCCCACACCGACTCTTAGCACTAGGCATTCTTTCAGCTAGCAACACCACAAACACTGCAGAGTCGATTTGTTTTAATTTACAAAAGTTCCTTTTATTTACAATCCAGCACATGGTTTGGATTTTTTTTTTTAAATATAAAATGACCTGGCCCCACTTGACAAAAACGCAAATGGGGGGCGGTGAAATAAATAAATAGCTCCAACAGAAAGGCCCAGTATGAAGTCACACGTCCCTTTTCCCCCCTCCCCCCCCTTCTCCACGGCTGGAAGGTTTGAATGCGAATGGATGGAGTTAACATTTGGAAAACCCTTTTACGCCTACGAATCCAGGGAGAGCCCCAACGGCTCTAGCTCTGCCCCAGCGCCACGATCGCCCCCAAGGCAGGGGGGACTGTATCGAGTAACTGGCCCTTCCCCCGGATTCAGGCGATCCGGCTACAGAACTCGTGGAAGTCCCGCTCCATGAACATCTCGCTCTCGATCACGTCGTCCTCGGAGGGGAAGTAGGGCAGGCTCTCCTCCTGGGGCACGTCCCCCACGCCGAGCAGCCGCTGCTGCTGGGGGGCGGCGGCGGGCGGAGACCAGGAGGCCGAGTCCTCGGCCAAGTCCATGAGCGCGCCGCGCGCGTTCTCCAGCACGCCCAGGTACGAGTCCATGTCCTGCGGGTCCATCTCGCAGTCGGACCCGCCGCTCTCGGTGCCCAGCGAGTCGGAGCGCAGGTGCATGAGCCGGTACTTCTCCCGCATCAGGAACTGGTTGGTGTTGCGGGGCGCCCGCATGCCCGGCGCGCGCTTGCCCATCATGTTGACGGGGCGCAGCGCCAGCAGCAGGCGGGGCCGCGTGGGCCGGCAGCAGCGCTGGTAGGCCCCGGCGTGCGGCGGGGCGTGGCCGGGCGTCCTGCTGCCCACGAGCTTCCGGGAGGCGCGGGGGGCCCTCCCCCGGTGACGCCAGCCGTGGTGCCCGCGAGCCCGGCTGCAGCCCCGCCGGGGCGCGCCTTCCTTCAGCGGCTGGTCGGCTGGTTCCGGCGCCGCCTCCCCGGCCCCGATCCCGGCCCGGGCGGGCTCCCAGGGGGCGCCCGTGGCTTCTGGCGGGCCGCGCGCCAGCGGCTCCCCCCTTCTCAGCATAGGGACCCGCTCATGGTCCTGGCCCCCGGGCCGCGGCCGCCGACCCCCGCCGCGAAGGCGGCGTCCCCGGCCGGGCACCGTTGGGAAGGCGCCGCGGGCCGCCCCGGGGCTTGCGGGCGGCTCTACCTTTTCACAGCGCGCGCGCTTTTCTTCGTGCCCAGCGCCCTTTTACCGCGCATAGCCCGGCTGCGCTGCTGCAGGCGGCGGGGATCGCGCCTCCTTCCCGCGCAGGCGGGCCCCTGGGCTCGGACTCCCGAGCGACAACCCGCCCGGCCCGGCGAGGGGCGTCGGCACAGGGGACGGGGCGGCTGCAGACCCCTGCACACACACAGCGCTGCGAGCCCGAGCTCGGCTCCCCGACCGCGCTCCCAGCTGCTCTGCCGCCGCGCCCCGCCACACCCCCCTTATGTACAGGGCGCGGAGCAGTCCAAGAGCGGCGGCTGGAGGGGGGTGCCTCCTCCCCCCCCCACCGATAGTTCGCCCTTCCCGACCCCTGCGTCGCCGCGCAAAGCAGGCGGGTTGCACGCCCGGCAAGGACGATTGCTGCGGGGGTCGCCGCGGATCTCTGTCCCCCCCCGCGTTTACCCAGCGTTGGTTCGGCCCCTGTCTCCGGGCGACTTGTTCTCGGTCGCTTCCCTGCCCAAGCCTCGCCCCCGGCCGGATCTTTGCGCCGCTCGCTCCGCCCCACGCGGCGGGAGGGAACGTGCTTGGCGGCGCGAGCGGGCCCGCTGTGGGGCCCCGAGGCGAACCAGCCCTGGCCGCGGGGGGGGGCGCGAGGCGACCCCTCCCCCCGAGCGAGCGGGGCTGGCAAAGCGTCGCCCTGCGGCTGGCTCGCCGCCACCCGAAAATAGGCCGGGGGGGCCGCGCCTTCCGGCCTGTTAGTACCGGGGGCGTCCAGTGCGGCCCCCCGCTGGTGGGACTGGGCCCCTCGGGGGTTGCTCGCGGAGCGGGATTTTAAAGCCGCTCCCCCGCCCGCCCCTGTCACTACCGCCGGGAGCCGGCCCGGCCCCGCTGCTGGCGGCCGAGAGACGAGCCGGCCCGATTCCGGGCCTGGTAAAGTTGTCTGCAGAGCCGCGCCGCGGGAGCGGGCGGACGGAGCGGGGAGGGACCCGCCGGAGCTGCAGGGCCCGGTGCAGAACTGCGGGGCGTCCACAGACACGTCCCGTTCCTGTCTGACCCCAGCGTGGGGCGTGCGGGACGGGGAGAGCCCTTCGCCAGGGACGTGCGAGACTTGTTCTACGGCCCGTGCTCGCAGCCAGCGCCTTTGGCTGCCTGCCCCTGCGGCCGATGCAGGCCCCCCCTTCGACTCCTGCGTGGGGGCGGGCTGCGGGCGGGGTGAAGGGTTTGTAAACAAAGTGGCTTCTCTCTACAGCCTCCGTTGAAGTGTCCGCACCCTTTAACTGTTTGCATGTTGGTCTTCAATGCAATTTAGTAACCTAGCGTCTTAGCTAAAATACATATAGACTGTGACGGCTGGATCTGCCAGTAGCTGGAGAAAAATGTGCCCCCGCCTCTTGTTTGCACATTTTAGCCAACCTAAATCGTTTTCATCTAGAGTAGGCTGATTTTTAGGCAGCGCGGAGCAACTGTTTCCCACAGGAGGGGCAGGAGATGTTTAACATCGGCAAATCAAGAGAGTTAATTTAGGATCCTAAGTGTGCATTTAAGTGCTTAATTTTAGGCACATCCCTTTGAAAGTCCTGGGCTTTGTGTTTATAAGCTTATTTTTGTCTTCGTATAGACAACTTCAAACAGCATCAGATTATAGGAGCATTTTGAACTTTAGTACCAGAGTGTGGAGTAAGGGCTATTTAAGAACAGTTAAATGCTAACTTTGTCTTCTTACAATGGACAGTGACTTCTCCACTCTCCCCTGTTAAGATACATTTGTTTACCATAAAAATAACTACCATGAACTTAGTCCAGTAGTCCAAATAATTTCACTGGAGTTTTGCCATAGATTGAGGACGACACAATTGGGGTGTTCCTGTATTATTAACTGTAGCTGTAATGGAGGGAAAGGAGTATAAAATAAACAAGATTAAGAGAGAAGAATAAAGATTAAAAAAAGAGAATGAACAAGGGCAAGCCAAAGGTAGTTATGGGAGGAGAAATGGAGTTAACCAACAGAAATACAAGGTGTAGGCAGAATTGACCAGGCACACACTATGTTCAATCAAAGTTGAAAAATATAGTTTATTACTTAAGAATAAGTATTTTAACTAGTAATTATTTGTTTTAATTCCTTTAGAACAGGCTAATAAAGTATTTTCTTTAACATTAACTGCTTAAGTTGTTTGTATTAAGTGTAAGTTAAAAGAAACCCATTTCTAAAGGCATAGATCATTTAAAGAGAAAATGAACGTAAGTAAAAGTCATATTTGCTCATATTTATCTAAAAATGCAACTTCTTATTTATACACTTAAGACAATGAAGAACGTTACAGTAACATTTAAACTGTATTGATAGTGCACTTTAAGAAATCAGCCTTACTACATGTGTCTGGTCACATATGTATTTTAAAAAGTGAAATTAGCCTATAGGTAGGATTTGAGGGACTACTAAATCCAGTTTACTTTTCCTAAGTAAACAGTCCCACTGAAGTCAGTGAGTCTATATGCATGAGCAAAGGAAGCATGGTTTTGCCCAATGTCTTTAAAGCACTGTCGAGATATTAGCTAATTATTTCAAACAGCTAAAGTAGGTATTGTAAGTATATTACCCTAATTTTCCGCGGTTGAGGAAGCTGATGCACAGAGATGAAGTGCCTTCCTGATTCAGTTTGAGGGTGAAGATAATACCTCAAAAGTTCTTGTCTCAGTCACGTACTGATTCATTCCTCCAAACTGTTCTGCTTCTAAAGTGGTTGACAAATATAAAGCATAATAGATTTGACCTCAGATTTCAAACTCAAGGCAGAACCAGACCCACCATCACTGCCTCAACTTTGCACCATGCCCTGAAGGTTGAACTCAGGTTTGTTAGATCAATAGAAAAAATAAATTTCGGAAAGCACCATGGACAAAAACTTCCTAATCCTAGTCTCCAATCCTTCAAATCTAGGGAACAAAAGTGAAAAAAAGAGAATGGAAACATGTTGGTGATAAATACAATGTGAAATCAAGATCCCCCCCCCCCCCAAGTAATACACAACTTATTAGCAGCGTAACAAAGTGTTATGTAGCTCTTCCCTGAGCACTGTGGGGATATAGTGCCTCCTTGTGTTATTCAACTGACAATGCACTGATACTAAGCGAAAGTATTTTGGATATGGATTTTAAAACACTAGCAATGTGCCCTGCTGCAAATGAGTGTTTCTATTTTATAGGTATTACATGTGTCAATAAAGAGAATTTTCTGTTAATTTTTCTCTTTAATGCAGCATTTTCAAATACTTCACAATACTATAACATTGGTGGGTGGGGGGAATGGTGAGTACTTAGATATTACAATTCCAAACAGTATTACAAACCAAACAAATGCTAGTTACATAGATGGAGCCTGAGATAGGGTGGGTGTTAGAATACAGCTAGAGAGAGATTAGTGGTCACCTGGAAGGAAGCTGGAAGTAGCTGAAACATAGTCACTAAGGGACAAGTCAAGTGGAATTGCCAGGGAACCAGGGTAGATTGTCAGCAACAGAGTTGAGGGAGGGAAGGGTAGAGTGGATGCAGCCTGGAAAAGTGGGCTAGGGAACTGGTTGACTGCCAGGCCAAGGAGGAGTGGCCCACAAGGA
The DNA here is from genome assembly GCA_007922155.1 of Mesoclemmys tuberculata. Classification (NCBI taxonomy): domain Eukaryota; kingdom Metazoa; phylum Chordata; order Testudines; family Chelidae; genus Mesoclemmys; species Mesoclemmys tuberculata. The sequence goes on from ML677085.1 coordinate 8,126,025, forward strand.
GATGGAAGGTATTGCTGTGATAGGTACTGTAAGATGGAATGAAAAGAAGATGGACTGGGAAGAACGGCCAGGAATAGTGCAGCAAGAGAATTGATGTGGGGAGAAAGGAGCAGGTTACATCATTTTTACAGCACTGGGTAGTATCATGATAACAGTTTGAATTGAGAGCAGTTCTGATGTACCTGGCAAATTGAAGTGAAAGGGTTAAAATTTACCTGTGTGAACCTGAGAGGAAAGGAAAATACAAACTTGTTTAAATGTCCAACATTAAAGAAAATACCTGCTTCACTCAAAGCTGAAATTCTATATTAGCTTAATGGTAACTTAAACCAATTGAGGCCAGGCCTATGGTTTATGATATGGCTGGCACTTCCAGATGGAATTCTAACATTATTATATATAGTTGAAAGGGTATTTATCTTACATAATCAGTGACAGCAACAAGGAAGAATACAGAAGTAATTCCAGTACACCACAGAACTAATTGTGTAGGCAACTAGCAGCAATTTACAGGAAACATTTTAATAATTAGCCTAGTATTATAAAGCTAATGAAATCTAATGTCATATTTCAACTGTTAACATCTGTAGTGCTTTGTTGTGAGCTGTAAGGAGAAGATTGTGGAGCTTACAACGAAATCACTTTTCTTAAAGTGAAGAGGCCAGAACCAATACTTGTACACTTTCATTATTTGGTTCTTCTTTACAAATTCTGGCAATTGAAATATGCTTGCAATTCAGTGTTACCAGCCTAACCACATCTCTGACCCCTGCTGGTGTCTCCCAGCACTTCTCAGGCTGTCACCTCTAACTTGGGTGGAATTACATGACACTCCCACTCTGTAGTACAGTTGCAGTTCTCTAGTACAAACTGTGATTATCTCAGCAGATATCATTTAGAAAAGATCCTGCAGCTCTATTCCTTCCAAGAGAAAGGATAGTGGTTAATAAGGTGACCAGATAGCCACTTTAAAGCAAAGTATTAGACTTTTTAGAACAAAGCATTTCTGAGAAAATATCAAGACTAGTCATATTTCTCTTTTCCCTAAGGCTTTAATATTTCCTGGAACTGGGACGGCCCAACTTCTTTAGAGAGAGTTCCTATATAGCCTCTATCAGCGTGTCTCCCTAGATAGTTGGAGACAGGTGATTCCTGCCACTCTTCTCAGAAGGGTTTGTAACTGTTCTTTTGATCTCCAGGTCCTAGACATTGCACCGTGTCCGAGACAAGATCCTTGAGACGAACAGTTTGCCACATTATCGTTTGAGTGAGTGCTGGGAAGTCCTCATGTAGATCTGTTGTGTTGCTGTCCTCCTTTGCTTCTTCCAGAGACCCCTGTTAAGTCAGCGCAGTTCTAATAACCCCCAGCCGTCCCGTGACAGCAGCTCACCGACCCGTTGGCTTTCCGTGTGGATACAATGACTGGCGTTGTCCCACCGCACCGCACCGTTCAAAGCCCGCTGACGCTTTGCGCCAGGTGTGGCCACGACACGTCCTGGCCCGCCCCGGGATCCAGCTCTGCCGGGCAGAATGCTCCAGCCCCGAGCGCCCTAGCCGTCTGCCAGGCGGGGCACGGGCGGAGGCGGCGGGAGCACAGGGTCCCCGGGAGCCGCGCTCCGACTGGAAGAGCCGCAGCGGCGCCGGAGCCCGTTCGGCCATCGCTGCTCTACGCTGTGCCGCAGGGCGTCGCAGGGCGGCGAGTCCCCTCTGAAGGCGGCGTCCCGGACAGGCCGTGCCCGGGGGTCTCTGTGGCCCTCGGCCGAGCCCCCGGGAGCCGGGACTGCCGGCGCCCCTCGCGCTCCAGCCGCAGCGCCTGGAGGAGCCGTTCAAAGCAGGGCCCGGCCGCGGGAAACGAAGGTGCTGAAAAGCCGCCGGTGCCCGTCCAGCTCCTGGGGGCACCGCGAGGGTGGAGGGGGCCCGTTCCCGCCACAGGCCCGCCCTCCGCTGACGTAGCCCCTGTCGTCAAAAGGGGGCAGGGCCCACGCGGCGGGCAGCCGCCCGCGGCCGTGGCTGGAAGCCCGCCGACTTCCCTGCACCGCATGACGCTTGGGCCCAGCCCAGGCTTGATTGGCTGGTGTGATACATGACGTCACTTCCTTTTCCTCACTTTCCGCCCTTTTCATTCTGTCAGGTAAGGCCCCTCCGCCATGATTTATAGTTACCAAGAGACGCGCTGGGCCAATCAGGGGCTGCTTTGTTGAGGCCTGTGTATGGAGTGAGTTGATTGGCTGCTTGCAGGCAGGCCTCTCCCATTCCCTTTGCTTCCTGTCATGCTGTCCTGCCGGCGCGGGGTCGGTTGCATCATTTCTAGCTGGCCGGCGCGGCTGGGGCAGGCCGTTGGCGGTGAGGCGCGCGGTGAATGCCGGGGCCCGGCCGCTTACCCGGGCCGGAGCGGAGCGAGTGTCTGTCCCGGCGCCGAACCCAGCTCCCCGCGGCCCCTTCACTCGCAGGGGTTGGCGCAGTGACCCGCCCCCCCTTAGCCCCAGCGGCCCCAGCTGCGTGAGTGGGGTGGGCCTGGGGGCCAGGGGCGCGCTGGGCGGGGCCCTGGCAGTGCCAGCAGGGAAGGGTGTGTGCGGGACGGGGGTACGTGCCAGCCGCTAACAGGCCGCCTGGTCTCCAGTTAGCACGAAGGCCCCGGCGGGGAGGCTGAGTGCCTGGCTCTTGAGGGGCGTTTGGTTCGTGTCAGTCAGTGACTGAAGTGGATTGGGCAGGGCCCGGCCTGTTTCCCGTTCCTGGGGGGGTGGATGGTTAAGTCCAAAGCAGAGTGTGCAGAGCTACACAGGGGTCTCCCGAAACAGGGTGACGGGGGAATACAACGGCAAATGAAATTCAGGGCTGGTCAGTGTGGAGTGATGCACCTTGGAAACAAGAATCCCATCTGTATGTGCAAAACGGTGGGATCAAAATTAGCACTTACCACTCAAGAAAGAAACTGTGGCATCATCATGGATAGTTTTTTCTGAAAAATTTGCTCAATTCACAGTAGCAGCAGTCAAAAAACCTAACACAATGTTAGGAATGGGATAGATAATAAGACAGAAAATATAACGCCACTATCTAAATCCATGGTATGCCCACATCTTGCATAATGCGTGCAGTTCTGCTTGCCCCATCTCAAAAAAGATACATTAGAATTGGAAGAGGTACAGAGAAGGGCAACATAAACAAGGGTGTCAAACAGCTTTGGTATGAGGAGAGATTAAAAAGACTGGGACTGTTAAGTTTGGAAAAGAGATGAGTGAGGGGAAATATGATACCAATTTATAAAATCATGAATGATGTGAAGAAAGTGAATAACGAAGTGTTGTTTACTCCTTCACATACAACAAGAACCAGGAGTCACCCTGGAGCTCTAAGCTGCTGCTGGCGATGGGGGAACCCAGGAGCTTGTAGCCCTTGGCAGCGGCAGGTGCTTGGATCTCCCCATCAACTCCATTTTGTCTCAGTTATTTTTAGTAAAAGTCAGTGCTTTTGGAGGGGCACATTCTGTGCACATTGCTGGGTGCAAGGCTTTCTCTTGGTAAAAATTCTGAAAGATACAGTTTACACTGGTTTGCAAACATTTTTAGAGACAGAAGTAACCTTTTGAAAAGAGCTTCTCATTTAGGAAGTCAGTTTAACTCTGAAAAAATCAGCATGTTTGGTTTCATGCTTTCATGCCAGCAGAATGAAACACTTAACACCCCCACCCACACACACTGTTTTAGCTAGTAAATGTGGAGCCAGAATCCATATAGCTTTTATCATCACTTCTGGTTAAGGCCTTCTCTCTGTGGCATGACAGTGATGTTTTTTTTCACTACACTGCTGCATGACTTCAGTAAGATATAGCTTGATTTTGGTAAGACTTTTGACACAGTCCCACATGACATTCACATAAGCAAACTGGAGAAAAAATGGTCTAGATGAAATTACTGTAAGGTGGGTGCACAGCTGGTTGGATGACCATACTCTGAGTAGTCATCATGGTTTGTTGTCAAACTGGGAGGGTGCTGCCTAGTGGGATCTAGCAGGGATCAGTCCTGGGTGTAGTACTAGTCAATGTTTTCATTAATAACTTGGATAATGGACTGGAGAGCGTGCTTATAAAATTTGAGGTTGAGACCAAGATGGCATGCAAGTAATTTGAGGGACTGGATTAGAATTCAAAATGACCTTGACAAATTGGAGGATTGGTCTGAAATCAACAAGATGAAATTCAATAAAGACAAGTGCCAAGTACCGCGCTTAGGAAGGAAAAATCAAAAACACAATTACAAAATGGGGGATAGTAGTAGGTAGGAGTGCTAGGTAGTAGCACTGTTGAAAAGGATATGGAGGGTATAGGAGATCATAAATTGAATATGAATCATCAAGGTGATTCAGTTGTGAAAAAGGGTAATATCGTTCTTTGGTCTATTAACTTGAGTGTGTACGTAAGACACGGGAGGTAATTGTTCTTCTTGGCACGGGGGAGGGCTCAGCTGGGGTACTGTCTACTTCTGGATGCACACTTCAGAAAGGATGTGGACAAATTGGGGAGAGTGCAGAAAAGAATGTAAAATATGATAAAAAGTTTAGAAAACCAGACTTTTAAGGCAAGGTTAAAAAAACCCTGGGTATGTTTGTTTTTGAGAAAAGAAGAATGAGGGATGACCTGATAAGTCTTCAAATATGTTAAGAGCTGTTACAAAGAGAAAGACAGTGATCAGTCGTTTTCCATGTCCACTAAAGGTAGGTCAGGAAGTAATGTGTTTAATCTTCAACAAAGGAGATTTAGATCAGGCATTTGGAAAAACTTTTCTAACTAGAAGGGTAGTTAAACTCTGGTATAAGGTTCCATGGGTGGTTGTGGAATCCCCAGTCATTGGAGGTTTGTAAGAACAGGTTGGACAAACATTTATCAGGGATGGTCTAGTTGTACTTTGTTCTGCCTAAGAAAAGCATGCTACACTGATGACCTCTTGAGGTTCCTTCCAGCCCTATATTTCGATGATTTTATGTTTGTTTAGTATACCTTGGAGCACTCACAGTGATGTGGGTGTAGTGTCTGGGAGGCTATGAACAATGCAACCCCGTCAGGCTGGCATTGCAACCTGCTTTTCGGTCATGACACAGAGACTGAGAAATACTAGGTCAGAGCATAGTATTGCTTCTTTTATATTATGAATGCTCTGTTGTTAAGGCATTAATTTGTCCATTATCCCCCTCTGGATCAGAGTACTGGATTTAACATAGTAAACTCTCTGCTCTAGTTTATCTACTAATGTAGCAGCTTGATACAGTTTTTGTGGTAGCAGTGTTTATTGGCTTAACATCTGTTAGTTACCTGAAGCTGTGGCATAGTTAAAACCAAGCATTGTTTTGTCGTATTAAAAGTCAAGTTTTTCTAAATTCTGTCTTGCAAACTGAGAAAATTGACCTTCAATGGCAGGTCACTACATCACTGATCTTGCCCATTAAATATCTTTTCTACACAGCTCTGAAATATTAGACTTCCATCAATTCAGGTAAAATTCCTTTGTGCTGTTAAAAATAGTGTCTCTCTGCTACGTATGTGAACGTGTGCCCTGTGGTTACTGGAAACTGTTGTGTTGGTACAGTGCTCCAGTTAGTAGCAATGGGCCAAAAATAATACTGTGGTTTATGCATGGAGTCTGTGATATCTTAGCAGCCTCCATAGCCCGGTTACAGTAACATTTTATTAGTACCTTATGCACAAAATTTTAAAAAAATATTTACAATAGTGAGTCATGAGGAATTGATGACTTTGTTCAGAAAAGATCACCATGGTAGATACTGTGTAAACTTATGATTTTGAAAGACTTGGTTTCCTGGTGTAAGCAGTGAATGCAGATGTCTAGTGCATTTGGTATTTGCTTCTAATGAGGGGAAACCGTTTGAGAGAGAGTGTGTAAAGAGGCTAAGGAAGAAGTCTCTGGATGTAGAAATATTGGTTTTATTTTCAGTTGAGCTGTGTGACCTTGGGATTGTGAGCAAAACTGAGATGATGGAGCTAATGAATGTTTGTAAAGCGATCTGACATCCTACAGTGGAAGCTGCGAAAGTGTCAAGTATTGTTATTTAGACTAATGAAGTCTTAACTGCTAGGCTTCCTGCTAGCCTTATAAGGATTCACAAAGCCTTGTTCAAGGCTCCTCCTCCTCCGCTAGTGAGCTACATACCAGGAGGTGACTTTATGCTATAGCAATAACCAGGGCTAACTTGTGGCACTAAGACGAGTTCTGGAGATGGCACAGAGTAGTGTTGTCACAGGAGACATTTTGCTGTAAGGGGGAACTTCCTTGAGGGCACAGCTTCGTTTTGATAATGAATTAATGCAGTGCTGTCTTCTTCAGTAGTGCTTCTGCTGCTTCTCATTGCTGCTACTTGGCAAGACTGACCTAGGCTCTATCTTCTTAGTGCTGAGATTGAGAACTCTGTGGCAGCAGTGAAACTGAAGACTGACTGTTTCATTTTGCTGTGGTTTGGGAAGCCCAGAGCAGTAGCGGCAGATACTGGAATTATTCTGTGGTGGCAGGGGAGAGGACTAAAAGAATAGAGGCAGGTGAAATAGGGGAGAACTATCTCCACACCCACTTAAGCAGACAGGGTTTCTCTCCTGAATGGCCCTGTGTCATTGGTACCAATGTGTTCCATAAGCACAGGTTCCACCCCAGCACTCACTACAAATTCATGTAGGTGTTTTGTGAATTCTGCTGCGTTCAGACCTGAGGGCTTCTTACGATCACATACTTCGGTATGTCTAATGGTCAAATCTTCTAGCACCATTGCATCTCCCTGTGCTGGAGAAATCTCGTTTGTGAGTGAGAAATAATTGTCCTTGTTGTGAGTCATTGACTCAACCAGAATTAGAGTGTGGCTTTGGGCTCTGATATTTATGCTGGGCTTTTTTTTTTTTTTAAGTCTTCAGGGAATTACAAGGAAAAAGCGAGAATGGACTCTTGGCTGAAAACTGTGGCTCAATTTTACTGAGAGCAGAGAACTCTGCCTCTGAAAATCAAATTAAGAGGTTGATTAGACCATGTCAAAGCCATTCATCAACTTCCAAGGTGCATAGTGGAGGTTTACCACCAAAAAATTCAGACCATCTCTGTGCACATAATGTGAAGCAAAAGGAGAAAAGTAATGAGCAAGGATAGGAAAATGTTACTGAACAACTCTGGTTGCAAAAGCAGATAGAAACTGTTGCTCTTCACTTTTCGTGCTTCTTACTACTGATCTCATTCTGTGTCTTCTTGTTCAGACTCTTTCATCCTTATCTGTCGCCATACATCTCTTGCTGTTTTCTACATTGCTATGTTAGTTTAAATGCTGATTTGGGAGCCAACTCAGATCTCTACATTTAAAGTGCTAAATTTGAGCTGCTTTTTGGTGCTACTGAGAACTACAACCTAGCTAGAGGGGGAAAGGGCAGTTTCTTAAGTTTTGCAGGGCAATGTGCCTTAAACCTGGAAGAAACTTTGAAAGAGCATTTAGTTCTAATTAGTAAACCTAGTGGGAAAATCAGCAATGAACATAATCAAGAGCAAATTCTTCATACAACTTTATCTCCATGAAACATGAAAGTAATTCATAGTGTATTTAGAACAGACTGCTACCTTAGTGACTGTTTTGAAACTAGTGCCCGAGCTCTCATCAAGGATAGTACTGTGGTATGCTGGTGTATGTTAGGAGATTCTTTTCTGATAGCATAGTGTACTGTATTTGAGAAGCTATTTATCCTTGCTTTTTTTTTCTTTAAAAACAAAACTCACATCTTATATGATATTGTTTGATCTTATAGGGAAAGAATGGTTCAACAAGTTGCAGAAAACATAAACTTTCCACAGGAAGAAGAGAAGATACTGAATCTCTGGAACACACTTAATTGTTTTCAGGAATGTCTGAAACAGTCAAAAAACAGACCAAGGTAAAAAACTGTGTAAAAGATACATCGTGTGCATGAAAATAAAGAGCTTGTTTACCTGTAGCTCTTCTCCCTTCTGCTTGCCCACTCATACTACACCTACTGCCTCTTCGGCGCTGGATCGGAGCCAACATCATCTTTTGTTTTTCTCCTCCTGAAGGAGGAGAGTGCGTGTGTTGGGGGGGGTGAGGGTGGTAAAGCTAGCAGAGTCCACACTAGTTCGATCTTTGGTGCTGGTACCACTTGTGGAGTCCTGTGGGCAGGAGCAGCACAAGCACAGAGGAATGATCCTCTTGTTTTGTGAGAACAGATCTTGAACTAATAACTTATATTGCTTCTTGTTTTATAGGTTTACTTTCTATGATGGCCCTCCATTTGCAACTGGGCTTCCACACTATGGCCACATTCTTGCAGGGACCATTAAAGATGTAGTAACCAGATTTGCTCACCAGAGTGGCTTTCAGGTTGACAGAAGATTTGGATGGGATTGTCATGGTTTACCTGTGGTATGTGGAATGAGTGATGCTGCAGATATTTTTGCTACCTTGATTGTTATATATGGTTACCTGTGCATCTGGATAATTTGTTACTTCCTCTTCCCTACCCTTCTCTGTTGGCACCCAGAGTCCTGCTAAAACCTTCATGGAGACCTCAGTTTGAGTCCTTTTTTTCTTTTGTTACTTATAAGGATTTGATTAGCTGGGAGTCCATCCGTCACTCTTATAATGGAGCTGGATATGTTGCTTTGGTTGTGACGTTTTGATTACCCTGAAATATCTGAATTCCTTTCCTTGTGTAGTTGTTTTGAATTGTCCATGAAAAAGTACTATAGGGATCCCTTTGGATTCCAATGTGTTCTTTGTACATGGAGTACCTTTGCATGGTATGTACTTCTTGTGTGGCTGATGCATCTGGGCTCCTGAATTTGATACTGGAAAACAGCATGAGTTTCATGTGCATATCTGGTAATCACTTCAATGGACTAGCATGTTTAGAAATTTGGAAGGCTACAAAGAAAATGATTCAATAAACTGTAAATTTACTGTGTAAAGTACAAATAGCAGTGCCAGCCTACTGTTAGTACTTATCCTTTGCATGGTATTTTGCATGGTAGCAGTTAGACTGACTTTCTTTTACAGCCCATATTTCTGAAGGACAGACTCATCCATTACTAGTATTACAGGGTATGTGAATAGGTAATGATTGTGGGAGGAGAAAATGGGGCTCTTTACATCCACCATGGAGATCTAGAAAATCCTGTACATGCAAAATAGGACCTCAAATGAACATGCTTTTTTGCATGAGAAACTTGCGTGTGCAAATTGGTTTCTGGTGCTTGGAATTTATTGGGACTGGACAAATAAATTAATGAACTGGAAAATCCTGAAGATTTCACACTGCAGCATGCACTGACCTTTTTTCCCCTCCCCTTTTCCTCTCCAGGAGTATGAAATTGACAAAACACTAGGAATCAAAGGACCGGAGGATGTGGACAAAATGGGGATTGCAGAATATAACCGTCAGTGCAGGGGGATTGTGATGAGATATTCCAATGAATGGAGGGTAAGTAGAATGTCAGTATTAATTCTGCGTGCGTGTCTAAAATTGTATGCAAACCTTGTGGAATTCAGTAGGACGTGATGGCACTCCTTTTGCTGCACGTGAAGAAAAATAGAGTAGAGCAAACAGTGTTGACTGATGACATCAGCACTCCCCACGCTGCCTGGTGTATGCCACAGCACTGAGAGAAATTTCTTAAGCTGCCAGAGTCCCTTCTCACTGGGATGTGGGTCCTGGCATCTGAGTTTCAGAAGGAGTCAGAAAGAATCCAGGCATGGAGTTGTGAAATTGCAAGACACTGTCTTGATGACACAGTGTTCAATTGCAATGTCAGAATGTCATTGTTTGGCGACTGTCATCAAAGGGAATTTAGGGAAAGCAAACTGGTAAATTGTGATCCACTGTTTCAATGTGAATAAAAACTATATCTTAAGAGGACTGACATTTTAACTTCAATAAAACATTGACAAAGAATGTTGGGCCTACATTACAAATTTTGGTTAATTAGTACCCACAAAACTTGTCAGCATTTTTGTGCATGTAGCTTGATTGTGGTGGTGAGTCTTCATAGTTAAGCCTTTTTTTTTCCCCCCGATTGCAGGAATAAATGGAGTTTGGCTCTTACTGTACCAACATATTATCAATATCAGGAAAGGTCTATCCTGTTTTTGATCATGTTGCAAAGCTGGTAGCTTGCATGGTTACCCACCCAACAAGAGGGATGTCATTTACCAGAGTGAGGAATAATGTTCACATAACCCACTTGTTAGTTGACTTATGTGCTCTGTCTGAGTAGATGTGAAGGAAAGACTTTTCAGAGTCATCATGGTTTTAGCCATGTGGCTTCATAGTGTATGGAGCCCAGAGAAGGTATCTAGTCCTGAAATAATTTTGGACAGTGTTCACAGTCGTTTTTCCAGCTCTGATTTAGATAAATGTTCAGTTACTTGGTCTGAGAGATCTTTAGAAATGGAGTGAATTGTCAAACTTTGTTCTGTTTCCCCATTTTGACTATTTCTGTAGCAGTTACATGGTTATAATCAGAAACCAAACTATTGCAGCCAAAACCAAGTTTCTAGTGAATCACTTGGCTGGATGCTGAGCATAGGTCTGACCCACCAGTTACAATAGCACTCTCAATCTCCAAGTTTAGTTGCCGTGAGTAGATGCTTCTGTATTGCATGGCTTTGGATTGAAGGAAAGGCCTGTATTCATGACCTTTTCTTGGCATAGTCCATGCTAGATCAAGTGCTCTACCCTGAACCATTGTCAGGCTTGATTGTTTTGTGGGCTTGGTTCACTGATGGGGGTAGAACATCTTGCTTTTTAAACAAGCTATTACAAGAAATAAATATGGGAAATGCACCATAGTCTTTGTTTTAAGCTTCCATTCAAGCCATATGTTCATATTTTAACAGATTAGTGTTACCAGACTGGGACGTTGGATTGATTTTGACAATGACTATAAAACTCTGTATCCTGAGTTCATGGAGACTGTCTGGTAAGTAGTTTTAGCATGCTGTTTATGCCATTAGAAATTATCTGTTTGAAAGACTCTGATTATTATAATAGTACAGTAGGATGTAAGTTTTTTTCAATAAAGCAACAGGTTTCCTCCATTTCTCAAGAGATGTTCTTTTATACTTCAGGTCACATAGCACTTACTGAATCAGAAGTATGCCAAATGGGTCACTTTAAGCATCTTACCTATTATTCAACTTCAAGCTTATTTCCAGATAAAATGTGAAAATGTGTCAGACAAGAGATTTAATCATCTGCCTGCTCTTTGTTCACTTGAATAGGGTTTTTGAAAGGAAAATAGAAAGTAGATGTTAATAGAAGAAGTGGCGAATGCTAGTCTGGCCCTGAAGTCTTATCCCTGATCTACTCCAATCAAATTTAGTAGGTCTGCAGAATGACCTTGAAGTTTTTCTGTCATCTCTTTAACAAGCAAGAGTATTTAGCCCAGAATAAGTTTCCCTTCTTGATGTTATTTTCAAGGGTATGAACAGTCCAAACTCTGGATCGCTGTAGCTGAAACCCTTCTTTAAGGTTGAATTCAGATTTTGGGAATCCATCCTCTTTTACTTTTGTCATTGTGGCTCTGGGGTTGGGAAGTTTTTTCTGATTTCTCCTGGAAAGTAACTAGTATGGCTCCACAGACTCTGGTGGAATGCCAGCAGTAGTTGCTAGATTTCCATCTGCCTTGCCTCTCTCAAAGGAGGGAAGTCCTGCATGGCTCAGGATTCCTGAATTCAGCTGACACTGTGGACACCTGACATCATATTGGCCTTCAGGTGTTAAACTCACAAGCAGAATTACATAGCCAAGTTTAGTTCAATGTTAAATTTATGTCTGAGGCTCGTTAAGAATGATGACGTACTTGATATGATCTTCCCCTGTCCTACAAGTTTTAAATTTCTCATGGGTTGTTTTATAGAATTTTTCTATTTTCTCTAAATGTTTTCCCTTTTTCTTTCATGAAAAAGTAAAACGTATTTAGTGTCAAATTTAAATAGGTAAAATACATTGCAGATTACTAATTTTTGCTTTGATTATAATGAATGAACCAGAGCTAATCTTCTTGAAGTGCCCAGAGCTGATTGTGGGAGGAAAATAGGACTCTATTTTTTTTTTTTTTTAAATATCCAAAAGGATGAGATGCCAGTATTAATATTGGTAATGAAAGCACTGTCTCACTACCCCTACTCCTGCAGTTAAATACACTAAAGATTTTTGGCTTTAGTTTCTTAATTTTTTACCTATTTCAGTGACTTCACTTCCAGCTATTCCCAAAACACAAGGTTCTGGAGACTGATCAAACAGCATTTCTAACTGACACCCATATTATACTGTAGTAGTTAAAGCCTAGGAACCATATGTAAGCATTAATACTAACTTAGGTCCCAGAGGTAACAGGTGAATGAACATCCAAATGGTCTACATGTTTGTTGTAGTTTAGGGCATACTTGCCTGAAGTAGTGTGTAAGCCAAGCATACCTTTTTCTTGAATTGTCTCATCTTGTATTTGGGGCTCAAGTGCTCTGTTACATCCGTGGTAGGTAAGTATCTAGTGACCTTGTCCTGCAGTGGCAAGATTCATTAACTCACACAAGTGATATAAACCTTTAGTGCCTTGTACAGTTGTGAGTTCACTGTCTCTGTCCTTATCTAGGAATAAATACTAGGTCTGTGGTTAAAGAATCCATTTATTTAAAATCTGGCTCCATTCTTCCTACTGACCCTATTGAGATAAGGGAGTTAAGCTTTCTTTCTGTGATTGACTAGTACTACACTAAAAATCAAAGTGAAAGAGACTACAATTCTGTTATCTCCTATAACACGTTTCAAAGAAAGAGATTCTAGTTAAATGCCCTCTGCCACTAGCAGATATAGAATGGAAAGTTAGGGGAGAGACTCTAAAAGAAATGGAGGGGAAGTGGAGCTATGCCAAACATGATGAGGGTCCCACAAACCCTGCATATTTCAGGTGTGCCAGCTGTATGTGAATTTCTCTTTCCTTAGGGGAATCGCATACAGGAGTGGATGAATGGGATAGGAACCATGGGTTTCTCTACACAATTGACAGGGGGCTTATTTTCTTGGTCATTTTTCTGAGAATTGTTTTGATTCAAGAGAAAGATTGAAATGCAGTTCATGAAGAGATTGGGGGTTTGGTGTGAAATCGGTTATCGCTTTTAAGCACATTTCTTTTGCTCTGTTTATATAAGAAAAGCATCAATCCTGTTTTTCTGCAAAATACTCTTTAGGGATACACACCTTCTTTTGAGAAGCTTATAACTCCTCCCCAGCCTTCTCAAAATAAAATTAAAAAACAAAACAAAACCCAACACCCCACCACCACCCCCTCCCCAAAAACTGCAAGCCCCTTGCTTGTGGGTTTACTTAGTCCTTGTATGAATGAGGAATGGCTGAGTTTTGCTGGGAACACGTGTTGAGTTTCTTTATACAGCTTTGTTAATGCATTCCGTTCTGGTCTAGTGGTGGAGGCTGTTTCTGTAGTTGTGAATCCCTCTCTTGAGCTTACTCTACTAGCTGTGCCCAATTGCCTGGTGCATTTAAGTATGCATATCTGTTAGAAGGAATTTGGGGTGAGTCCTCAAACTTATTTTCACTTGCAAACCAAGCAAGATTTTGTGTCCAGGTCTGTGTAAATGGAAAGCCAGTGTGTTAACCATTGCACCAGTTCATATCCCCGGGAGCATACTATCTTTGTTTCTAAAGGTCCTTAATTAAAATGTCTGTTCTGTGCTTGACAAAGTTTTGTGTTTATATTGGCACTTCATGCTAGGTGGTAGGGGTGGTGGCAAATGACTGGTAAAGGTGAAACAGGCATTTCTAGTTGGGTGACTTTTACTCATGAACAAAAAGTCTAAAACATCTTGGCAGAATCCGTAAAGACTCGTAGGTGTTACTGTTCAGTAGTATCACTTAAATGTTAGTTTTGTGCTCTGTTAAGAGGTAGTTCTGGGCGGGTTCATGATGGGAAGTTACAGTCAAAGTCTTTTAAAAAATGACTTATTCATATTTGTGGAGAATTTTTAGGTTTGTTTCTCTCGGTGCTGGGTTGATTGAGGAGGTAATTGTGTTTATAGCCCAAAATAGTGCTGAGAGCACATCATCCCGAGCCATCCATGGGACAAGTGCTGGCATACAACAGATTGTGTCTTCTGACCCAACCAGAGCTGCATTGAGCCGAGGTGAAACCAGTTAGTATCACCTTAAATTTTACTGACCTGAGACTGGTCTGCAGAAAGTGTCTCAGAAAGGGGGAATGATAACAAACATACACATGCCAATGAGATACAGTGTGGATTCTTAACTGTGTAATCACAATTGGTGTACGATAACCTTTCTAGATAATCCTGTGGTCCACTGAGGTCCAGTATCTCAAACAGACTTTTCTGTGGTCAGTGGGTAAAGGTGTGAAATAAAGTTGGGTTAAGGAAATGATATTCTGTTCATAGCTGATAGGTTTGATGTTGTGCTGTGAAGTGTTGGCAGAAAAAAATGATAGCTTAATTGTTTCAATTTACATAACCATCAGATAGCTGAATGCTTTCTAGGAAGACATAATGTGCTCTGTTGTCCATTCTCAGCTGGCTTATAAGAATGGAGGCAGTATGAAAATAGAAATAGAGCACTATACCAATATACTTGTTTTGAGACCACGTTATTTATTAGCAAGGCACTTAAGTATGTTTGTGGCTCTAAAGTCTATTTTGGATTCCAACATGTCCTGATCTTTTCTTAAATATCAGTCACAGGATACATTTTGGGCCTGTTTATCTTGAATATAGGGATCAGTACTTGTTTCAAATAGTTTAATAGCACCATCTAGTGTCTAATTCTGAAAGCTTCAGTGCTGAATATGGCTGAATTTAAAAAAATAGTCTATGGGGTTCACTACATGAGCACTTAGATTTGTGATAAAATGGGTTGTAAATCTACCCTGCCTGTGCAATACTAAATGTCTGTGTGGACTCTTATTTGCCATGTTAAAAGTTTCTAAAAGACTTTTTTTTCTTTCTTCCTTTTCTTTTTTTTACAGGAAAAAGCCCTAATTGTCCTGAGTTGTTTTCTCTGTGGCTAGTGGCAGTATTGGACTCCTAGCTTAAGCTTTATTTTTTATCCCTGTTTAATAGTTAAGTTCTTGTTGCCTAAAAGAAACCCACCAAAAACCCACATGACTATAATACTGGCTTGTGATCATTTTGAGAGCCTTGTTTTCTGAACTGCCTTGAATACTGATAAGGATTGCTTTCATTTTCTTGAGAGCAAAGAATCCTAAAGTTTCAGATCTCTAAATGCTGATCTAGAATTAGCAAGATGCTAAACATGCAACCAGACAAAGCCCCAAAAGAAATGGGCTTGAGAAGAACTTCACAAGGACCTTGTAGAATAGACTCCCAGTCAGAGTGGTCCACTGAGCTGCTTCCCTGTCATATGGGGTGAAAGTGTGTATGCAGCAGGACAACTTCTTTGTATCTGGGAAGGATGTTGAGGGAGGGTAGGTCATAATTGGTTATATGAGAATTGGGGAAATCTTTGCTTCCATAGAACCAGATATTAGGGTTGGAAGGGACCTCAGGAGGTCATCTAGTCCAACCCCCTGCTCAAAGCAGGACCCTACTAGATCATCCCAGCCAGTGCTTTTTCAAACCACACCTTAAAGCCTCTAAGGATGGAGATTCTACCATCTCCTAGGTAACCCATTCCAGTGCTTCACCACCGTCCTTGTGCAAAAGCTTTTCCTAATATCCAACCTAGACCTCCCCCACTGCAACTTGTGACCATTGCTCTTAGTTCTGTCATATATTACCACTGAGAACTGCCTAGTTCGATCCTTCCTGGAACCCCCTTTCAGGTAGTTAAAACCTACTATCAAATCCCCCTCTCATTCTCTTTTGCAGACTAAACAAGCCTAGTTGCCACAACCTCTCTTCAGAAGTCATGTTCTCCAGCCCCCTAATCATCCTTGTGCCCTCAGCTGGATTTCTTCCAATTTCTCCACATCCTTTTTGTAGTGGGAGCCCCAAAACTGGGCACAATACTCCAAATGTGGCCTCACCAGTGTCAAATAGAGGGGGAAAATCACTTCCCTTGATCTGCTGGCAGTGCTCCTACTAATGCAGCCCAATATGCTGTTAGCCCTCTTGGCAAGAAGACCACAGTGTTGACTCATCCAGCTTCTTGTCCACTGTAACCCCCAGGCCCTTTTCTGCAGAACTGCTGCCTAGCCAGTTGGTCCCCACTCTGTAGCCGTGCATGGGATTCTTCCATACTCATTTCAGGACTCTGCACTTGTCCTTGTTGAACCTCATCAGGTTTTTTTGGCGCAATCCTCCCAGTTGTCTAGATCACTTTGTATCTTATCACTCCCCCCAGTTTAGTGTCATCTGCAAACTTGCTGAGAGTGCCATCCACTCTTTCCTCCATATTATTAATTAAGATCTTGAACAGAACCAGCCCTAGCACCGACCCGTGGGGCACTCTGCTTCATACCAGCTGCCAACTAGACATCGAGCCATTGATCACTACCCATTGAGCCCGATGTAGTCCATTCGTCCAACCCATACTTCTTTAACTTGCTGATAAGAATATGGTGGCAGACCACATCAAAAGCTTTGCTAAAGTCAAGGTATATTACATCCACCGCTTCCTCCACATCCGCAGAGCCAGTCACTCTTCACAAAAAGCAATCAGGTTGGTCAGGCATGACTTGCCCTTGGTGAATCCATATTGAGTGCTCCTGATCACCTTCCTCTCTCCAAGTGCCTTAAAATGGATTCCTTGAGCACCTGCTCCATGATTTTTCGGGGGACTGAGATGAGGCTGACGGGTCGGTAGGATAACGGCTTCCAAAGCACAGATTTGTGTCAGCTTTCTTGATACCCAGGTAAAAGAGTTGGGCAGTTGAGATCGTATTTAACTATGATGCCAAGCTCCACTGTTGGTAGTGCTTTGTGGTGGGCGTGGGTAGCGGGGTGGATGTTTGTGAATCTAGTGCTTCTGAGACTATGGGGCTCAGGGCCAGATGCCAAGAAGTGCTCACCACCTGCAAATCCTGTTGTTGGGTAGGAGTTGAATGTTCTCTGCATCTTTTGAGAATTAGGTCCTCAGTTTGCAGATGCTTAAAACGATGATCAGAAGCGTAGGTTCACTTGTCTGATATCGTTCATAGAGTGAAATCCTGGGAAGAATAAGAGTGGTGAATAATTCTAACATGAGACAGTAGGTCTGGGTAAAGGACACTAGAGACCACCGAACACTTGTTTAAATGTGTGCATGTGTTTGAGTTTGGAAAGGCAAGCTATGTTTCTATTGATGAGTCCCAGGTTGGGAGACACTGATAAACAAATTTGCTCAGGAACAGACTGAGTGCAACTAAAAATAAGCCCCTCAGGTTTGAAGGGAAAGGTTTACAGAAAGGAGTATATCAGGGGAACAGATTTTTGCATTTAAAATTTGTTTTTAAGCAAAGTATTTCCTTTGCACACTGTATTTCCTGTGGTAAGAGAAGTTTCTGCACACTTCCCTGTAGTATTGCTGGCCTACCAGAAAGGGCTGCTCTTTCTCTGTGCCAGGATCACTAGCCTAATGCCTCTTCCAGATTAGCCATAACAAATGTTTTGTTTATTTTAGACACTTAACAGAACTTGCTGCATTTTTGAAGAGTGACTTAAACAAGCACATAAAGATGAATTAAATAATTGTCCACTTGCCAGTTGTAGTTGGTTTTTTTAAAATTTATTTTTAGATCTAAGGAAAACTACTGTTACTTAGTGTGTTGGTTTGGGGTAGGGAATACTGCTAGTAACAATGGTTATACCCTGTCTACTTTGTCATCTTTTAATAACTGATACTTATTGTTAGAAAGACAATTGTGTATAGCTCAGGGATGACAAATATATTTTGTCATGGTGGTAACATAGGCAGTTGCAATGATCTGTATTTATGACCCTGTAATGAAATCTGCTCTGAATACAAGCAACTATATATATATCCTTTGACAAGAGGCATTTAAAAGAAACAAGCTGTTAGTGTGAGATGTTGTAACCTCTCTTTGGTTCTGAATGGTGATGCATTCTGAAAGCTAAATACTGTCTGTCTGGCAGTGGAAAAAATTTAAGCTCTTAAAGTGCAGTTGAATAAAATTACCAAAAGAGGGGGCTGTTAATTTGTACTTGAATTTTGCAGCTCCATCTAGGGATCCCCCTCTTTGATTTTTATGTTAAAGTTACAAGTACTGTACAGCTAAGCAGTCATTAAATGTTCATATATGTGGCACTGAATTGTTTTCCTCTCTGGGATTATTAGGCTATGTCCTTTTAGGGGAAAAAGCATAATTTGGAGATATTTTGTGTGTCTAAAAAGTTTCATATATTCAAAAAATATTTTTAATCAACAATGTTTACAAGGCGAGAGCAACAATACTGAATGTTTAGGTGAATGAGACCTTACAAGTGAAAATTTACAATGTGTATCCCTGAGGGAATTCTGCACCAAAACATTAAAAATTCTGTGCATAATATTTTAAAAATCTGCATATTTTATTTGTCAAAATAGCACTATGTAATCACGCCAGTTCCAATTATTTTGGTAATTTATTTAAAAATACCTGTCAGCAGGTATGTCTGTACCAATGCAGAAATACACAAAATTCTCCTGGTGTAGAGAGTTAAAGAAACCCCTATGACAGCCCAGTTCCTGTTTCTCTCCTCCCTTCCCCACCCCAGAGCCCAGACACAAGGCCAGACACCCATACTCTCGCCCCCACCCCTCCCCCCGCCCCGACACCTGCCCCCCCCCCCCCCCCCAAGCCCAGCCACAGGGTGCCCCCAGCCCAGACACTTGTACCCCCTTGCCTCCTAGAGCCCACCTGCAGCTCCCTCCTCCCCTGCCCCCATCCCAGACACCCACACCCCTCCCCTCTCACAGCCCAGGGATTCAGAGGGAGAAACAGTCTGATGTTGGGTCCTGGGCTTGTATGGAATTTCCTGTCTGCCACCTCCTTCCTTCAGGGTGTTCTGCGGAATCCTTGAGCTTCAACTGCCCCAGCAGTGTCTTCTCTTTGCAAGGTGGGGAGTTGAGCTATGCCTGGTCTAGGGCCCCTAGTGGCAGCCAGCAGCTCTGCAGTGCCAATTCTCTGCAGCGGAGGGAGAAGGAATTTCTGCACAGAACATGAATTCTGTGCAAATTCTGCATTGCACAGTGTCACACAATTTCCCCAGGAGTATCTGTAGATTCTGAAGATCTTTGGTGGCTCTTCAAAGAGTAGGTCTTCACCTGAATTGCTAAAAATTTACTATTTTCTCTCCTGCCACTGATACATGGTGCCATACAAATAGCTGGTGAAGGCTGGGTCCTTTGGGATTGAAAGTGCTATATAATGATTCATTAGTTTAATCATGGAACCACAAAACTCCTTATTTTCTAAACAAACACAGTTACCTAGATGTAGCATCTTGAGGAAAGTATCTTGTGTTAATCACTGAAACGTAAGTTTTGCTGGTCCCCAAACAGGCAGTCTGGGAAGGATTGAACTGTTACAGTGATTTGTATTCCATCTGAATGTTGCCCTGTGTTGTGTAATTTGTGCATGGAAAGCAGAGCTGGTAGGATGACCCAGAGTTGAATCTAACTGAAAGATTATTCACAATCACAATGTCATAGTGGCATGAAGTATTTATATTGTTTCAAGATGCAAGTTTTATAAATATGTGTAGATGCTTTGAGTTCTGGTATTCCAAGTAGTAAATATTGTCCATAGTTTGAAAATTATTTGAACTTTTCAGAATACCTTCCCTACTGGATCACAATCCTACACTACAGCTGCTTTTAGTTTGAATCTTAAACTGCTATTACATTTTCCTTATTTACTTTTAGGTGGGTTTTCAAGCAGTTGTATGATAAAGGACTGGTTTACAGAGGAGTTAAGGTTATGCCTTTCTCAACAGCATGTAACACACCCCTTTCAAATTTTGAGTCTCACCAGAACTACAAGGTATGTCAGTTTGTTTCTGTAAGTGTAATAATCTGACCTCTGAAACTGCTCTATCACATTGGAGTGTCTGTTTTGGACTGGAAAGCTTAAATGCTCGAGTTAGGTGGAATGTAGGCTTGATGATGTCCTCCAAACTGATAGAATAGTGTTAATAAAGAGCCAGCTTAGACATGTATATGTCCTGCTGTGATTTTTCTGACAGTTTCTTTGGTTGTTATTTGTTGCCACTTTCCCATACTCACATTTTGATCTGGGAAGTTGCTCCACTTCTACCTCCCACATTTTTGAGTACTACAGTCACTGTTTTACACTGCACCTTTCCTGCTCACCCTAGCAGAGGATTCCCCAGGTCTTAAATCTGATCTTCTGGGGAGATCCAGCTGGCCAGCTCAGCAGCCACATCTCTAACCCACCCAAGTTAGCAGGTGACGTGTGGGAGGAGAATTGAATTCTGAGATCTGATATCCAGCATTGCAACTTATGCTTGTTGCTCTCTGCCTTCTCTTGTGCCATAAGTAAAGGTACTCCTTAGCCCTTGCTTCAGGAAATGGAGGTAGGATGTGGAATCATGAACTACATACATACAATTTATAAATAAATAAAATCCAGTTATTTTGTATCTGAGTAAAGAAAATTGTTTTCCTGTATATTGTTGAGAAAATGGAGATAATCGAAATGGAGAAATACTAAGCAATTATTTTATTTGTAAATACAACAAGATTCATCTTACAAAATTCTAGGACTTTGTTGAGTTGCCTGTCCTTCTTAATACTTTGTGAAACATTAGAACAGCGTGGTTAGGAAAAACAGGGTCTTTGTATACCAATTGGTAGAGACTAAATTGTACTGATAACATATTCTTCACTAGATATTGAGCATAATCCAAGCATTACGTAACTGTTTGAGTCTGACTGTTGCCTGTGCCACCTGCTTATAGAAAGAATTCCTTCTGGAGCCAGCCCTTAGCGTGGATGTAAATAGCTGCCCATTCCATAATGGAATTACCTATTCTGAGCTGTGACGCTGGAGAGGAATCAGGGATGCTTTCAGTGCACAAATGGCAATGTGACATAATCTGTTCGAGTCTTCATGGTTTATGCATATGATGATAACTTGTTAGGTGTTGAAAAATGCCCAAAGAAAACTTTTTAATGTTGGTTGGAGCTTTTGGCTTTTTGCCTTAGAAAGCCATGCATATTTTGCTAAATTTAGTGATTTCATAGCACACAAACTAAAGAGGGACTGTACAGTATATTATATAAAAGGATCAGCTTTCTTGCCATGGAAGTAGTATCCCCTTATGAGTGGAATGCAGGAGCAATTATTTAGGAGGAAAGTGAAGAATAAATGTTCAGTTGAAACTCCAGGGGGATTTTAGGCAGGCAGAACATTGCCAGTGTATCTTTTGTCCTGGATTTTATGTTCTCTTGCAAACAAAAGAGGCCCTGTCTCTAGGTTTTCATATTTCTTCTACACGGTGACATCTCTACCAGCACAGGGCCGCCTGATATCATATTGCGGTGGGGGATGTTGTTTCAGTAACAACTCAGAAAGACAAGTGCCATCTACTTACCTACACAGCTTCAGATGTCCATATAGGCTTCACCTGAAGGTTTCCTATTACATCAATGACCTTTCCAACCCTGTGTAGTTTTCTAAAGTGATCATTTCTCTTCTCTACTCTTGGTTCCCTGGGAAAAACTAGGTGAATGTTGAACTCCAGGTTTCAGCAGCTGAAAAATTATTACACTATTAAAGAAACTTTTAACCAGTTCTGATCTTGGGTTATTTTTGTATAATCTTAGATTAGAATTATCAAAGACATTTGAGG
The DNA here is from genome assembly GCA_007922155.1 of Mesoclemmys tuberculata. NCBI lineage: Eukaryota > Metazoa > Chordata > Testudines > Chelidae > Mesoclemmys > Mesoclemmys tuberculata. Next base: position 8,147,853 of record ML677085.1, read on the forward strand.
GAGTCAGGTACCCAACTCCCAGCTTTTAGAAACAAACTCTTTTTTTGTAGATTGAGGCGGTTGGGTCCCTCATGATTTGGGCAAGTAGCCTACACTGGGGTGGTGGGGAGAGATATTTAAATTGCTCTTCATCTGCATTCACTCTTATTGCCATTTTTGATGAGCCAGATTGCAGGTCACTAAAGGAACCAGGCACCTTAGTGACAGCAGCTGTTGTTAACAGACTTGCCCGTCACTTTGTGGTTTGCTTATTTATTAGGGTTACCTTCCTGGAAGGGGGGATGTGATTCTATTAATGTGCTGCTTGTTACTTGTGTGTTCATATGGTTACAAGTCTCCTCCCAGTGGAGCTGTCCTGCAGGACCTAAGGTTTTCAGGGCTGGGTTCCTCCAGCCCCAGATTCAAATAGCCCCCCACAGATACACACAACCATTCCAGATTAACTGAGTGCGTCCGAGCAGACCAGTCTGTCAGCACTCTCACCTGACTCCTTATGTGTCCCTGAACTTAGCAGGCTGGGTGACACAGCACTTTCAGCTGCCCCCTTTATATGCCTCTTTGCAACACACCAGAATAGAGCACACTTCTGAGCAAACTGGGTTTAAACAGCACTTTCAGCTGTTCCCCTTATACACCCCTGGACTCAATCAGGCTGGGTCAAACAGCACTTTCAGCTGTCATCCTTATATGCCGTTGGACTCCATAGGCTAGGCAGAACAGCCCTTCTCAACTGCTTCCCACCTCACTCTACAGTTGTTGTAGCAGTAACCCCCTTGATAAGCAAACCCATGGGATTTTCGGCACTCCAGGGATCTTTGGCTTAGGTAAAAGAAGCGTTGCTGCAGAGCAAGATAGGGAAGCCAAGAACACAAAGGGAGTAAATGCATTTGGAGAGAGAGAGAAACTGGCAACCAGCTTGATTATAATAGTTAGTTTATTGCCAGGTATATAAAACTTATGATACTAAAAGTGATGCCATTCAAGGAGAGAAAAACAATCTAACACTTACAATACAATAAAATTACAGTAGGGGTATTGGAGAAGGCTAGCCCAGGTTTGATTACAAAAGTAGAAAGTTATACCTGGGGGTGAGTGAGAGTGTGAGTGAGAGAGTGTGTGAGAGAGAGATGAATGAATGAATGAATGAATTTTGGGGGGAGGGAAATCTCACCACTCCCTGCAGCTCAGAAGTACCCAGGAGACAGGCTGTTCAGTTTAGGATTAGGAGCACTTGAGAGAGAGGCAGAGCCCACAACAGGATCAGTCAGGAAAAGGGGAAGCATGCAGCATTTGGATCCAGGCATCAGAACAGGGGTTTGAATTTGGGTAGGGTTTTTTTGTGGAACCAGGTTTGTTTATGCGTAAACAATGTCTCAATGAAGTACCCCAAAGTGGTTTTCTTTATGCTGGACAATAAGAGCTGATCACTCCAAGCTACGGTTTATGTTCCTTGAGGGAGCTCACGATGCAACCAGGCAGATTCAGTGTTTTGCATATCAATAACTAGAATGGTCTCATAACTGCGGAGCTGAATGAGTGTAGGTGTAAGTTCATTTACATCAGGAGCAGAGATCTCCCATCATGTTGTGCGTCCTTGCTTTGCCAATCCCAGAGTTCAGTGCGGTCCCTGCTTTGGATTTTGATTCTCCATTCTTTATGCTAATTCTTGTTCCATCTTCGATGTAGATGAGGCTTCTGTTCTCCATTCAGTGTGCTAATTGAGATGCCTCTTTTTACATCTTCTGTGTAGATAAGGCATGGGGAGTTGTCTTACACCTAAAACCCTCCAAAGGGTGATAGGATTATCTCCCACTGTGTTTTCATTGCTTTTGTTTCTAGTTCAAGCAGAGGCTGGAGGGTGGGGTGGGGGTGGGGGATTCAGGTGAGCCAGAGAGAGAGTAGGGGTTTTGCGCCCTCGTTCCCCAAGAACACAGAGCTGCCAGGTAACAGTCACTGCTTTTCCTTGGAGTGTGTTTTCTCACCGACTCATAAGAAAACTTTCATGTTTCACTTAAGGATGTTCAAGATCCTTCAGTGATTGTGAGCTTCCCATTGGATGAAGATGAAAACATCTCTCTTGTTGCTTGGACAACTACACCCTGGACCCTACCTAGTAACCTGGCCCTCTGTGTCAATCCAGAATTGCAATATGTGAAACTGAAAGGCAAGTGATAACTTGATATGAAATACAATGAAAATATAGTGCCATTGAACTCATGCATGCTTGTGGCAGTCTCTGTGATGGACAGTTGTTTGCCTTTCAACATGTAGCACTTCACTGGAGTTGACTGTATGCTGAAAAATGTATTGCGCTGCTGAAGTCTCCATACATCTTGTCCTCTTTGATTGTATCTTACTTATCTTACTGAGTAATAAAGGACTAGCAGTTACATAATAAATGCTGATCCCTGCTATATAGTTGGCAAGAGGGGAAATGCAATATGGGTATTAGTTACCTCACCAGTTAATCCCCCATCATTCCCTAAAGGATCTTGCACCAAGAGACCCTAACTCTTCTCATCTCTAACCGTTTCTCTGCCTTTCTCCACTACCCAACCCCTACAGACCAAACTTTCTCATGGCCTTCTAGGAGGAGAATCAGAATGTATTAGGCTGGCTCAAGTCAATGTGTAAGGTAGCCTGTTCCTCAAGAGCCCCTGATACATCTGGACATGCACTGCAGTATGTTCCTATGGTTAAAAAGGGAAATTATTTACAGCAGGTGGCTAGGATGTATGAACAAAATAGTCTTGCTTTACTTGCTGCTTCTCCCACCATCTTTCAGAAGTTTACAACTCCAGCTTCTCTGCAGCCGGAGGAACATTACCTTCATCCTTTTTTCCTTGTATCGTTTTCAGGAAGGAATTTTTTTACCTGAGTGTCCAGCAATATCCATACAAGAAACTCCATTCCTCCCTATGAGTCCATGTTTTGATAAATATTAAAATACACAGTAGAAGAAATTTACTGTAGTTAGACTACTATGTAATGCACTGTAAATGAGTGAAAATTACCTTTTCAGATTTTCCGAAACTGTTAACCTTTTCTAAATTTGCAGCAAATACAGTACAGTAATACAGGTTTCCTTTGGCATTTTTTAATGCAGATTTAATGCCACAGTTAGAGTTTTCACTTCAACACATAGACTTGAAAATTAAATTTAGTCATGCCTAAGGTAGTGGCGCAAGTAAAACACTGGGAGACAAGGCAACCATTTCCTAAGACATACAAGCTTTTGGATAAATTCATTTTTGTTCTGTAAGTCCTCAATCCTGACTACTCCTTCAAATATTAAGGTGCACAATCATCTTGAAACCTAGGCAGCTCAAAAAGAATTAAGAGTCGTTTCAAGCGTAATGCCTTCTTTCTTTCAATTATTTTGCAATCACATTTCCCTGTTGTCTAAACATTTTTCTCTCATCAGCTGCCTACTGACTATACTGGAGGAATAGTGACGCTGACTATACATAATATACTGTCAAATGCACTAAGTACTCTGGAAAGAAGTTTTTCCCCCTTGTAAACATTTTTAAACAGAAGCATGTTTAAATTGTTTAAAAGGCTTAGCAGCAGCAACAGTTATATGTAGAAAGTTAGCTTAACTGAAAGACCACCTTTGCCCCCTGAAAGAGGTATGGGATTGAACTCATTCTTTTTTTTTAAATCCAAGAGCAAAGTAGCTAAGAGTAGTTTCGTGTTGTTGTCATAATAAATTTCAGAAACACAGCAAAATGGGTTAGAGTGTGATTGGTACGTAAAGCGCTGACCCACTAATTCTTGAAGCCCTTGTTTAATTTATTATAGTTTAGCTAAGTGTTTTGTCCTCTGTTTTACCTGCCTGTGCTGCAGCTATCTAGCTGCCTTCCTTTGCCAGAAAGACCGGTGGGCAAACTATCTGTTAAGACAGCTCTGGTATTACAATGCAAAGGCTGCTAAAATCAGTGCAGCTGGTCTGATCCAGAAAGCATCAGCTGTGCTATTCTGGGGGTCTGTGCTAATGCTGATGTCAACAGGGTATTGTCTAAAGTTGAGCTGCTTGGAATGCACTATATCACATGGGTACACAGGTACCTTTGGGGAAAAATAGAAAATGTGAGTCTTGCAAGCAGAATTATTCTGGGTAGTTTTTAGACCTAGTGTCTTATTGCTCTTGTGTAAAATGGAAACGTTTGTAATGGTGCAAAAGCAGGGCATTAACTTAAGTTATTTTTCCTTTAGATAGTGCCACTGGGAAGATTTATATTTTGATGGAAGCCAGGCTGGTAGCACTGTACAAATCTGAAAGTGAATATGTGATACTTGACAGGCAAGTACATGAATTATTGCACACTTTTGAACTTCCATTTTTATAAATAAGAAATGAACTGCTGCAAGAAGTTAGATAACTATAGAATCCAAGACTGAGTGGTTTAACACTTGAGTGCCTTCTTGTGTACATCCTGCTATAGCCTGTCAAGGGGTTTGGGATCTGTCACTGCAAATTAGGCTTGGTTGGAAGTTTTTTTTTTTTTTGGTCAGAGTAGAAGCTGCATCTGGGTTTACTGTAGCTAAGGAAAAGGTTTTAAAGACAGAGTATCTTCTAAAGTCAAAGTAGGAAAAAAATTGTCTTCAGCACCCCAGTGTCCTTCCCATATAGGAGTCTACTTCTTTCGCGTGTGAAGATCGTGGCAGCACACATTTCTAAGGACATTTTATTTATTTTATTCTTGCCAATACAGTTTAGAAGAGAGTGTGAGAATCAGCACCTCCAAATCAGAGGTCATGGTTCTTTCGAGTGCTCTCTCTTCAGGTGAAGGGAGAGCAGCTACCCTTAGTAGAAGATTTTAAGTATCTAGGGGTATTGTTCCTGAGTGATGGTAAGCAGGAGCAGGAGCTTGACTGGCGGATTAGTGCGGCAGTACCTAGATAAAACCAGTTGTTTTACCTCTTGTGGGAGAGCAGAGAAACTTCTGGCCAGCACAGCTGGGGTTCAAGAAAACCTTTGGGTTCAGCTAGCCCCGCCCTGCTCTACCTGCAACCAATAGCGGGCCTGGAGAGGGGAGAGAAGAAGGGAGCCAGGCTCAGTTGGGGGCTGACCAGTGAGGAAGCAGGAGCTCTTTGCCAAAGAGATGGATCAGCGACCTACCAGCCAGTGCAGCCACTTAAGGGAAGTAAGGGCTCTCCTGCCAAGGGGAGGTGGCAAATAACTCCCAGTGCTTGGAGCAACTGGACTAGCGGGGCCATACGCCATATTAAAGAGACCAGTAGGAGGTAGCCCAAGGAAACAGTCTTGATTCGCCTCTGGGAGGGAGACCCCATCACCTCTGTTTAGGGGTTGATCTACACAGGGCACTGGGCTGGGACCCGATAGAGAGGGAGGGTCTGGATCCTCCTCCCCTCCCCTCTGGACTTACAAACTGAAAGACCAGTGAGCTAACCACTAAGCTACCTGGCCATGAAAGACCCTATGACACCTCTTTTCAGAAGATAATTCTATTTTTAAAAATAGCATTAACATCTTTTTGGGAATGAAAATCCATGTAAAACAGAAGTGGAGCATAATTTGTATTCTTCTTGGAGTGCTTGTTCACGTTGATTCCAGGTAGGTGTGTACACACTGCATGCACAGTCATCGGAAGGTTTTCCCTGGTGATATCTGTAGGGTCAGCTCTGGAGCCCTCTGGAGTCACATCTTCATGGCGCCGTATATTGGGCCCCCTGGTGGAGTGTTTTATTAAAGGTTATACCCTCAAATGTGTCAGCCAGTTCCTCAACGGGATCTCACCCCACTGTACTGTCAGGACTGATGGGTCCGCTAACAACATGCTCACTTCTCTTTCTGTTCTGGAAGGTAGCCTTTCTAGTGGCCATAACTTTGGCCTGGAGAGTCTTGGAATTCAGGCCTCTCACATCTGAGCCTCCTTACATGGCTTTCTTCAAAGACAAGGTTCAGCTGCGCCAAGAGCAGAGGCTGCATTCTCTGGATGTTAGACGTGCCTTGGCTTTTTATATTGAGAGGAGTAAACCCTTTAGAACAATAAGGCAGTTCTTCATAGCAATGGCAGACCGAATGAAAGGCTGTCCCTTATCACAAAGAACCTCTTCATGGATCATGTCATGTATCAGGACGTATTGTGACTTGGCGAAAACACTGGCCCCAGCATTGGCAGCTCACTCCACAAGGGCACAGGCACCCTCAGCAGTGTTCCTCGCTCAGATCCCGATCCAAGATACTTATAGAGCTGTGATGTAATCGTCCTTCATAACTTTGCAACCCACTACAGTATTAGACAGCGAGCCAGAGATGATGCTGCATTTGCTAGAGCTGTACTGCAATTTGAAGGTCATTGAACTCCGACCCCTCCTCCAATAGATTTGCTTGGAAGTCACCTGCTTGAAATCGACATGACATAAGCAAGCACTTGAAGAAGAAAAAACTGTTACTAACCTTCTGTAACTGTTATTCTTCGAGATGTTACTCATCTCCATTCCAAGACCTCCCGCCTACCATCTCTCATAGCCAGCCAGCAAGAAGGAACTGGAGGGGTGGGAGGTTGGCAGGGCCCTATATACAGCACTATGGAGGTGCAACTCCTGGGGGCTCCAGAGCTGACCCTTCAGATACCACTAGGGGAAAGCCTTCCAGTGACTGCATGCGGAGGGCATGCACCTACTTGGAATGGACATGAGCAACACATCTCAAAAAACAACAGTTACAGAAGGTTAGTAACCATTTTTTCCTGCAGTTCCGTACAAAAAGCCTAGGCAAGTTACGCATCTGCCTTTTTATATATTTGTTGTTTAGTATTTAGGAATTTTTTTGATAGAGGAAAATTTATTAGTTTCCCAGTTTTTCCTCCCTGTGTTTTACACTGTTCATCTATATAGTACATACTTTCATGTTTTCTGTGCTATTTTCCAGTGTGTTATAATTGTCTGTTTTTCTGTCTTGGAACTAATCATCTCTTTGAAGCTTTTTAAATGAAGAATTTTGTATTTTTTTTTGCAGCTCTAAGTGCTCATTCCCTTTTGGTGTTGTCAGAAGATTACATTTCTCAGCTTGGAGTTTTAGACTTAGCCATTTTGGGTCAATGTTCAGTTAGTTTTATTCATTACTGTAAAAACCAGCAGACACTCTGCTTTATGTTACAGAACTGTACTGTAATAAATAGGACCTGCAGGAAGTGTAAAAAAAAAACCCCAAAAATTTCTATCCTAACTTCTAATGAAGTGGATTACTGATTTATGCTTTGCTCATACATTAATTTATAAATCTATTCTGTATTGTGGGGATAACAATTAGTCACTGGTATAAATTCATTAACAAATAACACAGCTTTTATCTAGTGTTTGTTATCAAATAAATGTAGAAATAGGAAGCAAATTATTTGGAAAATGTGTGCTTTTTCCTGTATCAGATTTCACTATGAAAAATATTTTGAAGAAAGAGAAAAATAGTATTTCTAGATTTAGTCTTTATAAGTTAACGAGTGCAATGTACAATATGTTAATGTGTGTATGTGTAAATCTTTTTCTACATAGGTTTCCTGGCATTGTTCTTAAAGGCAAGAAATATAAACCTCTGTTTGAATATTTTATTAAGGTAAGATAAGTCAGTCTTTTGTTTAGATAAAGAGTCAAATAACGTTAAAAACAAGAGACTGCGATATTAAATAGTTGTACATTTTGATCAGTATTTCCCATTGAAACAATGGCAAAATGAATATGATGCTTTCTTAAGAATCTGCTTTCATTTATTTTAAGCATCATACTTTGACTGGAGTTAGCGGTAATACTGGCTATATGTTAAAATAAAATCCAAAGTTTCAGGATGTTATGTTTCTTAAGTAAAACACCAAGCAAGTGAAATCTCAGGCCTGTATTTCCTCTATGAAACTCATTGTCTCATATCACATTAGCATGGCTGTCCTCTCATCTCATGCTTTGCAACAAAGAGCCAGAAGGCTGGCAAAACCTGCTTCTGTTTTACTTTTCTTTTTTACGTTCTTCATGCTCAAACTTCATATAAGTACACAGTAACAATCTGTTGGTGATGGAAATCAAGAGGAGAGGTGACTCTAGGCTTTTAGAGGACTCTTTAATGAATAGTTAGTATTCCCCAGTGTCTGTGATCTAGCTCCATTCAGTTGCAGCCAACATCCTCATTCTCTGCCTTCTAAAACCATAAAGTACATATTCAGAAGTGGAATGATAAAGACTTTGAAATTACAGGTTCTTTGTGCTTTTCTATCTGGAGTATTAAGATCCTTTGCTGCCGTAGCTGTTAGTCTTTCCAGTTTTTATGGATGTCTTGCTATGCTGCGCTTGAAGCAAGAGTACATGTTATATTAAGAACATAATTTTAATATGATACATGGGCCTATAGAAATGAGTTATAGAGAATAGACCAGGTGTATAAACGTCTTGATAGAACTTGGCTGAATGATACAAATAGCTGAAGTATTGAATTGCTGAACAAGCAGTAGATTAATTCATATGTAATTACTTTACATAAACAGTAGTTGGTATATGCAGTGAATTCCTGAAGTCAGCAGAGGTAAGAGCTGTTAATCAACTCAGCTGGGAGCAGAACCTATTTTCTGGAAAAAAGTGGGACTCACAGTGATAGTCATTGACTGGACTGTGGGGTGTAAAGCCAGGATCTACATGAAGTGGAAGGGTTATATGGTGGTCCCCTGCATCTTAATATTCCTTATTAGTTGATATGAGTACTCCAGGTTCTTTCAGAATGACTTCCTTACTCTCTCAAATCTCTTTAGACCCAGATAAAACTTATTACTGTGACAAATCATTGCTTCAACTGTGATTACCAGGATAGTTCGTTTTAAATTTATTTTAGATTATGTGAGGGATATGAAAATAGCCTATTATTCTTAATTGTCAGCATGCTGAACAGATGTCAGGTAATTGGTTCCATTATCTTTCACGATTTTCTTCTATCATTAAAGTTAAAACTTAATGTTAAATGTCATCCCAAACTTTTACCTTCATGCTTTCCTTGGTGCTTGCCATCCATTAGGCTGGTTTAAAAATATTTAGTAGCAAAAAAACTCCTATTTTTATAGTAAAAAGGAACAATGGAGATGCAGAAGCTTCTTTGTTGTTATAGGTGTATGTGTCTGCATATATACATATGTCTGTAAATGGCTGGAGACTTATTTTATTGTTTATCCTATTGTTTATAGGATCCTATTAATTTGTAATCTCCTAAACGTGAGATTATATTGGTGGAAGCTTGTGGATTAGTTGATCTTATGAAGTTGTCAATATACATGTTAGATTTAGTCTTACACTTTTGGTGCTGTTTAAACAGAGTGCATTGGATTGCCTTTTTGCTGAGAAAAGTTCATAAAAATGTCAGATGATTGATTAATTATTCCTATTATAAAATGAATTAAAAATATAGTTCTAACTAATGCTACTTCTTGACTTAAAAGTTGATCTGTTAAATATAATTAATAATAATTTTGAAGACTAGTACTTTCCTGTATGTCTAAAAAACAGTATGATACTTAAATATTTTTGTATTGTAGTGCAAAAGCAATGGTGCTTTTACTGTGGTCACAGACAACTATGTGAAGGAGGAGGAGGGTACAGGGGTTGTACATCAGGCTCCTTACTTTGGTGCTGTAAGTAAAAACTAACTTTTATCGTACTATTTGATCTGGAGCATATTCCCATGGCTTTCAAGGGCCTGAACAACCACACAGCGCTGACTCATTGCAGGCCAAGAAGGGTAATCATCTTTTAAAGCTTTGTGTTCTGGTGAATGCTCAAACTCCTTTTTGTAGATGCAGTTGCCCTTGACTTGCACACTAGTGAGGGGAGATAGGTTAGTTGTCTATTCCTGTCGTTCTTGCTATTCATAAAACGTTCATCTCTGTAGCATGTGAGAGCTCCAGCTCCTTCTCTTCCTTGAAGATTGAGAAATGCCGCTTCATCACAAAGAAGAATTGAGCTACTCTAGTGCTAAGCAGGGAACAGCTGTTATAAGCGATAAACTGGGACAAAATCAGGACTGTTGTTCAGCAGGCTATGCCTTTCAATATTTTATAGTTTATTAATTTACATGTGTTGAGAATATAAAATGACTTCACATGCTTCTGTATCTTCTCTATGCCCCTTTGTGCTAAAATGATTTTCTGCACAAAGGCCTTTTTAAAAAAACTATATTTTATTTCCTTTTCCTTCCCCAATTTGATTTGATTTACTGAAGACTGGAAAATGTTGGACAGATTCTTTTAATCGGTTAATCAATTGGCCTTTGTAAACCTAGGAATTACTGTCTTGGGTCAGAACCCTGGTCCACTTACTCTATTATCCTGTCTCAGATGCCACCAAGGAAGATGTGAGAGATCTCCTAATCCCTTATAGTTAGAGATTAGTTTAATTCCTGAAGCATTAAGTATATGCTCTCTTCCAAAATGTATGTTGGCATAAACTACTATAACTCAGCACGTTCTTGTTATCCATCTAAATGTCCAGTCCCTTTTTGAATCTGGGTTTTTTTTAATTGGGGTGGGGAGTTTGGCCTCAGAATATGTATATTCCTATGCTCTATTTCAGTTTGTCAAGATGAAACTTCTTATCCAAATATTACACAGGAAACACCTGCTTTTTACTTTTAATTACATAAGTAGATTAAATTGGTTAGAGAGGCACAGAAGAAGGTTCACAGTTGCCTTAATGTAACAATTGTCTCACCATGTCTACAAAGAAAAACAGACTGAGGATAAAGTGTTAACAAAAAATCGATGAACCCACAAAGGGAGTGTTAGTGTGTCCTGACAATAAAGGAAGTTTGAAAATTTCACAGAGCCTGTTGTAGTTGTTAGTGCCCAAGGATGTAAGCAGTAAAATGACTACTAAAAGCTACATTTAGGAATAACGTATTTTGCACTTCTCATTTAGGACGACTACAGAGTCTGTATGGATTTTAATATTATTCAGAAAGATTCAGTGCCAGTTTGTCCTGTTGATGCTTCAGGCTGCTTCACAGCAGAAGTGACCGACTTTGCTGGACAGTATGTGAAGGTTGGTGGACTTGGGGAATTAGTAAAGTATTTTTTATTTGATCCAACATTTGCATGGGGTAGAAACTCATTTTTCTTTCCCCAGGTGGTTTTGTCTTCAATATGTTTTTGGCTGCCATGCTACAATATTTCAAAGACTTGTATAAAAATTATCCTTCTCCAGTTGGGACTACAACAGAGAAATTGGATTTCTTGTGTGCTGTCATTTTACAGAAACGTTGATTATGAAATTAGGCAAATAAGTAACTTGATACATTAACAGTGATGCAAGTCCTCTAAAAAGAGAAGGAAAGTATACTCTAGTGCCTACTATATATGCCCATCATGGGAAGAATCAAGTTTTTAAAATAAGGATCTGCCACTTATAACATTGATAGCTAAACTCATTCTAAAGAAAAAGGTATAAAAATTGTAAAGCTTGAACCCATGATGCACATTACTCCTGTGGGAATTTTGCACCACTGTGCAATGCAGAAATTGTGCAGAATTAATGTTCTGTGCAGAATTTCCTTTTTCTCTGCAAAACTGGTGCTGCAGATCTGCTGGCTGCCATTAGGGGCCACTGGACCTAGCAGAATCCAGTTTGCAAATACAGGACTTCGCTGAGGGGAAGGGGAAGCTGGAGGGTTCTGGGCATCTGCAGTTCCTGAGATGCCATGAAGGAAGGAGGTGGTATGCAGGAAATTATGGACAAGCCCAGAACCCAGCTTCAGGCTATTTCTCCCTCTGGATCCCTGGGCTCTGGGGAGGGAGGGGGTGAGTGTGTGTGGGCTGGGGGAGGGGAGGGATCCTGTGGCTGGGTTCTTCGGGGGTAGGGAGGAAGTGGTGTAGGTATCTGGGGATGGGGAACCCCGTGGCTGGGCTTTGGGGGAAGACGGGGGGTGCAAGTGTGCTCTAGGAATGGGAGGGGTCAGAGAAACATTAACTGGGTTGTTGTAAGGGTTTCTTTAACTCTCTCTTTGTGGGGAAATCTTATTTGTTACCTTTATTGTTACAGCTACAGTGTTGAGCCCTGCAAATTTGCAGATACCCGTTTTATATCCATGGACCATTTTTGCGGTTTGGATGTGGATACAAATTTTGTATCCTTGCAAGGCTCTAGAAGTAGTTGCTGACATGTACTTTGAAATAAACTACCAAAATAGTTGGAAGTGGCTTGATTTATATAGTGTTTACTTTTGACAAGTCAAATATGCAGAATTGTAACTTTTTGTGCAGAATTTTTAATTTTTTTGGTGCAGAATTTCCCCAGGAGTAGCACATAGAGTATAATGCATACAAATCCAAACATATTTGAGTTATTAGCCAGTAGGTATAAAGCAGTAAGGTAAATAGGAAATATCGAGCCTCTCCAGTTTTGGAATACTGGTAATGTGAGCCAGAGTTTAATGCTCTTACAATTAATATCATGAAGATATTTTCTATTTTCATCATGTTAGCACTGTTTTATCAAACATCCTAGCACATTTTTTGTATCAAAGGAATCAAAGGAATATTTTGTAGCAATTAACTTGTCCATCGGGCTGTCTTTGAATATCGATTATAGCTCTCACTTTTAGCCTGAATTGAATATACCTGTTTAATCCAATAATAAAGGTTCAGTTGGTAAGGTGTTATAAAAGATAAAATGTCTATTTTGTTGATTATGCTTTCACATCTAAATTTAGAATCATTTCATGTCCATTTCAGTCTGTGAAGTAGTGCAACTTTAGTGAAGAGAAGTTCAAAGATCAAGTCAGAAGAAATTGCATACATACATGCCAAAAGACTTAATGGTGTGATATCTAAACTACATGACTGAAAACATAACTGAATTTGTGTGTCTGGCAGGTGTGGGGTATGCATAAATCTTTGTGATATAAAAAAAATTATTGCACACAAAAAACTGTGATGAATTTAGGATTGAAGTTGTATGCATTGGAGTTTTGGGAGCATGGTATCTTTCAAGAATATTAGAGTCATTGCTATAGCTCCTCCACAATAGCTGGAAGCCATTGAAATTGTACAAATTCTGTGACCATACAATTGTTGTTTCCTATCATAGCATGAAAATTCCTATTTTTTTAAATTGAGGACCCGACCATAAATGAAAATTCTCTATAATAGTTAAGTTCTATTGAGCAAACCTTTTTCTCTTTAGGATGCAGATAAGAACATTATCAGAGCTCTTAAGGAACAAGGTAGACTGGTTCACTGCGGTTCTTTCAAGCACAACTACCCTTTTTGCTGGAGGTAAGAGGAGAAATACATTGACTTTGATTCATAGAGAAGTGCCAGCCTTGAGTGAGGTTGTTTTTCTTTAATGTATATTTTTTACTAGGGTAGAGAAAGGACAAGAAATGAAGTACAGTTTAATTGCAATTAACTTGTGGCACTGAATTAAATCTGACAATATAATTTTCAGAAATAGGCACTATCTCATTCTAACAAATGAAATATGGATAGGGGTCTTTACTTCTCGTTTCATGCGTGTCCTTTTCATGGCATTCACAATATTTTTAGGGATTGCCATAAATTACATTTTAGTTCATGCCTGTGCATTGCAGGATAGCTACCTGAAGAAGGTTTTCCTCTATTTAGTTCTTTCAGGTTTTAAGCTTGGCTTCGATTATGCATATGTATCTTGACATAAACAATAAGCTTTTGAGAGGTGATTAAAAACTATAATTCTTCATGCATGCACGATGTTTTTATTGCACAAAATTGGTGTGTGTGTGTGGGGGGTATCCATTTTAAATAGTGTCTAATTGGCACCCCTTCATAGAGAGCCTTTTGTTTAGTTTTACTAATGAAGATATAATTGACTACAGTGTACATGTATAGTCCTATAACTGGGTTTAATATTCTGTATATGGTCAGTACTGTATGCAACGTAAGAAAGCAAACTACTGCAGAATTAGCTTATAGTTATATTCAAACATATGCTGCTGTTTGCCATCTAAATGGGACGCCTTGATGAAGGAAGTCTTTTAAAGTGTAACAAGTGAACGGATAGAATTAATGTAATCTATTCTGTACCTTTATTCTGGTTTAACCCATGTTTGTCAAATACAAAATAAGTGAGGAAAACATACCCAGTGACTGCCAAGTGAAATCCTTGTTAATGTTGTATATGAAGAGGACAGAGTGGTGTGTGGAAGACACAGGGGAGGAGGGGAGATAGACACAAGTAGGAATCTTACCTTTGTTTCCTGTCTTTTTTTTTTTTTTTTTGCAACTGATTCTGCTTTCTGTTACGCTGTTGGTCTAACTGGATACACCTGTAATTACTAGGGCATAGGAGAATCAAAACCTAAGTTTTAATCTCATGTTTACTATTTCATTTATCCTCACTAAATTAATTATAATAATAAACAATAAGCCCCACTAAATAAAGATAGTGACAAGAGTGAGAGTGGAAAAACCATATATTGAATATAGACAAAATTCAGAAAATATTTTGCCCCGTTTAATCTTTGAGGTTCTCCTACTAGGGAAATATTTATATATTGAATCTCTATTGCTTTAAGCCATGGTTTTCTAAAGTGCCCTAGTGATTTTTGCATGTCTCAATTTTTCTGTTCAGCTTGAAACTCATTAAAAAGGTCTTTTTCTTTTTCTTATGAATGCTGAGTGTCCGTTCTCTGAAAGTCAGGCTCCTTCAGGTGCCTGAAGCTGGTGTCTCAGAAATCTTTAGTCTCTTGAGAAAATCATGGCCCTAACCTTTGGTTCCAGAATCTTGGAAGAAGTGTTTTACTGTTAAAATAAGAAATCTTTAGCTAAGGCATGATTGAACCCATAGTGTTGATTAAAACTGCAAATGGACTGAAATATAATCCTGTACAACCAACCCTGAGTTTTTTGTTAATGAAAAATGGAAATTGTAAATATTTTTTTAATTAAAGTTGGAGTCTGAGTTAATAGTGTATACTATGTAGAAACCGGGATTACTGAGTAGGAATGGGGAAGTATTTTAGTCTCTGTATATATGGCATTGGTGAGACCAGTGTAGGTATTGGAATATTGAGTACGGTTTTGCTGTTCACATTTTAAAGTTGAAAATTAGAGGATGCGGAAGAGACTTAGAAAAAGAATTCAAGAGCTGAAGAGAATAAATGCCCTAAGATAAACACATGAAGTGCTTTATCAAAAAGAAGCGAGAGAAATGACTTGATTATGGTGTAGAAGTACCTTTCCTGGGAAAAGATACTGGGAATTAAAGGACTCTCTAATCTACTGGAGAAAGACATAACAAGAACCAGTAGTTGCAAGCTGAAGCTAGACAAATTCAGAATGGAAATAAGACATACATTTTTCAAAGTAAAGGTGAACTAACTCCCAAGAGAAGTGGTGGATTCTCTTTTTGAAGTCTTCAAGATTGGATGCCTTTCTGAAAGATACCTTTCAGTTAAACACAATTATTGGGCTCAGTACAGGGTTAACTGGATATAATTTAATGGCTTGTGATATGTGACAACATATCAGACTGGCCTTAAACTTTATGAATCCAAGTATGGATTTTGAAAATGTTCTTTTTGAATTGTTTTTAGTATTTAAAACTGCCAATGGAAACATGTGCCTAAATAAACTTGTTTGTGTAATAACATTTCAGGTTGATTGTATATTTGGTAAGAAGTGCTACAGCATAAATTCAGTTGGAAGGCTTATGAATTTTAGACTTGTTTTATCACATTAAAATCAGCACCGATGTACATTAGTCAGATGCAAAATACAGGAATATACAATTAAACTCCCACAAATATAGATCTTGTTTATTTTAGAGAACTAAACTGACTAAATATGATACATTTTGCTGTGGGTTTTGAAAATATGGAACTGTTCTAAAAATGGACTAAGTACAATAATTCCTAACAGGTGTGTGTCTGTGCAAAAATTCATCTGTCAATACATTAACTAAAATATTGAGTACTGAAGTATTTGGGTGTGGCGATAGGAAGGTGGTATATAACAATATATTGTTTGCTAGGTAAAAATATGTGAACCTGTTTGTGCACTCTTTCCTTACAGGTCAGATACTCCTCTAATTTACAAAGCTGTACCAAGCTGGTTTGTAAGAGTAGAGCACATGGTGGAGAAGCTGTTGGAGAATAATGGTCAATGCTACTGGTAATATATCTTGCATATAAATATTATTTATTATATATTCTGCTTAGTAATATGCCGTGATAATCACTGGTTTGTTTCCATTCTGTCCTTCCAGAGCAAAAGTTATTGATGTGATAATGATCAGCTCTCCAAGATAGACCAATCACCAATTTCATAAAGGCTTCAAATTGGGACCTAAGATTGAGGCAGTGCTTCTGGCACTATTAAATAACCTGTTTAATTGGACAGAAGTCAAACCCCACATAAATACACTTTATCTCTCAGTTGTCTGAAATACCCATATGTCCTGACCCACATATACATTTCCAAACAAAAACTACTTTTAGATGAATTTAAGATTGAGTACCAATCAGTAATTTGGGGTAAAATAGATTACAGGGTTACTGCAATTATCCCCAACAAAGTAAATTCAGAGTAAAGGTTAAACTTAAAAGAAACATGAACATGTTAAGGCATGGAAATGCACCATTAGGGCACTGAAACAACCTTAACTGTGTCCTATATTGACACTGTGCAATAACCGTATGATTATGAATAGGTAAATATGTTTATGGTTAAAAAATCAGTTTAAATTGATTTTTAGACAATTGCCTGCATATTGTCCTTACTTTGCAGAGTTACAGTTGTTTGTTCTAACTGTGCAGTTGAAAAATCTTAAGCAGCAAAGTGGCAACTCTGTGATCATATAAAAACACACTGAATTATACATGTTTGGTTAAAAATGGGTATTGATGGCAAATAAACCAAATGATACTTTTGACATGTAAAATGAATGCCTTACATGAAAATATGTTATTAAAAAATGTATTATAAATAGCGAATGCTTTACTGAAAGACAACAGATGAGGGATTATTGGAGATGGCAGCCGTTATGAGAGGCTGAGGCTTTGTGACTCAACTGTGTGCTGACAGCACTCAGGTCTGTAATTCTGTCCACTGATACAGCATTTAATTTTCCAAAGATTGTCCCGGTGCCTGCCTGCCTTCTTCCTCTGTCACAATATGAGTCCATGATAAGGAGATTGAGAGGAAAAGGGAAGACAGGAGAAAATGTACCAGTACAAATGGAGGTTATGGGGGCAAAAGGGGATGAGGAGAATAGAGAACCTTTTGGGTATACATGGTGCTACTTCACTTGTGTTTTAAATACCCAGACAGCTCAGAGAGTGAAGGCTTTAGTACTGCATGCTCTGGGATTCTCAAACTGCAGCCAAGTCTGAGGGTGACTTGAATTAACGTCTGCCATCACTATGCTCCTTTTAGCAGAATTAAGATCCCTCCTCTCCCCCCACAAAAAAGCTCTTACGCAATTCAGCCTACATGGAAGTTTTTTTTTTAAAGTGATATGCCTGCTGTGAAAATTAATTGACAGGAGAGAAATTAAGCAGCTCCTTGATGTAGATTATGTAAAATGCTTCCGAGGTGGCTCAAGTGTGCAATAAGCAAATGAACAGCTTGGATTTAGAAGGTAGTTTTATACTAGTATTGCTTTCAGTTTTTAGTAGCAGAGGGTACTGATGTTCTACTTTTGGGAAAATCATGGAAGGAGGGGGTAAAAGTGTTTGCCCTCTGCTCCTAACTGATTTTCCCAGAAGATTTTATTGTTTTAGTGACTAAGAATGAGTATACATGTTTGTTTGCCTGATGTCAAGGTGAAAACTACAGTTATTTATTCATTAATAAGGAAAAGGAGTGTTCCAGTAGTTAAAAACAAGATCTATTTTATGGGCTTTTAATCTTGGTACGGGGGAGGGCATTTAGAGGTAGAGCTTAAGACTGTCCACCAAAGGTGACATTCATCCTGAGTGAGGTGATCTGCAATTGATTTCTACTTAATCATCATGTTAAGGATTTAAGTGATGTCTACAGCTTTGTGTACATCTTTTGCACTGGGGATAAACTTCCCCCCTAATATAGACAATTGTTGTAGAAAAGTTAGGCATATACTAATAGTATAAGACACTGATGGCAAATGTGACAGTCATTTTTAAAAAAAGCTGCTGTCTTCCTTTTGTTAATTGGCAATATTCATAACTCTTAATAATTAAAAGAAAGTAGTGTCTTATTTGGGAAAAATTGCCTGTTCAGACAACACATGCCATGATTTAGCCGAATGCCTTTTTTAAAAAAAAAAGCATTGTGTAAAACCAGTGATGTTTTATGGATTGGGGTAATCTCATTTTTTGTCGTTTCACTGACACAGGGAAGCTTGTTTTTTATAAATGTCTTATAAAATTGGTAATTTCTCTAGCATATGATTTCATAAAAAATAATTTAAAGGTATCCAAGATATAGTGTATATATAGTATATCCAAAAGAGTGCTCAGTGAAAATGTTTTCCTTCTCTGAACCATAACTTTCACCTATATGTACCATAGTCTTGGGGCTTGATTTCAGAGGTGGTGAAGTCATTTCCCACTGCTTCAATTTTGGGTACTTAGCATGTCTCAAAATTTTGTGTTGAAGTGAATTGACCATTTTGATAAGGTCTCGGGAGTAGGACTTGACTTTTTTTATTCTGATTTGGGTTCTTGAGGGCTTCAGCGTCTCCTAAAAAGAGGAAAACTGCATATGCATGCCTTTTGGGCAGTATTAACCTTTGCAAATGAGTTTTATGACTGCATTGCTTTTTTAATACAAAAAATGGCTTAAGAATATTGTCCCTTAAGAATAGTCTCTCTTCTTATAGATATTGCTTTTGATGAAATAGATTAAATTTTAAACATAGTTTGACAAATTTTATAACCTAATTGAATTCCTAATTAGTTTTTTAATGAGTTAACTTACCACTAATGTATTTTTGAACAGGCATGGTTTTAAAGCTAGCAACTGTCTTCATTTTGAAAAATGAGCTAGTAATATCTAAAAGGAATGCATGAGCACATGGAACAGTAATACTTTGAAGTTAAGTAGCTCAGAGCTTTACAAAAAAAGCTTCTCAATCTCCTATGACTTCAATTGGTTTTCGACCCATTTTATAGCTAGGGAGGTAGAAGTACAGACAGTATGTGACTTGCCAAAAGTGTTGAAGCAAGTGGTTCAGAACTGACAAACAATCCAATAGCCCTCATACCCTGTGCCAATAAGCTTACCGAGAGAGAGAGTCTCTGAGCCGATGTTAAACCACCATATGTTCATATTCAAGGCTAAAATTACTTCATGTTGTAACCTTGGACTAATCACTTCATCTTGTTGCTTCAGTTTTCCCATCTGTAAAAGAAGGCTAATACTTCTCTACCTCACACAGGAGTTGGAAGCCTGCATAATTTATATTTGAGTTGCTGAGGACTGTAGAAAAGCCTGGAAATAAAATAATAAATTTTTACTCTTCTCTCCCATACTCATATATTGATAAAGCAGGTGAAGGAAGAGATGCAGAGTCAGCTCTTGCATGTAAATTTTAGTTTTTGAAAGGTCTCCCTTTCCTCCCCCTCTCTCCACCTACTAGTACTATTGCGATTAAGTTTGGCCAAAGGATCCCCATTTGACTAGTTATCAAAAACTCTACCCCTTCACCAGCCAGCCCACTAATGTCCAGATCAGACATTCTTTAGATATAGAATAAAAGCTAAAAGCTGCTGTCGCAGGGGGAAATGAAGTATGATAGAAGGAGAGATGGACAGATGCAAAAGAGAATAAGTGACTTAATTTTATTTTTAAACCTTTCGGAAAGACCCCTTCATCTCTTAAAGACTATGAACTGTGAATATTCACCCATCGTAATAAAGAACTTGGTATTCATGGCTGATATGTTAGTCTTCAGTGAGCCCTTGCTCTGTTGATTTTGAGAAATGCTGGTTTTCAATCAAGATTAGTTTCTGAAAATTCTGTAATGAGTGCGTGAACTAGACCTTCCAGGTTAGTTTCCAGGTTTTCCAGTTTGAAATTCCCACATTTCCATTTTTCACTGCGTGTGTGTTCAGCTCTAAGGATATACCTTTGTAGAAGGCTGTTAAAGCACTCAGGCATTGTCTGCCTTCTGGGAATGCTTTTAACTTGGATCCTTCCAACCCTTGTCTGCTTTCATGTTCCCTTAGGTAGTGACCTCTTTCCCACAGTCTGTACTAAAAATGAGTGATGTAATCAAATGTTAAAACCAAATGCATAAGGTTTTAGGTCCCGGAAATCATCTGTAGGTGCTGGATGGGATGCTGAAGATAGTTATGGGCCCAGGAGAGTCACCACCAAACATACGGAAACTTGCTGTGAATAAGGGAGGTAGATGTTTCAGGAAGCAGGTCTTGTGATCTTTACCTGGGCTATTCTAACCTTCTGTTACATTTCCTACTTGCAGAAGGCCTGATTGCACAAAGCATTAGATCATGGGACATTTTGAGAGAAGACTGGTCAACCAGTTCTTCCTTTTTCCCCCCTCCATCTCATCCCCAATTAGAAGCAAGGACCCAAAGTCATCTTTTTTTCCTCTTCAATGGATGATAGGGTTGTTTTCAAATCTAGTGCAAAAATCTAGATTGATCCTTTTGCAATGTTATAAGCAGAAAGGAAATGTCAAGTTTCTAACAGTAATTACTTTTCATGCTCATAATGCATACCTGGTATTTATGATGATTAGTGTTTATGCTGTATATAAACTTAATTACTATAATAATCAAACATATTGTGGACCAGGTCATTAGCTGGTACAAATGGAGTCTGGGCTCACTTGCGCTAGCTGAGGATCTGGCCCCGGGACTGTGATTGTATGTTTCTGTAACTGTATATACTGGTTTTGTACTTTTTGACTTAGGAATTTTGCAAATTTAACTTTCACTGTTAGTTTGATATTCAATACTTGAAAAGACAACAGTTTGCTTTTATGGATGAGAAAGATAAACCTGGGAAGCCATCCACTGATTTAACTCGAAGAGTTTTACTAAACCTCATTGGATTTCTAGCAATAAAATTAATTCTGTAAGTCTATCCAGTGAAGATTTAGTTAAAAATAACAAATGGATTTTTTCCCCATGTAAACAGTTTCATTTTAAATGTAAAAGTTATATTTCTTTATCATACGTAGGGACTTTTTTTTAATCTGTAACTCCCTATTTTTTTAATATGGTCATGGAGCTGTAATTTTGTGCTTGTATGACCTCATATTTCTTGTGGTATCTGAATGTAAATCAGGTTTCCTTTAGGGATCCACAATTGAAGAAGCATATAGTGAAGTCCAACACTAGATGGTAGCATTTACTGAGGAGTACACAAACTTCACTTTTTCATGCAGCCTAGGATGTGAAATAAAACCACTGCAAAAATAACTCCATGTTTGTGTTGTTTTAGCACAATGTAAGTGAGAGGTAAAAATCAGACTTAGTGTAGTTAAAAGAGTAATTTAAGGTCTTTTCTAGCAGTCCTGTCATGCACCTTGATTCTAATGTAATATGGCTGCTGTTCCTGTTCAAGTACTCTTCATTAGAGACTACTAATAGTGGCAGTCTGTGACACAAATACACCCGTGAAGTGACCACAGAAAACTTCTTGTCACTTGCCAATTAAGAGAACATTTGAAATTAGGATTTTAGTTGTAGAAGACAAATGCACTAACTTCCTTTAACTCCAGGTCCCTAGATAATTCACTAAATTATCAATAAATGTTCTTTTGAATGTCTGTCCTTTTATAAGACTGTGGAAATATTATTGTATATATGTTGAAACCGGCTAATTAACTTGTAGTCCAATATAACATACTTCTGCCTTGCAAGACAAAACATTTAAAGAAAATGGCGTGGAAATAATAGCAATAGAGTGAAGGTTTTATTTCTGGAAGTGTAAGGTTAGACTTGAGAGTGCAATTTTTTCAGCATCATTGGCCGGATTGGATGTTCATAGTCATTAGTGTAATGCCTGTATTGTGCAAGGTACAAAATCTTTTGAGAGGCTTGCTTGTGTGTGTGCTTTGTGTAAAATGAGTGGATAAAAATGAAATTAATTTGGGCTTGTCAAGCTGTTGTATACTACTGACAGAGAGCATGGATGTGATGCAGTCTGCTGCAGCAGCATTGCCATCTCCCTCTAAAGTGTTTGTTGCTATGAGAAGCAGAAGAGGAGAGAAAAGGAAAATGTTACCATACAAAAAAGACTGAAAATACTGTTAATTAAAAAAATTAATAGGGCAGAATGCAGTTTCCTTTTAACTGAGGTGACTCTAACTCTTTGTGTAGGGTAGATTGCATGTGGACTGTTATAATAAACTTCCATGAGTTGGAAGAGAGAGTCCCTTTCTGCATGTCTTTGCAAACTGTTGGGTTTTTTTTTTTTTGTTGTTATCAGTCCCCTTGCTAGCAGGCTAAATTAGATCTATGATATAGTATTGGAGCTAATTAAACTGTCAGCATCATGGGAATTCACTTATTTTTCTCCTAGAATTAAAACAATAAAAAATTAATTTGCGGCACATTGAGAGTTGGTTATTGTAGGAAAAATTAACAGAAAGGAGATTTAAGATTGAGGTTTTTCACGTCTAGATGTATGTTTAAAAAATACAGTCATTGTAAATGTTCTACTAAGTTCAAAATAATTTTTCAACCAAAATGTGTTTAGATTTTGAGGAAATCTTGGTGTTTGAAATTGAGGGTCTAGTGGTTATTTTTTAGATTCTACTTGCCCCTCCAATAATAAAACTTACTTGTGATCTTCAGCGACCACATTGGTTTCTGGTTTTATGATTTGCTTGAAGAGAGAATTCCCATTATACCAAAGAGCAGGTTAGTTTTGGGCCCTGGATAAGATGAAAGAAATTCACTTTTGAGACCTAAGCTACGATTTGAGCTTGTAGAAGAGGAAGAAAACTAGTGCACTAGCTTACTCCTCCATCATGCCATCTTCCTCCTTCTAGTTAGGGTAATTCTCTTTTTTCCTTTAACTTTTAAAATAGTGGATGGTTAAAGGTTCAGCTGTTGCACTAAATTTCAGGATTTAAAAAATTTATATTTTAAAAATAGTTCTTAACCCAAGAGGCTTCTTTTAATCATTAGAAATTTATCAAGCGAAACTTGATTAATTATAGCTAAGCTACTGTGGCTTTCAGAAGAATGTAGTGAATAAAAAATAGTTGATGGAAATAAAGGATGAAAAAGAATTAGTATATGTTAAATATATAATGTATTTAAAGCTATATAGTCAGACAATTTTAGCTTACAGTTAAACTTGTTTTGGTAGTAGAGTAATGATATTTTCGCTATAGCAGTATTTGACAGTACTATTTACTTAAATAATAAATATTTACACTGCTGTCTACAGCAAGACCTGGAAATAATAGTGATGAGACAGTAGTCTTATATCTCATGCTGGGAGGAAGAAATGGAAAAAGGTGTGGCAACTCCTTTAATGATACAGTGCACGTATGAGTTCTGGAGTAGAATGAGTTTAAATCAATATTTAGAATTACAGTATTAGCACTGTAGAAATGCTTCAAAGTAGACTTGTGAAAAAGGAACAGCTGTCTTAGTCTTTCCTGTCAATATTTTTTATTTAATCATGATGTACTCCTTTATATTTCTTACCCCTGCCCATCAATTTTGAAAATAAATAACCTTACATTAGAAAGTACCATTTCTGATTCTAACCAGAATTATTGTCCAGAATGTTTTTTAATGTGGTTGCAAATGCTGACCAGATCAGCAGTAATGAGTTAATTATTTCTTTGTTAATGCAGAGGTCTGGAACCACTCTCTGCCCTCCTTCCCATCTTGCACTTAAAGTCACATAAGCTTAGACTCTGCAGATCTTAAACACTACAGTATTTAGACTTGAGGGACAGGAAGAATAATTTTCATGTAGAACTTGGGTGACAATGATCCTGTTTGAAGGACTCTCTATCCCATTGGACCTTATGTCTTGCTTTTTGCGAGCTTGAATTTTGGCATTAGATTATTAACTTGGGAAGAGGATGGGTCAGACAAAGAAAAATGGTAGTTCACAATGAAAGATTGAAGGAGAGTATATCTGGTTTCCACAGAACCTTCTTGCAGAAGCCTGAATTAAAAATTCACTGAAGAAAAATCTACTCATAGAATAGTAGAACTGGAGGGAACCTCATGATGTCATCTATGGCATCCTGCATTTATGGCAGGACCAAGCATTATCTAGACACACCATGACAGGTGTTTGTCAAAGCTGATCTTAAAAATCTCCAGCCTGATCTACACAGGCAGTGGCAGTCGACAAGAGATACACAAGCTACATAACGTAGCTTGCATATCTCCCGTCGATATACTTGTGTTCATGCAGCACTGTGTCGTCATGGTACTGCGTCAATGGGAGAAGCCTTCCCATCAACACAGCCTTACTCCTTTTGGGGAGGTGGATTAATAGAGTTGACCAGAAAGCGCTCTCCAGTCGACTGATTGGGTCTACACAGACCTGCTCTATTGATGCTGCTGCATCGATCTCTGCTGCCGTGGCAGTGAAGACATACTCTCCAGTGATGTAGATTCTACAACCTCCCTAGGCAATTGAGTCAGTGCTTAACTACACTGACAATTAGAAAGTTTTTTCCTAATGTCCAACCTAAACCTCCCTTGCTGCAGTTTAAGCCCATTGCTTCTTGTCCTATCCTCAGAGGTAAGGAAAACAATTTTCTCCCTCCTCCTTGTAAAAACCTTTTATGTACTTAAAACCTGTTATCATGTCTCCCCTCTCCTCTTCCCATCTTCTCTTCTCTAGACTAAACAAACCCAATTTTTTCAATCTTCCTTCATAGGTCATGTTTTCTAGACCTTTAATCATTTTTGTTATTCTTCTCTGGACTTTCTCCAGTATGTCCACATCTTTCTTGAAATGTCACCCAGAACTGACACTACTCCAGCAGAGGCCTAATCAGTGTGGAGTAGAGTAAAAGAATTATTTCTCATGTCTTGCTTACAACATTCCTGCTAATACGTCCCAGAATCATGTTTGCTTTTTTTGCAACAGCATTACACTGTTGACTCATATTTAGCTTGTGGTCCACTGTGACCCCCAGACTTTCTGTAGTACTCCTTCCTAGGCAGTCATTTCCCATTTTGTACGTGTGCAACTGATTGTTCCTTCCTAAGTGGAGTACTTTGCATTTGTCCTTACTGAGTTTCATCCTATTTATTTGAGACCAATTCTCCAGTTTGTCCAGATCATTTTGAATTTTAACCCTGTCTTCCAAAGCACTTGCAACCCCTCCCAGCTTGGTATCCTCAGCAAAATTTATAAGTGTACTCTCTACGCCATTATCTAAATCATTGATGAAGATACTGAACAGAAGAAACAAATGGTCAAAAAAAGTACATGAAAGCTG
Organism: Mesoclemmys tuberculata; assembly: GCA_007922155.1. Lineage (NCBI taxonomy): Eukaryota > Metazoa > Chordata > Testudines > Chelidae > Mesoclemmys > Mesoclemmys tuberculata. The sequence continues at coordinate 8,173,260 of ML677085.1, forward strand.
GAAAAATTAATAGTTTTCAGAAACTTGAACCTAATAAAGCAAAGGATGTGAGAGTTTAAATTTGGGGGTTAGTAATGAATTGAGGCATGTCCACTCAAGATCTTTGTATCTTAGAAATTTCCTTTGACTAAAAGTCATAGTGTTTGTTCAGTTACTTCTGAGCACTTCAACTACTGAATTTTGTACAAGTTGAAGTTTATTTAGTGCACTGAGCGAGCCAGTGGCAGTGGCACTGGGATGCCAAGAGGGTAGAAATTGCAAGCATTGATGCTCTAAGGGCACGAATCAGGAACTTCATATCCTGCTGAGTCAACAGTCTCCACCTTGCTAAATGCTTAAGGAAGAAACATGAAGTCCTAACAGCAGTCTGAAAGGCAAATCTGAAGGTCAAAAATGAATCTGAAATTAATGGATGTTTGGGAAATCCAGACCTGCTTCCAGCAAATGGCACCATTTGGGAAAGTGCAGCTGTGTCATTTGTAGAACCCAGTCTAAGTCATTGACTTATTTGATGAGGTTTAACTGAAATCAAATTCAAACATTTTGACCATTTGTAAGGTATTCTACGCTTGCACTATCTGTCATTAGATAGGGTGTGATGTACCTCGCTATTGCACCGTGCTCCTTATACACCAGACATCAGGAATACCTGACAGTTACCAGCATAGAGCTAAAATTTGTTTCTAAGCTAAAGGACTTCTCAACAGACAGATGTACAGGCCGAGGTGCAGCAAAGAGCTTAAACGAGAGTCCTGTAGCACTTTAAAGACTAACAAATTTAATTTCTGCAGGCATAAGCTTTCGTGGGCTGCAGCCCACTTCCCTGAAATATTATGCCTGCAGAAATTAAATGAGTTAGTCTTTAAAGTGCTACAGGGCCCTCATTTTTGCTGTGGACAGACCAACACAGCTACCCCTCTGGAACTTCCCAGCAAAGAGCTTGTTACTTTGTTGCCTGTGGAAAGCCTGTCAAAAGGTATTGTATGTATCATTTCATACCAACACATCAAGATGTTTAAGCGGTTGGTCTGATTGAAAGCTGCCAAATTATTGTCCCATGAGAGCAGTGCCAGTGCACCCATGTTAGTACCCATACACTGGCAAATCATTCATTGCCTACAGAAGGGCTGTTTTAGCTGTGTACATAACTGAGATGATTCGAGTAGCTTTATATCTGACACTCGTGCAATGTAATGAATGGCGTAGGCAAGCCAAAAATCTAGGTAGTGGTAAAGGGTTTTTTTTTCATGATAGCAGACTAGTAACCCACAGTTTAATTTACAAGACAAATTGAGAGCATGGATAGGAAGATGGCTTAGGGATGGAGAACATTGATGGATGGAGCAGAGGAATGGCAGCACAACAGCAGAACTGGGAAGAGAGTTCCCATGGCTGCAGAATGGAGTGGAAGGAGCTGGCCTTTCTAGAAGACAAATGAAGTGACCTTTTCCCCTCCCTCCCCAAGATGCTGGTAGAAGAACATGGTCTCCTGCTAAAATCAGGATTAGCAGTAGAAGGACTTGAGTTTTTGGGGAATGCAGTGATGGGATATTTAGGGAGGGGATGGGTATCTTGGTCAGATAGTCTTGATCTTTCTTCTGGAACTACAGGAAGAACATTGAGGATCTTCTTTCTGTTTAGTGATTGTAAGAGTATGATGTGTGGCTGGCAGGCTGGGAAGCCAGCTTTGGAGAACTAACTCAGAGGCTGTTACCTGCAGCACAATGAGCAAATATTTGTCTAGGTACTGTTTGTAATATTTAGTGTTCACTTCACCCATTCTAGTAAAAGTTCTAAGTAGAAGGTGCTCTTGATGTTTTCTGATATACAGAAAAACCAGCCATGTCAGTCTGAAAAATCAGTAGCTATTTCTATTGAAATCAAGTAAAGGGACAGAGCACCAGCTGGCAGAATGATAAGCTGCTTGGTGAGACTGTTACTTAGCTTTTGACCAGTCCAAAAATAATTAGTCCAATGACCACTTACACAGTGTCCTTGGTTAAAAAGGGTCAATTTTTTTAAAACACTAATTTATTAGAACAGTATCAACAATAACAAAAAAGAGCAAGACTGATTTTGTACACTCTTATGTGTGTATCTGGGACATTAGCTTAAAGCAGTATATCACAGTCTCAGTAATGGTTACAACCCTATGGCAATACAGGGTCTAAAAATGTAGTAGTGCCTCGCTGTTCAGAGAAACTTGAAAAAATATGCTCTGACATCCTAAGGAATATGCATAATGAATTTTAAATTAAGTTCCCAAGGGTGCTTCCTACAAGCCGCCACCACTTTTATGTGCTGTGACTTTTTAAATGCTACTTTAGGCATGAAAGTAATATGCCATTGACCTCAAAAGTCATCACTTTTTTCTAGTACATGATATAGTCACTGGATTGAATTAAACACAGTTACATCTTAAAATTCTCTTCAGCTATAACGGTGTTTGTACACAGCTGTAAAGCCTGACATGAGTTATGCAAGTGAATACCGTACTTCACAAACAAGTTCTCCTCAGGCCTGCAAGGTTTTCTTTATATCAAGCTATAGCATGCAGTTTTAAAAAAATTTTCTATAGGTGCTTATATCCATGAATACTAATCCTTTTAAATGTGTGCCTTTACTAAAGAACTGGAAAATACGCAAGTTCTTTGGTTGATTGCATGTGTCCATTCCACTGTATGGGCAATGCAGCCTAAAGAACAGCTGTTACAAGAAAGTAAAGAACTAGGTTTTTTGTTTTTGTTTTGTTTTTTTTAACAAATACAGCAGGCTGTGACCTTGGACTGTGCAGAGAATGTGAATAATCAGCTGTTAACCAAACTTGTCAGGTTAGCTGGAATATCTAAGTAGTCTTGCCAGGGTATAGTCCTCAACATTGTCATTGATCTCCCAAGATATTTCATATGCTCAGATCTTAGAATTAAACATCTCTTAAGACCTATTAAACTAGAAATGAAGTCTTTAAAAAGTGATGCCATTGACTACAGGAGCCCTCACTTTGTGGGGGAGTTAGTGGACCTGGAATTTAAAATGTTCTCAAGAATTCATGCTCTAGAATAGTGTCTAGCTCATGCAATGTTGATACAAGTGATACTCATGGAGCAAAGGATGGTGATAGGTACCAAACGGCTGCCCACAGTGCCAACTTAGCCTAGTACAACTGAACCTTTAATTGTTGTGTTATAACCCTGTTATAAGATTTTAATGCATTAGCCAAAAAGGGATTGATATTTAAATTTAACTGAAATAGCTGTCTTTAGTGCACACATCCGCTTTCAGAGTGGGAGAGTAGGGCTGTGTGATCCAAGGAGATTTCTGCTGGTTATGCATGCAGGGCTGCCATGCACTTTTATTCTTCATTAAAATTCCCCTAAATACAATTGACTAGGCGCTTACATCTACTTAGTGTTTGCTTTTCTGGACTAGACAATAAGTGTCTTTGTGGACAGCATGTCCTATTTGTACAGTGTTAAGCACACTCGGTGATCAAATAATAAATGATACTGATAATTTAAGTACAGTAGAAATACCTATGATGTAATACAGAGAAGCACTTGTCATGAAAAATGTATGTCCTGAAGGCAAGGCAGATTGATAATATTTAATATATGGTATACTGTGTATATCAGAATTCTCAGTGTCAAAATGATTGTTTCTTTAAGGATTGTTTCTTAAGAGTGATGATGATTTTTCTATGTCTCAACTTTTAGTAGTAATTTTCTAAAGGGAGGTAATCCAGTGAAGTGTGAATATAATTATAACCTTTTGTATGGGTATAATATGCATATATGGGCACATTTTATATATTTTGTCAAATCTAACACAGGTATTAATGGACTTGCTTTGAGAATGAACAATAAAACATAATATTCTCACACTTGCATAGTCCGTTTGAGGATACAAAGGAATGAGAAGAAGCAATGCTATTTTTTTTCTTCAAAGGTCATAGAAGTAATAAATACAATTCCTTACAAATGGCTAGCACAGTAACCTGAAAATACATCAATTACCACAAATTTCAAAAAGTAAATCACTTTAGTTGTGATATGGAGGTATGAATGTAATGTCCGCCTATCAGATGACTGAAAGGTTTTGTTTGCATATAACAACTTAATTGCTTTTAATTTTTGTAACAGGGTTCCTGATTTTGTGAGAGAGAAACGTTTTGGAAACTGGTTGAAAGACGCACGTGACTGGGCTATTTCCAGGAACCGATACTGGGGAACACCTATCCCTCTGTGGGTCAGTGATGATTTTGAAGAGGTGTGTAAGAAAACAAAAATCTCTAATTCTTCATGGTTGAAACCCTGCTATGCTACAAGTAGCTTTGTTTAGTTTCCTTGAGTGCAGAACTGTCTTCATTCTTTGCAGTTTGAAATGCTTCTTAAAACTGCCATGCACAGGGAGGAAAAAATAGTGATTTGTTTTTCTTCAGCTTTCTAATGTAAAATGTCCGGTGATTTTTCTTATATTTTTTAAAAAATATTTTAAATTAAACCTTGATCTATCCTGGAAGAATCTACAGCAATGGGAGAACTAGTGAAATTGTAACTTCATAAGAGAAAACTCAGCATCTGAGAAGAGAAGGTATTTTAGTCATAGTTCTTCAGCTCCTGGTTTAAATTTTTAATACTCGGGGAAGAGTCTGTGTATAACTGGTAGATACAAACTGCCTAAGACTTTCTCTTGAAAATGAAGCCCACATTAGCAGAAAAGCTGATTATATTATATTTTAATATTAATGTAAATGTGTATTATTATATTGTAATGGAGTGGTATGTTGTAAGATGTCTCAGCATTAGTAGCATGAAGTAAATATACAAAATTATACACTGAGGTAATTGGCAGTATCCAAGTCCCTGATCTCTTAAAACACCCAGATGTTCAATTTCTCTAAAAGGTGAAATACTGGTACTCTGTGCATCTGCTTGATTAGTCAATTCTGGTAACACAAGTAGGTGGAAAAAGAAAACAACTGAAGTTGTCAGGATGTCCATATGAGCCTGAATGTTGGTGATAGCATCCTGAAGTTTCTTTTCCTTCCTCCATCTCTTGCTGATAGGAAGGAAACACACATATTATCACTCAAGAAGGATAATGGAGAAAATATATGTAGGTAAAAAGTAATTCTTATGCCTCACACCCTTTCCCTGGTCTTAGGTTTAAAAACATTTCCACTGCCCAGCAGAAAAAGATCAAATTATTTTTACCTTAACCTGTTTACATTATAAGCAAGAAGTGTTTTCCATAAAAATTATCACAGAAGTTGCAATTGTCCTAATGTTGGCATTCTCTGCTGTCTTATTTGCTGTAAAAACTTATTTATGAGAAGCTACTGTTGAAATTAATCCATCTTGCCTTCCTGCTTAGAGATGCTTCTGGCTCCTGTGTGGTGTCTTTGTCATTCTGACATGATCTTTTTGGGGGTCACTGGTGAGGCAGGACCCATCAAATGAGGAGAGGATGAGGTTTTATACAGCAAGGAGGTGGTGAAGACTCTTCGGCTAAGAGATTCCTGACCTGTATCTAATATTCTTCCCTTGCATTGTTGCGTCCTGCATGACCCTTGGAAAAATCTAGGACACAGATTATCAGACTCTAATCCCTGAACTGTTTAGTGGTGGTTTGTGGAGAATTGGTTGGCTGCTTTATGCTAACGACGTCTCCCTGCAAGCAGATGCTATACTGCATTAAGATGGCTAAAAATACAATAAACACTTCCTTATATTACTCTTCCTTGGAAGCAATTGCTTTAGTGCCCACCTGTGGATTAAAATACATTTCCATGACTGGCAATTTTGTGCCTAATGGGTACATGTGAGCCAAGTCAAAATGAAAATACCGTGTACAGAATAGAAAGGGTTTTAAAAAAATGCATATTATGCTAAAATATTTCAAGTTTTCTCCTGGAGCTGAAAAGACTGGACAAGGGACTACACTACCCATATTTTCCTCTGGTAATGCTACTTGCAGTCTGTTCTCCTTTTTACTGTACATTTTTACAATTTCCTCCCAATGAGCTTTGTTTCCATTCAGTTTAGTGAAAATATTTTCCTGGGATTAGAAATTGGAGTAGAAATGGTAGAATGCATCTTGCATTTTTCTTGAGACTTCTTGAAGCCACTGGCTAGAAAGCAAGGGTTGAGATTTGGTAATCTGGTATGGCCATTGGGCCACGGTAAAATTGAAGACGTGAGTGTTCTTCTGTTCATTCATATTTAATATGAAAGGGGATGTTTGAAAATTAATATTTTATTATAACATTTATTTTATGTAACGTTCTCTTTCCTATAAAAGATAGATGAACAGAGGAACACTCATAACTTGAATTTACTGGGGTCCAGTAGCCCATACCAGCCCACTCAGCCTCAAAGATGTGCCCTTCTGAAAGGAACACCTCAATGCGTGCAATTATATTTTTCACATTAAGACTAGAAAAATATGTGGAATCTACATTTAATATATAGAAAGTTGACTTAATTGCTATTAAAGTGAATTATATTACATATCAATATCTAACCTCCTATACTCTTATTTTTAGTGGCACAGGTTTTGGCATAATTATTAGGTAGTAGAAGCACATAGTGGAAGATGAGTTTTGC
>ML677085.1:8784864-8993224 GCA_007922155.1 Mesoclemmys tuberculata
GTCTTACATTTATATCATTCATCATTAATTTAATATTGATGTTGGGATTTTTTTCCTGTGTCCTAAAAGCATAGACTCAGATAAGATTAGATAAAAGTGTTGGGTTCAAACTACAAATGCTTTGATTTGTTAATATTGCTCCCTGTAGTTAAATTATTTTTTATGTTTTCAGGTTTGGTGATGTCTGCCATTACTGTAATAATTTTGGTACTGTACTTTGCTATTGACACTTTTGTTGTCAACAAGAAGCAGTGGTTGCCAGAGTGCACTCCTGTCTATGTTCAATATTTTGTCAAGTTCTTCATCATTGGTGTTACTGTGCTCGTGGTTGCTGTTCCTGAAGGACTTCCACTTGCTGTCACTATTTCTCTGGCTTATTCTGTTAAGGTAAGCAGTCCCCTAAGCAATGATGGGGGAAAAGAGCTCTTTCAACCAGCTTTCTATATTTTTTTAGTTTGATAGTGGCTCACTGTTTAATATTTATGTGGCTGGGGGAAAGCTGGATCACCTTTCAATAGAATCAAAATGTGTACTGTGAATGAAACTGCTTTAAAGATATTGAAGGCACTTCATAGTAAAAATTGTAACAAAATGCATTGATGTTTCTGTGGATTTGCATTGCAGAAAAATATACTAAACAAAGATATTTATTTACTGAAGAAAGTCTGTCAGAAATTCACTGTGAAAATTTATTAATGGGAGAAGCACAGTCTTTCTGTATAGAATATTTGCTTAGCTTCCCATTTCCTGGTGTATCAATATAGCTTTTGGGAAGATTTTGTTTTCTTTAGAAGTTCTCTATATTGAGAAATGGGTTTCCACATGTGTTTGTGTGTGTCTTATTAAATGATGTTTTAGGTGCCCATAGCTAATATAAATGATTCCATTAGGAAATTTAAGGGAATTAAAACTGGGAGTCTGGAGTTGTAGATTATTCTCCTATCAAACTGTGTATTCTCAGATTACTTTAGAAATCTAGTCTACTAATAATACATTGTGTTTATAGAAAACTTTCAACCGAGAATCTCAAAGTGCTTTACAAAGGTAGGCAATTCTATTCTCTCCATGTTACACAGGGAGAAACTGAGGCAGAGAGAACATGAAGTTAAGAAGTGATTTGCACATTGTCACACAGCCAGACAGTAGAAAAGTTGAAAATGGAACCCAGGTGTCCAGACTCTCAGTTCGGTGCGCTAACCATTAAACATTGTAAACACTTTGTAAATCCATCACATAAATACATGATCTCACACATGCAGGGCCAGATTGTGATACACCGTTCTTTGCATTTGGGAGTGCCTTGATGCATGAATAGTCTCACTGACTTCAAAAGGTCTTTCACTTGGGATTTAGGTATTACTTTGAATAAGAGTATGACACATTGGCCCAAACTAATGATAATACAATAAGGGTAAATGTCGTCACAGCCATACTCTGAAATATTCCACAGTAGCAGATTTTTGCAAGATGCACAGCCCCACTGATATCACTGCATTTTATAATGCAAGAGCATATAATTTTACTTTACATATCCAATAATCCTTTGCAATTATAGATTTGCAATACTAAGAGAGTCTAAAGAAGCTGAATAAAGAGAGTTTGCCAGAACAGATAATTTTCACAATGCTGCAGTTCAGTTCAAGATTAAAATCAAGTAATATTAATTGATTTACAGGTGGATAGTTCTGGGTTCGTCTGACTTGGCTGTTGTCATTTAGCTTTAGTATTTGAAATGTTCCATCTGGCAGGATGTTTATTTTTAAATAGTTAATTACAAATTGTTAAATCTTCACCATTAGGCCGAAGGAAAACAAAAACGCTGAAAATTCTGATGTAACTATATTCATTAATCAAAAGCAAAATTGGCAAGCTTTTTAAGGGGTGACTACTACATGGTCTCTATATTGACATATTGGTAAACAAGCACTACACTTCAACAGTCATTTCTAACTTTATGCATTTTTACTATGATGAGAGATTTTAAAAATCTGTCAAACAAATTTTGAAGACTTCTTATTTTGCTTTCTGTCAGAAAATGATGAAGGATAACAATCTGGTCCGCCACTTAGATGCTTGTGAGACTATGGGTAATGCTACGGCCATCTGCTCTGACAAAACAGGGACGCTAACAACCAACAGGATGACAGTAGTACAAGCCTACATTGGGGATGTCCACTACAAAGAAATTCCTGACCCAGATTCTATACCAGGCAAAACCCTAGATTTGCTGGTTAATGCAATTGCCATCAACAGTGCTTATACTACAAAAATTCTGGTAAGTAGGTTTTCATGGTCAATTATATGAAACAGCAGAAGAAGCAGCATGGTTTTTGAAGCATTGTTCACACTCTAATAACCTGTCATTGATCATAAAATATTAAATACTGTTGAGGAGCCCAACATGAGAGTAGAAGATACAAAAATGTACAGATTTTATTTGCTTTTTTAAGAATGGAAATGTTTTAATATATTCTTTATCAGTCATTGTTCTTTAAATTAGGGAGAAAATACAGTTAATTATTGGAGGGATGAACACTTCCATGCCTGGGCTGAAAAACAAAGCCGCCTTATACGCCAAAACCCCTGATATCACTGAATCAATGTGATTCAGGGCCCAGGCTGTACACTTGCAAGTTTGCTTGCACAAATAGTTTTCGGTGGTTTTAGTGAGACTACATGTGTTTAAAATTACTCATGTGCACAGGACTTTGCAGGATTAGGATCTTTATTCTTGAAATATGAAGAATTAGATTGGTGGGATTAATGGTCTATATTCATTCCAAATTCAGTAGAGGATGAATTTAACTCACTGTGAAAGGAGGACATTCTGGAAAGAACAGATTTCTAATGGGGCTGTAGATTCCACAATGCTAGGATGATCAAGTAGCTACAAAATTCTGATTTCTGATGCTCCAATTTGTTTATCATTTGAAATGGCAAATAGTGCTTTTTTAGTCTTAATGCCATATACTGGAACATTTATAGAGTAGACTGAGGCTTTTTTAGGCTTATGAAATAATTTTTTGTCTACTTGCAAGTTTGTACTGAACTGTCTGGAGTGGCCAAAGTAAACATTAATAGGATTTTTAAAGCTGTCATCCAAAATACAGTCAGAGATGATAAATTTACAGAAACATTCTATTACTATTTTTCAGAGGTTTTGAGTAGTGGGAATATTATGTTCTGCTTACTCTGAGCTGTATTTTTAGATGATTTGACTGGTTGAACCTTCCATTCTCAACTGGTTAGTGTAAATATAAGCCCTGTTGTGTCACAGCTCAGAGCAGGTATTTTAATGTAGTGCCTTTTTTAAGACTGAATCTAAAAAGACACATCTGAGCTGAGAGATGTAACTCAACTTTTTCCTAACATTTGGCCAAATCTTGAGGAGCTCAGTCTTGATAAACGATAGATGCAGATGGTCAGAGCCTCTCTGAATTTGGGCCTCTGTTTAATCTTTTCAGGGATCTTACCATTTTACATGTTTTGTGTCTCTTGTTCATGATATATGATCATCATTATTCTCAAGGGAAATAATGGGAAAATGCCAAATGTTTATTATCCTGTTCAATACACATATAGGATGTTCTTTAGTCTGCATGCTGTGATTAGGAATCGGAGTGTCTTGTCCAGTCTTTGTCCTGTTCTTTGATCACTGGAGATTGACACTGTAGATATTTCTGGCTGTTTTAGTGTCTGCGTGCCAAAGATTTCAGAACCCATGAAAAGGCTAATGTGCGGAATTAAAATATATTTCAGTGCATCAACACTCCATTAGCTAGTGTTGCGTGTGGATTACTTTTTCATTATATCTTTAACCTATGATAGTGCCTACGTTCAGGCCCTCATTTTGCAAGGCACTGTACAGACAAGTGGAACATAGACAGTCCCTGACCCAGAGAGCTGTCAAACCAGGATGATGACAAGATGCAACAGATAAATATACAGAAAACTGGGATGAGGGGACAAAAGGTAACTGTAAAAAGTAAAGCTGCGTTTTGAATAAATTGTTTCAGTGGTCATACTAGTCAGAGGAGACTGACAGACAACAGTGATTTATGGGCATCACTGCAGAGGAAGGATTCAAGAGGGTAATATGGTGGCTTTCCAAATTAAATTGGGAAGTTTTTCCCATCCATGAGGGGCAGTGTGGAAGAGGTGTGCAGAGATGCTTGTGGAAAATGTGAGTAAATTGACCATTGTGTTAGCAGTAGAGTGAAAGCAGTATCCAACTCATCTCATTTGAGTTTTAGTTTTATGTTCATTTTTAATTACTGAGGTTATAATGTGTTGAAGAAGCATCTTTGTCCACCTCTGTACCAGTTGAAAGTTTCCCAGCTGCTTGAGACTTGAAGTAACATTTGGGTGAGCATACTTCAAAACGTCTCCAGAGCGATATACTAATGATCTTGGACAAATTGATCTAAAAGTTGCCCTTTTCTCTTGGAGTGACATTCTAATTGTTGATGAAAACTCATTTCTGATCAAGAGGAATTAAAAAAATCTCATTTTAGTCTCAATGTGATTTTGTTCTCCTGGTCAAGTTTTGATCTCATAGTTCCTGGTTTAAGTGGATCATGTATGTACATTGAAAAAGGTAAATCATTGTGCATTATCATTACAGTTAATTTTAGCTTTGGGTATAACATAAACTCTCCTCTGTAAAACTGATAAATCAATGAAATCCTAGAGAAATCCATAATTGTCATCACCTCCTCTGTAATATTTATTTAGAGCCAGTGTTGGGCTTATCTGTTTAATGTTAGCTGTGATTATCTGTCTTATACTTGCATTAGGAAGTGAACATTTACAATATAGACTTCAGTGCAAGTCACAACTGTGTTATAAGCAGGGTTGCCTTCATTTTATAGCAGGCTTAAGGAAAGATGTGTCCAAGATTTTTGCTATGATGAAGAAAATTTAACCCATGAGATTCTTGTTCCACAGCCCTAATTAATTGTAGATCATAAATATGTCTGAAATAAAATACATAAGGAAGTTGTTTTCAGGACTAGATGTCCAAGGTTATTTTTCTGTTAGTTCTGAAGGCGTACTTAGTCACACATTCTTTGAGCATGTTTTAATGACATTGTGAATATCAGTGAACACCCAAAGGGCATACGTGTTACATCATAAAGATGGAAATTTGCTTATTCTATTAATAGTTATGCAGATCTGCATTCTCTGTAAATCTCACTTTGTGTGAACTTACATTGAATGATTATATATTGGACCATAAAATTAGTTAAGATACACTGCTGAATGAGCCATGCTGAGTTCCTTCTGGCATTATCTCTTGATTAAAGGGCAGTTGCGCCATTGATAAAAATACAAAAAGAAAACTGTCACTGCTTGGGATAAAATATTTGCATTTCCTTGAGAAATTAGAGACAAATTATTCCACTAGAGCTACAATACCATTAAATTTAGCCCATTATAATATTTTTAAGAACAAGGTATGGGATGAACTAAGTTACTGCTGCTTTCAAGCTATTCTCCAGAAAGCCTCTTTTCCAGAATATTTGAGATAACTTTGAGAGATGTTTTTTTCAAGAGGGGGCCAATTACAGCTTATACACTTCCACTTGTAAATTGCAGAGGGGAGTTAGTTTAATAATTCTCTTAATCTGAAAGCCAAATCTCTATATTTTGGGAATATTTTGATTGCACTTTGAGTAGCTGTACTTCTAACTTGCCTACCTTGGAGTTACTGGGAAATGAAGACTCCTTACATCTGATAGTGGTCTAAACTAGCAGCCACAACTTTTCTTGAATCATATATTGGTACATAAATTTGATTTCAACCAAAAAGGTATTTAGTCCCCTCTTATAAACCTATTCAAGGTGCTTCTCTCTTCTTCTTTGCGTTAAGACTGTAACAGGCCCCTGTTAAATGGAGACCCCAGTTAGCTCTCAACTTAGTAGTATTCAATCCAGATCAAAGTACACCAACCAAATCCTTTTCTAGTAGGCTGTGACAACGGATGCCTCAGTGTGTACTGCATGATAAATCCCATCCATTGGAGTCAATAGAGCTACACCAATTCACACTAGTTAAGTATATCTGGCCCCATTTATTGAAGTATATTTTACATGCAGATTGTACAGTTTTGGGGGTATGTCATTTACTGTGTTTGTACAATAGAGCTGTGCTGTTTGTCTCCAGCTAAGAACCTATAAATGTTATATTTCTAAGGGAAGGGACAAAACTTCCATTTCCTTCTCTCTCACACCAAAACGTGTACCTTTCCTGTAATATGATTTGAAATTCAAAATAAACCCAACTCTTCCCCCCATTAACTCCCTGGAAGAGTTCCATTTTGGTTCAGTAATTCATTTATTTACCGTGTAAATGTTTATAATAAATAGGAGTCTCTAATTAGTTACAGAAAAAGGCATAATTGAAACAAAAAACAGTATACAATTCAAAGAATTTGCACAAGTTTACTGCAGCGGCAGTACAGAGAAAAAATGCAGTTCCTTTTCATTACATTATGTCATCTATCTAATAGTGTAACATTGCCCATTGTTGTTGCTGTAATTTATTTTTTTTTTATGCTCCAACATCATACTCTGCATTGTACAAGATAACATGAAGATAGTTCTTCCCCAAAATGGTTTATATAAAAGATAAGATCTTCTGGGTGAGAAATCAAGGAGTAATTTACATTTTTTTTTAATTGGCTAATAAAATATCTTATTAAAACACACATGTATGTATATGTATACATATATTAAAATACATATATGTATGTAGGGAGAGTTAAAAATTACTCTGAGAAACTGAATTCTAATTTTCTATATATTGAAAGGAATTCTAGAGATCTCAGCCTAGTGGTTTGCTTGTAAGAATAAATACTGAAATAGAAAAGAGGATGATGTTCCAGCAAAAAGTGCACCTACTTTTTGTAAAAAGTCCAGTTCAGAATACCTGAATAGACACTTCATGCTTTTTAGACATACACGAGTTGCCTTTGGGCTAGGAACTAGCACAAGGAATTGCATCTCAGAAAATGATTGCTTGGGATAGGTGCAAGTAATTGAAAATAGGTCTTTTGTGAAATAGGTAATGAATTAGCTGTCTTGGGAGAATAAATGAAAATCATATGTGGATGTTGAGAACATAGAATTGGAATCCAAGTCAAGGATTCTTTTTATTTGTGAGGAAAATATTTGCATGCAAAAATAGCTATCTATAGGGTATATGGTTTTTCCTCTGTCAGAAGTAAACTTATATGAGACCTGCTAAGTATTTAAAATATAGTTTTCTTTTAGACTGTTTTTACTTTGAAGATCATTGAATCAAGTACTGAAAAACTTTTTTTTTTTAAATCAGAAGAGAGCAGAAACATTGAGATCAGCGTAGCTATTCCATAGAAAGAATCTAACCAATGACTTCCCAGTAACAACTTATTGTCATAAACATAATTTCATCATTCCATGATACACTTGTATATTTTCTGTACAAGTTATGTCATTAGCTTGAATCACTGTGCAGGTGACTAACTGAAAAGTTATTTGTTTATTGTTGATTGCTCACCGTGTATTGACATGATCCTCCTGTCTGAAAGATTACCAAATCCAAATCACCTTTCATCCCTTGTCCCAGCTGTGAGAACAATACAACACATACTTACTGTTTGTGATCATTACACTTCGATGCATGATTAAACCAGCAAGGAAAGCATCCCATTTTTACTGACTGTTTGCTGCTCTCCTGTACATCTTGTCTCACAATCTCTCCTGCTCTGCATATGGGAAAGAAGGTACTATGACTACTGCAGGTACCTAAACCTGCAAATGTTCAGTTTTTATTGATGGCGGCTGTAGTATGCTGCACATGCTCCATAGACTATTACATATTTCCAAATGAAATTTCTTCAGAGTAAAAACTGTTCTTTCTTATTCAAGAATACATGTGTGCCTTGATAGACGCTTTAAAAACAGATATTATGAAGTTATATGTGGGAATATACTGGTTTTTTTAAACACGTGAACAGTTAATTTATGTTGGTCAGTTGATTCAAAAGTTTCAAACTGAGAATCGTGAAGCTTTGCAAAAGTAGTTTTTTTTAATACTTCCTCACACTTAGTTAAAAAATTATCAGTGGGTGGAAAGAGGTGTTTACAATGGAAATGAAATCTCTGTCTGACTGTAGCTAATGCAACCCTGTAATCCAAATGGGTTGTTTGACAGATCTACCCTTCCCCTTCATTAAAAAAAAAAAAAGGAAGTGGTGGTGTATTAGAAATGGAATAGAAGCAGGAAGGGTTAACAGTTTAAGAGGGACTGTTCATTTCCACAGAGTAAAATGGGTCAGGGTTATGAACAGGTCTCATACAAAGCTCAAAAACATAGATCAGCTTATACTATGTCTATCAGAAAACAATTGAAGTTTATATTTACTGAGGCAACAGCACATTACTTCAGAAAGATCCTATATTTTATTGTCACTGCCTGCCAAAGGTAATCATGTTAAAATGAACCCAACTATGTAAACTGAATGGAATCCTGTCCTTAAGCAAAGTAAAGCTACAAGAAAATAGTTTTTTATTTTTCCAAAGAAATTTCTAGTTGTTTCACTACCTGAAATTGGGAAATTGGTTGTGTGCTCAATTTTGGTCTTTAAAAAAAAAAATCTAGCCATTTCATGCGTAGTTAAAACGTGGCTGAAGTTGCCTTTTCAAATGCACATGAAGGTGCAGGTCAGATCTTATTTTTTCAAGATAAGCTCGTCCATCACTGCTAACAATGTTCTGAGATGGATAGATAAAAAATAAAGCGAGGCGCAGAAATAAGGGACAGAAATGCTAAAGAATGAGGAAAGGTTGAGGAAAACTTTCATTTATATTAATCCAAAATGACATTCAAGTAAGTGACATGACCTACATTCTATTTTAGCTATTCCATAGTTTCCTGCTTAAAAATTAAGTTGACTTGGGGAGGTCTCTGAGAGCAGTAAGTCACCTGGCAGGTAGATGATTCAGTTGTCAGCCAGCTGACTTACTTGCATATAAGTAGGTCATCTTTGGGGAGGAAACTTCACAAGGGGGATGGGTCAGGATGACCACACCTACCCACTCTTATGAAAAGTGTCGTCATATCTTTATCCAAAAGTAGCAGGGAGGGCTTTACTTCTTAGGGTCTCCTTGTAAAAGATATTCCCTGGTGGCAGCAGGAGTATGACGTTACACTTTTAGAATTTGAGCTTATGGCGCCAGGGTGTGTCTCTAGGTAGTCTGGTTCTGCTGTTTAGCCCGTAAACCTTGCCTCCCCCACTCTGCTCTTTGAATTCCATTTTAGTAATAGATTATATTTCACAAATGCTTTGTAGCGTGAAGTTTTGTTTTCTTGAATTCTTCCCTATCTCGAATACAGAATGTGCTGACTGATTAAAGGAACTGGTTCATTTGTCCCTATTTAGAGTCCTATTTTAAAATCAAATTATATTTAAAAAATCAGTGAGACAGATTAATTTGGTTATAGCCAGATGCACTACTGCACTTACTCCAAAGTGCTAAAATGATGAATTCTAAATTCTAAATAGAATAGAATAGAATAGAATAAATAGAATTCAAAATGATGACTTTTAAATGTAGTGGCCATTAGAACCATAATTTAATCTGAATTTGAAACATCATTTGCTTTACTTCCAGCACCTGTAGAATGTATTCATTGGAGAGCAACATGATACTAAGCATGAAAATAATGGACACTGAAATACAATATGCAAACTCCTTTTGAAAAATAGTAAATATTTGGTTCAAGTTGCTTCAGAAATGTTTTAAATTCTCTTTATAAAAAAGAATACCTTGCTCAAGTTTCATTTCTGTTGTAGTATATGATTTACATAGGAGTTGGTGATGGAAAGGTGTAGTCTGAACATAAGACTGAATGAAAAATGTTGAATTCTAATCCTGTCTTGTCTCCTGCTTTATAGGCAAGTCACTTAACCTCCGAGTCTCAACTTTTCCATCTGTAAAAAATGAAAAATAAGTATTTGTACATAGAAGGGTTGTAAAGATTAATTAGTGTAGTTCCATTGTAGATGGAGCAAGCTATGCAGTACAATACTTTGTATTATTCTCTATATGTTTATGATAAGCAATGCACGCACCACAAATCATGGAAGTAAAGTAGCTTTTTCTTTAAAGCATTTTTTGTAAAATATATATCAAACCCTTTCACAGAATAATTTAGGCTGAAAGAAAATTACCTACAATGGCATATGGTGCTTTATAAATAATTAATATTAATAATGGGTCATTTACTCAATTGCCTTTGCTTCTAGAAGTGATAATTAGCAGAACATCATAAACTCCATGCATGGTTTGCCATTGCAGTTTTATATAATAAGGGAAATATAGCTACTAATTCTCATGAAACCAGACTGAGTTACTAATTGAAAGAAGCCTGTTAAAAAGATTGTGGTGAGGTCATTTGAATCATTATGAGTAAAACATGACTCCTGTGTTGTTGTTTCAATTCACATTTATTTCGTGCTTGGAAAAGGTGCTTGACTAACACTGTCGTAAAATGAAGTTCTCAGTTACTCACAAATTCCAACAGCGTTAGCAACATTAATGGCTGTGAAAGGTTCTACATAGTATCCGACCACTCTGCCTTTACATTATACAGTTCAATAGCTCCAGACTCCTATCATTCTTAATCCACCACCATTTGATACCACTGAGGGTATATGGCTGTGAAACATGAAAGCTTTTCAATTATTATAACTGTTGTTTCAGCCATTGTGGATTCCAGGTTGTAAGACACACTCACTGAAATAGTTTGTTTTTATTTTTGCTTGTTTTAAACTTAATCGAATAAATGAGCTTTTATTTACTACACTCCAGTGAATATTTTTCTTAGTACTTTTATAAGTGACTTTTTTTTAAAAAAGTGACTTATATCTGCCCACATAATTTCCTTTCAGCATGAATTTACAGCTCTCTAAATGACTCTGTACTTGTTGAGACAAGGTGGATGAGATAATATTTCTACTGGACCAACCTCTGCTGGTAAAAGAGACAAGCTTTTGAGCTTAATCAGTTTGTTGTTTAAGCAGAGCTCCACTCTGTTTCCATCCATTTTTAACTTATGCTGAAATAGCAGCATACATGTGTGTGCATATTTGTGCCAATTTTATCTCTGCACAGAAGTGCTTATTTTCACATATACATTCTCTTCAGTTGCATTCTTGCAAGATGATTATTTTAGATAACTGTTTGTCCCTGATATGAAGGAAGAAAGACAAGACACAAGCAATGTGGTTTAACCAGGAACTATCCAGCAATAATTGGTACAGTGCAGATCATCTTTCCAGCCCTGATCTGTTCACTTAGTGAAAGGCTGCCTTCAGCTCTCCATACCTGGTCCCTGCCTGATGCTAGGACCTCACCAGCCTCCACTTGTATGAGAGTTAAGGAGCTGAGGAAAGGAGATTGTCTCCTTGCTCTGTCAGACATTAGAAGCCTCAACTTCCATCCTCAGCTTCTTTAGGGGATTCCAGGTTGTGGATGGCAACCTGGCTAGCAGTGACCATGAGATGGTCAAGTTCAGGATCCTGACAAAAGAAAGAAAGGAGAACAGCAGAATATGGAACCTGGATTTCAGAAAAGCAGTGTTTGACTCCTTCAGGGAGCTGATGGGCAGGATCCCCTGGGAGGCTAATAAGAGGGGGAAAGGAGTCCAAGAGAGCTGGCTGTATTTTAAAGAAACCTTATTGAGGGTGCAGGCACAAACCATCCCGATGTGCAGAAAGAATAGCAGATATGGTAGGTGGCAGCTTGGCTTAACAGGAGAAATCTTCAGTGATCTTAAACACAAAAAGAAGCTTATAAGAAGTAGAAGCTTGGACAGAAGACTAGGGAGGAGTATAAAAATTGCTCAAGCATGCAGGGCTGAAATTGGGAAGGCGAAAGCACAATTGGAATTGCAACTAGCAAGGGATGTGAAGGGTAACAAGAAGGATTTCTACAGGTATGTTAGCAACCTCAGAAGAAGGTCAGGGAAAGTGTGGGCCTCTTACTGAATGGGAGAGGCAATCTAGTGATGAACGATATGGAAAAAGCTGAAGTACTCAATGCTCTTTTTGCCTGTTTTCACAGACAGGGTCAGCTTCCATACTACTGCATTGGTCAGCACAGTATGGGGAGGAGTGAGCAGCCCTCAGTGATGAAAGAACAGGTTCAGGACTATTTAGAAAAGCTGGACATGCACAAATCCATGAGGCTGGATGCAATGTATCCGAGGGTGCTTAGGAAGTTGGCTGATGTGATTGCAGAGCCGTTGGCCATTATCTTTGCAAGCTTGTGGTGATCGGGGATGGCTCTGGATGATTGGAAAAATGCAAATATAGTGCCCATTTTTAAAAAGGGGAAGGAGGAGGATCCAGGGTACTACAGACCAGTCAGCTTCACCTCAGTCCCTGGAAAAATCATGGAGCAGGTCCTCAGTGAATCCATTTTGAAGCACTTGGAGGAGAGGAAGGTGATCGGGAACAGGCAACATAGATTCACCAAGGGCAACTTGTGCCTGACCAACCTGATTGCCTTCTATGGTGAGATGAGCGGCTCTATGGATGTGGGGAAAGTGGTGGATGTGATGTACCTTGACTTTAGTAAAGCTTTTGATACAGTGTCCCATAGTATTCTTGCCAGCAAGTTATAGAAGTATGGGTTGGATGAATGGAACATAAGGTGGATAGAAAGCTGGCTGGATCATCAGGATCAACGGGTCATGATCAATGGCTCGATGTCTAGATGGCAGCTGGTATCAAGCGGAGTGCCCAAGGGGTTGGTCCTGGGGCTGGTTTTGTTGAACATCTTCTTTAACGATCTGGACATTGGAGCGGATTGCACCCTCAGCAAGTTCGTGGATAACACTAAACTGGGGGGAGTGGCAGCTATGCTGGAGGGTAGAGATAGTATACAGAGTGATCTAGACAAATTGGAGGATTGGACCAAAAGAAATCTGATGAGATTCAAACAGGATGAAAGAATCCTATGCACTGCTACAGACAGGAGACCGATGGGCTAAGCAGCAGTTCTGCAGAAAAGGACCTGGTGGTTACAGTGGACAAGAAACTGGATATGAGTCAGCAGTGTGCCCTGGTTGCCAGGAAGGCTAATGGCATATTGGGCTGCATTAGTAGGAGCACTGCCAGCAGATCAAAGAAAGTGATTATTCCTCTCTATTCGACACCAGCAAGGCCACATCTGGAGTATTGTGTCCTGTTTTGGTCCCTTCACTACAGAAAGGATGTCGACAAATTGGAGAGAGGTCAGCAGAGGGCAATGAAAATGATTAGGGGACTGAGGCACATGACTTATGAGGAGAGGCTGAGGGAACTGGTCTTATTTAGTCCACAGAAGAGAAGAGTGAGGCGGGATTTGATAGCAGCCTTCAACTACCTGAAGGCAGCCTTCAACTACCTGAAGCACCCAAAGAGGATGGAGCTAGGCTGTTCTTAGTGGTGGCAGATGACAGAACAAGGAGCAATGGTCTCAAGTTGCAAAGGGGTAGGTCTAGGTTGGATACTAGGAAAAACTTTTTAACTGGTAAGGTGGTGAAGCACTGGAATGGGTTACCTAGGGAGGTGGTGGAATCTCTATCTTAGAGGTTTTTAAGGCCTGGATTGACAAAGCCCTGGCTGCAATAATTTAGTTGGGGTTGATCCTGCTTCAGCAGTAAGTTGGACTAGATGACCTCCTGAGGTCACTTCCAATCCAAACCTTCTATTATTCCTCTAAATCCACTTCCAAATTCAGTTTATCAGGAAAGCGTACCCCCTCATGGAATGATGACCCACACTGGATGTGGTATACTGATGATATCCTAAATAACCTTTATAGAATTAAGATAAATTTTATTGAACTAAATTAAATCTAATTGAATTAGGGTTAATGCCTTTAGGGCACATTGTAATAAAAATGCAGCTGTGTATGTAGTGTTGTGGTACTGTGTGTTCCTTCTCTAGTAGAGAGAGAGGGGCTGTAACAGCATCTGGGGAGATATGCATATACAATACTAATTCAAATTGGGTTCTCCAGAGACCAACAGACAAAGAAAAGTCTTTTGGATAAACGTCTGGGTTTTAAACTGATTTAGGACCTTCCTCCTGCTCCAGCAGAGGGACAGGATCTCTGATCCACGAAGGACCCCATTCCTTAGTGGAGAATTGGAAGTCTTTAGCCTACTTTGAGGCCTCCATAAGATGATGTGCTTGTTCTTAGTGGAAATATACAGTGGAGGCAACGAACTGTGCAGTGTGGACATATCCTGGTCAGAAGGGAGTGAGACATGGGTCTCCAGCCAAGAGAGGCAACAGCTGGAAGCCTGAGGGGGTGCCCTTGCTGAACTACTGAGGGAAAATGCAGGTGCAGTTTTCCTGAACTATGACATTAGACACCTGCTAAGTTGAGACAACTCGAACCTTACCTGTTGACCTACACACACAGTCCTTGAGCTGCTGTGGGGAAGGCAAACCTTTCCACACCTTGCCCTGGCCCATCTGGTAATGAGGGGAAAATTTCTTCCCAGGCCCAAAAACGGCAACTGGAAAATGTCCATAGTAGATCCTCCAAACCCCAGTCCTACAAGTGTGGGAGCTATTGATCTGGGTGTTCAATGGTGCCTTGTTGAAGGAAAAGGGCTTTATGTGCCCCCACCTTGAGTGCATGGGAGTCAGCGGGATGCAGCTGAACTTCTTTGGCCAGCCAGTCTACTTGGTTGATGCCTTCCCCTTCTCCTAGCCACATCTATGTCTTTCAGATCTATGAGGAAGCTGGGTCTCAGGGGGCTGAGAGATGGAAGAGGGGGCAATCCCTTTGCATCTGCCCCTACCAGTCCAGACAATGACTCCCTGCTTTTTAAGGCTACAAGAATGCATTTTTAATATTTTTCTAGTCTGGACTTGTAAGAACTCTTTCCTGCCTGATCTCTTTATTCCTTCAAGTTTCACGCTTAGCATTCCCAGTTTACAAATTTGCAGCTGACTGTAGTTTATGGACCACCTTACATTCACTACTTTTGAAGATTCATCTGAGTCTAGTGATCCTGCAAAGTCTTTATATTCAAGGGGATGAGATCATTACAATTTGAATAATGCTTAAATTTGTATTGCACTCCACTCCAGACCTTAACATTCACTGATTACTATTAATGTATAATTCATAACTTAGACTTATCTGCAAATGTGGGAACTTCATCAAAAAATAATTTATACAGGTTTGAGTGCATCGGCTATTTCCCTTGCACAAAAACATTAAAATAATTAAAGAACCAAGGAGAAACGAGAGCATATTTAAAGACAAAACTGATACATGTGCCATAAGGTTGCCCTGGCTGCCAGTTTTCTGAGATTTAAGAAGTAAGTACCTGTTCTCTGAAAGAAGTCTTTACATGGTGTTTAGGTCAATTAAAGAAGGCAAAATCCTTCAGCTTCTGTATGCGATCAGGTAAACTATTCTACCACTTGCACCTTAGAATTGCCTTTATCAGATGATATGTCCAGGTGTGGGAAATGGTAGGTGCAAAAGAAATGAATTACAGGATAAGTTTGAATTTTGCATTTCCTGGATTTAACTGATTTGTGATTTCCATAACATTATTTTAACATAATTATTTAACTTTTATATTATCACATTTTAAAGTGTGTGGGAACAAGTTATGAAGGATGGATCAGAATTGTTTAGGAACTTTAACTTGAAAACTCCATAGCTTTTAATATCTATTATTTATGGATTTCTTGAATGCTGTGTCTTCCCTTGAGTTACACTTGGCAACCTTAACTATATCTTAACTAAGCTTTTGTTTTGGAATATGTGTATTATGTACAATGCCTTTTTGAACCAAAACAGATTTGTTCCATATTTTTTATAAACAGAAATGTTGGTATGGCATATAATTTAGTACATAATGTTGTTAATGCTTTCTGATGCCCAAAATCTTGCCCGGATATTTTCATGATACACGCAATTTTGCCAAAGCTGGCACACACTGATGTAGTTGATTGGTAGGATAGCTTAATCTCAGTATAACGCATGGAAAAATTACCAGCAAAGAGGTTGTCTTGATGGGAATTTTTGTTGCTTTTATCTGAGTGAGTGTAAACTGCTGATTTCAATCATATCTATTTTTAGTGTGGACTTTCTCTTTGTTGTGTGTGTGGTTCAGGCAGATAATCATTTCAGATGTGAGAATTTAATACCAGATTTACCCTAATGGCTTTAAAATCAAACAGAGTTAAGCAAACAACCTTATTAAAACACAGAACACTACTGCATGATGAATTAGGACATTCATTCTGTTGAATATAAATGCTGCACACATTGTTTTAGGAACTTTGTTTTCTGTTCTTTAAGCACTACTCAGTGTGTTACATTCCTGACTAATGATAAGTAATCTATGAAAACTAAATTTTATACCTCAAAAAATGTACATCGTAGAAGACATCTAGCTGTGCCCCATATTCTATCTTTCCGTGAGAGTGGTAGTATTGAGCCTTCTTAAAATGCCTTAATGCTTACATTGAAATAGTCTATGGGAACTCCTTCCTTAATTCATCCATCCAAAGATATATAATTGGGATGTATACTTTACGGATTCTGACCTTCTTGAGGGTTTTATCTTTTGTTTTTCAACAAGTCCATGTCAGGTCCTAGCCACCCATTTCTTCTTCCACTGGCTTCTTTCACTTAATTATCTCCTCCACACCAATGCAACCCCAAATGCTACAGTGTTCCTTGGCTATCTGTAAGGGAGCATGATGTGCACCCATACTAGTATGGGGGTGAACATTGTTGCATCCACAACACTTTGCTACCCTTCCAATTGAAAGAGAATATTGGATATTTTTTATCTGAAAGTATGGCATTCCCCCCACCCATCCCCCCAACTCTCACAGAGGGCACTGACTTGCACAGCGGAGTTGCAATGTGTTTTGCTTATAAGATAAGGAAATGTAGACAAATCCAGTTCTACAGGGAGTCTGCTGTTGCATAGCCTTTGAGCCTTCTCAGCCTGATACCCTGACAGGTCTGTCAATGGTACTAAAACCAAGTCCTCTTACACAAGACTCAAGTCACAAATTCCTGCTCCAACCTCAGCTCTACCTTCTACAATGTGCTTGAGCCTGGGATGTCTTCAGCCCGATACTACAAGCAAGTTCCACACCAGGTACTGGTTATGTCCAAAACAGGACCAAAGACAAAATTGCCCCCTCGAGTCCCAGTATCAACTCTTCACCTGGCACAGTTGCCCATAGCTCAGATCCCAGGCCAATGGCTCTGTCTCAGTACATCAAGTCCAGGTGGATGTCCACTCAGGAAAGAGGAAGTATCCCCACAAAAAGGTCATAAACAGAAGGGGGAAAGGAAGCATTCAATAGCACTCCTGTCATCTCTTCTCCATGTTCCTCTGAAACAAGAAATCTTGGTGCCAGCTAACTTGGACTCCTCACTGGTTCATATTCTGATAAAGACCTTCAGTCTCCCAAAGGCTGAGTGAGGGTCCACTATAGAGGCTAGTAGCAAACCCACATCATCCTTTTTGCTGCTTACTCGGCACCTGTACCTATTCCTTTAATTATGATCTGGAGCCATAGGGTCTTCCTGGGCTGCTTCTCCACCCGTAGTCAGGGGCAGCACAAGAAGTGTATTGTAAAGTCTCCCAGTGGCAGAAGGCAGTTGACTGCTCTGTTTCATTTTGGAAAAACTGAATGGAAATGTTTTGATAATTCCCAAACCATTTTTTTTTTCAGAATTTCCTTTCCACAGGAAAATTCTAAATGGGTAGTTTTCACTCCAATTTGGAATGAAACTTATTTTAAATGGTGGAGTTTCCTGCAGAACAGAAATTCTGAATTTTCACTCACTTTAGTCATGAATCCCATCTTGAACACCAACAGAAGTTGTTGAAAATGTAATTATCCTCTGGATCACCCCACTTAGTTTTTCTCCAACCCCCATTCTTTCTGTGTCTGCCACACAAGTGAAGCCAGTCTCCAACCAACACTTAGCAAAAAGTCAGTTTAACAGATCTAAAGCAAAAGCAGTTTGCCTAATTTCTCTCTTGTTATAGAAGTGCTGCTTGCAACTCCGCTGTTAAGGTTGTGTTCCATTTTGCACTTAAATCAGAGTTTCAACCTCTTTGTTATGTATGAAGAATGCAGTGCATCTTCCCCAAAATTGCAGAATAATTTTCAGAGAATTTACAAAGAAATCTGTTAGTTTTGAGTTAAAAACGTGTTTCTTTCAGAAATTTAGCATCTATCAGCCTTTTCCAGTCCCAAATATTCTTAATAATAGAGTAATGTCCTCCTGAATCTTTCCATTTAGGTAACATTAATTGAAATCTTGTATATAGGATATATGTAAAGAAGATTGGAAGTAATTAAGCTATGTTAATAATTGTTGCGCCTAATAATTGTAATTCTATAGACCTTAAGGCTGGAACATATCAAGCAGGTCTTGGAACTCTTACATGGAGCCATTGTGACACCAGAGTTAACTCAATCAGTCACTGCCCTTCTTCTGTTGCTAATTTGCATGCAACAAACCCATTGGTTGTAATGATATGAGGGAGAAGACTGGATGCAGTTGTCTAGAGTTTTCACTGGTCGAGTACTTAACCTAACTCTTTAAAGGATCCAGGGCATGAGTATTTGTGCTTGAAAGTTTCCCCATGGCACTGCTGTCTCAGTGAGGCAGCAGCATAGGAGGGAGCAGGTAAAATGTAGACATTGGAACTCAGAGACTGGGCTCCTCAATTGCAGTCTCCCCAACACAGCCCTCTAAACCAGTAAATCCATTTGCAAATGAAGGGCCAGGTACCTTGACTCCTTTATACTATTCCAGAGATCTAAAGAAACTGGAAACTCACCTTAACTGGCCGGTGTGCTCTGGTGGTTTTGCACTACTTTGGTGTACTGTTAAATCTGCTCTTATACATTATTATTTTTTAAGTAAGGTAACTATAATATATCCTCAAATCATTAGAAATACTGCAAGGTAACATTCTCTTTGGACTCTTGTTTGGTGTTCATATATGAAAACTTCTAATAGTTTTAAAAAACAACTTTACTGGGGCAAATTACAAAAAAACTAATATACTAAACAGTAAATTCCTGATTACTCATTCGGGATCAGGTTAATACTGAGAGATTCTAGCTGAAAATTCTGACCCGCTGACTGGAGAGTCTTCCTCCTCTGAGTATGCTACAAGGGTGACCAAGTTTCTAAATACTTATCCTCTTTTGGGTGCTTCTCTTGTGTACATGCTTGATGTGAAAGCTTTTCCATTACAGGGATGGTCCATAGTTCACTACACCACAATTCCACAGAAGGGGTAGTCACATTTTTCCAATTTGAGAAAACAGGACACTCCAAATCGAAACATGAGATTCATAAATTTTAAATTTGAGAGTCTGTTCCAGTAACAAACATGTTAGTGTATAAAAGTGCATAGTTAAAGCACCCATACTACCATAACTCTGCCCTCTATTGTCATTATGCAGGAGATAATATGGAGGAAAAAGCCTGATGTGTTTTTAAAAATCAGTTTAGTTTAATCTAATTTAGAACCAAAAACACTAAAATTCCTTCAACATAATCACACCGTCACTCCAGGGCAAAATGTAGTTTATGTGGGTGCCTTAACTGTGTTTTCGTACCTTAACATGATTTCTTTTAAGTTAGAAGTAAACTCTGAATTTCCTGGGTTTGTAATGTTTCGTTTTGGAATAAATAGAAACATCTCAGTAATATTGTTTTTGCTTTAAGATACAGATCAATGCATGCAAACTTAATTTCATTTTAACAACTTTTTGTTTTGGAATATAGAATATTAATTATAAACTGAAGGAAGTTCAGATTAGAACAGCAAAAAACTTTTGGGGGTGATGGGAATAATTTATAAAGCACTATTAAAAGAAGTTGTTGGGGGAGGAGGGGCAGTGCAGCTCACTGACAGGCATAATTTCCAAAGTTCAAGTGGAACTAGTGTGGTACATAGTATCTTAAATTGGAGTATTAGGATGAAAATGAAAACTTTGTTTGAATATCAGATAAAGCTTTTCTGAAAGTGAATATTAGTTTGGAGAATAGTCTCCTAAGGGAAGTGGAAGCTCTTTTGCTTTCAATTCTTAAAACTAGACTGACCAAATCATTAGAAAACCTCATAGCTGGAGGATCTATGAGGTTTTTCTCATCTTTGACTTGTTTGATTCTGTGATATAGAATGTAAGAGAGGATTTCCAATTGGATTGGAAAATATTAACTGCTAAGACTGTATAGCTCTTAAATCTTTGTCTTCTATCACAATAAAGAATTAGCAAAATGTAAGTTTAAAAATACAATGTCAATAATTTGGCTAATAAGACATTTAGGAATGTAACTGGAAGCTTTCAAAGTGAACATGTATCTCTTACAAATGCAATAAAACGGTAAGAATCTATGCTGTATAGGAAATTCAACTCAAATAATTATACGCTAATTAGTTTGATCCAATTCATTTTGATAGGTGTGTTAACTGTGTTGGTTAGTGTATGGCAAATAAGACATTCTTTTATGTTTGAGTCATAAATATCTGCAAAGCTACCATATTATCCTCCTTCACAACCTCCTTGAAGCTCTTGCCTTTTCTGTGTTGCCTATAAAAACTTCATGCTGCTGTGGTGAGACCACTGCCTATTGTGTTGACCAATATTGTCATCTTGTTTCCTTGTACTCCCGTTGTCTCTTGCAGTAAGTTCTGTTATCTCAATTGTAAATGTCATTCCAGCAATAGAACACATATCTCAACTCCCAGGGTTTATTTAAAATATTGCCATAAAATAGACTGCTATTCAGTCCAACTGCTACCACTGAAGTGTAATATTACTATTGGACCACTCAGATAAAGAGTTTCTTAAATCGGAGTTAATTATAGATTAGATGAGGAAATTCACAAAAGGCTGTCCTCGCATAGAAAGTAATCGACATAGTAAACCAAATCAGTGAGTTGTAAATAAATGTCATGATCTCAGAAAATCCTAGAATGGATGCATTTAAATGCCTGGTATGTAAGAAGGTATGGATAGATAGCACCCCCAACAAAGTTGCAGCCTGCTGCTTAAATCCATCCATGTCCATCTTTCTTTCACCTGTGTGTCCTGATGAATATCCTTATTTTACAACTCTATTGTCACCTTCATTTGTAGCTATCATTTCCTGTCCTTATTCTTTGCTTTTCAAGAAGTGTGGGACATTTTTGTTGCTTTACAGATTTTGAGTTTCAACAGCTTCTGTAGTGTATCAGGGATAAGCTCATATGTTGAAAGAACTCAAACCTGCTTTATAGAAAATCAGCTTTGAGTTCCCTACCGATAAACTGCTTAGATTCTTGTGCAGAGGGGATTCCTTTCATGAAATTTAGCTTTGCTGGTTGAGTTGCTATATATATTATCGATAGGTTATTCAGAAGGCATTTAGGTAATGCCTAAACAGCCTAAAAATCTTTCATAACTCTGGATTCCACTATAAACCTCTCAATTTATCATCTTCCTAATTGTGGAGTTGGTAGAAATAGGAAATAGCTCTAGTTGCGGGGCTAGCTATTCTTTTCATTCATAAATATGGAAATAAACAAAGCTTGCTTATATAAATACTGCACATTTTGCATATATGAGAAAATGTATTGGCACAACGTGTGTAGTGTTTTGCTTTAATCACATAGCTTATTTCTAACTTGTGCTTTTTGTGCTTTGGGAAAATTCTCATCAAAATAGTGACATATCAGTCTATTATCTTACTAGGAAAACAGGGAAATAGCTTGCAGTGCTGCTATAGAGTTTCTGACCATATAATCAAATTACTGAAAGGCATAACACATAAACTGCTTGTTAAGACTAATGATGATTTAGTTATTTGCTGTTAAAATTAAAGGCAATGTGTTTTATCTCTGTATATTAAAAATGTAACAGTGCAGCAGGCAAGGAGTAGAGCGTCACATACTCTTCAGTCTGTTCTTTCATCTTCTTTCACAACCATTATTCTTTTGGGATATTTTGGATGGTTCTGATCTCCATATCATTTCTTCGCTTGTTGCTATTATATGAGTTGGAATAAGCATGAGGCCATGCTCACTCAGCCACATCACTGCTGCTCTCTTAACTTTACCATGCTGATAGGAAATGTTACATTGTTATATTATATAATTACAACTGGCCATTTTTTGTTTGTTTACACTTCAATTTCTTCATGAGATAATGGGTGCTGAATTATGTAAACTTTTATATGTTCTATATATAGATTGACCATATCGATCTTAAATTATGGGAGTGAAATTACAAAATTATTATAAACCTCTCCATTTATTATCTTCCTAATTGTGAGAACAGTGAGATTGTATTAAAATTCAGAAATACTGCTACATAATCTGCAGAAGTGTTTTCAGAGGATAAGAAGAATTATTAATAATTATCTAATATGAAGTATCCAGCTTGACTTCGAAGTGACTGATTGTCAATTGCAAGTCCACCTAAATAACTACATTTGCTTGTGTTATAGTTGTTGTATTGCCTCTTACTTTATCCTACTGAGTGTTGTAATTTGAACGTTAGAGAAGAGCATGCTGTTATCAGCTGGACAATGCATTTGAGTTTATTTGGTATTTAAACAGTTATGAAACAATTCAGAATCTCTACTCTAAATTCCATGGACTGCTGTTTACTTTTGCTGGCAAAATATAAAATACAGCATAGACAAAGTTGTATAGGCCTTTAAACTTTGAAACAACAATTTCAATTTAACAAGCAGTCCAAAATAACGTGAGATGGCTTGTATGGGTTCAACATGTAACAACAGGCAGTGAGCTGTACAGTAGACTCGCCAATGGAAGGACCACCCATCAGTGGTGATTGGTACGTATAACGTGGTTGGACCTACAGGTGCCCTATTCCTTGCATATTTTTCAAAGTGAAAAATGGACTGGAGGGATGTTAGGATTTTCATGTAAGATGGAGGAGATTGATGGAGGGAGAGGGAAGAAAAGGGATTGCCTAATATTCCCTCTCCCCAACTGCTCATTCAGAATTTAAATCTGGGACATAGCTCAGTAAAGGGCAGGGTTGAAGAAACTTCTTTGTTATTAGCTATTGGTCTCTTTGCCCACTTTTAGTCTCCTGGTTATGGCCACTTGTCTCTTCCTCTCCCTTTCTTCCCGTGCTCCACCCCACAATCCCACACTGACACCCTTGATCACTGGTTCACCATCACATAGTTGTCAATCCACCCAGCCACCGTGTCCCTCAACCCCCCTCCTTCCAACCCAACTGCCTTCTAAACTGTAAAATCCCTTTCCACTCCCTGAAACTTACCAGGCTCAGAACCTTTATCCTTCAGATATGGGTTTTTTTTTATTTGGCAGCTGGGTGAGAAGGAGAGGAGAGGTTCTTTGCATGTTGGGGGTTCTGTTGGTGATATGGGCCTAGGGAGAATCAGAAGGACGGTTTATGAGCTAGATCAGTAAAAGGAGGAGTTTGAGAGCCAGGGAAGGCATTGAGCTGTGGGGAAGTTGGGTAGGAAAGGTGAGTTCTCTGCCAAGGCTTTTGTTTGTGTGGGTGGGTGGGTGGGTATAATATATAAAAATAAACTTTTCTTATTTTAAAGAGCGTGTATGTCTTGCCCCAATGCGAAGTGACTAGTGAAAATTATATTAAAGTTGTTTAGAAAACTGTTGACTAGCTCTTCGTTACAAATTATAGAAGGTATTCAATCTTATCTGTAACAGGGTTCCCAGAAAACTTTTAGCACCAATACTTGGTACCAATTGCTGTTGTGTACATAAGAAAGGGATTTTTGGGCCTTGAATGCATAGTCATAGGAATCAGGGTGGTGTTTTATGCAGGAAAACTGAGGAAGTTTCAGTATTTAGGTTTGAAGTTTGTCCATTTTTAAGGAAATGCCTCTATTGGAAAGAGCTGGGATGGTTTGTAAAAACTGAGTAGGGTTTGAGGGGAAATAAAAGAAGGGATTTACCTCAGTTTAGTGTTTTTGAAATGTAAAACCTTCCTGAGGCCCAACAAAGAAGATAAAGTGCCTCACCCTGAGTAGGAAATATAATAGAAGTGAGTCATAACACTTAAAGGAGTCCCTTCAGCAGTGAGCATAAATGCTGAAAAATCTTTAAGCTTTTAAAGATTGGCAGTTTTTCTAAATGCAGCCTCAGTTTTCAATCCAATAAATGAGATCAAATATTATATAAGGGAAATTCAGATAGCCTGTTTGTTCTGACAGCAAGATGATTATGAAAGCAGCTCAAAGAAGATAACTGCTCTTTTTCAGCCCGTATGATATTCCTGTTTCAGGATGGCTTTTACGACTTCAATGAAACTGAATTACCACAACAAGCTTTTTATGTTATGGTGGTAAGATTATTTCAGTTCAGATTGTTAGTCGATAATCTTGTTGTGAGAATTGTAAATTATTATTCTAAGCTATGAAATGTTTTATTAAGCGTATTACCTTCATTTTGACTGTGAGTACACAACCCGGGCAGCTTATTATGCATTATTAAACTGTACAGTTACCAGTTAAATCAGTGCAGTTACTTTAGATCTACGCTCAGGGTAACTGAGATCAGAATCTGTACCAAGAAACAGAGATGCTGATCCTCTTTCCTCACACAAGTCACAGTAAAATAGGCAGGCCATTCATCCAGTTTTAAGCTGGGGTTAGTCCTCTTTATGTACGTTTTGTCTCCTGTCTCATACTGATAAAACCAAATGAGGTTTTGTCCAGAATGCTGCATAAATGATACTATTGGTGTATGTGAGGTCATGCTGGGAGGAAGGAAGGGAGGCATGATGTGCTTTGCAAAATGATGTCTTCCATGGGGTGTCACCTCCTAAGAACCGTGCATGAGAGGTCACAACCTTATTCTAGAGATGCATCAGTGTCACCCTAGTGTAGAAGTTGTCCCCTCCTCCCTTCAAGGTACTTTAACAATATGGAGCTGAACCTTGTTATCTGTAATGGCACCTTGTTTTTCTTTGTTTTTGTTCTTTATCTAAAAAGAGAGCTAACATTTTTCAAGGATGCTGACAAAATATGCATTTTGCTTAACTAGGGCTGCTCCAGTCTTTTGGGTATCTGGGTAAATAGGTATCTAAGCATTTGAATTTGCCTTCTCTTTATTGTAACCTCTACAAAATGAAAAAAGATATATTCTGTAATTACATACCTTATAAACTGTGGTTCCTTATCAGGTTAGTGATAAAATTAAGCTACAAAGTTTTGGTCTTTAGAGAGTAATGAATGAGTGGAATTTGACTATTTTCCACCTATCCTGGCTGGATTGTCTTGTAAATAAGGTTTGAGAAAGGAAATGCTAATTCTTTTGTCATCTTTACTTTAGAGAAATAAACCTGCGCACCAGAGCATTTCTCTAAGAAAAGTTGTTCATTGTGATTTTAAATCGAGTGTGTGACTATTTTATCTTTTTTAGATGACTTCCATAGCAAAGAATTTTAAAACACCAAACCAAATTAAGCAGCAAGATGGAACATCTCCAGTTTTGGCAATCCTATAGATTCATTCAGCTAACTGAAATTGCTCTCCTTCTGTACAGGTTTGACGATGAAAAAACAACTCATTGTCTGAACAGTCTTATTTCTCCTGTTATCTTTAAATTCTGTGTATTTAGGTTTAAACCAAAAACCAAAAATAAACCCTGCATATCCTGGCCATTTTTTCTTGGTACAGTACAAAGAATGTAGAATTTAATTATTCTGTGATTTAAAATGAAAGGTTTTCTTTAATATTTCTCTCTTATTTGTCTTCCTGTTTTTTCTATCACAAGTAAAGCTAAAATCAGCATTTGTTATAGATACAATGTGTTGGCAAAATGAGTTTACTGGAAACAATAATAAAAAGAGGATACGTTCCTAACCAGTATTATTCTAATTGATTAGTTCAATGAGCTGTACATAAAAGTATTTGGTGATCCACCTGAAAACTTTCTAATAAGTGAGGAATCATAGAAATTCAAACTGGAAAGACTTTGTCACCCCAGTGTAGCTAAAAGATGGAAGCACCTTTTAAGTTATCTTTAGAGACTTTCACTTTTAGCTTCAACCCTTCCTTTGTAGCATACCTACTTAATCAGTTATTTAGTCTCTGCCTACTTCCAAATGTATATGAAATTGTCAACGATGATGTTCTCTTTAACAGTGCACATGGTGATTTGTATTTCCATCAACAGATTTAATATGATACTCCCAGGTGCCAGAAGCTGGTTAATGACCTCATGGGAGGGAGTGTCTTTTGCAATGGTATATAGCTCTGTTCCTCCAACAAATGTTTTATAAAGGTTGTTACATAACAATGTTCTGTTGTAGGTTGACAGGGCACTATTGATAGCACTCATTATGAAATGTCAAGTGCTCTGATGTGATTAAAGCTGATGTGCTTTGTAGAATATGTAGCAGTTCATTTCTATGAAGCTCCTAGCAGAATAGCTATGTACAACGTGCATCCTACCTCTGCCCTGTGTCAATGCTAGCTTTAGAAAAAGTCCTTTTTATGTAGCTGTAGTCTGACTAGAAACATGAGTTTTTTGGGGTTGCAGGTGAAAGCTACTGTTTTTTAATTGATAAGATGGAGCATTTTACAAGTGAATATTCAAAACGGGAGTATTAATATTATACAAAATTACAGAAAGGCTTAAATGAACTAACTGAAGGCATTATAATACATATGGAATAATAAAGGTTACAAGAATTGAAAAGACAGACATATTAGGTCACCTAGCCCATCTCCATTTCAATGCAAGATTTTACCAAACAATATATAAGCAAACATTCTTGGTAGTACTCAAAGCAGCTCGTAATGTGTTCTAGATGCTGAGCATCCAAAAGAATGGATTTCTATGCATAAATCATAATTAAAAGACTTTCCACTATCTCTCATACAATGCCAAAGGGTTTTCTTCCCTTTAATCAACAGAGTATTTCCAGTTAATTATTCATAGGTAGTCCTTTTGTGCAGTCCTTTTAATTTTGCTCTGAGTGTTAAAAACTGCAGATTGAAGCAGGAAATAACCTTACAGAGAGCACAGTTTGAAGTTCTAACATCCAGCAGCTTCTGCTGTGGATTGTAAAGAGCAATCTGCAAGGAGACTAGTTTGGCATACAGATTTTGTAGGGAAACAGAATAGGAAAGGAAGTGCTACCACCAACTCCCACCACCATATGCTTGGTTTTAATATAGGATAGAGAGAGTGTGGAGACAGCAGCTGCTAAAGGGGAAAGTGGACACTTGCAGCAGATTTTAAAGCCTTTCTGCATAGTTAATTTGTTGTCTGGCTATACTGAAAGGAGGACAGGAGACGGTGGATGTGGTTTAGTTAGGCTGCAGCTTTATTATTAAATGTCTGGGAGTACCCAGCAGACGAAAGTGTACAGTGCAGATAAATTCTTGATCATTTCAGTGTCTATCCCAGGGTGCATCCATCAGCCCCCTCCCTTTTCCATCCTGATCCACAGCCAACCTGCTGCTGGGACCTTACCATGCCCTCCCTTGAATGAGGTTTAAGGTGGGCTATAAAAGAAGGGGGTGGTTGGCTCCTTGCCATGCCAGTCATAGGAGCCCCCCCCCCCTTTCTTCTCCTTTAACAAACACCTTTTCTGATCACTGTATCCCTTCCTTACAGAGTATCTGCACCGGACATCCACCCCACTCTTACATACGTTGCAACATCATAGCCTAACTCCCCTTCCATGCTCACCCCAGCTAAGCTCCCCTCCCCTCCTCAAACCTAGTGCAGTGCCCACAGCAGATCCTGATCAAACCTAGTATTTTGCAACTTTCAAGGGTGGGCACTGCTGGCCTTGGTCCAGGTCAAAGAGAGCTTGTCCTGCTCGGCTTGCACCTCTATAATCTCCTGGAGGATGAGTCAGTGTCCTCACACTGACGGGCTTTGTATCTGCAGCAACATTCATGCCTCTTGTCCCTTACAGAGGTATGTTCCTTTTCCCAGAAAGCCGGACAACGGCCTCTCCACTTAAGGTGCGATGCTATCATTTTCATGCCACCATGAATATGTTTACATATTTACATTCAAAACAAATGGTTCACTAAAATTGAACCTGATTTCAGATCCCAGCTAAGAAGTGTACTTTAAAGGGGAGCAGGAAATAGGGGGTGAGGAGAGCAGAAAAATGCAATATAGACTCTATATTTGTTTATAGGTACTGTAAAATGCAGATAGATGTTTGTTTCTCAGTATCCATTTGCCAGCTGGTCATGACAACAAAACCAAAAACAAAACAACCACACACCACAACACCAGGCACTTGGTGGAAAAGCAACCACTGTGTATGTAATAACTGGTATCTAATGTTTGGTCACCAAGGGCCCTATGCGGCTCACATTGACGTCAGTCTTGAGACTCCCACTGGCTTCAAGCCACAAATGAGGACTGCCAGTGGTAACTGAGAGAAGTTGGCACCACATGCACGTAAGAATCAATCTGCCTTGACATCTCTCAGTAGGGAACAAAGCTGATTACCATGCTGGCTTGAGAAACCAATAGACTATCTTGTTCCAAGAACTGTGCGCCAAGGATGTGAAATCTACCGACTTTTATTTATAAAACTGTGTATTTTAAAGAATGAAGTGATTTTGTTTGCTCTATATGCTTTTTGTCTTCTCTATTGTAAAATCTTCTTGGATGCTCAGAAATAATCTCTCTTGTTTGACCAGTTATGGTGTTTTCCAGTTAATGTATTCCTTATTTCCCACCTGCCCTACTAACTCTGGTTCATATTATTTGCATTACTAATAGTGTCCGCACAGCTGAGGGTAGGTTGCTGATTAACTTGCAGTCCTAGATCTATCTATTTGCATCATATGAGCAAAAATATTTGCAGGAGCATGCATAAACATTAACTATTGGGTTTTCTTACTAGCAGATTTTAAAAAGTCATTGTTAGAATCCAGAGGGAATTTTATATTATAAAATATAAAAATTATTAGAATCCAGAGGGAACAATATTATAGTGTTACAGAAGGACAAATGGTGGGGCTCTGCCATTGCACTTGATAACATGTTAGTGTTTTATATTGATGCTGAATAAGATAAATGGAACAGTAAGATGAAGTGAGTTACGAGATTTGAAGTCAACTGAAGGAAATCTGTTTTGGTTAGAAGTTAAAAATTTTGTTTTATTTCTGAAAAAATACATGTTTTTGTGGCCAAAGGTTTTAGCCTAATGCTTTTTACTTGACCTTAGATGCATTTCTTCCAAAAGGGAAAACATGCATATAAAGAAATACTCTTGAAGATAGATAGGTGACCGTCACAGAAAAGTTGTCTATTTAGTCTGCTTTAGTCCTAATCTAGTTTAGTTTAACTTTATCTACTTGTCCTTCTTTTGTTAATCAACCATTACTGTATGGTTCTAGGTGATTCTCCAGGATCATTATATTAAAAAAATACCATGGTTACTCCAGGTGATTTCATTTGTGTCAGTACCGGATACAGGATTTCAAATCTAAAGTGTGGGGGGGTTGGACTGAGATTTAATTTCATCATTCACTATGTCTTTTGGAGCATTGTAATAAAACTGTTGCTTTTTAGCTTTATTACAGCTCATGCTCCATACGATCTCTCATATTTTCTTTTATTTTGTACTTTTTTTACACTAGCAAGGGAGGATCGATATTTTCTAATAAAACATTTTCTTCTAAGGGCAGTAGCATGAAGAATGGCTAGAGCTGCTGACTTAGTATTATTGTCTTAACTTAACCCCCTCTTTTCCATACGAAGTATTTACAGGCTGAAGTAGCAGTCTGAAGTACTGTAGTAACTCATAGATATTTGGAGGTACTTAATTATTGATGCAGATGCTATGTTCATGGATCAATGGAAATACCATTGGTTATTTATTCTTCTGATTAGATTTATTTTTAAAAACAATGAGGTTCAAAATTATAGTGGATGAATGTTACCTTAAAACTTCCACCACACCATGAAAAACAGCAAAGCAGCATAATCCAGAGCATTAATGACACACATCATAACCATTATAAAATCCTGACCTGTCAGAGGGTAAAAAGGTGAAAGAGAATTACTCTGGCTATTTTACAAGAAAAAGGTGCTCTGTTATCAAATCGATTGTTTTCAGTCTATTACAATTTAATAAAACTTTCATTGGCTCTTTAAAATTATATGAGATATGACTTTTCAGTAAAGGTTTTAGATCATAACTAGTAGCCTGGGACCTCAGTATTTACAGGGATTGAAAAGTACAGTATACTGCCAAACCTGAGAGAGCAAGGGGCTGAAAACTGATGTTTTCTTCTCTTCAGCCACCAGAAAAGGAAGGTGGCCTACCTCGCCAGGTTGGCAACAAGACTGAGTGTGGCCTGTTGGGGTTTGTCCTGGACCTGAAGCGGGATTACCAGCCTGTTCGGAA
The DNA here is from genome assembly GCA_007922155.1 of Mesoclemmys tuberculata. Taxonomy (NCBI): domain Eukaryota; kingdom Metazoa; phylum Chordata; order Testudines; family Chelidae; genus Mesoclemmys; species Mesoclemmys tuberculata. Next base: position 8,815,326 of record ML677085.1, read on the forward strand.
TCTAATCCCTGAGGAGAAACTCTACAAAGTATACACGTTTAACTCTGTGAGAAAGTCAATGAGCACTGTCGTTAAAATGCCAGATGGCAGTTTCCGAATGTACAGTAAAGGGGCTTCTGAAATTGTTCTGAAGAAGTAAGTGTTCTATGTTTCTTTGCGTTATTTATTGTGACTTGGAGTGATCCCACACCACTAAAATATATGTGGATTTTGACATTGACTTCAGTGAGAAAAGGATCAAGTCCTAACTAGCCACCACTGGATACTACGACTGATATGTCTGTGCTCTTTCATCTCCCACCCCTCTCCATTAGATTGTAAACAGGTTCGTTTTTGAGCTGTGCTTTTATCACATAGGGGTATAAATCCAAATGACCTCGTTAGTTGACATGAACATACCACACGTTTGGCTTTGCAAGAATTTTTCAATTTGTTAGTACTTCTACACAGATTATGGGCCTAACTGAAATTACAGAGAGTCTAACTGAAATGTCAGATAAAAGCATCATATTATCTACCCAGTAATTGTTGAAATCATAGGTACATTCTCTTATACAATATTAGAATAGTGAATCTATTGATTTTATTTATGGAATGCACCAAAAATTAAATGTCTAAAACTTAAAAAAAAAAAAAAAAGTGTTGTTGGATATAATGAGCGGGCATAATGGAAACCAGTAACCAAACAAATGCAATCTCTGTCCTTTTTTTTACAGGTGTTCTAGAATCCTTAATGCAGCAGGTGATGCTCGTATCTTCAGACCCCGTGATCGGGATGAGATGGTGAAGAAAGTGATTGAACCCATGGCCTGTGATGGACTGAGAACTATCTGTGTTGCATACCGGGACTTCAGCAGCAACCCGGAACCAGATTGGGACAGTGAAAATGACATTTTAACCGACCTGACCTGCATTTGTGTAGTTGGTATTGAAGATCCAGTAAGGGCAGAGGTATGTCAGACTTAAAAGATACAGTGCTTACTAGGTGATACTTAAGTATGAATTAAAAGATTCCTGCAGTAAATTCCTGCAGTTGTTTGTTTTTAATTTCATAATTAGCATTGTCAAACTGGATGACACAAAAACTTAGGTGCAGACCTTATAGCTGAGAAAAGACCTTGATTGTTCAGTTGGTATTATTCAATTATAGCAAATTAGAATTGTTCAGTTGGCATTATTCAATTATAGGCTTATGAGTAGTATTGCAAGTAAAAGGTGGTGAGATTTTCATTTTGTTTTAGTGAGTACTTTAGAAGAAGCTGGATCAGAAAAGCTCCCCTTGTGAACTGTCATCTAGAAAATAAGGGGGAAACTTTTGCAATAGGTAATGTGTGGGCGTCCAGTATTGAAGTTGTATGAGGAACAGAGATGGATTCCCTTTGAGAAAATAAGTTGCAGGTCATATGTACAAATCAATGATATTTGCTTTCATCATAAAATAAATCCATCCTGGAGGAAATTTTGTGCTCTGTAGCAATACTTAATAGCCCTTTGACATGTCAATATTTTAGCACATCAATGACTGTAGGAAATATTGTATTTTTTTATGAAAACATCAAACATGCACTTTTTAGTCTGCTTTGAAGGACTACATGAGAGTCTTGTTTTCCTGAATGCTTTATAAGGCCAGAATGTAATATTTCTGAGAGCAGTAATGTACAAAAACACGTATGTGATAAATTCCCTATTTCTGCAACCATGTGATAAACCACTCACTCATGTGATGAAGAGCATTTATTTTCTCCATCATCACCTGCACTTTGACCACATATCCATCTGTCCACAAACCACTTCTGAGATTCCAAAGCCTTAAAACAATTTTGATTTAGAAAACAAAACAAAATCTTCCTGTTGACATAAAATGTGGCTCAGGGAGTCAAAATGGCATTTCTGACAGTTTAATGATTTTATCTGGATTTGTTTGGGATGACATGCATGACTCTCTTATGGTTAATGCAGGAATCCCAAAGTCATATATTTAAAACCTTTATACCACAGCCATTAATGTGCATTCTATTTATAATCTTGAGTTCTAATCACTTAAAAAGCTTATGAATTCCTGAGAAAAGAATGTAGTGGTTTACAAAAAAAACCAAACTTATTTATGGGGTGCAAATAATGAAAACTATTCATATGTCCTACTTCTGATAATGACACTGTGTGTTGTGGAAGATGAGCTTCTGCTTAATGGAAATGTTAAATCTTGATATAGTTGGCCACGTTGGAATTAGAACTTCTTCTTCGAGTGATTGCTCATATCCATTCCAGTATAGGTGAGTGCACACCACTGTGCATGGGTTCCTGGAACTTTTTTCCCCTTAGCAGACCCCGTAGGGTCAGCTCAGGCGCCCACTGGAGTACTGTATTCATGCCATGGCACATTAAGCACCGCCGACCTTACAGCCCCTCAGTTCAGCCCCTCAGTACTAATTCAGCTGACAAGACTCTGAAAAGATTTCCGAACAAATGTGTACACACAGCAAATCCTGTGTGCATCTGTTGGGACTGTTGGCAGCAGAACCGATATGGCTTCTGTTTCATGTCTGGGGATGGGGACAAGATCTGGGAGGTTCTGTCTTCCTGATTTCAAGTGTGCCAACAGAAGAGGATGAGGAACTTCTCTCATCTGAAGTTATTGCGACTTCATTGCCTTTTTGTGTTTCCAACGTGATGGTCATAGGTACTCTACATTACAGTTGTGTGACCAGCTGTCAACTGCTTTTTGTGCAGTCTCTATATGGGTCTCAGCTTTCTCCCAGCTGGTCAACTTCAAGTTGTCTGAAAATAGACCAGTCCATAAACTCTTAATTTAAATTGAGTCTACCAGCCTTTGCAGCAGTCTATCAGCCCTTGATACCAGCCCACCAGCATGGTACCAGCAGGCTTACAGTCTCCTTTCATCTCCTTGTTTTTCAGAGGCAGCTTGGTATGAAGCTGTTGCCCCTCCTTTCTGTCTCCTCTTTCCTCCCTCCTTTATTGCTGGGCTTGTTTTCTTTATTCGTCACAGCTGGGAGCACATGGCTCCATGATTGGCAGTCCTCGCAGCTACTCAGGGGTGTGATCAGCCTTATTGTTTGCAAGCAGAAAAGATTCTCCTCTCCCTTCTGCCTATGCCCAGTCTGGGGTTTGTAAATCCCATTACAGCACCCCAGAAAAGATTCTGGCAGTACCTCTGTCTGTGAGTGTGTAGTTCTTATTTCCCTAGTAGATCTGACAGAACGGAATCCAAAACAACTAAATATCTTGAGTGAAAACTTCATTACACTGAAACACAGATGTTCCTTTTTCTCCTAAAAATAACTTTGGTAAAACAAGTCTCCTCCTCTGCAATTAATAACCATAAAATCGATGTCAGACATGGCCCCGTAGTTGTTACTTCTCATACTTATCAATTTTTAAATCGAAATATATAGGCTAGATCCTCAACTGATGTGAATTGGAATAATGCTATTGAAGTCAATGGAGCTATGCCAGTTGACACCTGCTAACCATCTGGTGCTATTTTCTAATGACACACTGAAAGATCTCTGATGTAAATAAAGATGGAACTTTGCCATCCCTCAGATTCATTTGACCCATCCTTTCTCGCACATAGTTTAAATATCCTCCATTTTATTTAAATATTTTCTCAAGGAGTCATTTGTCCCTCTTTTATAGGCAAGCTATCTTCATGGTAATTCCCATCAGACACCTTTATGGCCAAAGATGATAAAATTGCTTTCTCTTAATATTTTGTAACCAACCTGGAACTCATTTCTGTCCATTGTTTTCTGTGCCCTCTCATGTTAAGGGGTTTGGATGTTGTAAATAGACTGTAGTTTACCTATGCCTTGCTAATATTTTGTTAGCTTGTCTTTCTTGCTCAGAGTTGGACAAAAGCAAAGGCAATTCCCTGTGCTGCAGTGTGGACTAAATGTGAATTCGACGTTTTTGTTGCTTTTTTTTCTTTAGTATTTCTGCAAGCATTGAGGTAGTGTCAAACAGCTCTGGCTTTGATGCATTGTTTAGTGATGTTCCCTTGGGGTGGTTGTTTATTATAAGATACGAATGGGGACGCTTGTTATGATAATGATGCAGGATCTCATTACTGAAAATAGCCTATAAAGAAACAGTAGGTAATTATCAAAGGGATCTATTACATATTTTTTCCATTCCATTATAGTTTTGGCAACTTTAGATGAAATGCAGTGCTCTCAGCATTAGACTTCCAGTGTCAGTCACCAAGTTGCTTATTCACTGTGTAAGGGATTAGAGTTGAGTTTCTGATTTTAATTACTTTAGTTAAGCATCTATAACAAACAAAACTTTTTAAAAAATAGGTATTGCTCATTATCCTTATTACTGTTGACTTTGGAAACCATAATTTCATTTTTTAATGGTGTATTTAATTGGCATTATAGTGCAGAGTTCATTTCACTGATTTTAAAAAATATTTACATTTTTCTAAAATATCTCATTTACACCATTCTGTTAAGAGAATTAAGCTCCCATGGATGCTGGCTGTTGAAAATCTTTCTGGCCTACTCCAGAAAATTTCTATGACCAGTTTTTATTTAACTAGGGGCAGAGGTTAATTCCCTTTATGCAACTGAAAGATAGGGATAAAAATAATTTAAAGTCTATGTATTGTTTGATCTTTCGAATCCAGTGGCTAAAAAGATTTTCTTGAATATTAATAAAATAGCCTATTCAGCTGATAGGTAGTTTTTGGCCATTTGTCTTGACCAAAAGTATTTTGTTTTCCAAAGAATTTATGTAGCTCTGTGGACTGAAATTCTACACTGGCCCCCAAAATTTCACAGGATTTTAGATTTAAAGGTTTTGTTTTGGCCCATTTCTATAAATCCAATTAAACAACACAGTCATTGTGACAAACTCTGGCATTACTACACTATAAAATGCTATAAAAACTAACAGAATTTATTAGATGAGTCCCTCATCTATAATATACTGCAGAGTTGAGCAAAACTGCTGATTAACAAAGTAGCAGATCATTTACCCTCTTCACATCTATCATAATATATTTTACTATGTAGTTTAATTATAGTGAATTATAAATCCAATAATAATTTATGTACATGTGGTTTTACATGTCTTAATAACACATTGTTAAGAAAATAGATTTTTAAGTTAGTTTAACCATTTTAAAGATTCTGTTATCGTATGATGGATCCAAGGAAAGGGTTGCAATGTGATTTGATAGTTATTTTTTAAATTATCTGCAAACTCTCATTTTATGTGACTGTTAGTCATGTGTTTTTGTGAGAAGACTGTGTTTCTGCTCTCTTGTCTTATGAGCCTGAAGTAAAAAAAATGAATAGTGATGTTAACAATGAGAAGGTCAACTCTTGTGTCTATTTAACAGATCAAAGAAAATGAAGGCAGAAAAGCATTTTATTTCCAAATAGTTATTTAAATAATTTATTGAATTCCTCACAATTAAATGTTGAAATGTGCCATAAGAGTTTCCCAATGTTCATTTCAAAGCATTCAGTAAAATTAACATCCTTTCAAAATTTCACCAAACATTTGCCAAAAAATTTCAAATGAGTCTAGGCTCTCATTTTTTCCTGACCCATTTTTCTATTTTAATATGATAGCAAAACAATGAATTAATCTATCATTTAAAATTTGTGTTCAAATTACTAAAAACTCTCAAATGTCCTCAACTCATTGTAAAACAAAAGTTGCCTAAATGTCTTGGGACAGATAATATTTTAGGAAAACAAAACTGTAAAAAACCCAAGTTATTTTGGGGTAGCTACTTATGCAAGAACTAGCTGACTTTTTAGTTAAAGGATGGGTGACAGAACTTGCCATTACAGCCCCAATTGCTGTGTTTGCTGTTTTTAGCAGGGACTTTATTAATTTATAAGAACAAACCTGACATTATCATTTAGAAATGTCACTGCACCTGAAGAAGAGCTCTGTGTAAGCTTGCAAGCTTGTCTGTCTCACAAACAGAAGTTGGTCTAATAAAAGATGTCACCTCACCCACCTTGTCACAGCACCTTAAAGCATTTTAGAAGACCTTACTGTGCGAGGAAAAGACCGAAGAGCGAAGAATGTTACTAGAATTGTGTCTTTTTAATGAGCTTAATGTTGGTGCAAATCATGATTTATCCTGCAAGAAATGGCACGTCATGGAGCTGCAGTAAAAACAATGAGAAGTAGTAACTCTGACATCTTGTTCAGTTATTGGTTTTAAATTAGAGGGAAAACTGCATTTCTTCTTTTCCTAAGATGTTTCTGGGAGTTAGCACATGTGAAAATATAGCCTCTACTGCTTCCACAAACATAACCTCATGTGTTGCTACAGGTTTTTTTATATGAAATAGTGGCGCTCCAAAGGTGTCACACTGGCACCTTTCTTGGAGGGTTAGAGAGCTGTGCCTATTATGAATATGTAGATCTTTCAGATTTATTTTAAAAATCACAGTTCATGTAAAAGCCTGCTTGTGGTTCCATTACCCTCAATAATAAATAGAAATTGTTTGGATGAATTCAGCAGCAAAATCCAGCTATTGATCAGCTTTGTCTTCCCTCTCTTGCCTCAAAGATAGTGTCAGGGGCCTTCTATGACTCTTGTTCTCAATGATGTATGCTCCTATATGTATGCACCCATTCAAAAATTCTCTTATTTACCCATATTTTTAATTCACACACCCATTCCTATATATTCACCTCAAGCTGCACTATCCATCTTTTATTTGTTCTTGGGGTAGCTTTTTTTACTTGATGTTACATTTGGAAATATTCAGGAAGGCAAGTAACTAAAACAGTATTCTGTACCTGTAGAGATTAGTCTCTGAATTTTGAGACAACTTCTTTGAGCCAGAGTTAAGGAATCTGATTCATGAACCACTGACCTACCATGGCTTACACCAATTTACGCCCGCTATCTTTTATATCACATCCCAATTTGTTCCATTGTCAACAGATTCAGATAGAGATTGCTGCATCAGGCTACTTCATGCTCGCAGTCAGAAGGTTTTCTGTGTATTCATAGATGCTATTTGTAAATGTAAGCTTAGATTCTGCAGAAACTGATTGGAGATGTGTTTGTTTCTACTGCCCACTCAGTCTGCCATTGCAGTCTCTTACCTACATCAATAAAAAAAGAAAATATGAGAAATATTTTAAGTAGTTACTGTACACAGAGTTAAATGAGATACCACACACCAACTGTCCAAAAATAAGATGAAAGAAAATAGCATTATTTCTTTTGTTAGGTATTATTTTGACGTGTCTGTAAAACTAGGTTCTGCCTCCATGACCTTGTTAGATAGAATTTGCATTTCAAATGGCACTCTTCATTTTCTCTTCTTCACACTGGGACTATCGTTTTTCTCCTTTGTGCCCCATATTCTGCTTCTAGCTTTCAAACTGTCATCTCAATCTCACACATCCAGCATGTGAGAGAGTCACCGTTATTCAAAACTGCTGCTAAGGTCATTTTAAATTTACAAGCAGGACATATTCAGAATAATAAAGCCTGGCAACTCAGCCCCCTGTGCAAGTTGCAGATTGTTTGGGAGCTTAGTTGGTGCTATTTTACAATGCTACTGCGTCTTCAGGTTGACCAAAATGGTTTCCAGACCAGCCTCACGAGGAGTTGGGACACCACTTGTAGCTCATAGATTCAAATAGAGCAGGCAGATAAAGTTCTGTCCATTATTCATTATTTTTCTCTTGCCTGTTAATGCTGTTACATTATTTGTACTGACTGAGAGCCATTCTGTGAACAGCAGGTGGTATTGATATATTCTGAAGGTGGCATATATATATTGATATATTCTGAAGGTGAAAGGTTTACTTAGGGCCCATGAAAAACTCCAATCTATTGCTCGTATAGCCCAGCTTTTATTTTAGTGATCTGCATTTTGGCTCATCTAGTTACTGCTCTGGTTTAGCAGCTTAATGGAGGAGAGAAGAACAGTACAAATCAGCATATGAGTGTGTCATACTCCAGGTGAGCATCTGCCTGAATTCCTTTAGAAGCATTAAGCTCTTTTCTAATTCTACCATGTTAGTGAATGTTGTTACTTTTTTGGGAGGAAAAATACCTTGGTAATGATGCAAGTGTCCCATACTTGCTACTACGTAGGAAGGAGAACCCCTTTGCGATGCACATAACCAATTCTGCAACTTTGAACACAATGGGAAAATTCCTTTCCAGTCCCTTTTTTATCATCTTATGTCCTGAAGCATGAGATTGGATTATCCTTTTCATTTACATTGACTTTTAGGATTTTTGTAGTTGTACAATAAATTTAGAGCATAGCAAATAGCACTGAATTTTCAATGGCAAATAGTAATGCAGCTAGAAAATGAATGCCCTGTCTATTAATCAGTAGATATCCATTTTCTGATATCCTGTATTCATACTCAATATAGCTAATGCACTTCTCTTATATAAAGTGATTTGTGCCGATAACACAATAAATGCTTTAAATGCAAACTGAAATATTTTTGTACTCACAGTCTTTGACCTATCATTTTCTGTTATATTTCTTTCACTATAAAACCAGTGGGATTATGTGCAGAAGCTTGTCAATATTCTAACACTGGGAAACAATCAGGAAGTCCAGGCCATTCTTACTTGTTTTAAACAACTGCATGAGCTCCAAAATGTGTGTAGGTGCACTTTTGATCAGTGCCCAAAAATTCAGAGGCATATCAAAGCTGTGCTCATCTTCTGGGATTTCCCTCTGCAACTACCAAGCCTGTCGTCCTCTCTCAAAGATGAGCCCCTCTTAACACCAGATACGTCTTCACCTATTTTGTATCTGGCTAATGTATCTGCTTGTGGGGTTGGAGAGTTCAGTTGCCGATTGCTGTGTTGTCGATTCCATGGTCCTCCTTTCACTTCTCTGGCTTCAGAGAAATTAAGGGAACCATAGGGACTGAGGGAGGGAGGAAAAGCTCTGTTGAAGGCACTGCTTTTTGTGATAGTCACAGCATATATTGTTTAGGTGTCAGCAGAAGTTACTTTTAAACATTATGAATTCATTTCTCAAACTTGCTTATTCACTCTGGAGAAAATCTTCACATCCTTAAATAAGTTCTACTTGATGACACTAGAATGCAGGATATAGAAGAAACATTATAAACTGCTTTTTTCTGATGCTCAGCTCAACAAATATCTATCTGTTAGTCTCCCGGGCCATGTTGTACCTTGAATAGCTTCTTAGGCCAGGTCTACACTTACCTGAAAGTTCGGCAGCAGTCGACAGGAGTTACACAAACTACGCAGAGTAACTTGAGTAACTCCCATCAACTTCTTAACTTCCGTTGTGCGCGGCATCTTCATTGTGCTGCCCCGATGGGAAATACATCACCATCAACGAGCACCACTCCACTTGAGGGGGTGGTTTTAATGCGTCAACCTCCAGATTGATTGAGCAGGTCTTCGCTGACCGCTCAATTGGTCCAGAAAGCTCAGTCTGACGGTGGTGAATTTGCTGCCATCTGTGTGCATAGCTTTAGTGACACGCACATTATATTGCTGGAGTAAACAATATGATATAAAACATAGCATAGCCAAAATGCATTCCTCATCTTCTTGTAACTTTTGAGTTATGGAGAATTTATGTGAAAAGTCTAGGACAGGGACCTTCTTGTTCTGTGTTTATACAGCATCTAGCACAATGGGGTCCTGGTTCACAATTAAGTTTTGTAAGCAATATGGTAATAAAATTAATAAATAATAATAATTATGCAGACTGCTTTTAATAATAGAGAAACCAACATGGTGAGCTAATCGGTGCCATTTGCCAGGAACTTTTTTCACCTTTTTGCATATACCTTAATTATTAGCACGCTATGAAATAACATATCTGTTAAATCATAATATCCTGAAAGTCTATAAGGTGATGTAGGTACGTTTTTCTTCCTACATCAGCAATATTATCTAAGTGGATGCTTGTGCTCGTTTGAGTTACAAATGACTCTTGATGGCTCTTTAGAGCATCTGTTGAGATGAACGTTTAGATCAGAAGGAACATCATAATTGTGTGCAGGAACAGCTTATGCTGCATCTTTTCACCTTTTATCATAGCAAGGCGTTGTTGTCCAGAAGTTGGGCATTTGGACTGTGTCTTGAAACAGGAAGCTAAATAGAAAGTTCTTTTGGTCACCTGAGAGATTTGATTATGAGATAAGCCTGTGTGTCCTCGAAGGACATACCACTGTTATAAAATGCATCTGCATTATTATAACAATGGAAGAAAAACCTTGGAGCATGCATTTAAAAAAAAAGGATGCATTTAAAATTAGTATTTAGGCAGATTTGTGGTTGCAGAGTCAATTGTACTCAATAAGATCACTAGACTTCCAAATGTCTCATTTCCTGCACATATATTTCCTGCTTGCATAGTTGGGATTCCTCATGTACTGTTTAAAACACTTTCCCTTCAGAAATAACTTTTAATATGTATAAATCCATAGATGTTAGGGCTACAAGAAACAATTCTGATCACCCCCTTTTGTGACTACAAAACACAGGCCATCAAATTTAGCTCAGTAATTCCTGCTTCGAGCCAAGTGATGTGTTGTTGAACAAGAACATCTTTTTAGAAAAACATCCGATCTCCATTTAAATCTGCAGTCTACCACGTCCTTGGGTGAGCTATTCCAATGATCAGTGACAGAGACCCTTGCTGTTAAAACATTTACACCCCTGATTTCCAGTTTGAATATTTCTAGATTCAACTTCTAACCATTAGATTTTGTTATGCTCTTTGGTACATATAGACCACTGATTTTCAACCTGCAGCCCAATCAACACACTGCTGCAGCCCATATGACATTCTCAGGCCCATACAGGAAGCGTTGGATGCACCCCACAATGGTAAATAGGTTAAGCACCACTGGTATAGACTATGATCATGTCACTTCTTAATTTTCTCTTTGATTACCTTCTCAAAGAGGAGGTTAATTGTTGTGAAGGAGAAAGAGATAGCATTTATATTTTTCATACTTTTACATATTCTTACAAAGGCTCTTGGGTTGAAAGTTTCTACCATCTAAAATAGTTTCACCATGACTTTGAAATTCTGTTTTATGAAGCATTATTGTTTATGATGCAGTTTGTTCATTGAGTTGAAAAACTGTGTAACAATCTTCTGTCCATGTTACAAATTCTTAGTATTGAATATTCAGCACATTGATTTTAAAACAATTTCTGAAGATATGTCCAATACAATTTAATAATTATATTTCCACTTTTATTTCTGGATTACTAAAAGTTCATTTAATTTGGGTTGACCAATTGAGTTTAAACATGGGCATAGAAAAAACCTATTCCCTTCATAAAGAATGAGGTGTGTCTCACTTACTAATATTAACAATCAACTCTGTTCCCCACATTAGCCAAAAAATCACTACCATTTGAATGCTCATTACAATAAATTACATTTAATAAAATGCTTCTCAGTGGCCCATGTGCTCGATATATATAAAAGTGGCTTTCCCAGTAGATTTGAATACTATCTTTGGACTCAAAAACCATCCATGGGTTTATTGATCTTTAGAGCATGCCATGAATTTAGCAGCTTTAAGCTGAGACTGTGACGGAATGCAAATTCTCTGAGGGGCCAATTAAGGGCAGTCCTGTGAGGTGCTGACTGATCACCATCTGTAAAGTGCTGAGTGCCCTCCACTGTGTTTGATGTTAGTTAGAGTAAAAGGTGCTCAGCACCTCTCTGGATTTAGCTCCTTGTACACTTTTTCTCAAAGGCTCACTCACTTCCTTTCTAGATTGATACATTTGTTATAATACTTCACTCTAGGACCAGGGTGCATCTGATGGTTCTTGGTTGTGTGATCATTAGCGATATTCATTTGGTGTACATCCACTAGCTCATAGACTTCATCACTCCACTGTCCTAAATGACTTGGCTAGTGCTTTGAATTCATGGGGGGGATGCTCACTGGGCATTTTCTAACCATCTTGCTTAGCAGAGACCTTTAGAACAAAGAAGCGTTTTCATGGAAATTAACTTGAAATGAATTTTCCAGTGATACTATCTCATTCACTTACCCCACATAAGTTTGTGGGACTTGTTTGTAAAGGACCTTGGAATCCTCTGGGGGAAAAGGAGCTATACTAGTGCATACTATTTTTATTAGTTACTGAGTGATATAGAAGTGGTGTGTGCACACAGAAGAAAAACTGTCCCTGCCGTAATAAACTCCGAATGCACTCAGACAATCTCATCAGGATTTTCTGAAAAAGACAACTCTCTCTGTCTTGACCAACTCAAAGGTTATTTTGTGGTAGAAAGAGCTATTAATTTTTTAACACTTTGCGATAATTTTCCTTCAAAGGTTCCATCATGGCCTCTGCTTTTAGGAGTTTTGAAGCAAAAACAGTTGGATGTGCTTACTCAGATCATTCTGAAGTGTTTTTATTTTGAGTTTCACTGGCTTGCATCTACATTAATGGGGCAGATGAGGTGCTCTATGGTGAACTTCAAGAACAATATGCTTGCTTTGAGTGTAAGCTCCTTAGGCATGGACTGTGTTTTATTCTGTTTTTTACAGCCTCAACTCCAATGTTATGATTTAATGAATAATTATAATCGTTGTAGAAATAAAACCTATTCAGACCAACCTATATCCACTACCCATTACATCAGACTATGCAAACCTTTGATGGAACATGCATTATTTTCAGTAGTCTACATCAAACTGTGTGTGCGTGGTTTTTTTTGTTGTTGTTTTTTTTTAAGATACCACTATCCTGTCTTATCTTTAAAAGGTCATCCTTAATGGTTCTGCAAAGAGAGTACAGTACAGGGTAGACCCTGGGATGAAAACTAGGGGTTGGTGTTTTAAAATGAATACCTTTAACTTGTTTACCTCCATTCTCTCTAGCTATAAAAGGGTGCTAACTTGGCTTATTTAGTCATTATTTTAAATAATTCCAAAAAAAACAACTAATCCCGGTTGCATATTTTTTCTCTCTCTCTCTCTCTACAACATATTTTTTTTCATGTAGTTGCCTATTAGTGAACTTTTTTTAATGACTTTCCACATTTCAGTCAAAGAACAATAATTTATTTGAGAGGAAATGAGTATTTTGCTAGAAGTGGACATTACTGTAATGCATTGCCAGGAAAGTTTGGATATATTTGGTACCTATACGTACTTATAGAAATGCCCCTTAGTTTTAATTAATAAGTTGAATAATTAATAAATAATATATGGGAACATATTGTGTACAATTGAAATAATGAAGTTGCTTTTCTGCATGTTTTTTTATTCTAAATGTCATTTTGTTAGTAGATCATCACAAACGGGTATTTATAACACATTTATTAATATTTAGACTATTTCTCACTGCACTTCTTCAGTATTCCAGAAGCCCTGTCTTAACTTATTTTCCACTTGCAAGAGACTGATCAAAAGCAATAGAACATTTATGCTGTTTAATATCTGAAAAAGCACAGTTATCTAATTAAAACATTGGTATATTAAGGACTGAAAGTTTCTTGCTTCTTTTCCAAAGTCCATCACAGCGGTTGCATCTCTTTATAAACACAAATAGCTGCTAAGGTGAAGAAATGTACAGTGAAAAAAGTCAGTTTTAATTTAGTTTCAAGGAAATTGTGTTTTATCTCAATTTACTTTGTTTTAGCTGCCTTTATGGGCCAAATCATGGTCTTGAGCTCCCCTGCCTGTGGAGAAATTTAATGCTGTGTTAACTGGCATAAGGAGCAGTATATGTATCTTGTCCACTGTGGGAGAGCCACTAATTTCTGCCTCAATGTGGTGCAGTCCCAGATTTTTTAGGATGATGGCCCACCTGCCCAGGCCCTTCTAAATACATGCAGGAGGGGTCGACCTCTTCATCTGACTGACAAGCAGCTGAATGGGAATTCAGAGGCCACATGCAGCAATAGTACTGGCAGAAAACATCACAACAGAATTGTCAGAAGGAAGATGTTGAATCAAAAATCTAAACTGTGGGAAGGAAAGCAGGGCCCATTCTAGACTCCTGTCTCCTAATACCCTGAGACTAGAGATAGGGGTCTTTAGTAGGAATGGGGGCTCCCTCCTCTTTGATGAGTTCCACTTGTCCTTGTGATGCATTCCCCCATACATTTGCTTCTGAAATAGCATGACCATCCTCAGGATCGATCAGACCGCTCTGCTCCTGCGTATCCTAGCCAGCATTTAGCCATATGCCATTTCACCATCACAGAAACCAATTTTCCAAAAGTACATTCGATGTACCACTTTTAAAATTCTTCCATAAAATTCCTGCTATTTTGACATAATACATACAGGATGTGTGGTTGAGGGGGCTTCTGTGCAGAACGTGCACACCCCTGTGTGCAGCATGTTTCCACACACCAACCTTATATGTCTGAAATTAGAGCGTTTGCATGAAAAGAGAAAAAGTTAGTGTGGTGACAGGCTCAAAGATGTCTGTATGAAACAAAGTATAAGACTCATCTTCAGTGGTGCATGGTGGTTCTTCTGTTTTTGTTTCGGATACTTCATGTCCAAAGAAGGAAAGACAGAAGGCAGGTACCTCTATTGGCAGGATTTAAGGGGAGGATTTGGCTTCATTTGAAACTTAGTTCTGAGTTTCTTAGTTTTCTACTTTTTTTTTTTTTTTAACTCAAATGTTCTGAAAAAAAATAGCCATCACTGATACATATTGGTTACTGATACGTAACTGTAATTCAGTATAGCAAAGTTGTTTCTTCTTCTGGCCAAATTTGTGTTCTAATATTAGCGCTCATCTGAAGAATGGATATATTAAGTGTAAATAATTTTAGAAAAATAACTTCAATGTATTTAGTTTGTCTATATAAATCAATACATTTTTTATTCAAAATGGCATGTTTACCAATGCAGCATCTGTGAGGGGAACACAGAAGGAAAACAGAGGAAGGACTGGTGTTCTTGTTGGATAAAAATGGAATGTTCTATGTTGAAACCTGAAGTCTCAGCAGACTCTACCTCCATACTAAGGCTTAAGTCAGCTGCAAACTACTCCTTTTTATAAAAATTAGGGGTAACTTCTAGGGTTTCAGGCAAGTTGAGTATGGCCCTCAGATGCACAGTTTGGATACACCGGATCTGTGATTTTGTTGTTTTCTTATAAATCCTATTTTTATCTTTAAGAATTGTTCACCTTTGAAATATGGCAATAAAACCATACAAGGTATTATCAGCTTATATCTAATTGTGCATTGCCCTGTGTTTGTAGGTCCCAGAAGCCATAAGAAAGTGCCAGCGAGCTGGAATTACAGTCCGCATGGTCACTGGGGACAACATCAATACAGCTCGTGCCATCGCCATAAAGTGTGGAATTATTCATCCAGGAGAAGACTTTCTCTGCATCGAGGGAAAGGAGTTTAACAGAAGGATCCGAAACGAGAAGGGAGAGGTAATTCATGAACTGAAAATAAAGTAACTTTTTCAGATGTCATGTTTCATAAAATATAGTGAAGGATGGAGAAACACTCTGTTTCTCTTATATTGTGATGTCCCTCACTTCAGTAGACAAAGACCAGCCAACAACCCAACCAGAGGGATGGTTCTACTTCCAGAATTGCTCCTCTGTTCTTTAAAATGTCATTGATAACGAGCATGTTACCTCAGTGGGAGTTATCTTTCTTGTGTCACTGTCATGTTAGTGCTAGCCCAGTACAGCTCTTTTTTGAACCACAATATTGGACTCTTTTAAAAAGTACCAATTCAGAAAAGTTCTAAAACAACAACAAAATGAGCCAAAAAACTCCCCCAAAACTCAACAACAGGGCTCTTAAGAACTCAATAGCAACCTGCAGCCATTCAGAGTCAGCTTCTAAGTATCGCTCCTTAACTGGAGCTCTGAGTTCTCACATGGAGTCTCATTTAAAATGTGGCTCCATTCTCAGATGAGACTACATAAGTGGTTACACCTAAGCAAGCCTATGGAGACATTGTGCTGGCAGAACTATCAGGCAATAGGGTTGGTTTGTGGGATGCTGAAGGCACAAGTTGGCCTGCAGAACTTTTTCTTGGTGGTGATATGTGAGATGAAGAACCCAACTTTTCCAGATCCTAGCCAGGGTTTGCAGATCCTGCAAACAGAAACATCTTTCTACTTGAAGACTGAGCACATTTGATGTGGGAGCCCTTGAGACACTTCAAACATAGAACTCCACCTTGCTACGTTTAGAATGGAGTGATTTTTTAAGGCAATAAAAAGGGCCCGTCTGTCACTATGGTGAATCCTACCAACTTCAGCCAGCAATTGAGATACTTCAGTAAGAGATTGTGGGGAACTCAGTGTCCCTTGTGACCCTCCCTTTCCTGCCAGTAGTGCTAGCTGTTACCGTCATTTGGCCAGTCATGTTGGAGAGAAGTGGCTCCTGATTACCATATAGGAGTTGATTTGCCTTTCATGCCAGCTTCCAGTTTTGAGTGCGAAAGTGAAAAACTTGCTAGGCAGGAAAAAAATATAGCTACACTTTGCTTATGACAGGGTGATGATAGTATTATAATATTGTATGATGATTGTATTATGGTGATTATATTATTTTCAGATTGAGCAAGAACGTATTGACAAGATCTGGCCAAAACTTCGAGTACTTGCTCGCTCGTCTCCCACTGACAAACACACTTTGGTGAAAGGTCAGTACAAATAATCTGTGTGTGTATTTATAATAGCCCTTGTTGTACTGTTCTTGTTTTTGATATTACAATCCGGACACACAGCAATGTACTGTATGTAGGGCAGAGTGGTCAAAGAAAGAAGAGGAAAAGCAGGAGCTAGATGTTGTTTCTCATGTCACAATGTTTTCACTCATCAGAAAGATAGGCCAGGTCTGTGCTAGAAACTTTTGCTGGTATAGCAATGTTGGTTAGGAATGTGATTGTTTTAACATTTCTGTAATGGTGAAAGCCCCAATGTAGATGCAGTTATGCGAGCCAAAAAGCCCAAAATATTTTTGTCAGTAGAGCTTATTGTGTTTGAGGAAGGGATAGTAGCAAAAAGCACTGCTTTGCTTGTATAAGCTGTTTCTACATAGGAGAGTTTGCCTATATAGCTATACCAGCCAGCCTTTTCTAGGGTTGACAAGGCATTAGTGATAGGATAGAAACAGTGGGAAATATGGGGACGGTGAGAAGGTATGACAGAGAGCAGAGTAGGGAAGGAAGGAGAAAAGAAGCTCAACTAAAGTGTTTTCCCCCCACAAATATAGCTAGTTCATCATCTTTTATAATGCAGGAGTGTTGTCTAGTTATTAGAGTGCTGCTCGGGAAGGTAGTGTTCTGTTTGCCGCTCAGCCACTGACTTCTTCTGTGACCTAGGGGGGAAAGTCACTTAAACTTCCCTTTACATCATTAATAAAATGAATAAAATAATGCAGTACCTTAAGGGTAAGCATTGTATCAAGCGTTGTGTGGACAGTTTAGAGTTTATGGACAAGACAGGGGAATACTACTAGGATGGCTACCAATGCAAGTTTTGACATTTCTGTGGCTGAGTTTGCGGGCTCACTGCAGAAGTCATAGGAAAAGCATTTGATTTTTAATGTGATTTTCAGCTAAGTTATAACATGCATTTAACCAATGTAGGTTAAAGTGGTTTACTTCATAAACAGGTGTTTTGAATATGAAAACAGATACAATGCATCCTCCATATTCCCCATGAATTAGTGTTCCTATGTAGTGATTGTCCTTGCCTGGGCACACCCATGCTCTTTTACTGCCTGTCTCCTTACCCCTCCTCTTTTCTACAGCGGGAGAGGTACTGTTTGCAGGGTATTGTCCATGGAGGCTGCTCAGCTCTAGTACCACTATCTTCCTTGGTTTGAAATCTGTATCTGTTGATCTTGCGGGCACACTCCAAGGCTTGTGTCTACAGTCAGGCTGTTGGGATGAGGGGCCGCGATGTCAGCTGGTATATGTGCTGTGGGGCGTTAACGGTTGTTCTGATGTAATCTTTGTTGAAGTATTTTCAGATTGTGGATGAGGAATAGCTGCTGACTCTATCCTTTTAATGTGATTGTATATTTAAGTGATGCCAAGGAATTTATAGTGGAATTTTGAAAAGCATCTAAATGATTTTGGGGAGCATAATTCCCATTGAAAATTAATGTGACGTGTGCTTCTAGATCACCTAGAACAACTGTATCTTAGCTTTTCAGGATTATGAATTATGGACTAAATTGTGCGAGATGCTATTTAGGCCCCCAGAACAGCCCAAAATTGGGATGGTGCAAAGGTGGCTTAAAGCCTTCACAAGTTCTGTGCTGCACTTCTGAGATACAAGATAGAATCTTACCCTAGAGCCTAATATAGGTGCATAGTTCTAAATTCTAATGGAAGATGTGTATTGGGTGTGTTATAAATTAAAGTAAATAAATCATTAGAGACAGCTTCTATGAGTGAATCATGCAGGATTTTTCTCTAAGAGGAAAATGAAATCATCAGCAGAGAAAATGAAATGAATGGCGTTGAAGAGTAGTAAACAACAAAATATTAACAAGATTTACTATGTGTGCAGTATGAGATTTTGAAAAAGATACCCCACTGCAGAATGCCTTATGTAACTGGTGGTGATGGTAACATTTTAGAGATGATGATGAGGTCAAATGAAAAAGCAGTTATATATCCAGTGCAGTTTAAGAGCAGCTCTTCACTGCTGTGAATTATTTTGGTTTATAACACTTTAAGGGCCCTTCAAAGCTACAGGAAATTATTTAAATGTTCACTAGTTCTGGTGCTCTTGCTATGAAGTATGTGATTCTCAGTCACTTGAGGTACAGAGAGTTTTCGCTTCTTTGATGCATTAGGTTTGCTCTAGCGCTAGAAACACACATCACAAAATGAACTTTTATATTTAATTTTTAATGACATATAGGTGCTGGAGGCAGGGAGCACTTTATTTAACTGCCACAATCCTGCAAGCAAAAATCGTTTTTGGTTAGCATATGACACTTTTATTATGCATTTTTGGGTTTTGTAACTTTAAGACACTCAAAATGAACTGAAAGAAATTTAGAGAAAAATATTTTCTATGTACTTCTAGGCTTTCAGTACTCTTGTAAATAGTCAGTTTCACTGTTTCTCTTTTCAGTCAGTCAGTTTCCCCATTACTTCTGAGAGTCATTCACATAGCAGCAGAGTAGAAAAAATGTAATGTGATTGTTAAACCACGAGAATTGGCAGTGGGCCTTGTGGGAAGGAGGTTTTTAACTGCAACTAATTTTAACTATTTTTAAATGACTTTATTTCAAGTTTTCTTTTAAGTAAAAACTCCAGGTTATTATTTTATTATCCAAGGGCCTGCAAAAGACTAAAAGTTAGGAAAGGTATACAATTTTAAAGGTTGAAGTGAGCTGAGAAGATATTTTAATTGCTTGTATTAAATTTGTAAAAGAAATAAAAATAAATATGTATTGGGTGATCAATCATACTGCACCAATAGTAAGTATCTAAATGTAAGTGGACCTCAAATCTTCATATTTATAGCTTTCCTTGTCTCTTAATATTTTCCATTTATTGGCAGACCCAGGAAGAGACAACTAAATCCCAATCCGTTCTGTTCGTTTAAAGCAAACAGTATCTTCTAGATAGCTCTAAGGGTGGTATTTCTAATGAGATTCGTTAAAATAAAGTGGCATTTGTGCAGCAATGAAGTGAAACCTGAGGCTCCACTTGACGGTGCCTTTGATCTAAGCTGTGGGTGGAAAGGGGTTTACTTGTAAATGAAATGGAAGACACACTTGCTGACTAATATTCTCTGTAATACGATCCAGCGGGGATTTGATCTAACAGCTCCGTGATAGCAGGGACATATGAGAGTTGACATATTTCATTTTAAATTGTATATAAGATCTTGTTGTCCCGTGTGGCACAAGTGGCTGCTTACGGCTACATATAGCATAACTTGTTAGACAGATCATGTTGAGGGGTTCAAGTCAGAGATATGTAAGGGGAGATAGTTTGGGTGGGAAGCCGCATGTGTCTTGGAGGAGTTTTTCCATAACTTGTGGAGCTTTGTGTTAAAACTCTCTCTGTAAGCATCTGACTGGACTAAAGTGTTTACCAGAAATTGTTTTTCTGACTCTAAAAGTGAGCATTTGAAATCAAAATATATTCTTACAGCAATTGTGAGCCAGGGACGTTATAAGGAAGTGCCCATTCTCTGAATCAGGCTTCTTTCAGGTCCCATCCCTATGGGTATTCTTCACTGATCACTGTAACAGCTGCTATAAACACCGTACCATGATAAGTTTCACATGAAATGGCCTTTGTTCATCACCTTTTCTTGGTGCGTGCCTGCTTTTGTCCTTATGTTCTTTATACAAATATATTTATTATTAATTCTTTTTTGCCAGTTATTAAGGGAAGACTTTTGCAGACCTGTTGATTTTGATCTTGTACTGAAAATGGCTCATTCTGGTCTCCCTTTGTAGGCCATTTCACAACCACTGGCTCTCCACCAAAAATGCCTGACTGCCAACCCTTGTGAGCTTCCCCTTCAGCTTCATTGTCTCAGTTGAGTGTAACTGTCCAGGCAGTTCCTGAACGTAGAATTGGTCCCTGCCCAGTGAGAGCTTTAAGATTTAGATGAGAAACTTGATGGGCTCTTTTTAGTGAATGATGAAATAATAACGAGGTCTGAAATGTTGTCGGTGGTTGGGAAATAGTCTACTGTGTGCCATGCAAACTGGAGTCTCCACCTTCAGCACCAGATGGAGTGAATTTTAATGTTTTAATATGAAAATTGACAAGTAAAGGGATCACTGTGGCTAGATGCTGGTCCAAAAGGAAGGGTTAGTTTCCCAGTATTTCTCACCACTGTGGCTATCAGTAACTAGGATTAGCTCTGTAAGTCCCCAATATTTGGTGCTAATTTGTCAAATGGAAGGCAAATGCCCTTGATGGAGGTAGAAACCAGTGTCCTGTCAGGCTCCCTGCAGTATTTCCATCTTCCTACCAAATCTCTTTAGCCTTACCTGGGTTAAGCATGATCTAGCTCTTTTTCATCCAGGTGCTTATCTCGCACAGGCACGTGACATATCTTTGTGATGGCATTGGTGGAATATGTTTATGTGAAGATGGACAGATGGGTATTGGTTGTGATAGAGTGTATCTCCACGACATCACATGCAAATGTTAAAAATAAGAGAAAAAAGGCTTGATCATTACAGGATGCTGCATCAGAGTGTTCTGGAGTATAAGGAGCTGTTTATCACAGTAGTCTGGCTTTTCAGAGGAATGATTGAAGCCTTTAAAATACTCCTAAACCCACTTCTGCTAAACCTTGTAAGTGAGTTAGCAGGACCTTACAATCAACATATAAAGGCTGAAGAGAGGTAGTACATTCGTATATGCATAGGTTAGGTCTCAGTTCAGAACCAGTTAGGGCAGTGGCTAATGCACTTTATCCTTGCAATGCTGTCACTTTGGAGACTGATTGTGAAGGATCAAGAATGTTTGCAGATGTCAGGTGGTGAGGGAGTTTGATTTTAGTACTTTGCAAAGGTATGGTGGGCTGGAGAGACTAATAGCATTAGTGCTGGGTTTTTGAAAATGGTATCGTCAAAAATTATTAGACCAACATGAAAAGGTGTGTTACTAACAAGAGGTGAAGAAAGAAGTAGAAATAACTAAATAGTAACAGCTAATGGTGTTGCTTATTTAGTGATATCAAAGTGCAACACATTGAAAGCATAAATTAATCATTAGACCTTATAAAAAATCAAAATAAATTAGCCATTTATTCAAATTCTAGTATTTATGAAATTTTAGTCAACTCGGATTCTTCAGTAATTGCATTTTGACTATCAGATCCTATAACCCCATCCTTCTGGAAGTCTAGAAATCATAGCCTCATTGAAATTTGTGAAAAGATTATTTTTTCTTCCAGAACCATTAGTGGGAAAGAGAACTGCTGTGATAGGTCCTAGCAAGGAAAATTCTTCTTTTAGTCATTTTAACCCCGTCATCTGAGTTTCTTTCGCTTAGTCAGGAAACCTCAAAATCTATTTATCCTGAAATACCTTTCTCCCCAACCTGTCACTAGTTACAAAATTTAGTTACAGACTCTGTTTTAGCCAAATGCCACCAAGAGTCTATACATTTTTCTCCCTTTCTGGTCCTTGTACTAAAGCTACTTGATCTGTAGGTAAGTGAAATGACATTTCAATGCAAACTGGAATTGTTGGTTTCTTGAGAAAGGGACAGATGATTGCATTGTTCAGGACAGTTGGAAGATTGCCTTCAGTGATGATTTTAGCCTAGTTTGTCTTTTCTGACTTTCAGTAAGTCTTAAACAAAAATTTGCTCTGGAAGGAGAGGCTGTTCTCTGCTCAGAACTTTCAATGCTTCTGGGTGTATGATAAGCCTCAACTTTATCAAGAACAGTGGGATAGTTATTACTGTCCAATCTGGGATCATCTGTCCCAGATAGTTTATCCAATGTTTGATTTATCTTTTCCACAGAGTAGGATGAGAACTTTGCACAAAGGTCTAGCGTTGGTTATGATGATGGTCTTTTATGGGATTCAAGTTACTGGTGGTTTTGCTATTTTAACCAGTCTTGTCATTATTTTTTCAGCTGATTTCTTGAATGAGAAGGAAAGATCTTCTCATATTCTTCACAGAAGATGTGTATTCCTCTAAGGAATCTATGCAAATGTCAAATGGACTTGGACTGAGATTCATACCACTGACATGCTTGTTCTCTACATTGGTCCTACATCTCCTGTCATTCAGTTTTATTGACACCTGGTGATTATATTGTTCCATGACATTATCAAAACCATTGGCATTGGAGTAGGATCTCTTTTCCTCCTGTAGCATTCCTAGTGGTTCATTGACCTAACACCTATAAGGGTGAACTGTTCTGGGTTAGCCGTGGTATTAATAAAGTGGCTTTTTCTCCATGGTTCCACTGTTTTCCATTTCAGATAATGAAGAATACATGGGAATTGGGAAGTACAACTTATATAAGCATGCCATACACCAGTTGTGAGACAGGCCCATAAGCAGGTTATGAAGGGCAACAAATAGATTTCTGCTAGGCAATACAATGACCGTCCTTGGAACTTCTTTCCCTTTGTTTACAACTTTAGAAGATTCTGTATGTCTGTGGCTAATTATACGTGAGTCTCAAAATTCTGGTTCACAGATTCATAGAGTTTAAGGCTGGAAGGGATCAAAAGTAATATTATTTTGTTTATTTTTAAATCATAGAAGATTAGAGTTGGAAGGGATCTCAGGAGGTCATCTAGTCCATCCCCTGCTCAAAGCAGGACTAACCTCAGCTAAATCATCCCAGCCAGGGCTTTGTCAAGCCGCAGCTTAATAACCTATAGAGATGGAGATTCCACCAGCTCCCTAGGTAACCCATTCCAGTGCTTCACCACCCCCCTAAAATGTTTTCCTATTATCCAGCCTAGACCTCTTCCACTGCAGCTGAGACCATTGCTCCTTGTTCTGTCATCTACTACCATTGAGAACAGCCTAGCTCCATCCTCCCTGGAATTCCCTTTCAGGTAGTTAAAGGCTGCTCTCAAATCCCCCCTCATTCTTCTCTTTTGATGACGAAACAAGCCTAGTTCCCTCAGCCTCTCCTCATAAGTCTTGTGCTCCAGCCCCCTAATCATTTTTGTTGCCCTCTTCTGGACTCTCTCCAACTTGTCAACATCCTTTTTGTAGTGGGGGGCCCAAAACTGGACACAATACTCCAAATGCGGCCTCACCAATGCCGAATAGAGGGGAATAATCACTTCCCGCGATCTGCTGGCAATGCTCCTACTAATGCAGCCCAATATGCCATTAGCCTTCTCGGTAACCAGGGCACGCTGCTGACTCTTATCCAGCTTCTTATCCACAGTAACCCCCGTGTCCTTTTCTGTTGGTCCCCAGTCCATAATGTGCATGGGATTCTTCCTTCCCAAGTGCAGGACTTTGCACTTGTCCTTGTTGAACCTCATCAGATTTATTTTGATCCAGTCCTCCAATTTGTCTAGGTCACTCTCATATCCCTCCCTTCCAGGATATCGACCACTCCCCCTAGCTTAGTGTCATCTGCAAACTTCTTGAGGGTGTAATTTACCCCATCCTCCAGATCATTAATGAAGATGTTGAACAAAACCGGCCCCAGGACTGACCCCTGGGGCACTCTGCTTGTTACTGGCTGCCAGCTAGACATGGAGCTGTTGATCACTACCCATTGAGCCTGATGATAGCCAGCTCTCTATCCATTTTATAGTCCATTCATCCAACCCATATTGAATTTTTCATTATAATTTTCCCCTGGTGAGGACAGAGGTCAGTACTTGAATCAATAGACTTTCACAACCATTTTTGAAAGTCTGAAACCTTGGTAAGCTTTCTATACTATTGAAATAAACACAATTAAATTGAGTGCATTAAAATGCTTCCTTTTTTCCTATAAACTGAGTAGTCACAAATGATCCCCTGATTGTAGATATTTCTAGCCATAGTATTCTATGGCAAATATTTTTATCTCCTGATTAATCATTGAGTTCTGCTTCAGCATCTTTATTATGAAACATAATACATAAAAGTAGTAGGGAAGTTTAGTGTAAAATAAAAGGGATTACATTAGTGTGGTGAAAAGGGCAACTTCCAGGTAGTCTAGGCCCTCTTTGTTAATGAAATACAAACAAATCGAGCTACAAAACCGAGTGTGAACTGAAATGCTCTTTTAAAAAAGATAAATTCCAATGACAAATATATGAGTATATTTTTTCATTTAAACTTAACCCTAATGTGTTGGAAATCCAAACATTGCAGCAGTATGTTAGTGCAGTGTATTCCACACATCTGCAAGCAGAGTTCCCCATCAGGACAATTAAACCAGTCATGCGTCTCACAATTCCTTAATCTGTTGCAAAGGGCCAGTCTAGCTTCTGCTCCCACAGCTATTCCTTCATGGATGCTCCCCTTTGGGAAATGCTGGTGCAGATATCTTCATATCATGACAGTTCTTATACCTTTTTCATAGATTCATAGAGTCCAAAGCCGGAAGGGGCCATTGTGATCACCTAGTCTGACCTCCTGTGTAACACGGACCATAGAACTTCCCTCAGAATAATTCCTAGAGCAGATCTTTTAGGGGAAAAAAAATTGAATCTTGATTTTAAAATGGCCAGTGATGGGGAATCCACCATGACCTTTGGTAAATTATTCTAATGGTTAATTACTCTCATTGTTAAAAATATATATAATTTGCAGTGTGAACTTGTCTAACTTCAACTTCCAGCCACTGGATTTTCTTATACCTTTCTTTGCTAGATTGAAGAGCCTATTCTTCAATTTTTGCCTATTATCAAATATTTGTTCCCCATGAAGGTATTTATAGACTCTGATCAAATCACCCATTAACCTTCTCTGTTAAACTAGATAGATTTTGCTCTTTGAATCTGTGATGTAAGGCAAATTTTCTAGTCCTTAATCATTCTCATGACACTTCTCTGAACGCTCTCCAGTTTTTTAAAATCCTACTTGTAGACAGAAGAACTGGGCACAAGGATTGCATTAGGTCTTTTGGCCACAGCGTCACACTGGAAGCTTATGTTACATGCTTTGATGGGCAGTGATGCTATTAATAATATTTACATCTAAAATATCACTGGCATTTGACTTAGCACACATTGAAATGGACCAGACATTTCACATCCCAGTTACTGTTTTAGGCTCTCTGCAATCTCAGGTATCACCCTCTTCATGTTTTGAAGATTTTAATTACAGTAACTAGAAACTTATTATTTTTTCCACCCTCCACTCCCTGTCAGCTCCCAGCTAGTCCTTTATGGATGGGCTCTGTTTCAAGAGACACTACACTAGAGTGTGAGAAATAGAAATGAAACTAATTTATAAGGAAGAACAGAACTTTGTAATTATTAATGTCAGCTTCCAGGAAGGGTTTACAGTATAATGACAGAAATGACAGAAATTTCAAGCTAAAGAAATGGGAGCAAATGATAAGGATTACTCATGCAAGCCGCCTAGAATCAATGCAGGAGAATGGCAGAAGTGAGTTTATAAGGGGGATTTAAACTGTCTCATCTCGTTCTTCGTTCTCAACATTTCCATACTACTGTACCCCTTTCAGGAGTCAGATTTGTCTTGCATACCCAAGTTTCATCTCACTTAAAAACAACTTGCTTACTAAATCAGACCTTAAAAATACAAAATGGTCACAGCACACTATTACTGAAAAATTGCTTGCTTTCTCATTTTTACCATATAATTATAAAATGAATCAATTGGAATATGAATATTATACTTCCATTTCAGTGTATTGTGTATAGAGCAATATAAACAAGTCATTGTCTGTATGAAATTTTAGTTTGTTCTGACTTTGCTAGTGTTTTTTTATGTAGTCTGTTGTAAAACTAGGCAAATATCTAAACGAGATGATATAACTCTGAAAATCCTCTGCATATCGCAGAGGTATGCAACCTTGGGTTGAGACCCACTGATTTAGTTCCACCATCCAAGATGATTTAAGTGGAAAGATTAAACCACCAGAATAAATTATGAAAAGTAAAATCAATCAAAATAAAACTTAATTTTAATAATCTGAGAAATTGTTAACACATGTAAGGGCTTTGGACCTGATTCTGCTTATATTTAAATTGGTGATAAAACTCCCATTCTTCAATGGGAGGAGGAGCAAACCCTAGTTTTGAGATACAGTATATGGATGTTGGGTGAAATCGTCAGAGGAGCTTATGTCTCATTGAAAATCAATGGGACTTAACGCCTCAGTGTGTGAGTCTTTTGAAAATGGGAGTTAGGCTCCTAAGTTACTTGGATGCTTTTGGAAATTTTACCCTTTATCTGGACAGTGTCCTTCTGCATGACTCCTGTCCCGTCTTCATTTGGTAATTTAGGGTAATGGTTATTTTAATATAGTTAGGCTTCATGCTGTTATACTCCCTTGGGTTAATTCAGTGTCTGTTCTAGCACAATATTCCTCTGTGTGAAGCAATTCCCGCTTGCAGTCTCTAATAAAAGATTGTCTTAAATAATACCTCAATGATTAATAGCAAGAATAAGTCTTATTAGTGAATTAGTATCATCTTGATTATTAAAGATATTAGATGTAGTATATTCAGTAAAACCAGAAGAAAATTATGGGCTATTATAAAGTTTAAGATCTTGATGTTCAACATAACAAAATTTGAGAAGTTTGTTTTATATACCGTAAACATATAGCATACACACGTCTGGTACAATAACTAAAATTATTTGATCCTGTAAGCGAAGAGATTTAACTCTGTGATGGAGGTCTTAATTATAGCAGTTTTTCAGCATAGGTGTCATTCATGACTATCCAGGCAATAAACAAAATTAATCGTATATTCCAAATTAAACTTGGAAATAAAACTTGGGGTGGGGATGGTCCTGTGACTAAACTATAATGCTTCTATAGTGGGATCTTAGGCAAGTAACTTAATATCACTGCCTCGGTCTCCCCCTCTGTAGAGTGTGGAAAATACTTTCCTATTGCATCAGGGTGGGATGAGACTTAATTCATTAATGTTATAAAACATTTTGAGATCCTTGGAAGCAAGGAACTAGAGAAATATGAAGCATTATTATTATTTCTACTTTTATTATACTAAAATCTATTACTTCAAAATTTCTTAGTTAGTTTATATCGCTTTATTTGTCACTTCAGTGCTTGGCAGAGCTGAATTCGTCTCTTTAAAAATCCTAATATAGCTCCAGGAAATAGTAGTCATCACTGCCGTTTTGGTCTGTAGGCTAAACTTCCTTGGGAGACATCCCAAAAAAACAGATGTCCCAATTAAGGTCCTGATTTTGGAATGCACTTACATCTGCCTTAAGAGGATGCGTAAGACTGTCCTCATTCACTAAGGCACTTAAGGACATACTCAAGTCCCATTGAAGTTAATCAGGGATTGGGGCCTCAGTGGATTGTACTGTAAAACAAAGGTTCAAACAGTAGAATCTTCATCTTTCATAAGGAAGCACATAATGGTCTGATCTTATTCCTATTGAAGCTGATAAGAGTTTTGCCAGTGACCTTGATGGGTGCAGGATCAATCCCAGTATGATCCTCAGTAAAGATGTGAGGAGCCACTTACATCGCTTGCTACATCGCTTCCCCTGAGAATTAAATCTGTTGTTCACTGTGGGCCCCAGCGTATGTCCTCCAGATCTTCTGATTCAAAATGGAACTTTTTGTTCCGAAGGTGACTTTTTCCTATTGCTAAACATGTACTGTCGGTGTATTTTGCAGGTATTATTGACAGCACGCAGGTGGATCAGAGGCAGGTTGTTGCAGTGACCGGTGATGGAACCAATGACGGACCAGCACTTAAAAAAGCCGATGTCGGATTTGCAATGGTATAACCCTGAACAGAGCCATTTGTCAGTTTAGTTGCATCATAGATTCGCTTAAAGGGAGTTTGTTTATATAATACACTGAGTGAAATGGTTCAATGATTGTTCATGTAGAGAAGCAAGAAGCATGTGAAGAAGTTTCAACTTTCTGAAAACAGCTTTAATCAGTACACGAGGGTTTTTAATGCAGTTCCAGAATCCACTTTTGTACATTGTGATGAAGAGAGGAGGAATTTTGCTTGGTCTGATTTTTGCAAGCAGTGGATTGAGCAGTGGTTCTCAACCCACGGGCCACTTATGGCCCAATCAGCACATAGTGGCAGCTCATGTGACATCCACAGGCCATACAGAGAGAGCTGCATATGCAGCACACAATGGTACAGAGGTTGAGAACCACTGCAGTAGAGGAAAGTGGAACTACTTCAACAGCATCTGAAAACATAAGAAATTGACAACATAATAGATGTTGCATTCGATGTGAGCTGTGCAGTTCCAGTTCTGGCAATTCTGCATATGCATATTTTTAAAAAAACAAAAAAGCAGCAGAACGTCAGGAACCCATCAGTGTCAGCTCCCTTATTCAACATCAGTTGGTAATTAGCTTGCTATCATCAGCTAGATCGTCACAAGGTATCCCCTTGCTCTCTACGGACACACACCTGCTAACCAACACGTCCAAGATACAGAATGTACTTACCAATTACTGTCATTTCATTCTGTGGTCTGTGCGTCAATGTGCTGTGGGAAGGTATATCCAAGGACCTATTTTCTTACTCTTACTTTTTCTTTCCCCTAACTCATTTTTATAATTTTCTGCAATATTTTCCAGGGTATTGCCGGTACTGATGTTGCAAAGGAAGCCTCGGATATTATCCTGACAGATGATAATTTCAGTAGCATTGTGAAGGCGGTGATGTGGGGCCGTAACGTCTATGACAGTATCTCCAAGTTCCTACAGTTCCAACTTACTGTTAACGTTGTGGCTGTGATTGTGGCTTTCACTGGAGCATGTATTACACAGGTAAGTTGAGTTGCAGAGATGACATGAAGCACCGATACTTGGCTGCCTGATAGTTCAGAGAGCCAAATATCCAATTCATCAGCTTTTCAACATGCTTTCCACTGGTCAATATTGTATTCTGAATTCCTAAAGTATTGTTAGAAAGCAGGTGTTCTGGGAAATAAGTTTGAGAATAATTAGTCATAGGTTAGAATCACATCTGGAATCATTCATGTTATCTGTCATGCAAATATTCCCAGAAGTATTACTTTCGATGAAATGGACTGCAATTGTCGGTACCTTCAAGATGGCAGCATTATCATTTAGAAATAATCCTGACAGGGAAACTTTCAAGTAAAAACAAAGAAAACATTTTGGTCCTTTAAGATGTTTTCTGGTTCAAATAACTGAACACAAGAACCATCGGATATAGAAATGTCTTTCTGACTCTTTTTTTTCACTGGAATAATCCACTCTAATTGCTAATATTGCTATCCTCATTTGCACCTTATTTTAGCAATCTTGTTTAACCTTTATAAGAACTGGAGAAAAATCAACAGCTTTGTGCCATTCAGCAAAGGACTTGTCACTTGCTCAAATACCCTCCCTAACTTTTTTGCTCACCCTTTAAAACAACAAAGGCATCTGACATGTTTTAAATGTTAATTTTCTGTGCCTCTCCTCACCCTCACAGCAAAGATCTACATATTCATATGTGCATTAATGGCTGTGTTGGAAGATCTCTAAGGGTAAACTAGCTTTCAGAGCTCGGGCTGCAGCACGGATGGGAATGTCTGTACTGCTTTTTTTAACCCTGTTATATGAGCCAATGTAAGTTGACCCTGGCTCTCAGACTCTCTGCCACATAGACATACTCTAAGACACAGCCCTAGACACAATTTATGTGCCAGGCTACATATGTACCTATCTAATCAAATAAAAAGCAAACCAAACAGAACACTACCGCAACATCACTACTTTTTCATAAAACGTACCTATTTTTAATTGTCTCATTTTGTTCAGCAAGGGGCATGGGAGTGTATATAACTAATGGAGCATGAGAGTTTCCTTTCTCCAGTATTAAAAAGTAAAGCACTTTGTTGTTAGCATTTTCATCACATCACTAAAGTAGAAATCATCAGGAGATGAAGAGGGGTACGGTTACAGACTCCTAAGATTGATAGAAGAAATGCACACCTATGAGAACGTGACAGCTCCTCTTACAAGCCATTAAACAAATATATATATCTGTCACTGCAGGTAAATTCCATCTCTGACACACACACCTCTGAGCAAAACAATCAGTAAATAATTAACTATGCGTCAGGGGTGTGCTTACACTGCAGTCATGGAATCGCGGTGTGAAACTTGAGTCCTGGTGTCTCTAAGCTGAAAGGTTGAGCACCTTCCAACTGACTCATCTAAATTCTCAGGCCTCAGTTGTACTTGGCAAGGTGTGGAAAGGTCTCAAGTAGTCCCCACTGGCCCTGGTGGGCACCTTCACAGGGACTGGATGCAATTGTTTTCATTTAGCCCCTCTGGGCAAGAGGACTGTGTGAGCATAGGGCCATGGGCAGTACTAGATTCATCGGAGGAAGCAGGAATGGCTCTACAGAAGTCAGTGGAAATGACCTTCCCCAGGTGACATTCCTGTTGTGTCCTGTCAAAGGGAAAGAGTAGCACCAGTCCCCTTGCTCACCTGTTAGCACAATGCCTCTAATTGCTAGTGCACCTCCATATTGATCCCTGCTCTGGCTATGCCTTACAGCCACAATTGAGCCTATGGTCAGGTGGGAGGACAGGGAATATTGTGGATGAGAAGGAGGCAGAGAATGGGTGACATTACCTTTTCCCATCAGGAATATTTGAGAGAATGTTTAGGGGTCTGCAATAATGGCTGGTAACTAAAGAGAGGAAGTAAATATGAACATTGTAGGCAGTGAATTATTGCTCTGGTTGAAGTTGAGGTGGCCATTTCCTTTTAAATCCCCATTTTCAGTCATTGTCATTATTCTTATCCACAAAAATTCTTGCAGGATTAATTATCTGATGCTTGGTCTCCAGCAATTTTTCAATTACTTGGTGAGCCTGAAAGAAAATGTAAGCCACTTCTTAAACAGTTTTATTCCCTGTTGTGCTTGGATAACTCAAACATTATTGTGTGGGTAGTTAATTTGTTGTGTTTGAAAATAGATGTTTTCAAATAAACAAATTATAAATGTTTGAAAATTGTGCACTGAGCACGCTCGGTGATTGTTTTTTTCCCTATGACTTCAAGACTCTGTTCAAATTCTGTCAGAGGCATTGGGAGTCTTTCCATTGGCTTCCAACAGGAATTGTATCCGGCTCTAAAATTACATAAAGAAGAACAGTTTTGCCCAAGGGATCTGTAACTAGATCTTCCTTGCTCCCTCATACCCATTTACTACAGTGATATGCTTTTGAATGTACAACCATTCTGTTAAAAATAAACTTATCTCCCATGGTTAATACATTTTTATTAAAATAAATCCGTCTGAAATTGTTTAGTTCCACAATAAAATAGCAAATCCAAAGAGAGAGAGAAATTCCAAAAAAGCTTTAAAATTAGAAAGGTTGCAAATATACTGCAGTTGATTTGTGGTGTGCCCGTGTTTGAACTCCGCTTCTTGATTACTGACAAGCAGCTCTTTTATTTCCATCTCATTCAACAAGGAACTTGCCTGAAGATGCTACATTATTATGTTAGATGTTCAGACCCAAAGGTCCTAATCCATGAAAAGGGCATTGTGTGCTTGCCTCTTACAAGCATTACTAAAAATTACATACTGTCCCCTCTGGATGTTATAAAAATAGCTCTGATACAGAATGCGTGATCTTACTGAAAAATCTTATGTACAGTAGCCAGGTTGCACATTTATAGGTTCAAAGACAGGAAAATTTTACACTGGTCTTAAAATATTAATTTGACTGAAGTATTTAAAATCTTATGAACAAATAAAGCTAAAAGCCATTGTTTCCAAAGCAAGCATAGCTTTCAGTGACCTTGACAAGGGCTTCCCTATACAGCAACCATTTCCTACACCTTTCTCTCTGCTTTTACATGTATAGAATATAATTTTATTCTTAGGTTAACATTTGGGTTAATGCTAACTAGTTACTTTCATGATACTGGTATCTCTTTTGCACTATTGTTCTCTTCCATAAAATTCTCTTCAATTCAGCACTTCCACACAAGGTTACAAAGGTTGATTTCTGAGCATGAAAGATTGTGTTTTTAATTTAACTCGTGGCTTTTGGCATTTCTGTTTAAAGAAGGCATAGACAAGATAAAATCCCTATTTTTATTAATTTTCTATCATTCAGCATGTAGCCTGCAGCCATATGTCTGTGGGCTTATTATTAGGTCCAAGAAATCAGTGGATTTCAAACTTTTAAAATGGAGCCTACCCGTGGACCTTTGTGTCACGACCGCGTTCCCCCGAACACCCCCCCTTTCAGAAATAAACAGGAAGCAGGGGCAGCAGTACAGGAGCGTACCTGCCAGTGGCAGGCAGCAGCCGTGTGTCATGCGTCCCCATCCATTCAGATAGCCTCTCCCCCACAGTAAGGAGTGGGACGGGAGCAGGTTGTCCTGCTCCCCAGCGGGAAGCCAATGTGAGTGCACCAGAAGGATGAGCACGGACTCTGTGCAGAAGCATAAGAAGCTTGGTGTACCCGGTAGTGGCGGGGGGCAGCTGCAACAGGGGGAGCGTGCCCGGCCCCAGCGCAGTGTCCCTCACTCTCCCAGCACCCTCCCCCATCTCCACTCCCCTCCAAAGGGTTCCCCACTCCCAACACCTGCCCGGGGTTGCCACCGCCACCCTGTCCTGCTTTCAGCCTGGCACCCATAGCGCCCCCCCCCCCCCCGGATCCATCTCATGCCCCCCACTTTGGGCATCTCCACAATTACCCAAAGGCCCTGACCGAGCAATTCCATCTGCACAGCTAGGAGACTCTTATCCCCATGGAGTCCCAATGGAGTCAGTGGGGCTACAAATTGGTGCAAAGGTCCAACTGCAGGATAGTAGCCGTAGACAGCAACTAAATGAGACCTTAAAGGAGCATTTAGGTGCTGCAGGAGATGCGTAAGAGATGGCATTCTTCTCCTACTGAACGAATGTCTCAGTAAGTCAGAGAAAAACCTGTAGTGCTGAAAGTGTCTTTCAAATGATGCAAAACGGAGGTCCTGGCCACTTGCAATCATTACAAGTGTTCATGACATTTTTGTAAGAATAACAGTTGTGGCAATGGCGTCCTAGCCAAATCCCACTTCAGGTAATTCGTCTCCAGTTCAATGCTCTTTATCATTAATTGGATATATATCTTTTAACTAATTCTCCTAAACGATGCTGTAGAGTGTTGCTGATGGAGAGAGTCTACTGTATTTCTATTCTGTTGGTGGCCTCATTTTACAAGTGTATAACGCAATCCCCATCATGCACCTAGAGAGACAGATTGTAGCTCCTAGCCTCCATACATGGCTCCAGTGTTGTGCAATGGTTGTAAAGAAGTGGCAATGAGCCAGCATAGCAGCTGAGCACTGTCATGGACCCAGTGCAGCGGGCATGCTGGGATGACAGAAGACATGCATAACACCAAGTGCCATGTCGACTCTGGGCTGCAGCGCAGCTTGTAGGCAATCATGGGAGATTGCTGTAAGGCAGAGCATCCCTGGGAGTGATCTAATTTTTGCTAATTTCTGTCTCAGCCCTTGCAGAAGGTCAGAAAAGTGCCTGAAAGCTGTCTTTCCTCTCCTTCCCTTGGCCATTACCTTTGGTGGCGTGCCTCTCTCTCACGCCTCACTTTTCAAATTAACCTAGTTCAAGTCTTCATTGTCTCATTCACTGTGCACTGTCCAGCCTGCGCTTTCAGTATCCTTGGAGTCTGGATGCACCATGGCAGATTTGCTACACAGTCCTTTCTGCACAGTAATTGTCCAGATCTACTTTGTTACACTGATGGTAAATTCAAACTAAAGCTACTGATTTCAGTAAATTAATGAGGTCCAGACTCGCAGGTTCTCATCTCATCCTCTGCTCAGCAGGTGTAGTCTCTTTGGCTCATTTAGTGTACAGCTTGCTCAGTGTGTAAGAGATTCTTGTGGAGCCCTGTCTAAAATACTGTGAATTGTAGTGCATTGAATGAGGCAGGACTCCATATCCTCAAATATCCCATGGAATTCCAAACATCCCTTCCAAGACCAAAAATTCCACTAAGCTTGCTTACCTAGGCACCACCAATGGCAAGAGAACACTGGGATGTTATTTCTTTTAATTGTTTAAAAGAAATTCTATGCATGCGCAAAATCAATCTTTAAATGCATATAGCTGAGGCAAATCAACACAGAATTCTACTGGAGCAACATAAGGCAAATGTCTAAAGTAGGGTGTGTATCTCTGCTAAATTTAAGTTTCTGTTTCAAATAGTTGAGGCTTTGTAGCTGTTCGTAAAAGGTTACTTTTTTTTAAAAGAGCAAAGAAGTATATTTTAAAGACTTTATATGCAAAAAATTGATGAGTCTTTCTTGAACTTTAAAAAAGAATTCATATTTTGGCAGAGTATAGACCTTCAAAATCTCAGCTGAAGAGGCTAAAAATTTGGCAAAAATTAGAAGTACTTTAAAAAGCACGTTAGAAATGAAACACTACCTAAAGTACAGCTGTCACTATTCACTTCAGCTTCTGTATAATGAGGATAAAAGATTCTTCAGACATATATAAGGTATTATTTTACATGTTACTTAGAGCTGATACACTCTACCATTGTAGACAGCAGCATTTGACGTATCTTAACAATGTAGGAATCTTCCGTACTTTCAGTTGATAATACTACACAGTAAATAGAAGTAGATTGTATTGATCACCTGAAGGTTGGAAGTAACTTTCAAGAAGCATGCAAGTAGATTTTAATGTAGTGGGCAGCTTCTATTAAACTGGTATCTAATAGGAATAGCAGCAAAAATGTTTGTACCTAGAGAATGTTTCAACATTTTAAAAAGTTTTGCAAAATAGCCACTGTTCCATTAAAGATGCTCATGTAGGCGAGGATGTGCATGTGCTGTAAGACAAGTGGGAGTCAAAAGTTAAGGATAAAAACACCTTTATATCCCCTTACAGCTTGTCATCTAACTCAAAAATAACAAGCTCTAAAATTTGTGAGGCTGTATATGTCACAATAGATTTGTGGTTTATTGCCAGCCTCTTGTGATTTGTACTTTAAGTGTTTTCCAAGATAAAGCGTAACATCACTTGATATGAAGGACTTTTCTCTTTAGGCAACTAGTAACCTTTTCCAAGGTCAAATGGAAAAGAACTTGACAAGTAAGTGGTGATCTCAGGTGGCTTGCAATGTGAACGTCTTTCCTCCCAAAAGTCATCAGAGGCTACAGGATAATGTGTTATTTTGAACCTCACTTACCAGATCAGAGGATTCGTTAGCCATTTAGTCAGTGGCCAGAGACTGTCAAAAGATTGGCACTTACCTGCTCTTCTGCTGCATAGCTAAATAAAAACTGTAATGGAAGACTGAACTCCATCTCTGATAGGTATTTTGCTTAGTTTCCACCACCGAATCAGAAATCAGATAGTGCAGCAGAAATTTCATTACGCTGGCTGCCCAAATTAATGGGTGGTAATGTTTGGGCTTGGGTTTGAGTTTAGGATGAAGTTTTACACTTGAGTGAGCAGTGCAGCTCAGCATATGATAATGATTATTAGAGGCATCTTAGCAACTCATGGTGACTAGACAGTGGAGTGATGAGAACATGCTGCTGCCAAAACTGACAACTGCTAGTTACACGTGTGTGATTTAGAGAGGATGGGTCAAAGAGGGAAACTGTCTTTAACATTATTCACTGGAATAGCTGCAGCCTTGGCATGACTCTTTGTTTATTACAGATGTCTCTTGATGGGGGGATGAACATCTGAGGCAGCAATTCCAACTTCCTAAGTTATCTCCAAACAGGAACTGCTTGTGTAGCACACTTGTTCACTGTAAAAAAATGTGAAAATATGAGGTGGCAAATTCTTCAGTAAACACCTGATGTTGTTTTCCCCATTCTACATATGTTAGGCCCTCAGCACTAAGGGTCTGTAAGCCAGGACAGGGGATTCTCTAGCATAAGGTCACTACTGCTTTAGGCCATTCCATGCTGGTAAAACCATCTTGTACTACAGAATTTGGGATTTAGTTAATCCTGGTTATCCTTTTTGTTTAACTCCTCCCCCCGATCCCTACAGATACAAGCACTTTCTATTACTGTAGCTGCCTATCTGATGTCTGAATTGAATCCTCCTCCTGATAAGCCCAGTTAGTGCTGTCCATGGCCAGGAAGGCAAGAATCTTTTTACAGCTAATCCTTCTCTGCTCCCTAGCATGCCCCAAATTCCGCCATCTTGGAAGTAGTAGATTGGTCCCCAAAGACAAGACCAAACTGAATATGGTTTTTTAAATACAGTGCATAACAAAAGGTTTTTTTTAAATGCAAGTTTATTTGCAGGAAAATTAAATGGTTGGGTCCCTAGTGAGATCAAGACTGTAATTTCAAGCAACCACAGAGACCAAAATATTTACAGTTTGTCTCCAAGTGCTGTTAGGAGCCTTAATGGAAATTGCTTCTTGGCATTGAAACTGATATAAAAGTGTGAGGAGGCTTCATTAAAAATAAACATTTACATCTCTCAAGAAAAGTGCAGGTTTCAAATAAGTGTTCTTAATGGCATTTATTTTGATCTGTAAATTATTCTGACACTCCTTGCCTCACCAATGCAACACATCAGAAAATATATGGTGCATAACAATACAACTGTGATCTTCGAACTTTCACACTGTAAGTTATCCCTTTTATGTGATGAAATGTCAGAGTGCTATCTCCAATTACTTTTGCGAATTCTCCTACCCATCTCTGATATGAATAAAATACAACTCTCTGAATCTGAAAACAAATCTCACTAATGCTACCTATTTCACTTTCACACTAATGACACAGGAACTAGAATTATTGGTATGAGTTACAAGAAAAAAAAATCTACCTCAGCTTCTCAGATCCATAGCAAGGAACAACCACAATTATGTCATTACAACTGTTCCAGTGACATACAACTACTGAGAAGGGACGATTAGCCAAACCACAATTTAATATGTATTTCTATTTGTCATTTAATTTTCATCTGAAATCTATTTTAAGGGGTTTTGTTTGTTTGTTTGTTTGTTTGTTTGTAATGTGATCTAACACCCTATGTGGCGTGACCTTAGGCTGTCTCCCTCTCAGATTAAATAAGCAAATAGCTCCTTCTAGTGGTTGCTAATCTAGTTTGGAAAATAAATACTAATCCTACCAAAATCTTTTAACACTTTGGTTGTAATGCTGATGTTTGGGTTTCCAGTGAATATTTTTTGATGAAGAGCATGATCGTTCCGCTGCTTAGTTCTGAATGACCTTTGCCATGATTTAGTAGATGAATCAATCTTTTTGTTCCCTACGTGCTTTCAATAGGATGTCGAGTATGTGCTATTCACATCTGAGTTATAGAATATTTTACTTCTCATAATTAAAAAAAACCCTAAAAATTCTGAATGTATGAAAATCTACATGGAATTATTCCAAAATTTGGATAAATTTCAGGCAATGCAAATTGCGTACTAGAGCAATTTATAAACGTAACTTAGATATACATTCAAATTAAGCCTGATATTTTAAATTTAAGTTGTTATATAGTTTTTTTCTGTCCCAGTCCAGGAAAACATTTTTGATATACTTCAATTTTTAGTCACCCAAACCTGACTCTTCCAGAAAATTAAAAAAATGGGCTGGCACACTGGGGTACATTTCATAATCAGATTATTCAGATGTGAGTTAATGCTATCCTAAAAAAGGGATGTGGTTGCAAATGCTGCTGTCTGAAATGATTGGAGATAAATCAGATCATTTGTCTTTGCTCAGCTCCATACCCTTTCTGCTGTTAGTGCCTTGCAATAGCACAATAAGACATCGAATGTGAAAGGGAGAAATGGCTGAGTCAGTTGTCATTTTAGCAAAAGAAAGCAAAGCAAAGACCATACATTTTTATTTTGTCTCCTAAGGACTCTCCGCTGAAAGCTGTACAGATGCTGTGGGTCAATCTAATTATGGACACCTTTGCTTCTCTTGCTTTGGCCACTGAACCCCCCACAGAGTCTCTACTGCTAAGGAAACCATATGGCAGAAACAAGCCTCTTATATCACGTACCATGATGAAGAACATTCTGGGCCATGCTGTCTACCAGCTCACTCTCATTTTTACGCTCCTCTTTGTTGGTAAGATCAACAACATATTTATGTTCATTTTAGGTCTCTGCAACAATTTGATGCTGCTTCATTACCAAGTGACGTGATCTCTAGCCATATGCCCCAAAATGTACTGCATGTTTCAAGGTATCAAACATTTACAGAAAGCATCAGAGACATGCAGTGGGGCCAAAAGAAATAAGGGGAGATGGAACAATCCTAACCGGAGGTTGATGGGGATATAGGGGATTTTTTGGGGACCTTTCATATCTTCTTGGTAAGAATGCGGGGTTTGCTTAATCAAGCTTTTTGGAACGTTAAGAAAAGTGTTTAGAGCAGTATGGGTGTTAACCAAACTGATCAGTCTGTTCCTAAGCTTGTATTTCAAGCCCTGTCCTCTTTGTTAGGAAACTTAATGCTTTATTTGTGTTGACTCTGAAATGTATAGATTCAAGTTATCCTAGTACAAAAAGCCATTTCAGTTTGGGAACTAGCAATACTGTTAGCATTTGTCATGGAAGAATGCTGATCTTGTGGATGATTGAGACAAACAAGCTAGTAATTACAATCTGTTTAGTCCAGACAGTAGACTCCATTCTGGGATGTAATACCTCTGACTGTTGGAAGGAAAACAAACTGGCTAATTTATTATTTCAGCCCTCTACTTTACACTAAGTCAAGTTTTATTGAGAATGAATGCCTTTTCTCCTACAATAGGGTCATCAGGGACGTGAGATATGGGGGGGGGAGGTTGGTTTCTCATTGCAAGGAATAACCAAAGGAGAAAAATGGCCACTATTGCTCTATATGTATAAGTGCATTTGCTCAAGGGCCTGATGATGATAATTAGCACTTAAGTGTCATGTACTGTGTTCATGACAGTATGTCATAAGAACGGCCATACCAATGGTCCATCTAGCCCAGTATCCTGTCTTCTGACAGTAGCCAATGTCAGATGCTTCAAAGGGAATGAACAGAACAGAGCAATTATTGAGTTATCCATCCCCCATTGTCCAGTCCCAGCATTTAGCAATCAAGACCTGGGGACATCCACAGCATGGGGTTTCATCCCTGGTCATCTTGGCCAAGAGCCATTGATGGACCTGTCTTCTATGAACTTATCTAATTTTTAACTGCTGTTAAATTGGCATTTGTTGATGGCCTGAAGTGTATGTCTTACAGGCTATGTAATGCCCTCCCTTGTAAGTTGTTGTGAATGTACATTCATGTATGTACAAGCCTTAGGAGGCTCACACTTCTCCCTCCAGCTGTGAGCATATTTTGGATACTTAGGGGGCTGACAAGTCTATTATAGCAAGGGAGGGGCCCATGATAAGCCCGCTAAATTTCTGAGCGGGAGAGATATCCCCCATCTAGTACATAAGGTCTGCAAGATTCTGGTGGCCCCTAGACTGCCTAATAAGCTTGTCAGCCTATGATATCTAAACTATGCACATGAGCCTTCATAACAGATGCATCTGAAAGTCAAAAATCCTGTATACTTTGTGTGAGTTATAGGTGGCCCTCCAATGAGCCTCCCAAGGCTGAGAGAAGGACCCCTCTTGAAGGCCTACAGGAGAGAAGGTTCCCCCAGTTCCCTTCACATTTTTAGGAGGCTTACAGCCAAACCTTTCCCTGAGGATCTTAGGAAATGCAGCAGCTTCCCTTGTGACATTTAGGAAGCTCAGCTGTATTGTACATGGTAAAAAGAAAATTAGCTTCTTTCCTTCCCAGTAAGCTTCCTTGTAAATCATGTTACACTTTGAGGAATGCTTCGTTAAGGAAAAGGGCTAGATGCTTTTTTTTAGTGAAATCTTAGGAATCCTTTGATGTGCTTTATTAAGTTTCCCAAGGCCGGTAATGTACAGAGAAGTTCCAGATTCATAAATTAACTGTTTAAATTACACTCTGATCAACTGTTCTCCTGTACAAGATTTCAGCAAATCAAGTTCTCTCTCTGTCCTCCTGCTTTCCCATTTCTGCTATAAGTTGGCAATAAATCTGTTATAAGTGTGTTTGGACTCTGGTTGCCTCTATTTTTAGTGTCATAAATCTGGAAACCATAGTCCTGTTCAGTTAAACAGCTACACAGAAAAATTGTATCTTGGCCCTACCAAATTTAAAACTGATATGTTTCTAATGGATTTTGTAAAAGAGTGGGCAATGGAAACTTAGGATCTACTGCTACCGTGGAATAGAAGCAGATAAGGTTGCAACATGTTTTGGAATGAAGTAATGCAGTGAAATGGAATTTTTGAAGATTTAATTATTGATAGTCAAGTTGAGGAAAAATTTCAATCAGATTTAAGCATAAATTCATTTGCTTTTCATAATCTTCATTATTTGGTAATGATGAAACACAGCCATGTAATTTGTGTTTAAAATTTTCTGCTCTCTCAATCTATCTTTAGCTTCACCCTGTGGTAACGTTATAATACTACATTTATGATATCACAACTTTTTTTTATATATATCAAAAGACTATAGGCCAAAGTCTTCCTTTGGATGCGGGCACACAATTCCCATTGATTTCCACTTGAGCTGCTCAAACATCTAAAGGCAAAGTTCAGTTCTCTGATGACTCTACTGGTAGAATCTGACCTTACTGTTGTTTTAAGCAGAGCTATAACTGGTTGTGAGGTGCAAGCCTCTCATTCAAACAGTAATATCAGTGGGTGCCCAGAAAATATTGTCTAAGTAAATGATGTTTGGTATAAACAAATGTTTGTTAAAGTTTGCTGCATAGCAAAAGTCCCTCTGTTCTTTACTCATATATATTAATGCTCTGCCCTTAATCTAAAAGTCTCTCTTTATATATAGGTTTACATGTGTTCAGGGTTGTGATATGTATTTATCTAGTGAATAAGTAAAGCGGCCTCGTGTGTGTAAATGTATTTCCAAGTGTTATGTAACTTCTACAATTACTGCTCATAGGGTGCATTTTGTTGTTTTTTAACACTGACAAATCAGTCTTTTACCCAATCAGTTTTTTCTTCTGTTATCCAAATAGGTAGTATTTCCTATTATATGCTTACAAAGCAGATTAACACAGCAGATAAAAACAAATCATTTTATAACGGGGTGGTTGTGTAACTGCTGTTAACATCCTTGACTATTTGTCAAAAATATGGCATACTAGGCGGTAATATGCAGAGACTGTTGAAGGATGGTAGCTGCTAATTATTTTAGACATGGCAAATGCAGTGTCAGCAAGTCTGCAGTTCTGTGTAAGTCAGATGAAAGAAATGACTCTTTAGATTAGTTCCTAACTGATGGGAGAGAAAACACTATAGAAAATCATGTGAGCTGGTATATGGAGGCACTGATTTATATGTAACATTATGAAGTTTCCAATAGAAATTGCGTATTTCTTTTGCTCGCTGAGTTGGGAATTGTGCCTGTATTGTAGTATCTGCGGAAGCAGTGCTGCTAAAAAACAACACAAGACAAATGAAGGCAACCAGTGAGAGGGACTGGGAATACTAACACAAAATCAAGGCTGAATATTTTATAGCAGAAACAAACTTTTTTTTTAATTCTTTTTGCATTAAGGTGAAAAAATGTTTAAGATTGACAGTGGTAGGAACGCACCACTCCACTCTCCTCCTTCTGAGCATTACACCATTATCTTCAATACCTTCGTCATGATGCAGCTATTCAATGAAATCAACGCACGCAAAATTCATGGCGAGAGGAATGTTTTTGATGGCATTTTTAGAAACCCTATATTTTGCACTATTGTACTGGGTACATTTGCTGTACAGGTAATCAATCATTCATGCAAGAAATAGCAGCTATTCATCAGAAATGTACTATACTGTCTTTTTTCTCTCTTTGGTCTTTGGCAAACCAAATGCTTTGGTGGACAGAGTTCTTTCTTATCAATCCAAATGCTCATTCATCCTGTATCTGACCTATTCTGTTACTTTTTCACAATAACACTTATAGTTATGAGTAACTGATTTGTTGAAACAAGTCTTGTAATTTTCCATGGAGATTATTAATAATGTTATCATTACCCAATGGTAGCACACAACTTTTTATGCTTGTTTGCTACTGTAGTCAGTAGTAGGGATGAACAAGTTGCTCTGTAAATAATGGGCAGAAGCATTGACTCATTTCCTTCATGCGAGACCTTGTGCTGTCATCAGTTGTTCGCTGGAATCCAGATAGTCCGAGGTCCACTCATACCCCTAGAGTATTCTTCACTAGTAACCCAGCTTGAAATAGTTTTGACTGTTGCTGGAAACCATATAGACGTTTTCTAGAAATTATTTTAACAAAAGTTCTCCTCCCCTGGCGTCATTCTACTTTTAGTCCCATATCAGCCATTCCTTTGTTTGG
The DNA here is from genome assembly GCA_007922155.1 of Mesoclemmys tuberculata. Lineage (NCBI taxonomy): Eukaryota > Metazoa > Chordata > Testudines > Chelidae > Mesoclemmys > Mesoclemmys tuberculata. Next base: position 8,858,327 of record ML677085.1, read on the forward strand.
TCGGTTTTCATGCCTCTGAGTGACAAAAGTTTTGCCAGCATAAGCGCTAAATCCCTTTGTAGGTCTAGCCCTAGGTGTCTGTGTTATTGCAAATGAGACTTAGCCTCCTAAGTCACTTAGGCCTTGCGACACTTGAGTGGAGCAGCACTAACTACCTTTAAAAATCTGGGCCTGATTGGTTTTAATTCACAACCGACTCTGAAGACCTTGCCATGTAAGGGTCCTGAGGATTTCTTCCATTCCCAGGTCTTACCAGACCTGGCTTTTGGCTGTGAGGAGGGGGAGTGACAGGCAGCTGATATTCATAGCCCTAAATTCCTGTAATGGATTTTGTCCACTCCTTCCAATCCTCCCCATCCACCAACAAAAAAGCTTCCAAAATAAATACAAATGTTACACTCTGTGCATAGCCCAGAGCCTGCTTCTGCTCTCTGTATTCACATGCAACTGCCACTGAAGCCAGTCTAACCTGGGTATTTGAGAAAAATGCGGGATGAGCGCGTAGTCTATCTGGCTTCTGCTTGCTTTTCAGACTCTCAGCCAGGCAATCTTCCCATGTTAATATCAGGTTGTTCCTTCAACCAGTTTGCCCACTTTGGGGAGGGGGTGTTATCTGGGCTTTTTGGGGAGGGTAACTGCATAATAGAGCTTCCTGAAGCAGTGCTGAGTTATACTTTCTGTCCCTCCATTGGCCGGCTGTTGCTAGGCCAGCTGTATGAGTTTAATGTTGTGCTGTAAGAAAATGGTGATCTCCAGGAGCTCAGCGTGTCCTTGTGGATGGATATAGTATGGGTGTGGCGCAGCCAATCCCTAGTCTGATTAATACTTAATATTTCTTTTAAAAAAGAACTTGTTTAGTTGCTTAGTATTCGCTACATTTGCTGGGTACAGCAGAATTGCATGTGGTATTTCCATTTTCTGTTCAATAGTCCTAAAACCAGAACATCAGGGTGGCCAGATTTGTAAAGTGCATGATGAGGAATCCAGTTGCAGTGGGATAGTCACTACAAGGAATGATGTGGTCGGGATGAGGATGGTGCACCACTGAAGGTTGTAACAACTTAGTGGAAGAAGGAAAGGGATAGCCTCTTTACCTCCATCAGCCAAAGAGTGTCCCTCGCCTGCCTTCCACGCCATCCCGCTCCCCTTTCAGAAAAACCTAGGAATATGTTACAGTAAAGGAGAAAGGGAGGGACAACAGTACGAGTCCCTTTGCATCTCTTTATGTCCTGCCTTGTCCCTTTGTGCTATTTCTTTTTGGTACCATATCTACAGTCCAGAACTCTTTTCTAAAATCTCCCCTGTTCAGAGCCCTACCTTATTTGTGTCTTCTCTTTTTCATGCTTTACTTCTCCTAGGTGCAGCTGTGTGAATAACTGAATTTTTGGTTCACTTGCAAAACCAAAAATTAAAAAAGAAACTTGTTTTAGGTTGGATGAAATGTTTCATTTTGTTTGAAAATGTTAAACCTTTTAAAAAAATTGAAGGAAAATTGTAAATGAAAAGTTGTTTGGAATAAAATAATCACAACTTTTCATTTAGAAAATGTTTCAATTTTTTTCAGAATTTGTGTTTTGGTTCTTTTATCATCTGAAACAATTCAGTGAATTCGCCATGAATTTATGAGGTGTTTTGCTTGATCTAAATCAGCATTTTTGGTAGAAAAACAGTTTTGGTAAAACCAAAAACAACAACAAAACGGCTGCACCCAGCTCTGCTCCTGAGCATTCTGTTTGTAGTTTTCTATGCTAGCGTACTTCCTGGTTCCTCATTTTCTCTGCTTGTTTCTTCCTTTTTTGCTCTCCTTGCATTCTTCAATCTGCCATCCTTTTCTTCCTCCTTCAAACTCATTCTCATTCAATCTGACCTTTGTCTGTATTCATTCCCAGGGCAACCGCCATTTTAGACATAGGTGCAGGGGAGGTGAGGAGAAGCAAGCACAATGCCCATATTGTCGTGTCACTGGCATTACTGTACTAGCAGATATATTTATCTGACACACTTATAGCTGCCCAGTTGTGCTCATTGTTTTTGGTGTGCTCCCCTGTCTGTCCCCTCTGTTGTCTCATTTTATACTTACTGACAGTAAGTTCTTTGGGGTGGGACAGTCTTTTTTCCCTAGATTTGTATGTTAGCTCGTGCTGTCTATTTCACATTCACGTAAAAACAAGCATAGTGTTCATAAAGCTCCTTATTAATGAAAATGAAGAGTTATTTTTTAAAATCAGAATGAACCTGGTCAGCACCGTCCTGTGAGATGTTTGCAGACCATTACATCAAATGCCATTAGATGATAATTTATTCTGTTTCATTCGAGTGGCATAATTGAAATATTATTATGGTCAGATGTTTGCCAGAAGATCAATCTCTCCTGCAAGCCAACTTTTTTTCATAAATGACTTAGTTTTCCCTTTCTATTCTTAGTTTTGACTGCATTTATATTCTGCAAGAAACCTTCATACAGTCCAGTGTTATCAATTTACGCCATTGGTACAGTTTTAGATTTCATTTCCATCAATCATTCACAGATTACTATTGCATGTGTTCATTTACTGCCACCCTAGCCTCAAACCATATCAGTTATCACTAGAATGCCGATAAAAAGACAATCTGAGTGGAAAGATATTGAAGGAAAAAATTGCTAGAATTAACATTATATTATCAAGAGTTGACCAGTCATTTGATGTAACGTGAATGTCAAGTTGCATTGATGAAAGGAGTAATATTTTATGTGATAACAAATATGGTTTTAGGCTAGTGTGATTATAGATAAATTAATAAATTCAATACTGATCTGTACTTGATTGGGATTTAATCTGAACTGCAATAGCAATGGATTAAATGCTGATGCTAGAGAAAGGTCTCTTCCACTATATGCATTCCAAACTAAAATAATACTTTTCCCTTGGTGTCTAGTTCAGGATATGTCAGTTTCTGGGTGCCCTGTTTAAAATAGCCTAACTCTGGTTTTCCAGATGTCACAAACACCTGCCATTTGAAGCCTCCATTGACCACAGTAGGTATTAGGTGCTCAGCACTTCTGAAAATGGAAATGGAGGCTACTTTTCTAACTTGAATCTGGTGGCACATAGGACGTCAAGTGGCAGAATGTAGGTCTCCTTACTTCAGCCCCATGCTAAATCTGCTACACAGCAAATGCCTATAGTGTTGCTTAACCATGCCATTAACAATGTCCTTGCTTGATCAAAGTGAGATAAAGCAAGCGTACCGAAAAAGAGAGCAAAAGCTCATGAAAATGTGGGGAAATACATTTTCAGAAGAGAGATAAAGTGTGTTTCTTCCTCTCCCTCCCTGACCCCTCCTTTTTCCTCTGCAGATAGTAATTGTACAGTTTGGTGGGAAACCTTTTAGTTGTTCTCCTCTGCAGCTTGACCAGTGGATGTGGTGTGTATTTATTGGATTAGGCGAACTTGTCTGGGGTCAGGTAAGCATCATGTAGCAACATATAGTTTTCTACTCATTTATTATGTTTTTTACAAAGGGATGTAAGGTCTGGTTTTGCAATCACTATGTCATAGAAGTAATTTTATTCATAAGAATGTGTGTAGGATTGCCACTCAACGATCTCTGACTCTGTCATATTTGGCATTACACTGGAAATAAATGACCGTTTAAAAAATACCCTTTTAAAAATACAGGGTTTTTCAGTAAGGTAAATTACAATTATGGTTCCTTTTAACTTTTTGTTAATTTTCAGACTTTTTCTCAAGCAGGGCACAGTAACGCAATGACTAAGTACTTCTTGAGTGAATGTTTGTGAAAGATGCTACATCTGCAGCCATTAGAATTGCAGTCCTCTAGTCACAGGAAAGATGTACGCAGTTGTAGTACAAGCCCCCAACTAATGTCACTTGAATATGTTCCACAATGAACAGCACTGGGATGTGAGCAAATAGTTCAGTGCCCATGCTTATCCACTCAGTCTCTATGCTGAGATTGCTAGCAACGGTGCAGTTAATGCCAATTACTTTTTGCGACATGGAGTTTTCTCTACTATGAATCAGACTGAGGTCACCAGCTCAATTAGTATAGATAGACCACTACAGACTTTCATTCTGTACTTTCCATCCCAGACATTCAGCTTCCCGAGGAAGAAAACTGGCAGCTGAATGATGGCTGCCTTCCCCCTGCAGTCCATTCAGAATTGCTGATAATTCATGATGCATTGTACTCCAGGTGCCATCAATAAGGTCTACTACAAACTTTGATGCCAAGAGTTAACAGAATTATATGTAAGGAGTGCATCAAACGTCTGCACAAATCTAGAGGTAAAACAGTAAATAAGTTCTATGATTAGCAGTCTGGAAGTGATGGTACAGATATCACTCAAACAGGTATTGTCCAGAGGCAAGCGTGTAACCTACAACCACCAATTTGTAGCTAGTATTTCAGTGGCAAACCAAGAGTATTTTACAAAATATTTTTGAGGGAAATGCCTGCCAAAAGGTTTCATCTGATGAATTTCGCTCCCTCCAAATAAACAAAAGTCCTCCAAAGTATCTTAGTGTCTCCAGGATAAAAATAAATCATAGACAGGTACTGTTTATCACTATCCAGAGAAGGACATGAGTTCCAGCAGAGACAGGGAAATTGCCCCTGCAATTAGTTAATTAATTGTGACACCCATTAAAATGATTCTGGCTGAGCTGTCTTCATGGGCACAGCTTCTGGGTTGATGACTATCTTATTCAAAAGAAAATGAAGCAAGACACCTTGGGCAGCTGGGCCACAAGTATTTTTGAAGAAAAGAACTCAGTCTGGTGTCAGCAGGTGCCTATCATAGCTCGGTGCCAGCACCACTTGATCATGCTGAAGAAATTGCTCCCGGGACGCACTGAATCACAGATGTTGTGAAAATCCAAATGTCACTTGGATGGCGATTAATAAGAAAGGGCTTGTCCTCAGCAGATTGGAAAATTTTCATTTTGGGAAAAAAGTGGTGGTGGTTATACCATTTGTTGAACCATTCAGTTCTGACTTGTGCTTTAAAACCGGGCAGTGGGTTGCGTCTGGATTTTGTTGTGTGCACACTATTATACGTATTACAACACAACCCGTCAAAGATTAACAATTGTCTGCTTTACACTCAAAGGTGAGAGTGCTTGCAGAGGTCACTGTAAATGGCTAGGCACTTAAAGCTGCAGAGTTAAAACCCTTCAATATCAGCCTGTTCTGATTTGCTCAGTCAGCAGACGACTAGTCATCGTGTCAGATCCGTGGAGGAAAAACAAACAAAACTAGGTCTGAAGCACAGCCACGCTCAACATTTGGGCAACCAATAAACAGACTATTACACAATTTATACAGTAGATACCACGCCCTTTTGACCTGTGGCAAGGATTCTCTGGTCTCCCTGCAACCTTTAATAGGAAGCTTTTTGTCTCTTCCAACTTCCTTTAGAGAAAGCCATGCCCTTTCCCACCTGCCCTGTTTAATTCAGGTTCAGCGTGGAACACGTGCATTTCCCTTTGCTTCACAAACGCTTCAGGAACCCTGCTCAGTCAGGATTTGTGGTTTGGGAATTTAGGCCAAGTGATTGATTTAGCTTGCTTCAATTTTTGGGAGGCCAACTTGAGAAACTCTGACAAATCTTACTTTCAAAAAGTGGGTGCTCATCATTTTCTGAAATTTGACCCTTTTAAGATGTCTTAAGTTGGGCTTCCAAATCACTAGTTACTTTTGAAAATCTTGGTCCTGTTACATTCAGTTTTTCCTTAGTCCATCTCTAGTGGCCTGGACTGGACACTGCTATTGTCTGGCTCGGTGGGGATCTGCCAAAGTGAAAAATAAATTTAAAAAAACCAAAACTTAGGCAGAATGTGTTATCCCAGCTGAGAGGAGACAGTGTCACTTGAGAATACAGCAATGTTGTCTGTATACATGCAACGTAGCCTGGCTTGGCCAAACATCACTTTGTCCTTTTCATTTTTCATAGAACCCATATAATCCATTTCACAGTAGCCCCTTTAGTGTGCCAGTACTCAAACTTTTTGAAAGCTGTTAAGTTAGAGTGGTTCAATTCTCAGAGAGGCCAAATGAATCAGTAAGTGTCTCAGTGACTTTGGACTCCCCTTTCTCTCTCCACTCACTATTTCACAGCCACTCTGTTTGTTTTCAAGTTCATGCCAAACTTTTAAACTTGCAACATTCCTGTGCGCTTGAAATTAGGGAGATCAGTTTGCCTAGTCCCAGGAGTTGGAAAAGTGATTCCTAAAAGAAACAAGTTCAACCTCATGTTTCTTTTTTAACTCAGACTATGAAGTGTGGATCATTCTGTTCAGGAACATCTCTAGCATGCACCCTCCTGAAAGCATTCACCATCCTTGCTCCTCTTACCACAGTCACTGCCAAAGCTGCATGTGGCACCGCATACGCACATTTTGTTCCATTCCCCACCTACCTTCATGCAACTACTTGTCTTCACCTTGTCCTATTCCTCAAGTCCCCAGACCTTTGGCAATTTCCTTCCTTAAAGTATTTACTATACAAGTCCAGCTGTCTGGTTTTGGTACTTTCATGGCATACACTGTGACTTGGTGGGTCCATGGCTACATTGCATGCCACAGCCCCTAGAACCCGAAACTGGAGTCCCAGGATCCAGCTACAAAGCAGCACTGGACCCTGTACCATATATGCAGATTGAGAGATCATGATCACAAACTTGAGATGCCCTTCAGCCTCCAGTCGGCAACCTTCCAAACTGCCAAAGCTTCCCACAGCACATGCAGCCCAGTTTTAGACTAAAGTTTGGCATCTGCAAAGGGTATCCCCAGTTCTGATTTTGTCCCCTTCCTGTCTCAGGCAGGCCCTGTTTTTCATGCATCTCGACCTCTAGGACTTAATCCCCTTCTGCTGAAACAAGGGAAAAAAACACAAACATTGACGCACTTTCATTCCAAATGGGTTTGACACGTAACTCTGTAGGATGACTTATTGTCAGTCTTTAGCTTTCAGGTGACGTGTCTTGGCACCCATATTTCAATTCCGTCCAACAGCAGAAATCAGAATGAAGAGACAATTACTGTCCACAAAGATTTGGCTAGAGGCAGTAATTCTCAGCAGCACACATTTAAAATAATATTGTTAAAATGCTGTAAATCTACACTATTTGGAAATCGGTACAATTATTAGCCCAGCCTGAAAACCTTCCAGGCACCGCTTCTGCAGCAGAATAAAATGGAAATGGTCTTAATTACCAAGGGGACTTCAGCAAAAATGACAAAATGCAACTAGAAGTTCCAGTGACCATAGCAATGGGCAATTAGATGTAACATCTGTGATTGCCATTTGCGGTTTTTAGACAGCAAACTGATATGAAATCATGGGGTGTTAAAACTAGAGAGTGGTGCCACAGCCACACAATAATGAAGTGCCTAATTTCCAGAAAATGTTCCCCTTACCATCTTTCTCTGTGAAGCTTCTGATCTCACTAGATAACCAGGATAGGATGGATGGTAGGACTCTAGGAACAGGCGCTGCAAGGTACTGTTCATGTTGAGTAGGGGAAAAGAGATCTTATGAATCAGTAGTGAATTAATGAACCTGCCTAAGGTTAAGGTACTGTGAGGCTGAAGTGCTGCTCTTTTTCAGCTAAAATAAACAGACATTTTGACCCCTTGTAGTTATTAGAGGGCCGACGATTCCTAAGAGTAGGGATATTCACCCCACTAAATACATTTAATAATTACAATTCACCTTCCTCTGTTCCACCTATAGATTTAGTTGGAAAGGTAAAATTCCTTTTCTGGCTTACACTTGCTGCATAGGTGTATTGATAAACAGTTGCTGTTATTCACTTGACATGGCCGCATTTCAGTGGTGCAAATGATGACCTCATCGCACTGTAAGCAGGTGCTGGGGGGCACTGATTGACTTGTTGGAAAAAGTGTGTGCCCCCCCCTTTAAGGGCTAGAGAGCCAGGGACTGACTTTCTGCTGCAGACCAGGTCAGCATGGGGAGGCTGACCCATCTCCCCTGGTGACCGGAAGAGAGAGGGGGAAAATACATGTCCATGCTGGTGCAGGAAAAGCCTCTTTTACCTGGACCCAGGTGGAGCAGAACCAACCCTCCCACCTATGCAAATGGTAACTTACCAGGTTTGGTCAGGATCTGCTGTGGGGACTGCACTAGTTGCTCCTTTCTCAGAGGTCTGGGAAGGAATTTTTTCTCTCACCGCCAGATTGACCAAGGCAAATTGAGTTTCTTTTAATTTTCTGTACAACGGGTTATGGGGGAGGGAGCTCAGTTGGGGCAAAGATGCAACAAGAGTTAGGTTCTGCTGTTGCAACTTGTTGCGTAAATTGGAGCGGATGTCCCATGCAAGTTCTCCACAACGAAGGGGTACAGTGATCAGATAAAATGGATTGGTAAAGAATTTAAAGGAGATATTCTTTAAGGAGGAGCTATGGGGGATTTGGGCTCCTATGACAGGTATCCTGGCATTCATGAAGGATACATGTCTTACTGAAAAATCTTGTATTTTTATTGAAGTGAGTAGATTATCATAATACTGCTGATGCGTAAGACTTACATTTTCCCCCACCCTTTTGTAATGTGATTTTCAGGTCATTGCAACCATCCCAACCAGTAGGCTAAAGTTTTTAAAGGAAGCAGGGCGACTCACTGAAAAGGAGGAAGTGCCTGAAGAAGAGTTGAATGAAGATGTTGAAGAAATTGACCATGCGGAGAGAGAACTTCGACGTGGACAAATTCTCTGGTTCAGAGGGCTCAACAGAATCCAAACCCAGGTATGTTAAAAGAACAGATGTAGAACCCCTGGAAAACTATATACTGGATTTTCCATTCAGACAAGACAATGCCATTAAATAGAGCCATATACAGGATGTGTGAGATTGAGGCAGCTAGTAACTATGCTTCCATCTCATAATCAACAAGTCATAAAATAGTAAAGCAGAGGAACTCAGAACAGTTCAGTTGCAAAACAGTATCATATGAATAAAATAAGAGACCTAAGAATGGTTTGCCTTCAAGACTGAAAGCTGATATGAATTTTCTCTTTCACAGGTATAGCAAATGATAAAGTAGAATAGTCATATTTTAGAATTTTAACTGCTCTATTAGTGAGCAAAGATGTTATGTAAATTCTTTTTAAAAAATACTTTATTTTGTTGGAAAATGTAGGCTATTCACTGATTCAGATATGCGCTTGTGACTTCTACTTCTATAATAATGAAACAACTTAAATTCATGTGACATTTCTAAAGTACAAAGTTTGATTTGATAAAAAATAAATCCCCTTTCTGCTCAGCAAAAATCTTTTTTTGTAGCAGAATGATCAGACATATATTTTCAGCTGAATTGGAATATACAGCGTTGGCTGTCAGGTCAAAAAAATGTGATCCTGAATTTATTTTAAGTAACAAGTTAAACATCCATCATAAAGCTGAGATGTATTTATTTATTTATTTATTTACTGTTCTTTATGAACTTTCATATATACTTTACATATTTTAAAATTATTTCACTAAATATGCAAATATATATGAGGAAATTAGATTTGTGCATGGATAGAGGAATTAGGCATATGTGTGTATGGACACCCTAAATACATGAAGTAGATCAATTTACTAAATAGCATAGCCACAATTAAATAAAATTTGTCTTAAAGCAGGATCCATATTTTTTCTTAGCAATGTACATGGCCGTTTTCATTACAGCAAATGGCATCTTAACAATATAGTGTCAACAACAAGAGAGAGCACAGCTTTGAAAGACGGGTATGATATCAAATGGGTCAGTTTATACAGGGCTTTAAAGGAAAATATGTGCATAATTAAGAACACTATTTTCCTTGTTTAAGGGTCTTAAAGGGAATTTTCATCTCAGATGCTTGTTGTTCTTCTAGAAGTGTAGATATTTGCTTTAATTTAAGAAAGTGCTTTTTCCATTTTAAACATTAACAAACTTTTCCAAAGGAAGATAAATGGTTATATTTTTAGGAAGAGGGGAATTAGTAGGTGTAAGGAATAATGTCTGGTGCGTCAGGTCTCTTGAGTGACACTATTGTGTTGCTGTTGTGGGAAAGCAGGAACATAAAGGCGGCAACTGCTGCTACAGAGATTAAGGATCTGGTTAAATCCAAAAGCTTCCAAGGTAAGTAATTAAATACAGATCCCCAGCCTTGGGATTCTGTGTCCTGAGCACATTGACTAAGGAGCACTCATCAAGAGAGAAAATCCAAACTGTTACAAGCACCCTTCAGATAAGGGTGACAAGCACGTGCCCAGGTAAGGTCTATAGGTTACAAGAGTTATTCTCTAAACATGCATTATTTTCTTCCTGGTGGCTGTAGGAGGAGTGTTGTCTGTTGGCATTTCTGTCAGGATGTCTTTCTGGTTGTGGTGAGTGTAAACAACAACAAAAAGCAAATTACACCCTTTCACTTCCTCTTCTAGTTTGAGAGGTATCTTGTAGTTCTTCTATATATCTTTGCCTTCATGATCCATGGATAAATTATTCTTCTTGTTTCCTATTTAAAACAAAATAAACATTAATTGTGTTTTCTTGCTAACCTCCATCTCCTTAGTTTCCTTTCTCCTCTTAGTTGTAGAAATATCTTTGGTAGGCTGTATTGTTTTCTTTCCTACCAGTAGGTTTTTGTGATTTTTATCCCCCTTATTTTGTTTATTTAGTGACTTTGATTTTACGTTTATTTGACATCTGGAAAGATTTTGGAAAAAGGAATTGGGCCAATACATTAAAAAAGGGCTCAAAAAGCAAAAACAAGATGTCCCCTGGAGAGTATCTCATTTCACTATGCAAGTCCAATTAGTGCAAGACCCATTGTTGGCTTCTGTTACCTTGAATTTGGTGCATCAAAATGCACCAAGTTTTTGTGCCCCATCCAAATGAATTCATACACTTGTACTGCATTTCCCAGGAAGCCATCTACAGAAGAGTTGATGGAAGAAGATGAGGATGTCTCTAGCATCCTTGTGGAGCTGGGGGATTTGCAGGAATCCTCTGATGTCTAATGCACTTCTGGAGATACAGAAGAAGAAGGTAGAGCATCTACTCCTTTTCTATATAAAGAGGATGGCAATGAGATTGGGAATTGGATGTACAATCTTTCACCACTAGATTGCTGGTTCAAATCGGGACCAGGCCCATTTCCACCATCTGACACTTGTTCTGTGTTCTATGTGAAATGAATTTTTGGTTATTTTCTGTCCAGTCATTACTGGACAGATAATCACATCACATGCAAAAAAGAGTCCCAAGAAGGTTCACCATGAATCCAAATTTTTTTCTAGATAACTGACAAACGTCTCAGTTGCATCACTTCAAGGAATATTCATCCAAACTGATGTTAGAGACATCAATGTTAAGATGTTTCTTTCTCTGGAAATAGCACTTTCAAAACTGGGCAAAAGGGAAAGGATTTTACTGTTGCTTCCTCATACCAAAAAGTCAGGGACATCTCTAGTTCATGCTTGCAAGGATCTCAGATAATTTGTTTTAAAAGAAAGATGCCGGAAGAATCTAAGTCAAAGACTCTGGCTATGTGCACTTGATCTTGTCTTCTCTACTTATGTTCACTAAGCTTATTAGCCTTTGTGTTGGTATACTTATCTGCGAATGGATATATTCTCCTAATAGGATAGTTGGATTATAAAATAAATATCTTATAAGCTCTCAAAGCTAACCCGCTGCAGCTACCTAAGATTTCATAAAGATAAAGTAGTAATATGAACTTCCATAAAAATAGGGTTTTTTCACCTATCTCAATAATTCAGGAATATTTTTGCAGTGTCTTTTACAGTTCACATGAATACAGGAAATCTTAGTTCTGATAAATGGATGGAGTTAAAACAGGACTGATCAAATAGCAGTGGCAGCCCTAATTACCTCCTAAAAGCTAAAATAGTGTGTCTTCAGACAAATTGCAGGGTGGAAAATACAGGTTGTCAGAAAAAAAATATGGTTAAAACATCATTTATGAGAAAATTCATCTGTAGTTATCTCACACTTAAGGATGGACAAAAATTGTGGAGTCTGAGGTTTTGTAAACCTCTAAAAATTATTTTTTAGGTTCCCAAAGTTGAGAGTCTGTACCATATTTTCCTCTCTTGTAAGTCAAGCCAATGTTTGTTTTTTCTAAGGGTGATATGGTAATACTTCCCTACGGAACAAGGGCATTTTGAGAATAAATGTAAAACATTTGTAAAATGCTCATATGCTAGCTATGGTGATAATGAAAGGAAAGCTTATAAATAAATAAAATGTTAAAGATATCCACATTTTTCTAGTTAGAGCAGAGACTCTGCTATATAGTAAGGATAAAGCTCAACACATCCTTGAAAAAGCTTGTTTTGGAACAAATGGATGCCATTACAGATACAAATGAGACACATATAGGACATTTTTCATTGGACTTCCTTTCTCTTCCTTTCTGCTTTTTCCAGTGTCTCCTGAGGCCAATGCAAACCCAATAGCATGAAAGTCAAACTTTCCAAGTGGTTTTGAAATTTAAGCAAAATAAGTTTGCCCATCTCATCTTCACATCATTCCATCAGAGCATTTTATACCAAACATACACTAGAAATTCAAAAATTGACAAGGTCCTAACAGATTGTTCTTACTGGAGGCAGAATAAAGCTTTTAGATTGCCAGAGTGACTTTTGTTTGTTTGACATTCGGACAGCCTGTCTCCGGGGCCCATGTAGAATATGAATACTGTCCTTATGATTTATTTAGCTCTTGGAAGGCAATGGGGAAGTCTGTTGTGTAAGAGATGTGGTCAGTCGTGGTAGCTAGGCTTAGAGAAGTGATCTTAAAGTACCAACATAAAGCTCCAATTTTGTTTTATTATGCCAAATCCCATACGCACTGGTTGGTAGAGAAATGCAGCTACGTGAGACTCATTAACAGTCATGATAGCATCCCTACTGAATTCCCATTGGAACCATAAAACCACAAAGGTTTGGCTTATTCCTGTGAGGACTGCTCCAGAGTGGAAGTCTGTCAATCTACTTTTAAAATACTTTTATTAATTGTGTGAAGCTTACAAAGACAACTCTTAGGAATTCAGTTTTAAAAAGAGACTGCTAAATGGATACAAAATTAAACAATACAAAAGTGACGTGACTTATGCTTACCTTTCTCTTTTTTAGTGGTTTCGTTTCCTCTAACAATGTCTAGTTTTCAGTTTTTAAATAGAGTATTTTGCATCTTGATGGAAAATATTCTCATTTTTTTTTAACAGTAACTCTTCATTCTTGGTTCTTTCCTCTTTTTGCCATAGACATTCTGGACCCAATTCCTCCCTGTTTTACATTTCATGTAGTCCCTGTTGGCATCAGGCAGAACATGACTACACATGTTCAATCTTTGGAATTCTGCAAGGATAGTTATCGGTTAGATATTCCTATCTGTAGATTCCACAAAAAGAGATCTGTATTTAGTTACTTTCCTTAGGAGAAAGAGCAAATTACATACCTGTAATTCTTGTTCTCTGGAGACCATATTGAATACAGATCTGCCCTCATTTTCCCACCTCCATTTGTACTGGAGAACTTCTTTTCAGCTTATTTATATGAATCACTGCAGGCATGTTTAAAGAGACTGGCATCTGAAGGTTTAGGATTTACCATTCCCCAGTGGTGTGCTGTCAGTAGGGAGTCTTAAAACTCTCTTGAATTGTCTCTTTTGGAGAGTGCTCTATGACCTGGGTCAGAACATCAAAGTCAGGATCTGTATTTAATTCTGCCTTTGGAGAATGAACATTTCAGGTAAGTAATTCAATGTTCCTTACTGTCTGATTAATGTTGTTTTGAGTCATGGGTTGGTTTTCAGATTCCAGTATGTACAGTAGTTGATGACTCACTCACAGCCCTTCTCCACATACTGGTTCACCTGATGCCCTTTTCCATAACTTTGCTGTTTGTATCAGGTTTACAATCCAGAATCTGCCTGCAGAAGAGAACATGCACAGCAAATCTGCAAAATGTCTTGATTTGTGTTTGCTTTGTACTGAATTCTTAAGAGCTAACAGAAAGTTTACACATTTTAATTCCATGTTAATACCTGGCTAGCTCTATCACACAGATTCAGAAGGGAAAACAATGAGTCAGTGACCAAACCAACTGTTTATTATTTGCATAGGGAAGTTTTCAGTGCATACTGTGCTGCACTTACAACACAAAGATGTTCTACGAAAAAACTTAATTTATGCTTTCTAGTGTCACTTTTTACAAATGATTTTGAGATGGACATTGCGTATATAAACATACAGATCTTGTATAATACAGAAAAATAAACAACTGTTTCCCAAAGATAGATGAAGAGGATGAAGCTGTTTTAGTAAATATGCAGCAATGTGCATTTGTTTATCCCTAAAATTGTTACTGGAGACAAAGTATGCCAATGTATTTTGAAACTTTTGATTCTGAAAAACAATGAGGACTTGCACCAGGATTTGCAGCAGACATCTAATTAGTAAAGATAAAACCATCCTGGCTGATTAATCTAGCTTTCTCCAGTTAAAACCAAAGGCCTTGTTTAGTTTTTGGTGTACAGTTTTGAAGTTCCATCCTCATTCTGACCTCTCTGGAGCTGCTTCATTTTACCCCAGGAAATAATTTGGCCATACTTATTTCCACACATTAAAAGGAACACGTGTGATTTTGATTCTTTCAACTAAAGTAAAACTGTATGCATAGCTGTGGTTTTTTTGGTTGTTGTTCCTGTCAGTTGTGCAACTATGTCCGTTCCTTAAGCAACTTGTCTCATTCTTTCCTCCGTTGCAGATCGAAGTAGTCAATACTTTCAAGAGTGGCACTTCCTTTCAGGGGCCTCTAAGGAGACAGTCCTCCGTCACAAGCCAGAACCAGGATGTAACCAATATTTCTAGCCCTAGTCACGTATCGTTATCCAATGCTCTTTCCTCTCCTACCAGCACATCTGCTGCTGCGGCTGGGCGTGAGTGTGTATTCTTAATGCATCAGCTCTACAGAGATGCCAACTCACCTACTAGTCATTCAGCATTTACCTATATTGCCCTTTTTCCACTTATCACTTACGCAGAGCAAAAACCCACACACAGCTCCACCAACAACATAACTTTATAGCTGAATTACTTCATATATTATAGATACACCTCTTTGACCTTTTTATTACAGGTCTTTATTCGGATCAGTACGACAACAGTTTCTGGCAACCCACTATGCAGTAAACACAGATTTCTGTAACTGAACTTTTTCTCTAACATATTTCCTCATTATGTTTGATATATTTATTTGTATTACAAAATGTTTGCTTAAAATGACTGTTGCCTCACGTTAACAAACATGATTATTCAATATCTCTTTTGCTTAAAGAGCAAGTATGTGGAGCTGCATTTTATATTGTAGCAAGCATTAAAAAGAATATTTAAATGTTTAGGGCATGATTCTACGGTCAGCAATCCAGGTGTGCATCAATACTTATTTTACAAATTAATTCAGTGACATTCTCAGACCATTTCTTAGTGAAGGGCTGCTTTCCACATGAACAAAATCCCACCCTTACAAGCTGGCACTGCCACTCTGTTTTTTTGTTATATTTACAACCACATGCAATAGGCACCCATCACATAGTCTGGTTGCCATGACAGTGCTTAAAATTAGTCTCATCCTGCCTTAAAGCTCCATTCCTACAGTTTTCTGAACAGAAAAGAAACCTCCATTTTAAAAATCCCCATCAGTCTTCTTCCTGAATGCCTAGGCGAAAAACTGGACCTTAGCAGCATGTCTGAATATTTAAGAAATCTACATACTGGCAGATCAAAAAGGGAAGTAAATTTCAAAGCCATATGGCCCCCACATGGGGGAGAAAAACAAACACACAAACAAAAACAACCCTTCCCCCTTATTTATAAAAGGGTTCAAACTGGAGTGTCTCTGGTGATCTCCAGTATAGCAACATAGGAGTGATGCAACCTCAGGTGAGCATTTAAGGCTTTGAAAGGTCAAACCTAGTAACCTGATATCACCCAGAACTTGAAAGAGTAACCCATGAAGGCTCCAGAGCAAGCTTGTATGTGCTATTGGCATGAGACTGCTCTCTATAAACAGCCATATTCTATACCAGCTTCAATTTCTGAGTGATCTCAAGATGCAGAGTGGATTAGTTGTCTAATCTAGAAGTGACAGGAGCGTGGATAAGTGCAGTGAGATCTGTGTCCGAAAGGAATAGTTGCCTTACAACGCACAGATGAGAAAGGAGCATTGCTGGCTGTGCCTGCTACCTGTGTATGCAGGAATCATTTTAGGGGATATACTACCTCCTACTTTTCAAACTTATGTCACTAATGGCAGCAGCACTCCCTTAGGTGGTGCAGATGTAGTTTTTGTCCGTCTGCAGTTGCTTCCCCAAGCCCAATGTCTCCTCTTCATTCAGTTTTAGCCAGCTAGCTCTATTCAAACAGATGGTCATCTGTTCTACTGCATCAGCAGGATCAGTGGGGCTAGAGACACAGAGCTAGACGTTGCCAAAACACTGAAGGCACCACATCCAGTTACTAATGTCCCTAAGCAACCCATACCCATTTTGAACAGGGTGGGAAACAAGGTTTTATTACTGACTGTAGTAAAGTGCTTAGTTTGATACAAAACAATATGTGTTTCAAAGCATAAGGATTAGGAAATATTTTGGTTCTCTAAGATGATAGAACAAATCCACTGAGGGTATCATTTGAGATGAAAAAATAGTTTAGAGAATGACTTTTAGTTAATTAACTGTAGATGCATGGAGTTTACATTTGAGACTATTATTACTGTAGTGTGAGAGTGTGCATTTTATCACATCTAGCTATAGTGTATGAGAGATGCTTTGAGGTAAGATTCCTTAATGCTTATTTAAAGTTGGAAAGTATTGTGAGGAGCTGTTGTACAGCTTAAGAGTGGCAGAACCTCTAGCTGCGGTTTCTCCCTGGCTGAATTATGGCCTGTGCCGTGCTGGTGCTCCAGGGCCAGAAGAGGGCATTAGGAACCTCCACAGTGCAAGCAGCAGAATAAAATCTCATTTTTGCACAGAAAAGGGAGGACTAGCTCCTAGGGTGTATGGGCACTATATATATATATATATAGGTCCATGCCAGTGCAGGAAAAGGCCCCTTTTACCTGGACCAGGAAGAGCAGGGACTAACTATATAGGGAAAGAATGTATCTAACTGTGCACAGATTAATCAAACTGGTTTTCCCACTCTCTTTCAAATTCTAGTCCTCTTATGTTACTCATGTCATTAGTAGGTGAGTCCTGAAAGAAGTGTGATTTCTAAGATGACTACTTCCCTTTAATACACACACCACACTGACAAAGCTCTTAGAAAATACGACACACACAGACAGACAGACAGACAGACAGATGAGGGATCTGATACACAAAGCAAAAAGTTGTTCTCTGAGTGGAGACAGATTTTCCATTCACGACGACTGTAGGTGACCATTTTCTTTAATGAAACGTAGAAGTAGCAAAATCCAGTAAAGGGCAGCAATATTGCTGAAAGCCTTCTGCTCAGACAATCAGCAGTAGTTCTGTAGCTGCAGGGGCGTAGGGCGGTTAAGTTAGTGCTGTTACCTTTGCTTGGAAGTTTTGGATGATTCGCTGTGTCGATTTCATTGAAATATTTTCAGTATTTCTTATGTCAATTTTTTTAGTAGCAGCCTCATCTGAGGCCGGGTCTTCCGTAGGAGCACTTTGCTGATGGAGATATGCCAGTTCACCGTATTGGCATAGTGCTTCCAGTGTGGACCCAGCTTATGCTGGCAAAACTGCATAACATTTCAGACCCACCCAACCAAAACAAACGATACTAGTAGCAAAACCACAGTTTTCCAATATAACTGCATCTATATTTAGGGGCTTTTGCCAGCATAGCTACAATGGTCAGAGGTCGTATCTCTTCACACCCCTGACTGACACAGCTGTGATGGCAAAAATTTTTAGTGGAGACCTGGCCTCTATCAACCGTAAAGATCTGCTAGAGAAAATCCACAATGATATCACAAACAAACCAGATCCATTTAGCCTCTGATTAAAATCTTAACACGTGGCCACTGAATGTGCTCAAAAGTGCTTGTTCAATCACTTATATCTTTGGAGAGTGGCTGTTAATTTTCAAAAAGAAAATAAAAGGCCAATAGCCTTCATTTTAAGACCTACTACATGTCAAGTTTCAAACTTCATCTGGTTTTTACTGCAATCCTATTCAAAAGTGGGTTAGATTTCTTTATTCTGATGGGGGGCGAGGGGGGGAAATTGTCATTCTCCCATAATTCTAAGATGTCTGAGATTTTGATCAGATTTGCCAGAAAAAAATGATCTACAGGTATATACACCAGCAGCATGTAACACGTTTTACCCAAAAGGTGAATATTCTGGAGAGCTATGAGTATATGCAAACTATATTAAGGGCTATCATGAAAACTTCTGCAAACTTACTTATAGTGGACTCTAAAATAAATTTTTAATTCATTTAAAAAAAATTCATCCAGCACTTGATGCTATAGGTAGTCTTGTTCCTCTCACACAAAATTAGTTTTAATCTACACTAACCATTTTTCATCTGTAGTATAAAGAATGGCTCATTTACCATTTATGTAATCTGGCTTTCTGCCCAAATTAGAGTGAATATATAACATTTTCCAGCTTTGTTTTTACATGTTCTGTGCACGTATAGCTTTCTATAATTACAAACACTGCAACTAAAGAAATGTGTGTGTCTGGGTGCACTTTATAGCTAATATAAAATATTCTAAAGATACTCTGAACTTTAGCATATTTACATGGGGAGATGCTCCCTGTCAAGACCTTCTAACTCAAAGTTAAATGTGAAAGCGGAGATTAGCCATCAGTATCAGATCCTATTCAGAGAATAGACAAAGTCCTGCTCATTTCTGATCTCACGAGTTCAATGAGATTACCAGCCTTAGACAAATAGTCCCATTGATTTCTATAAGGCTAATTATATAAAGGCTATTTATAAAGGCTATTCAGAGTAAAGCAAACATGATTTGTAGAATAAACAGAATTTGATTTTAAAGTGAATTAAAATCTCAAAGCTTGTCTGTAAATATTCTAGAATCCACACTGTGAAAGGTATTTCTTGTGACTTTACATGCATTCTTCTTACCTTTGCAAAACTACTTCTTGGAAAAAATGCCACCACATTCTGAGCTCAGTTACACTGCTATAAAATGAGAGGCTACTCTAGTGACCGCAACAATTTACACTTGTTTACCTGAGATCAGAAGCTGGCCCTATGTGGTTCCCCTATAGTGAAACATGCAGCCAAATCCTGCTCTGTTTATCTAGATACTGGAGTTCCACTGAAACCAGTATCAGTGGGTTTGGACCCCTAATGTAGAGTTTGTTCAAATGGTAAAGGACTAAATATATAACCCTGTTCGTCTGTGTTAGAAAAGTTTCAAACCGTTAGGGTTGGTTAAGAATAGTGGGTATGTTAAAGATGAGATGCTTTAGAAAGTAGATACCATGGGCAGCATTCAGGCCTCATGCCATTAAAGTCAGTGGAGTAACGTTAGTGTAAAACTAAGCAGGCCCTCTCTGTGTTGATATGTTTATATGTGTACACCTGTTGTTCTCTTCTTGGCTTGCTACAATACATGTGGCTTCTAACTGAAGTTACTGGATGCTTATGCAGAAAGAGGGTCATAGATCCCATAGCCCTTGTAAATATTTGATTTTAAAAAGTCATCTAAAAGTTACTCCATTTTCATGTAGCTTCTAATTTTCATAACCTCTACCCCATGCAACACAGAACATGCTTTAGGCAGTGACTTCAGTGCAGACATCATCGTAGGTTATGGACTTTTTCATTTTGCTCACCTAAAAATGCAAGACGCCACAAATGAACATATGCAAAAGGTCTCATACATGTGTGTTCTGTTTCAAAGCTTCACACCAGCTACAGTGCTTAACCAAACACAGTCACTGTAACTTCTGCACAACCAGATTCTTGATAGTGTCAGGTACACCTAAGAGTTGGCATCTCTTTGCAAAATTGACCTCTTGTTTACATTTTTATACTACTCATCTTACTGGCCTTTCAGTAGAATTGAATTTATTTGCTTTTGCAGTATCCTGCTCTCTACTGTCTGAATATTAAATGTGTTTGTTTTCCCAGAGGGCTAGAGATCACTGGACAAAAGGGTTCAGCAGGAGAGAGTGAAATAAAAAGAGGTTGTGAGTCTTTAACCTTGAGCCTGAAATGAATGTGAACCAAACTCAAGATACTTGGCTTATATGAAGCCGGGTAAACATTCGAGTATAAGCCCATACACTACCAACCATACTATACCTGTTAATCTTAAAACAGGTCCTATGTATTTCACTTTTACACTGTTGTACTTAGGGTAAGATTTTCTCTATTTAATCTTTTTCTTCTGCTGAGGAAAAATCTGCAGTATTTAAAAATTGTGTATCTTTTATTTTTCTTGCCTGATGCAGTATTTTAAATCTAACTTTCAGGGTGGGATGAAACTGAAGAGCTTTTTTTATTACAGCTACAGAGAAGAAAGAAGTGGAAACTTATAGCTATGTCAAAATGTCCAGAAATGTTGTCCCCATGGTCTTCTGTTAAAAGCAGTTCATTTTTTCTGTTGTCTCCATTACTGTGAGAAAAGGGAGCTGTATCTCATTGTTTTGTCTTTCCTTCACATTGTCGTCATAAAAAACAATTCATGACATGATTTCTATGTTGTTCATAACATACCAAGATATCCACAGCAGATATGTCACCAACTTTCACACATTGCACAATGAAATCAAGCTTATACAAAGCACTGTAGTGTAAATTTAAAAGAATAAATTTAAATTTAAAAGAATAAAATGTTATACAATTATAGACCTACTATATTTACGTAGAGGCTGAGATTCAGCAAAGCACTTAAACATGTGCCTCTCTTTAAGCATTATTCTGGCCTGGTCTACACTTACCTTTGCGATTTGGCGGCAGTCGACGGGAGATACGCATGTGACGTAAATCACTTGCGTATCTCCCGTCGACTTTGCAGCGTCTCCTCTGCGCGGCGTCCATACTGCGCTGCGTTGAAGGGAACAGCATTCCCTTCGACGCAGCGCTACTCCACTTACCGAGGTGGTTTTCCTGCGTCACTTCCTGGATCGACTGAGCGCGTCTATACAGACCGCTCACTTGATCCAGAGCAATCGATGTGACGGCAGCGAATTTGCCGCCGTCAGTGTAGATCCAGCCTCTGATGGAACTACTCATGTTCTTCCAGATAAGCACATGTCAAAGAGCTTTGTTGAACTGGGACCATGCTATTGTAAACAAAACATTTTTAATTAGCTCAGTGCTAGTTGAAATGATCTGCAATCACATTGGCCCCTAAGCCCCACCCCCTGTGTACTCAGATTTGTTTCCAGAACTTAATATTAAAAATATCCGTCTCTTGCTAGCACCAGGGTCAGTGTAGCTCTGGGACACTGAGTTGAGCTCTACTGTGTCTCACATGTAGTAACAGGGTTTTGAATTACATTTCTACTGCAGAATCTTTTCCTGGTGATGAGGCACACAGCAGAAAGAACAAATGTTGCTTTTCAGATCCCAGGCTGAATCTGCAGGCGCTGGCAGGCAGGAAAAAAAGTCGTCTTCTAAGCCGAATAAAAGTAATCTTGTAAATGAGAAGTCACGGGGAGTTCACACAGAACCACAAGATGCCAGGTCAACTTTCAGAAGAGAACAGTATTCTTAAACTGTGTATTTTATGCGGAATGTGTATCAGAAAATTATACTGTATTGTGCCTCAATGCCTCTCTGATGGGTTTCACTCGAATATCTCTGAGTTACAAAACTATGCCAAGACCTGAGTTCAGTGCTTTGTGTTTCTTCTGCAGTTGTTGATCATGTTACTATCTGAAGATGAGCAGGGCCCTGCATTCCAGAAATATTGTGGGTATTAGATCAATCATAGCAGGGATAGCATTGAACTCTGAACTTGGGTCTTGACAGGCAGTAAAAGAGGTGGTGATTTTCACATACTAAATTTAATCCTCACACTCGGGCAAAACACCCCTTGAGATAAAAGCCTTTGAATGGAATGCAAATTGGACATTGTAATTCACAGATTCCAAGGCCAGAAGAGACCATTGTGAATGTCCAGTCTGACCTCCATAGAACTTCCCCAAACTAGTTCTTAAAGCATATATCCAATCTTGCGTTTTAAAATGGCCAGTGATGGAGACTCCGTCATACTGCTTGGTAAATTGTTTCAATGGCTAATTACTCTGACTGCTAAAAATGTACATTTTATTTCTAATCTGAATGTGTCTAGCTTCAGTTTCCAGCCATTGGATCATGCTATACCTTTCTCTACTAGACTGAAGAGCTCATTATTAAATATTTGTTCCCCCTGTCTGTACCTACAACCTGCAAACAAGTCACCCCGTATCCCTCTCTTTGTTAAACTAAATAGATTGAGCTTCGTTAGTCTATCACTATAAACTATGCTTTCTAGTCATTCGTGTGGATCTTCTCTGAACTCTATCCAATTTAAAACTGTGCTCAATAATTTTATTTAAACACACACCATATCGTCTATTCTATTTGGGCCAATCCTGCAGCCCTTAATTAGGCAGAACTCCATTGACCAAAGCAGGAGTTTTGCATGGTTAAAGACCTTAATGTGAGTTCTGTAGTTTGAAAATCTGTTTATTCTTTGCTAACCTGTAAAGACTTGAGTACAGCTTACTGTGACTAAAACAAACGTTTTGCCTCAGTAAAGCCGGCAGGGTCAATTCAAGCATAATTTGGGATTACTTTGATTTAAATAAAAATTTAATTCACCTTTAAAAAACTGCAATTGACAGAATAACATTTAAATCTATTAGATTAGAATGGGCTATGTTCAAGAGAATGAAAGTGACTCTTCCACAATAATAGATGATGTACAGAAAGCTGCTGTAACTAAATGATAAAAAGGTTATTTTTATTCAGATAGTTATCTTATCAAGAAAATATAAAAGAAATGATAAACAGCATTTTAGAAAATAAATACTGCCTTATGAACTCAATGAACAGTAGGCATGCTTAAAAATTTCCTGATTTAAGATTTTTTACCAGACTCCTGTCTTAAAAAGACAAGAAATATGTTGTTAATTTTTGTTAGTCTGGTGGTGGTTTTGCATTCAGCTTTGCACTTTAGAAAAGGGTAGAAGGCTGAGATAACCTAGCTCCATTTGTGCGCATTATAAATCCACCATGTGCCATGGCACAATTCAAGCAGATTCTGCTCAAATAAAGCCTACATCTGTAATAGCAGGAGCTCTGCAGGTCAAATTCTATAATGAGGCTGTAACCATACATAGAGACTGGGCTAGCCACACTTCCTTCTGAAGCTCCGCTTTTCTCCTGTACCTCACCTGCCTTTTGGAGGGCTGGTTCTCCTGCACCCCAGAAGCTGCTCAGGCCATTCTGTGCTACTCTGCCGGTCTATTTCCCTCCCTTGCTTCTAAAACACAGCTATAGTCACATTAACATTCTATTTTGTACTTGTTTCCCTACTGTTACCATGTGTATTTGGCTAAATGGGGAGTGATGAATGGACCGACTCAGGGCTATCTCCTTCCCAGTGTCCCTACTATTGATAAGATTTAAATGTGATAAATGATCATTTTGGAGGATATAAGCAAGGAAAGAGAGAGGAGAAAACAAATCCAAATCAGCCTCTAATTCTGTCCAGTCTTTCTGCAGTACTGCCACACACACTTCAGCCACTGGTTGGGTCTTTGAAACGCAGACAGGCTCTCTGATAACCAGATACTAGTATAAGATAGACACTTTAGTACCAGCTAAACCACACAAGCCTGGAAATTGAACCATTCCATGTGTAAGACACAGGCCTCTGCCAGCTAAAAGAGGAACTCAAGTTTATTTAGAACTACTTTGGAGGCCAGCCACTAATGAGCACGGTAATCAAACATAGGGCAGTAATATGCATGTGTATCACCCAGTACATTTCAAACTTGCGTGGAGAAGCTTTCACAATGCCTGCTCACACCTTTTCTGCCTGTGCCATTGGTGTCTCACTCTAATAAGCATTAAAATTCACTCCTAAATTGAGGGGTGAGTAGGACAGAACTCATACTTAGTCATAAAACATTGCCAACAGTTCATATTTTTGCCATTCTGTTTTTTCCTTTGATTTCTCCCCTCAAAAAGTTATGTTTTCTCACTACTAGCACATAGCGCACCCCTTCACTTCTTTTCTGAGCCGATGGACTGCTCAGCAGGCTATAGCTAGCACCCTGACCTTCCGCACCAGTCCCTGAACACGGAGCACTGACTGCCTCCTATCCCTCTCTTCCCCCTGAAATAATGCTCTCGTCTTTTGCTCCTATCACTTCCTACTGGCAGATGTTCGTAGCTTTCTTCCACCTGTCTTCTAACTGACAGGTGGCTAAAAATAATACATTCTTTTAGCGTAATAAGCTGACACAATTTAAGGACTGCAGACATAGCATAAAATGTACAGCTTTAAGAATTTAACCTTATGAAGGGTATTCACAACTGAGACACAGAAAATGAAAGAACTTGCTGTTAAGTAACTCAATTCTATGCAACCCAACAATCAATACATTATTTTACAGAAGGTCTTTATATATTAAAACAATAATTAACTGGCTAGAACAGTGGGTCTATACTCGAGTGTTTACTTCACATATGCATGAAGGAAAAATAAAAGTTGGATCAACAATTCTGTGTTCACATTATCCAGGCTTCCAAGTGTAGTTGTTGTGTGCCAATTATCTGTGTTCATGTGGTAATTGTGACTCCTCCCCCCTTCCCCTCGTGGTAGCATGGGTTTGCTTAGTATTTTGTCTGCTTGGCTTTTTGTGCTCCTGGCTGCCTTCATTTAGATTTTGCTTTGAAAACATTTATATTTTTTTAAGTTCGCACATTGGCCTCCTGTGTCTGTGTGTGTCTCATACGTACCCATCTGACTGTGTCTGTATTTTGTGCCTTCCCGTTTGTGAAGTGTGATATGTTATATGTTGGGTTTTTTACTATAGAAATGAGACTTTTTTTTAAAAAAAAAAAAGCCTTCCTACTTACTCACTGCAAAACTATCCACATGCATGGTTCTACATTTGCATTAAAATTAACATGGCTTGTCTTTTACTAGGGATGTACCACATGAGTGGATGTTCGCTTTCTTTAACCAGTGCTTCCCATCAGTTCTTTGATGGCTTTACACTCAATTTGTTTTAATATTGCAGTTGGTACAGACACTCAAAACTGAGCCACTCATTTATGCATATAACATCCAGAGACTATGGACTTCAGCTGCCTGCACTGCCCTAACCATATGCTACATTTTTCAAAAAGCATTCTCTAGCAGCTTTGTTTTCTAAAGGTTTACCTCTGATATCTCTTTCCTCTTTTTCCCTTCAGATCCGCGTCGTGAAGGCATTCCGTAGCTCTCTCTATGAAGGGTTAGAAAAACCAGAATCTAGAACCTCCATTCACAACTTTATGACTCATCCTGAATTTAGGATAGAAGATTCCCAACCCCACATCCCTCTCATTGATGACACAGATCTAGAAGAAGACCCTGCTCTCAAGCAAAACTCTAGTCCACCGTCTTCGCTGAACAAGAACAACAGTGCTATCGACAGTGGAATAAATCTTACAACTGACACAAGTAAATCAGCTACCTCTTCTAGTCCAGGAAGCCCAATACATAGCCTGGAAACATCACTTTAGCTGAAATTTCACTGCAAAAAAGTAATAAAAAAATAAAAATAAAAACAGCAACAGAAGTATATATATATATAGATAAAGATATATAAAACTGTGCTGGCTGAAAAGCTGTTTGAACTCTTATTCACTTTGTGACAAGTGAATGAATTGCTGATCACAGTGGTTTTGGGGAAAGAATGAATGGCTGATTTACATACCCCTTTTTGCTCCCTTGCAGAAAAACTAAAACAAACAAACAAAAAAAACCCTCCTGCATGAATGTACTGTACACTTCCAGCCTCCACACCCTCTCTCCCCCACCTCCCTGTCTCTCGCTCTCGCTCTCTCTCCTTTTTTTAAGCAGGAAATGCAGAGGACTCTTTTCTGAGGCTATTTATCCAATTCACTGGTCTGTGAGTTTTTTGAAATGCTTGTGTGGCATGGACTCAGTTGTATAAATTAATTTAAATAAAGTTTTTGAAGTTGCAAAGCTTAACTTGCACAGTAGATTTGCACCAGTTGGACAGAGGAACTTAATAAACATTTATGAGATTATATATAGAGATATATACATATAAATATATACATAATTAACTATATATATGTATCTATCTATCTATATATATATAGTTATATATATATATAAAGTTTCTTTGTTGGCATGTTGCCTTGTTTCTGCTCAAATTGCTCTGACTTTTAACTTATTTATGTCCTAAAAAAAAGAATGTAATTTGTTTACAAACCTGTAGATAATATCCTTAACTATTTGTAGGGTTAAGAAAGCACTTCCTGCTGAAATAGTATAAAAATTGCTCAGCTCTTTGAAAATTTCTGTAATATTGCACCTTGGATGTTTTATTACAACTGTGTTCTGATTTTGCCTGCTTTTTTTTTTTTTTCGGGGGGGGGGGAGGGCAGGTGGGTAAATAATGTAGATACTGCTAGCAAATAACAAAAGAAGCCAAAATATAACACATTGGATGTAGCATTGTGATCCTATATACAGGGCAATGAACAGGCTTCCTTTGTTTCAAATACAAAGTTGAAATGATCAGGTGTTCTTTCTCTTATTTTTTTTTTAAATAAATTGCTTGAATTTGTTTCGGTGCAACACTCAATAATGGAGGCCATTTCATTGTTTAAGTGTATTGCAATGGCTTCTTAAAAGTATTTTTTTTAAAATGTTATATGAAACTCAGTTTAGTTTATGAGTAACAATTCAAAGATAAGTTATTTGGCTTTGTGTATGGAGATCAAACTAGTGTTTAAATATTGTGATATATTGTGTTGATGCTTTTCAGTTAGTAATTTAGACATTTATTTCCTTATTAATTACAGAGTGTGGGCTGTTGGCATTTTGGATGAAAATCACTATGGTTTGTTGCTTTGACTTTTTTTAAAGGAAAAGATAATCATTTTCTGCACTATCTAGATCTGAATGAAATTTTATGAAGTATATATTGAAAAGTGCTTTGTGTGATTTTTTTATCAAGCTTGTCTTCCTGTAGTCACAAAATATACTGTAGTTAATTAACAATGTTGTTTTACCAATGGATTGAGCTTTCTACAAGGAAAGCCATTTTGAAAACCTGCAGAATCATGGGTGAGAAATATTTTTCAAGATGGTAACAGCCCTGGTATCTTAAATTTATGAGCTTATATAATTGCTACGTCAATCACTTGAATGCTAAGCACTTTGTGGATCACAGATTTTTCATAAATAACTTTTGTATTTAATACAAAGTTTGCTTCAAGACTTTTCAGCATATGATCTTTTCCATAATGTTGTACAGTCCAAAAAGACATTTTGAATAACATGATCAATTATGCCAGAAAAAAATCTTTCGAACTAGCTTGACAAATGATTGGTTGTTGTATTGTGTGTTGTTTTAAAGTGGGCTGCTAATGCGGTGCATCTCTGCAGTCTCAAGAACTATTCCAAGCCAGAGAACTCTCCAAACAATGTTAGACTCATGGCCAAACTGCAGATTGAAATGACTAAAAAGTTTTCAGGGTGCATCAGGACTATTCAGCCAGGTAAAACTCTAATCAGCTTGAATTGCCAGCTTCCGGACTTTTGTGTAGAAGCTTGAATGTTTTTGGCTCAGATCCATAGCTCACTGTCTGATTCAAACTTTTCACTGAACAGCAGGTCTTTCAAGGCTTACAGAACTGTTTTCAACAGATAGTGTTACTCATTTCTTAACAGTAAAAGCTGGCATGAAAACCTAATTGAATTTAGCTAATTCTTAGTAGCAAAGTGATTGAAACTTAGTCAGCGTTGTTCCTTGGATTGTAAATACAGGGACTAACCTTTGTATAACATGTATTGGGTTTCTATGGCTTGCTTGGGATACCATTTTCAGAAAAAAATGTTATCCACTCTATGTACAGGGAAGAGCCTCTGTCATTGTATTGGACTTGAGCAGCTACAAAATCTGTCAGTACTGGAACATAATTTTCAATAACTTAACACTGATGATGATTTGCCTTTTATTTTCAAGCTGTCTTTTTCTTCCGATTCTTTCTTTGTTTCATTAAAACAAATTTTCCCGTAGTAGTACCCTTCCCTAATACCAATAGGGTATTGCATCTGCAGACTTGAAAACCTGTTTAAAAATAACTGAACACAGCATTCTGTGTGCGTGTATATATAGGAAAAACATATATAAACTGAGATGCATAGAAAACTTGGGCTTTTGTGAGCAGAGACTGTGCTTTATGTATATGATAAATGATAGACTTTTTTAAAGAAAAGCAGAATAGTTATGACCTTTCAACTACAAGTCATGCATCACAATTCATTTCTTTTATTGCTTGACCTCTCTGTGATGGGAACAATGGATCAAAAAACCAAAATGATCAGTGAGTTTTAACAAACTGCAATATATAAATGCTTGCTCTCTACATACTGTACTTAGCAGCATGAGATTTGTGGAAAACAATACAGTGGTACATTTGGCAATCCATCTCATTAGGGGTTATTAATATATATTCATTCATCTGTTTTTATGAATTTTTTTATCTAGACAATAACTGTAAATAAAGAACTTACTGTCTCTGTTCATTTAATACTATGCAAAAGGTTATGCTTTCTATTGTTTATTCTTATTCCTACAGTGTGATGCTGGAATGTTTGTGGTTTAAAAAACAAAAACAAAAACAAAAAAAAAGACAAAAGTAAGTAAAATATGTGATGTAAATTATTTTATAGTTTGAAACAAAATGATAAAGTTTTATTCTTGCTGCTTACTGTCTAACCGATATCTCCTGGCAGGAGCACAAGTGGAAAATTAAATAAAAATAAATTCACAAAGCAGCATGAACAATAATGGTCTGAACTTAACATCCTTCTTTATTTTCACTTCTAAGTCAATAAAACGTAACTTGAACCCTATAGACATATTTTAATGTGAGGAGGGGTGTGTGTGTGCATGCGCATGGATGCATTTTTTTTGTGTGTGTGTGTGTGTGTGATGATACGAAAATGATTGTGAAAGCCTCTCATCATACAGTGCTTACAATGACAGCCTAAGGCCCGGTCTACACTTACCTTTGGGATTCGGCAGCAGTCGACGGGAGATACACAAGTGACATAAATCACTTGTGTATCTCCCGTCAACTTCGCTGGGTCTCTTCCAAGCGCCATCCACACTATGCTGCGTCGAAGGGAACTCACCGGGGCGGTTTTCCTGCGTCGCTTGCTGGATCGACTGAGCGAGTGTACACAGACCATTCAGTTGATCCAGAACAATCGATCTGATGGCAGCAAATTTGCTGCCGTCAGTGTGGACCCAGCCTAAGTCTGCACCACGCACCCATGACAAGCCAGTCCAGAGCACCATTATTCCTAACTAACTGTGGTCTAGAAGTCAATGACAGAGATTGCGATCCCTACCTGAGTTTTTTGCAGTCTGGTTCCACTACTTTGTCCATGTAGTGGTGGCTTGGCATGACGGGATTCACAGGTACGATGAAGCTGTTGTTTGGTTGTGTGTTTGTGGGTAGTGATGAAGCCACTACGTAAAACATTAAACCGAATACCAATGCTTTTCCCCACTCCATGGAGTATACTCTGGAGTCTGAATCCTTCCTTTTGGAAGAAAGGCCCTCAGATTTTTGGAGCTGCCCACTGTAGGAGTTAGAGCGCAGCCCTGAATTTGCTGCTTTGTAACAAAGCTCTATGGCACTTGTTTTCACTATTAGCAATAAAGTCTGGAAATTAGTATGGCAGACATGCAGCACAGACGCTTTCTCTGCATCTGCTAATGTTCTGCATGTTTTCCTACTCTGAGCTTCACTAGCTTTGTTACCAGATTTGTGAATGATTGTGATACTTGAGTTTGTCATTCAAATTGGACATAGGACGGTATTTGGCACTGAGGTATAGATTCACATAGGTTCATCTCTCATCCCGCTGGAAGTTCAAGTGTCAATCTTCCCTAGGTATAGGAGGCTCCAGGTAAGTACCTGTCCTATAACCACAATTTTTAACAAGTAGTACAGTACTAATGATAAAGTGTTCCTCCCTTCCTTCCTCCCCTGCATCTCAGGTTCTTATTAGCTGATAAATATACTAGGAAGAGACCAGCTACCTTTGGCAAGTTTGGTGCAGGGCTGTCAATACTTGTAAAACAGAAGTCTGTACTAAAAACTGGGGGGAGGTGGATAGGGGGGAAACACATCAATGAATTAAAGCTCTGAAAATTTTACAGAAGACCTGCTGAAAATAATGCTGTGTGTATTTTGGTTTTTTTTAACGTAAGTTGCATATTTATCCCTAGGCACTAGATTTGTTGGATTCACTGAGGTTTGGTTTGGTTTGGAAAAAAACGTTGGTGTGAGCCAGTGTTAGTTTATAGTACCATGGATGAAGATTTTCTCCCCCTCTTCTGTCACTATTAGCAGCCCCTTTTCCTGCAAACACTTAAGAAATGCTTGTAATTTTATTTAAATGGGTAGCCCCATTGACTTCAATACAATGACACACGTAAAGCATGGATTTGCTTAAGTGTTTCTGCAGGATCAGGTATTAGGATCATTCAAAGAATTCCTCAGCGTGTTTTGAAGTGTAGTGCATGTTTTAACATTCTGCTGCCAAGGGGGATATTCTTTATCAGTTGCACATTTTCAAGAGTATTGTGAAATATGTTTAAAGGGTGTGAGTGTATGTAATCAAGAATGGGACTGATTGTTTTACTAATTCCCTATCCTCTGCAAATAGAGTGCTGAATGACAAAAGTGGACCTGCAATACTAAAGAATCAGAGAATGTTCATTTTAAAAGAAAATAGTAAAGATTTTTATTTTGAAAAATTGAATGCAATAGTAATGACGCTGGCTTGGTGACAAGTGATAAATCCTGCAACTGGTCATGTAAGACAGTGGTTCCCAACCTTTTTGAGTAAAAACCCCACTAGTTAACACTAGGTAAAAACATGCGCCACCCCACCCCTTCCCCAGCCATAAACACAAACAACCCCTATGAACACACGATAACACTAAATGACATAAATAAAAATAATACATTACTCCTGCCTGAGTAAGAAGCTAAACAACTGCCACTGCTCGCCCAGTGTGGCCCCGCTCTTCCCGCCCCTCATGAACAGAGGATCATGGAGATGGCAGGTGCCTATGGACTGGCCAGGGCTGCTCCGGGCCCCCACCAGCACGGAGCTGCTCTGCTCCAGCCATGTGCCCAGACAGCTTGAGGCTCATTGGGGGCTGCTCCTCTGCTCCAGCCAATGAAAAGCTTGGGGCTAAATGACCTCAATATTACTGAAGCCTCATGGACCCCCTGTAATCTTTGGTGCCGTCTCCAAGAGGGTCGCACACGCCAGAGTGGGAACCGTTGATGTAAGAGACAGGCTGTATAATTTCCCATGATTTTAATGTCTGATGTCAATCTTGGGTACAAGGAAATGCCTTAGCCCCCTTTTTAATGTGTGAGATTGTATTTGATCTTTTCCTGGTTGCCTGATTTTTTCATAAATCTATTATTTTTATAATCAGTGTAATATCAAAACAGATCTATAAAGATTCAAACACCTCTCAAAATTTATAAAGCTGTTGATGCATCATGGGAAACTGATAAAAGTTTTGATTTCAAACAAACCTGCCTGATTTTTTTTAATGTTGTTTCCTTTGTTTTTTGTCACCCTTCTCAAGTGTGCAAATGTATGGTACATGTGCAAAAAAAGTAAGACGTTTTAAATGGCTATACTGGTGCTGTGATAGAACAAATGCAACCACATGTATTTCACATGATGCATTGACCTGGTGTAGGAAAAAGGTGCAGTCAGTCATGCCATAAACAACGAGAGTAAAGGAAAACAGAAGGCAAAACAGAACAATAAGGAGATGGAGGAAGAACCAAAATGTTTACTATACTCATGACGGAATAATCATCTGAAATGAAAAAGAAAATCCTAAAAACTTGGTGCTGTTGGTCTTCCTTAGACATTGTCATCTAACGCAACAGACATTGACTTAACGTTCTCTACCTACCAACCAAGGCTTGGTCCTTCAGGGAGTATTGTGCTGCCACAGAGGGCCCCATTTGCCTGGTGCAGATTGCAGGATCATGGTTTAAGGGTCTGATTGAAAGCCCACTGAAATCAGTAGATGTATTTCTATTGACCTCAGAGGTCTGACTCCAATCTGCATTTCCAACATCATCTCCAAATTCAAATAAAAAATGTCTCTTCTACCTGTCTTTTACAGGTGACGGCAAACTGGATAGAATAAGGTGTTCTGCTCTGTGACAATTACAGCTGTCATCAGGCATCAATAAACGGCCTAGTGATAATTTGCTTCATCTAGAAAGAAACTGATTATAGCGTACAAATCCCTAAAATGACTGGCAGTGTAGCAGTTTAGGTAGAATTTAAAGCAAAAAAATCAATACTGTAAATTATCTGATCATTTAAAAAACTCTTTAGTAATTGCTCAGTTTTGTTAATGAAATCTAATTTTTGAAAATGAATGGCATGGAACTAAAGCAGATTTCTTAAAAAAAGCAAGTAAAAATTGGTGTTACGTATGATCACCCACAACAGAGAGACTAAAGAATCTGGTTATTTACGGAAAAAGGCAGATTTTTTTTAACACAGATACAGATCAAATGGTGCCATTTTCAGCACACTTCTCTCGCGTAGGTTCCATTAAATTCTGTTTAGCTGTGCCATTGGCTCTAATCTGTTTTATAAGAGTTACATTCATTCAATTTTAACTTCTTTTGGTATCCCATTTTAGTCTTCTGTGCATCATCACCACATTTTCTACCCTACTTTCTACTAACCTGAAGCAGTAAAAGGCCTCTCAGAGCAATGTGTGTTACTTGTGTTACACCCCTATATCAACTTCTTGCAACCAGTAATTTCCCAGATTTCTTTGGCCCTAAGTATGAGTCTGTCCTTTTAGGGGTAATAATGACGATGATGGAGAGAATAAAGCTACTATTTTGGCCCAACCTGCTGTAGGAATCATTAATTTTCCTTTCATCAATTTTTTTGTTAGATGTTCTCTACAATAATGCAACTGCTAATCTTATTTCCTGCTAATCTTAATTCCTGTCATAAATTAAAACAGCCTATGAGCTGCTCTAACTTTCCCTACTGGCATATTCCACACTGGTGGAGGAATGGCATAGTAGAATGAAGTTTTGCTATGTCCCTATCCTCCGCAGTGTACCCCACATGCCAGGAGTAGTAGATGGCAATTGACACAGGAGCTGGTTTTACCAGCTTTGAATTCCTTCACATCAGAGGAAGACCTTCTAAGTAGCAAAATGGAGCAAAATGAGAATCTATCCAACTATACTGACAATAATTCTCATCCAAGCTCCTGAAAAATATAACTCTTCACAGAAGAAATATAAATGTGCCTCTCTCTCTCTTTTGACGAGAACTTTGTTTTAGAAAATCTTGTGTCCTATTTTCTCTTAGGCCAGCCTATACATCTTTTGTAATGGACACTTTCTAGAGAAGGCCTTCTTTAGCTTTCATTATTATCAGGCTAAAACAAGGCACGCGGAAGCAGGGAATAAAATTGGCAATGCTGTCTCAAAGCAACATTTTCAAAAGTGCCTAAATGACTTATAAGGTCAATTTCCATTGAAAGTCTGTGGGAATTAGTCACTTTTACAAATGTCTACCCCTAAACTTCACCACATGCTTGGTTCTGAAAAAAGGTATTGTGGAACACAGGATTTTTCATTTGGAAAGAGGAAGTAATTTAATTACTGACAGGCTAATAGCTTCCTTGGAGAACTCATGCATTCCCATTACAACTTCAGTCCTTCTAACTGCACAGTAGACACTACATCTGGTTTTCATCCTGTTCTTGTAGCTTTCCTTATGTTTCCCCTGACTGCAGTCACCAGGCTTGAAGCCCTTTTTGGTTGGCCTACCTTTGTTTTAAAATCTAAGCTGTGATATTGTTCCTGTTTCCACTTCCTCCATGGTCAGACGTTACATTTTTCAGGGGGAATTTCCAAAGGCACCTACATGACAGGAGCACAAGTCCCAGGGAAAGTCATCCAGGTGCTTTTGAAAATCCCATTGTTTATCTCCTGAATATCTGTCAGTGAATATGTGCTAATACAACAATTAAAACAATTTGGCATAAGAATGAAAGAGAAAAAAGGCTGCTCTACTCTAACTTGGCTAAGTCTTTGATAAATGTACCTGGTTAAACCTGACATCTTACTTACTAGAATATTAATTAAGGAAGATATAAACCTTACATGGCCTAAAGTATTCTCCCTTTTGTTCTTTCAAATTCTGCACAGCAAATGTCTCTCCTGGCTTTGTTCCACTCTGTCTAAGATGACAGCACCAGTTTTATATATCTTCCAGATTCAGGTGTGGTACCTCATCTGAGTATGAAGGACAGTGCTTTGGAAACACACAATTGTACCTCTCAGGTTACCACTCAATTAAATTAATCAATTCTAATAAGCATCTTTTCATCATTGGCTGCTGCTGGGCAGAGCCGGGCATATTATTTGTTCAGAATTATATCTGTTATGACTTTTAGCTCACTTTTTAGTTAATAAATGGTCTGTGAAACAATCCTGAAGGTAGGAAAATCCAGTTGTGATTGTAAGTGACAGCTTCCATCCTATGGTGTCGTCCATGAAATGTTTACTTTGACTGTTGGATTGTGTGGATCACTGCCGTCACCTGGTATGGCTTCCGCTATCTGAATGGATGACTGATATAGTTTAAACAATAATTGAAACAAATAACAAAGGCACTAAATTTTGTAAGACTTTTTATGATTCACAAATGCACTCTGGTTGTGTTAATATTCTCAAGAAATATTACTCCTGGAATCATATTCAATGTAACAGTGCTTGTATTCATGAAAATATTTGTATCTGGTTCATGTGTACAATTTGACCAGGTCTACTATTAAACTGATTTGACCAAGATTATAAATGCCTCTTTAGGCAGACAGCAAAATTCCCCACCCCACCAATAAAAGGGGAAAAAAGTCTGGATTAACATCTGGCACTATTTAAAACAAAGGAAAAAATAAATTATAGATCCCGTGATTTTAGGGTTCTTCTGCATTTTTTTGCTCCAGTCTGCAGTAGTGTCTCACTTCTAAGCCTTCATTTATTATGAAGAGTTCTCCCTAATTAAGGCTGCAACCAAAGTGGCAGCAGGTTAGAAACATCCAGCTTTGCAAGCATCCACACAGACCATGCCCTGCTGGAGCCAGGACTAAAACTTGCAAACTTTGGGTACCAAAAATTTTGGTACCTAAATAACAGTGGCCTTATTTCCAGAGGTGTTGAGCACCCAAAACTACAATTAAGTTCATCTGGAGACATATATGCTCTTTATCATGGAACATTAGGTCAATATTTTTAGAGAGTTAAATATGGATTTACATGCCGATTTTTGGCACTCATGTTTAAAAATTTGACTAATTAATGCATAGGCTATAAATAGTAAATCAAGGTTTAACAATACGTAAAGAATGGGTGAGTCCTTGTCACTGAAGCCTATAAATGAAGAAATGCCACTGAATAAACTTTCCAATAACTGCTTGCATGTATGCACATAAGGGTCAGTGCAACCATTAGGCAAACTAGGCAGTCACTTAGAGCCCCCAAATTTGGGGGGGCAGCAAAAAGTAAATGAACTATTCATGAAACTACATAAGTAAACAAACATTGTTCAGCGGTGGGAATGAAAGTTCAATGAGAATATACAATCAGTATCATAATAGCCTCTCTTTTTCATCCAACAAATCTAATTATAAATGCCGAATTTTTATTCATACTAATGCACAATATTCATTTTCGAAAGTTAATTGGGGGGACGTGCAAGAACCTTGGGTGCCTAACACTCTGGCAGCGGCTCTGATGCACCTGTGTACACACTTCTGTTTCATGGAGCAGGCTGAAGCTGGTGCAAAAACATCAGTCAGAGAAAAAAATGTAAATACAATTTTCTAATGCTCATTGAAGGATAATATGTCTATATTTCACTTGACAAACTATGCAGGGAGAATACGCTACTTTGCATGGGAAATCCTAGGAGTAGGTGCTGGAATCAGAGAAAGACAGGGACCCTGCAAAGGTCTTAACCACATTGGCAATGTGAGTCAAGGCAGGGATGGAAAGGGTGAAAGTCCATATCTACCTCCAAAGCAGCCTTCCCTAACTTAGCTCCTTGCCTCTCCTGTGGCATACAGCTCCTCATTACTTAGCATTCCTGCAGACTTTCTAAGGTGAACAGGAGCGACTGTATAATTTGGCAAAACAACGAGAGTCCTGTAGCACCTTAAAGAAAGACTAACAAAATTCTGCAAGCATAAGCTTTTGTGGGCTGCAACCCACGTCACCAGTTGCCCACAGGAGGCTCACAAGAATAATGCCCACGTGTTTTAGAATGTGTGTGAAGCCTGAAAGCTTCAGATAGTCCCTCACTAGTTTCTTCTTGCCTCACTCCCAACACGCCTGGAAGCAGTATAAACTCTGCTGATTCCCAGGCTTCCTCCCTCCAGTTATGTCTCCTTGGCAATCGGCTCCCACCATCTCCTTACTTACTATTCATGCTCTGCTGCTTCCCTACAAACGTTACAAAGACTGTAGGAGTTACTGCAAACCTTAGGCTTGCAGAAACAGTTCCTCAATACATTCTTTAAAAGCATACTTCATAAAGTAGGTACCTATCAAAAAAGGAGGGTGATTAAAAAAAACAACATTGCAAGACAGCCTGATGGGTTTATGAATAACTAACCCAAACAGGTTAGGACTCTATGACAACAAAGAAAATAGCCGTTTAAGAGTGATACCCTCATTTCCAGCCAATGTCTGCACTCAAGTCAATAAAACCTCCTGGCCGTCTGCAGACTGAGCTAAACAAATCAGCATGGGCAACTGACATTTGTTTCTTATTGAGATATCTTCAAGAAACAAGCCCAGAGCTGCCTCTGCTACAGCCACACCTGGAACTAGATGGAGCAGGATCAAGGGAAGTGGAGAGCTCTATGTCTCTAATACAGTAACCGCCCGGGTGCTACCAGCAGTTTAGTGACCTTGCTAATAAGACTAGAGCCAGGCTGATAATTAATTACCAAGTGATGCAGCAAATAACTAACTGCTGCTTATTTGGGGAACCGTGGCACCCTTTCTGCCCCGCCGCACGCCTGAATCATCTCCGTCAATAAAAGAACTGCCAACGCCATGTTATGTGTTGTGAGCCATCCTTAGGAGCCAATGTCTAGTTCGTATGGAGCACCCTAAACATTCCCCAGCATCTCTTCACATTTCAGTGAGGAAAAAACATCCCAAACACCAGCATTTGAACCCTACGGAGACTGAAGATGGTCTCCGCTGAACCTCAGTCACAAAACGTGTCATAATGAGAGACACTTAATTCTCTTTCCAGAAAATGGTAGCACAGTCACCAAGTCGCCCGCCACCCAGAACAGGGCTAATGGATACGACCTAGCAGCTGCTAGCACAAAGGACAGGAGACAAAAAATGCTGCTTTTCTCTTCATCACAGCCACAACACGGGATTACATATACTCCAACTGCTGTACCCAACTGGCCTCAGAACGACAGGAAAGCATCCAGCACGTACAGCCCTGGCCACTTGTTTCATTTGCTATATGCCATTGTATACCAAGGTGATCTGAGAACATATATAGAGAGAGGGGCTGTTTAGGAGAAAGTGATCTGTGATATATATTGCAACCCCATGTACTATCTTTGGGGTCTAGTGTATTAAATTTATGAATGGTTTGCATACGACTGCATTCTACTCCATGGGAGCGAGTATTACAATTCCTCCAGAAGCTAAGAGGGTGGTGATTGTCCATGAGATTGCAGTGTACGTCAGAGTACCAAGACACATCTATTGCAATGGCTAAATCCTGAACTATTACACAGGTTTACTTCAGATAAGCCCTGTAAGGTATAGATGCTTGTTTGAAAATGCATATTCTAATTATATACTGAAACAGGTGGTTCTGATTTTTTTAATATGTATTTCTAGTTATGAGTTGATGAGACATATTTCATAGAGTCTACACCCATATATATACTTTAAGTTCTACGTCTGACTGAAACAACAAAATAAATGTCTTATTGCCTAATTCCAATGTCAATTGTTTCTAAAGCCAGTTAGAAATCACTAAAAGACAAAATCAGCATGAAAGCATGTTCAAAAGCGATGGCCCCTGGGCTGAGCTCCACCCTACCTTACAGCATGTGCAGCTTCACTGCAGCCAGGAAGCTTGCACAATGCTTAAATCAGGGAAGAACTTAGCTTCCTGTTGTCTGTTTAAAGGACTGTCTCTCGGTAGTCATGAAGCTGAATTCTGCCATCAACCTAAAAGGCACATGATTCCTGTGTCATAAGACTGGAACTTTTACTGTGACAACTAGGGAGAGTGCATGCTCTGTTGGAAAATTAAACACCACATATTAAAAATCTTCAATGGGCTAATCAGTTCCAGGTTTAAAAAATTGTTAGCTAAAGATTACAAGGACCAAGCAAAGCAAAAACCACCTTCAGAGAAGATTAAACTGGTGAAAACATCATCATGTAAGTATAAAAATAGCTGAATTGGACTCATCTCTTGCCAACCACTCTATCACCGTTTAGCTCCTCAGATCCCTGCACTGCCAGCTACAGTCCAAGCCCAGAAGTGGGAATGTTGAAATACAGAGATGAGAGAGGCATTTTCATGATATTTCCAGTCCCACCGGAAGCAAGAGATGCAGGAAATGCAATAAATATAAATGCCTATTTTGCAGACCTCCCACAGGTTTGGATAATTCTGGAGGAGACTGATCTTTCAAAGTCCCAACCACCCTCTATTTTTACGTGTGTTACAAATCAGGTCCTTAGACAGCTGAATGCGAAGTGCAATGAAAACTGGGGCCAATGAGCTCACATGGCCCAGGTCTAATGTGCAGCTATTTTGTGGGGGGGGAGAGGGGAGAGCAGAGCTATGAAGACAGACATGCAAGAGAGCCCTGATGAATACCTTGATAGCTAGCTACGAGGTGTGCTAGCTGGCCAAGCAGGGGCATTGCTGGGTTGCATGCTGGACAAACAATGGAAATGGCTCACGGGGGGAGTGAAGAAGGCAGTCCTTAAGGGGGTGGGACAAAGGAGAGGCAGGCTGGAGAGCCAGACTGCAGAGAAGAAAAGCAAACTCTGTGCAAAGGAAATGTTGCATTATGATAGGAACTTTGCAGCCATCTGATCTGAGTGTGCAATGCACCACTTTAATGGCAAGTTAGGAGTAATGGGTTTAAATGCGGTGTAGGAAGGTAGACAACATTTTACAGCCGAGGGAAGCTTGTTGGGTTGATCCAATCCTGTCTAAAGAGCCACGTTTCTGAATGCTTGAAATCAGTCTGTTACAAAACGAAGGCTACTCGCATTACTTCCCAGGTCTGAAAACCTATACAGCATATCAATTCAGTATTCCAGGTTAAGTCAACAACTGCCTATGTTGTTCCAATCCAGATTCTATTGACATACACTCCAGCGTGTCCCTTTTGCAATATGCCTCCTTGTTTCTCCTGCTCATTGGCAGTGACACCATTAAAAAACTTCCTATCCAGTTTCCAGCTTTCTGGGCCAGTTTGCTGCAGCACCAGGGCATTGAGGAACTGCTGACTACTTTTATCCTTTGATCCAAGAGTCATTATTTTACA
This sequence comes from Mesoclemmys tuberculata, assembly GCA_007922155.1. Taxonomy (NCBI): domain Eukaryota; kingdom Metazoa; phylum Chordata; order Testudines; family Chelidae; genus Mesoclemmys; species Mesoclemmys tuberculata. The sequence continues at coordinate 8,898,266 of ML677085.1, forward strand.
GTCATCTGCAAGGAGAGCAACATTTGCTGCCTCTTAGCCCAGATACATATAAAATATTTCAATCCTTCTGAATCTGATGTCATTTGTTCTCATTATTCCTCACATTCACTCCAATTTAGTGTTATCTATGCATGTGGAAGTCACACTTGAAGATATTAGCCAAGTTATTTCTATAACTAATAAAAAAATAATCTGGCTCCCAAACAGCTCCGATTCATATCAGAATCTTCTCTAGGATGAGATAATTCACATTCATTGTAACTCTTGTTCCTTGTTTCAGTTAATAACCAAGATAATAATAGTCTTCTCATTTCATAACATGTTCTAGAGTCCATCTAATTCCTGCTGTAATTCCACTGACTTCAAGAGAGTCAAATCGGGGATGAACTTGTCCTCAGGGGTCTAGTCTGTTTTCACAGCCAGGGCACAAGCATAACTTTTTCGGGCCCGGTACAAACTTGTAACACGGACCCGCTCCCACACACATACCACCATCCCTCAGCCCATACATACAATCTCATGAGCCAAGACAAATTTTTTCCTCATGGTAATAGGTGTTGCAGCCTGGGCCAGGCCACCCAGGGCCTCTGGGCCCTGGTAACATGTATAGTCACAGTACACAAGTGTGGACCTTTGAATATAAAATCGTAAAGTGAATAGAAAAGCTGTGCTCCAATCCCAAAAGCTGTTATGGTCAATATTATTCCTGGAGCATCTGACATCTTGACAAGCCTTCAGAGTTTTGGGGTTGATATACTGACTTTTCCACCTTATAGGAGAAAACACTTTCTGCCACTGTAAAGATTTCTAGGGGTGTGAAGTTTGTACCCCATTCATTAACTTGAATAACGTTACCAACTCCATGGGGAAAAGCACCAAACTGACACAGGAAAAGCAGGGGGCAGGGTTTGAACTGCTGAAGCAAATTTTGGCCAGTTTGTTCTCTGAAAGCTGAGTCATGTTACTTCATAAACTAGTAGAACAGTCGTAAAGCATGTTTGTAATGCCTGGGAACGTAAAAAACAGTCTGTGTGCAGAATATCAACTAAAGAGATGAAACTGATGTGATGCACTAATATAACCGGCTCATCATTCCTATATTGTTCTAAACGGCTGATGCTGTGTGCTACTAGGTGGAGGAGTATTCTTGCTGTTGAAAGTCCACATCACATAAAAAAACCTTTTTCCAAACCAGGAGGCCCTCCATTAAACATGAAAAAAGATAGGCAAAATGTTTCAAGCTAAAGTATCAGCTATGAATAACAATAGATTGGGTAGACTGTAAAATACGTATGGCTGTAAGTCACTCCTGAGGCTCTACAGCCTACGTGAGCATGAGAGAACAGCAGATATCAGCAAAGGCCTTCAAACAAACTATAATTCTTGTCTCTGCCTGTTCCTGGGCAGGTGGTAAAACTTTTGGGCTTGTCCCCACCCCTTTGCAATATTTACTTGTGGGGAATAAGTAATGCCATGACTGTTAAATAAAATCCCCTCTGTAGACTGTCTTAAGTTTATTTATACAGAATAAAAAGATTCTGTCCATCTGTTCTAAGTGCCCTGAAATGAAATATACCAACTCCTTTATAATGGAACGGGCGGGATTCCCTCCCATGGAACCGCAGCCAGCAAAATAGACAAACTACCATCTGAAACAGCACTCCCCCTGCAACTATTTAATCACTCTCACAGTTCAAATGCTCAGTGGAAAAAGCATTTGACATGTGCCCCAAAGTGACCAGATTCAGGCTATTTCAGAGCATGGGGCAATGAGTTGGCCTAAGAGCAACACAGACTGGGATTTCTGGTGGCGTCTCTGTATTTAAATATAGTTGTGTAGCAGCACAGGAGAATTCTGACAATTCTAGGCTACTCTGCACTAACGTGTGTCCAACAGTTCCTGCTAATCACTCATACGGAACTGAGACAGGCGCTGAACTGAGCTCTTCACCCACTGTGTTGTATTAGCTAATTGGTTCTGGAAACTGCATGGGGCTTCTAAGGTAATATGCTAGTGAGTCTGTGAATGGATTTTTAAGATGTCAAAACTTTAAAGCAATCCAGCCCCAGAGACCACTTTACTTCTTGTGCTACTTGGAAATTAGGGAATGATCATCGTCCCTGAACTACTCAGTCCCCTCTCCCCCCACCCCCTACTACAGACCTATCTGTGGAAGAGAACTATTGAAGGATCATGGACACAATTGCAAAATGTAACTACGTACTGTACAGAATGGGTACCCTTGAGTATATGGGTTTGCTCACTAAATGAAAAAATTGTGAATAACTGAACTAAAACCATAGGCTAGGATCAAAAGGCACATATGGATACCTAAACAGAAAGTAGAAGGACTAATCACTGCAGAGCCCATAAGCCATTAAAATAAAGTGGATAATTAGAGAATAAGCTTCAACAAAGAAAAAAAATCAGAATATTGACTTTCCTTAATAGTAGAAACTGGAGAACTGGATACATTCTTTACACCCTGGATAAGCGAAAAGGTTGTTTGAGAGAACATTACAAATTATCTTAGGCATGGTCAGCAAGCTGGTAGTTAACCTAAACAGAGCTCTTTGTCCATCACTCAGGGTTGAAAATAGATCTAATAATGCTTTAGCAGTTGAAATGTAAAATTTGACCTGTCTTCCCTCAGTGTCTCAGGATACCCTAAAGAATTCTGCAGGGATGCTACCTCCAGTTCAAGTATTTTATTCACTACTTCGAAGTTCCCTGGTACTGGTACTACACCTAAAATAAAATGAGTATTGCTTTTGCTCCAGAAAGGAAAAAAGTTAATTTGGTTCCTAAGAATAAGAGAAGCCAAACCAATGTTGGGCATCATATATCTAAAGGACCAAAGAGGAGTTATGTGCCCAACTCCTATTGATTTTTAGGCTCAATTAGTCACCTAACTCCCTGTGTCTCTTCGGAAATCTTCTGCTAGATGACTAAACTGGATGAGAATGAATTAAAATAGATACATATTACAGGAGCATTATTGGTGTCACCAATGCTCTAAATAAGGGAACTACTACAAATGTTAGATGACTAACGTAACAAGGAACAAAACACAGATTTTTAGTCTGGGTTTGCTATTTGAGACTTAGGAAAGCAAAAAACCAAACAGAGAATAAATATGCCTGAGACAGAGCAGATGGCATGTTACTCTCCAGCAGCCATCTTTAATTCACTAACGGGACTGGCTCCAAGCAGAATTTTAAAGGTACAGTTTGTAAAGAGATAGGAATCATATAGTTTCTTCTACAGTTACATAGCACTACAATGGTGCACTCATATTTTTTAAAATGGTGGGGGCAGGGGCATTTACCAGAAGGAAGCCTGCATTAATTCTACCCAGTCACAAGGGGTATAACGGTCTTCCATTAATTGAAGCTTCCTCTGTCCTTAAAGCATAAGCTGCAGTATCCAAAGATATGTAGATAACCAAGGGAAGAGTTTGCTGGACCTATTGGCAAATCTCTCCTTTCTAGAAATAGAAGCTACCAGAAGAAACAGAAAAGGCATGGCATGCTCCCCTTTAACCCCGCAATCTTATCCTTTGGACTAAATCATTATAAGGCGGAATACATGAGCTGTAGCTTAACAGAATAAGCAGAAAGAAAGCAGAAAGTTGTTCTCTGCTTAGTCAGCGAGTTTTGTGTCATGAACGGAGCAGCAGATGATAATGCTAAAGGCAGTTCACCTAGATAAATAGGGCAGTTCAAACAAAGAAACACATCATGTTAGAGGTCAGCTAAACCAACTGGCACATTAGGCATACAGAATGAAATTCACCTCTGTGCTCAGGGCCAGTCCAAGGTTAACTGACTATTTAAAAACTATTCAAGCTCCCAAAAACAGGAAACGTTTAAGGAACGCATAAATTAGGTGGTGGACTTTAGGTGCAGTGATTGAGGATACTGAAGCAATCCAGGTCGAAGTATGTTTTCAAAATCACGGCAGATGGCATTCTGCAATCTCAGTATGCAGGCCAATATAAAGCTGTTGGCGCTTACAGTTCCTAAGTGTAACGCTCACATTTTTTAATTTTATCTACCCAATTTTCATCTGAAAGCACAGTCATCACTGAAACAACATAAATCCAACTCCAGGTTTACTGATTGTCAGCCCGCTTGTTTAAGCTTTCTTCACAGAATAAAAATGAATTTCACTCTCAAAGTTCAGTGCTGCTACTCCCCGCAAGTCCCACTTTATTGGCTGTTCAAATGAGTCATGATCCAGGAAGTAACACATTTTGTCAGACTATGTTTAAATGATCGGGACTGGCGCTTGAGCACTGTCAGATTGTCAGGCTACTCTGCATCTGTTTGGATAAGAGAATGAAGATTCATGGTAATTGTTAGAAATAAAAGACCATTTAGTTCTGTCTTTTTAATTTAAGCGTGTTCTGTTCCTGCGCCACTTTTGTTAACTTCTGAATTTTTTCTTTTTTGCAGCTTTGCATATTAAAACCTTAGACCATTAGTTTAAATTCCAATTTAAGGGATTTTTGTATTTTGAAACCATGCCAAATATCAAAGTAGACGATGTACATTTCAGCACTTTTCATACGTCTTGTCTTATAGCCAGCTAAAATATGGTTGCTGAGAGAGCTCAATAGTAGTCTGACTGAACCATTTATTTTTGTGTCTCTAAGACTAATAGTTAACTCTCCTTATGTCAAAAGGCATGCATTTGTCTATATTTAGGATAAAAAAAAATTCAAACGAATATGCTAGTTTCTTTAATTACACTGATGTGAAATATTAGCATCGTTAGTATCTGCTGGGCTAGTCTACACAGTGGGTTTATGTGCACTGTGGGGTGTGATTTCTAAAGCACTGCACACCAGCTGGGTCAACTTGGACCAATTAACATGCAGCATGTTGGTGTCTTTTAGAAATCCTTCCCCCACCCCCATTGTCCATATTACCCTACGAATAGAGAAGCCCTTAGTTTCACATGAATTTGATGTCTACCTGGTTATATTTTAACATAGAATTTCATTCACGTGAATTCACAATATGTCTAACAGAGCCGCTGGGCCTGCCAACCTTGTTGTTTAGTTGTGAGAGGAGTCATGGTGAACAATGATTAATCAAGATCCTTCTGTTATGTCACTGGCCAATGGGGAATGGCCAGTGGCAGCAGAGCAGCCCACAGACATGACAGATGGAGGGGCAGGTGTAGGAACTAGGAAAGCTGCTGGGCAGGCGAGGAAGAACAAAGAAGAGGGGTCAAGGGGGAGCTGCCCAATGGCTCCTCAGTTCATAATACTGCAAAGTGGATCTCTGTGATGGGAAACTATGCCTACACAATGCCCAAAGGTGGGAGCAGAGCCCATGTGAGCATAAAATAATTGCAGTGAGGCTCTCAGAGTTAGGTCCTGCTAGATTCTTTCCAGGTAGCTGAACAACATTTACTCAACAATTACAGAGCCATTCCTGGTCATTTAAGCAGGCTGGAATGCTACAATGACAGACAAAATCACTTCTCATTATTTGATTACTACATTTTTAACCATAGATCAAAATCAGTCTTAAATATTTAATGTTTCTGTTTATTTTAAACTTTATTGTTAGACATATGATTCGGCTTCAGGGTTGGCTGAAACTTCCTTGGTGCTGAGCATAACAGCTGCCCTTCACTCAGGATAAATGTAAAAGCTCCTTCCGGGGGGAGTAAGGAAGCTGAATAATATTGCCCAAACTATAGGCCACATGTGAGGCCAGTCAGGAGTCTGAACAATGTGGGACAAGGGGCTTTCAGGGATGTGAATGCAAATACAGTGGGTGGGGTAGTATTTGAGGGTGCTGTGTGTATGACAGAAAGGTAGCAAAATGACCAAAGAAGTAGACAGAGAAGGCAAAAGGAGGCTCCACAGAAGCACTTGGAGCGTAACCTTGAGGAAAAGCTAAGAAAGTGCGTTTGAGTAAAATGTTGGCTGGAAAGAGGCTTGAAACGGCCTCCTACGGTGTTTCGGGAAACAGGACTTTATGTACATTATTTATAAATAAACAGGAATGCATCAGAGAAATACCTGATGAGCAATTTCTCCTCCTACTGGAAACAACCTGAAAGACCCTGAATTTTGGCTAACTGATCAAGACAAAAGGGTAGCACTGGTGTCAACTGGGGCATTCAGTTTCCAAGGAGAGCTGGTGAGCCTGTATTCTTCTTGAACCAAGATAGAACAATTTTTAAATGGCCAAAAGAAATTAGAACAAAATTTAAATCAAGAGGTGGAGACCACACACAAGGAATTCAAGCAGAATCTGAAGGTTTCCCAAAAGGACCTGAGAAATGACTTCAGGTGAAGACGGAATCTTTGTTCAGGCAGCATCTGCAATGTGTCTGGACAGACTGAGAAACCCAGTTGCAACTCTCCCAGGCTGAGAGGGCAAGACAGATCAATGAGAAGACCAACAACCTAGTGCCATGTTCCAGAAGCTTTTCCACAACATAGGGCAGGCCAGGAAAGCTGGGGTCAACTTAGAACTTGCTAACAGAAATGAGCCATTGAAAGGTCTTAAGGACCTGAGAAATCACTCTGTGAAGGAAATCAAGAGTTCGGACCACAGTGGAAGTCAGCTGTTTGGATGTGAAACTGAGCCAGCCAGAGGACTTGAGGTAAGATCAGACATTTACTCCATCTTTAACTCTCAGAGGCCCAGTTGGAAGAAGTCAGAGTATCCCAGCTCAAATAATGCAAACGGCCCACTGTCTTTGAGGGAAAACCCTCCATGAGGCTTATTTGACCCAAATGAGTGGCTGGGAAATTGAACAGGACTGGGGTTTCTAGCACACAGCTTGAGTGGCCTACCTGTGATAGTGCTGCAGGCCTTACCTCCTGAAACAACTTTGACCCATCCAGACCTGGTACAAGCCCTTGACATGTGGTTTGGAGCTGGCCAGTGCCCTACTAAAAGGAGAGGAAAAGAGAATTTGCCTGAAGTGGGAGAGGACTTCAAAGACTTGTGTTCCTGACATATCCAGATATCAATGAGTCTGCCAGAGTAAACTGGCAATGGACTGCTTTATTGACACTCAGCTGGACTTGGACGGTGTAATAAATGACAAGAACACTGCCCCACAAATTCTCTTTAAAGATATGGTCAGTGGGAAACATATGGTATGAAGTCAGTTGGTTTGCAGTGAACAAGTTGTTCTGCCTCCAGGGGCAGAAATTGTAACATCAATTTGCTATCATAGCTTTTCAGCAAGGAAAAGGCAAGGAGTTATTGAAACCTGCTTTGAGACCCAGGATCTCAAGGGAATTTTAGTTGCTAAAGTCCTCATGGATTTGAAGCAGGAACAGACTGCTGTGGGTTTTTTCCAAATGTGTGACAAAGAACAAATAGTAAAAAAGGGAATCACAGTCCCAAAATATGAACCAGTGGATCTAGTGAATATGGTATGGTATGGTATGGAAGAAAACTGTAAGGTGTAAAGCAGTGAAGGTGAATTCCCAGAGTTTCTATACTACTTGTTCTGGCACAGTACTGTAAATTTAAATGAACAGCAGAAGAATGGGTTAGGAGACTTCCTGGTTAGGAATCAGCAGTTGTTCTCTAATCCAACAAAGTATAGTCCAGACTGCACTGGTTCAGCACAAGATTGATATTAAGGGAAGCTGGCCCATTAAACAGCCACCTCACCTTTTACCGGTAGCAAGAAAGGAAAAGACATTAATGGCTACTGAGGAAATGTATCAGGAAGGTATAATTGAGTCTCATCCATAGTCCTAGTTAAGAAAAAAAAATGTCAGTACTAGAATCTGGGTGGACTACAGAAAACTAAATGAGCTCAAAAGGATTATTATCCATTATCATGAATAGATGATACCCTAGATGCTGTCAGGAGGTTCAAACTCATTCACCACAGTGAGCCTTGAAAGTAGGTATCAGCAAGTGGATGTGGATCGAAGGGACAGGGAAAAGACTGCTTTTTCAGCAGGACAAGGCATGCCATTTAAAGTGATGGCTTTCAGCCTCTGCAATGCACCTATTAAATTTTGAGAGGCTAATGGAAAATGGCTTGTCAGTCTTAGCCTGTGTGTTATACCTCAGTAATGACTTGGTGTATGCTAAACCCTTTGGACAGGAACTGATGTATTTACAAATGGTCTGTGATAAGCATAAGGCTGCCAATCTGAACCCAGAGAAATTAGCTGTTTAAAAAAGGGATAATTTACCTGGGATACATGATCAGTGAAGGGGGGAGGGGATTTTTAAAGACAAAAAGAAAATTGAGGCTTTGAAGAACTGGCCCACTCCCCCAGCACTCTCAGATGTGCACCATTTTGAAGGTTCTGCTCCTACTACTGTTGGTTTCTTTGTGGGTTTGCCATGACTGCAAAACCACTGAATAGACTGAGTGAGAAACATTTCAGTGGTCAGCAGATGTGATGTAGCATTTTCAGAGCCTCTATGTAGCAGCTTCTGTGGAGCCATAAGTGGACCACATTGCTGCCTGATGTGCTTGCGTGAGACAGAGTTTAGCAATGAATATTTGCTGGTAGCTAAAAACTACTTTAAGAAATGGCCTGAAGTTTACCTGAAACAGAATCAAGAGGCTGTGACAGGAGCAGATGTTCTAGTGAATGGATTCTTCTCCAGATCAGAGGTCTCACGTGAGTTATACATGTAACCAGGGAGAAACCTTGAATCCAGAGAGTTTCAGCAAGTTTGTGAGACACTAGGACTCCATAAAACTTGCACCATCCCTGTGCATCCACAATCTAATGGGATGGTGGAAAAGTTTAATTGGGCTGGAAAGGTTCAACTGGCTACCTTAGTACGAAAGCACCAAAGGTACCGGGACCAGCATATCTCCTTCCTGTTGATGGCATATCAAGCACTCAAGAAGAGTAAAAATGTCCCTCAGCTCTCATGTTTCAGCACGAGCTAGGGACCCCAGCAAACCTCTTGTACGGAGTTCCTGAAAGGGAACAATGGGATGTTGATCATTTGAAATGTTAGAAACCTTACAATTCAAAATAAAAAACATGTTCACACCTGTGCCAGGGAAAATTTGAAGAGACCTCTGATAAAATAAGAAGACTCTATGATGTAAGATCGGATGGGAAACATAAAAGAAGGGATCTGGTCTGGTTTCACAGTCCTAGGAGAAAGAACAGTATGATCCCTAAGCTGGATAAACTGTGGATAAATCTTGTACAATACTGACCTGAATAAATGAAGTGGTATATAGGATACAGCTGGGTCCCAGGATTAAACCCAAAGCTATCCATAAGGACCTACTGAGGAGGAATTCGGGGACGTGTTGCAGTATGGCTGTCCCCAAACATTGAAAACTTAGCTGCAGAAACTGAGGCTGTGACAAAGATGAGTTCTTCATTAGAACAAAATGGGCAAGGTCTGTCTCAGCGAACAATTTTTACAGAAATAATATGTATTCTCTAGGCGCTCATTGAAAGAGGCCCCTCTTGTGTGGTTGAAAGGAAATAAGGCAGGCAGAGAAGAACTTCAAAGAAATTTTGATGGAAGTAAAACCAATTTGGGTTGCAGAGAAGTGAAACTATCCTGAAAGAAAAACACTACATAAATAGTTAAAACTTGTATAAATTTGTGATTTGTAAATTATTTTTCATTCTGTTTGGGATGGATCATACAGGGTTGTCACCCTTCTAGATTACATTGAGATGATGGGTGGACTTGAGGTATGGAGGGAAGGAGGTGTTATTCACACCATGATGAATGCAAATGCAGGGGGCTAGGGGTGTGCGTTTGTGTGTGTGTAGAGAAGACAGCAAGGAAGCTCCAGAGAAATATGTGTAGCATGACTCTGAGGAAAAGACGGAGGGAGCTTTTGGGGAGATTGCTGACTGGAAAAACACTTGGAACTGTGAGCAAAGAAACTGTCTCTTGCTGAATCATTCCTCTTGTGTTTAGGGTAGCAGAACATTATGTCTATTCATTATAAAAGAACAGGAAATTGCATCAGAGAAATACATGTATATTTTTCCCTTATGCATTGACATTGAAGGAAATTGCATGAAGGTTTAAGATTGGAAGTAAAGATGAGGCAAACTTATTCTTTATTGTCTTTATTCTTAAAAGCTTGATGTGCTATAAGAATATTTGTTTTCATTTTAGAAATAAAGCAGATTGAGCAGTTTCATAATAACAAATGGATCTGATATTTCAGTGCTTGGATTAGCCACATAGTGTCACCCTAGACCATCAAAAAAAGTCTAATGAAAGGCATCTAGCTTAATCTATGAATAGTTGTATTAAAATATTGTCGGGAGAGGCTTTCCTACTTCCTCATCAAGTAATGAGCTCCATCAAGGAATCAGTTTCATACTACATCAATCACATGGGGCCAGGATGCAGTCCTTCTTCAAATTCTCACCTGAGTGGTCTGACTTAGAATGCATGCCACCTTTGAGTCTCAGTCTAATCACTATCAGAAGTACAGATTTTTATTGGTTTGTTTCTGTTCCTGTTAAAGAACTTGGGGTTCTCCATTTGCATTTTTGAGTGGCTGACGCTGACATGTTATATTAACTTCAGAGCCTTTTTGACAGCTGGCTTGCATGCAGATTTTGCTAATTTCTGAAAGATACATTTGAGTTTTGAAGCCATGTATATTATATTTCTGCTGCAGCAGCAGATCCTATTTTTAGTGAGCACAACTGTACCTTAAAGACAGCTCAAACCAGAAGATGAAATGTGCCTCCCCTGCACCTTGACTTTCTGAGGGAGTTCTGGGAAGACAGGTAGGATTTGCATTCACAGATTTAAGTCTGCATCCTAGGATTTGCTTTCAGGTCAGATCCCATAATGGAAAGGGTCTATTTTTCAGATCTTTGACTACAACTCAGCTTCCTTAGAAGTCCAAAGTTTTTAGGGTAGCCTTTTTTTTTCTTTTGAAGAACAACTTTAGCAAATGGATTTTTCTCAACATACCCATTTTTTAATTAAAACACCAGCAAAATAACTGGCTAGCTGTTTTTCTGGGTGTAACAAGGCCTATTTCAGTTGTTCATGCCCATAGATGACCAAGATAATAACTGGGAAAGCAAATGGGAGAACTGGTAGAGGTTATAGCAGCACCACTAACTGAGGGGATATGTCTGCCTTTCGTTTCAAAGGTTCTCATTTTGTTGGCTCCCCAGCTGTTCCTGGTAACACAGATCAGAGATGGCATTAGTGCTGCTAGACAATGAGGTTGTATCTTTTTTTCTTTCAGATTCACACCTCATCCATCACACTTAGCCATGGCCTGGCCATCGCACAGTTGAATATTATGGTATCTTCTACATTTGGAAACTACAGCAAGTGTAGAATTCAGTGGCCCAATTACTAAGTGGCATTACACAGAGAAAGCACATAATTCATCTCTTCATATTCTTTAAGTTCAACCTTCAATTTTCCTTTTTTAATTCCATCCTATTGTATCCAGGTACACCCCCTTGTACAAATCTTTTTCAACTCTGCCGAAAATGTATCCCTAAGTAACTTTTCACAGAGCACACTGCTGGTGCCAAGACAAACTCACCAATTTCCTTTCAAGTAATTCCTCATTCTTTTCATACCTTACTATTAAGTGTGATGAGAGCCTTGTTTAACTTGTCTCCTGTTGACACATCGTAAGAGAACGCACATCCCTGACATAAATCCTTCAAGTCAAGGTCTCTCTCAGATTCCCAGCTGTAAATCTGTTGCATGCAATGGCGTTATTGCACACTTATACCAGTGTAAGTGAGCTCAGAATGTAGCAAGTTATAATCACATTTTAGCAGTATGACAACTTTATCAACATATCAGTTGCCACTCAGCAGGAAAATCTGTATGTATAATAGTTGGAAAATATTTATTATTTAAAGGATTACTAGTATTTTTTTGCTAGAGCATTTTTATTTATTCATTTAGTCCAGTTACCAAAAAATGTGTTTTGGTTATTAACCCCCATCAACTGATTGTTTCAATTTTTGGTCTCAGTTTTACCTAGGAATGTTGTAATTTTCCTTGTAACAAAATACTAGCTGAATTTAATATTGGTTTTCTGTATAGCGGACTAGTAGTTGAATTCATCACTGGTTCATACAAAAAAGTAGTTGGTTCCTAGTTATCCATAGTCTATTATCCATGTTTTCCTAGTTTGCTGGATGGTTGATAAATCGCTGGCGTTGGAATTTGATTTTTGTGTTGGTGACATTTATATTCCTATTGTAACATGTTCTCAGATCAGAGATTTTATTTAATGGTTAAAGAAGATGCTTTTAACTGCGAATTAATTTTCAGCAAATACAATTTAAAGTAACCCATACAGCAGTCATACAAACAAGCTAACAGCAATCTATAAAATCTGTGCGTAGATATATTTCCTTTGGCTTTAAATGCTTATCCCACATCAAGTACATTTTTCTTACTTTTGCCTTTAATCCCTGTTCAATTTTCTCTCAAGCACCTCTGGGCTTTCACCCATGAAGTTCCCAATGCTTGGGAGGCATTTCCCTGGAAAGCCCAAGCTTTATCCTCCTAATCTCTCCTTACAGCTCACTTCTGCCATGATGCCCGTGAGCAAGTGGCTGCTATGCTGAGACTGTCACTTTTGGTACTAATCATGCTTACTTTTCTATGTAACTCATTTCCCCAAATGCTCCTATCTCCACCTTATATTGGTTATATCCATCTCCTGTGTCCTCTTATCAACCTGATCAAATGCCCAATTGAAATTAAGAGTAAGGCTTCCATTCACTTCAATGGGTTTGTGCTCCATGGGTGTGTACTGCTTGGGGCAATGCCAAGCACTGCAGAGCCCTGGTCCCTCTTCAGAGCTTCTAGGCATCATCACCAGCATTGTAATGAGAAAGCTGCTTGGCATTCATGTGGGTTACTCTTGGTTTTATGATCCGTTTGTGCTAGAGAAATATTGTAGATTCGGCTGATTAGCAAGGGGCTGTCAGGAAAACGTGTTCGTCTGGCAGGTGCTAGTAAGTAGCAGGCAAGTTGTGAGGCAACAGCCAAGGAAAGAAGCACTGGTACGAGCCTTCTCTAGCTGAAGCCCTGCAACCCAGCATGTGGGCCAGGGCTTTCTACGAGGAGCAGGGGCACTGGAGTCTTATGGGGCAACATCCTCCTCCTCCTCCCGGCATGCCCTAGCACTTCCTGCCCTGCATGCAGGCCCCCAGCAGGATGCAACCTAGAGAACACAGGGAGAGGGATCACGCAGCTTCAACATCCAAGCTGTGGCCACCCTCCCCACCACTGCCCTGCCCACAGCCCCTTACCTCCAGTGCACAGGCTGTTTGGCAGGGCCGCAGGCCAAGAAGGAAGTGCTGGAACAGGCTGATCACCGGCCGCAGACAGGTTTGCAGAGCTGCAGTCAGGTAAGGCACATCCCAGCACTTCAGACCTGCCTGGAAGTGGGGCCTTTCTTCCAGAAAAGTTCCCAATGAGCAGTATTTCCTTGCCAATATCCAAGTACCATTAACATTAAAGTCAGTGGGACGGATTTGGTTCCTAGCAAAATGTTGCCATTAATGGAAAGTTGTTAATAGCTGGGTTGCTATTAAATGGAATCGCTCTTACTAAAATATTGGCTGTAAATTAATTCCCATCATATTTGCAGATTTAAAAAAAAATCAACAAAATAATGTACAGTGATTATCTGTAGCAACTGACTAAGCCAGAGAGCCTGGCCAAGAGTGTGAAAACCATTTAACACAGAGTATGGCCACCTCTTAGGCGATGATAACATTTCTACAAGAAATAAAGCTAGCTAATTGTAAAAATAGTGTCTCCTCAATGGGGAAGGAATCAGGTGATAAGGGCACATGGTGCCCATCACAGGCCAGGAAATTTTAGTCACACATTTGTCTATTGCAACATACTTGCTTTTAAAAGACACTTGCTTCCATCTATTTGAAAGAGAAATATCCCCCCCCCCAGTTTCATTAGTGTTAGAAACAAGATTTCACAATGGGCCAGACTGCTGCCAGTTGGTGCAGCTGGACTCAAGCAGGGACACAATATTGTTGCATTATCTCCTGATAATGCCAGTTCTGCATGGCACCTTTAGTGACCACAATAGCATAATCCCATTCTCAACCCTTAAGAAACTGAATGTAGACACTGAGCTTTCCTGTTTCACTTTCTCTCCCACTATCCGATGCATTTTGTTAAATAATGGCTCATCCTTGTTCTGAAAAGTGGAGGCCAAAAATAATCAGGAAGTTATGACCTGCATCATTGACAATCGGTTGTCATTGTGATGCTTCATGCTGAGCTACGTTAAGCGCCTTCCCTCCATCAGGCCAGAATTACTGCATGAACAACCTTTCTGAAGCCTTGTCTACAGGGCGGTGTGTGAAAGGCTCTGGCAGTAGGGGAGGCGGCAGAAAAAGGTTTGGAGGTGAAGGGGGGGAGACGGGTGGAGCTGTCAGAGCCTTTCCCTGAAGCTGGTTCCCTGTGGTAGGGGAAGACTCCAGCAGTGGGACACTACGCTGCTAAAAAGAGCAGTAGATGGGGGAGACACTGCTTAGGCATGTAGAGAACCATGCAAGGTACATAACGACAGGGTTTAGGTATATCTTTACTTGCCTAAGCAGTACCTTACTATCTATTTATAACTGTACTAGGGGTGTGAGCAGTGTATGCACTCTGCATGCTGTGGCAGGATGTACGTAGTATAACATACCCTGAGTCATTTCAGCACATACTCTTCCAGCCCTGGCCAAAACTAAAAAGTGCTGAGGTGTTCAAGAATGAAAAATAATTGTAAAAAAAATGTTAACCAGACTTTTTCAAATCTCAGCACAGGTCAGATTCATGTTTGAAGAAACTTAAATCTTCAGAGGAAGACTTATTTTCATCTGCACTGGTTCAGATAAACCAGTTCTCGGGTTTCTGGTGCAAATACCCATGATGATGAATTTGAAATCCGCTTTTTGGAAATATTTTGTAATAGACTCTATGAAAATCCTCTCATTTGGTAAGTCTTCCTCCAATGAGATCATTTGCTTGCGCATTCAAGAGAAGTGAATAGACCATATAAACACAGTTAAAATAAAATAAACTGAAAATTCAGATGAAACATTTACAGGGAACTTGCTCCAGAATTCTCAAAGCTGTTTTTTAAGATAAACGTTTAGTGAATTAGAAGGGTTGTATAATTATGAATTCTCTTTATTTTTTGCCAGCTTGTTTTTAACCACAACTTATTTCCCCTTTGAATAATTCTTAATAATGATTGTATTTGGAATTTCAGATTTTTTTTCCTAATTCATCACTGGAGAGTTTCCTAAGCAGATGAATAGCTCAGTTGGAAAAATAAATAGTAATTTTTCTCATCTTTCTACCACAAATTGCCTCTGACGCTTCTTGAACATAAAATTCACACTGTTCTATAAAATGGTGTGTGCTGAGCAGAGCACCATAAATGCTAACCTCAGAGGCAGAAAAATAATTTGCCGATGAAGGTGCTGCAATTTCTTCTGAAACTAAAACAGCAACTTTTCAACGTGTCCCAAAAACTGTATAGCTCTTTGACCTTGCACAGCAGATGTCAGAAATATTAATTAATTCACTTTGGTGAAGCTGAATTACATTACATCCAACAAGGAACGTGTAATAAGGCAAAGTCCATTGTATTAAATGCAAAGGTTATGTATTGTTGTAGACCAAGATTGTATGTAATCTCTCGAGGGGGAGAATGTGTTGTGAATCCCAGGAAGTGTTATGAATTTCAAAGGACTGTATTGAACAATATACCAGACAGGAATGGACTTTTGGGATAGGCTGTGTCAAGTGGTTTGCTCTAGGAATCTCTAGGGGAAGATGAATGCAAATTCCCCACCTCTGGTTGTACAAAAACCTAGTCTTTTGAAGCTATGCCCTGAGAAGAGGCCCATTGTCTGCTGATGACCTGTTTTCGGGTCGAGATCAAAGGCCCAAGCTGTATAAAGGAAAGATTAACTCATTCATGGGCCTGCTAGTTCTGAGCTAAGGCTGTTATGAACTTGTAACCACAGAAAACACACAAGGTGATGGAATCTGAAGGACTGACTTCTACCAGAGCCCTTGTTGGAATTGTGGGGTGATCTCTGGTAAGCTTATTGGCATGTTCTTTAGTAAGTTCTTTTATTGTTTTATGTTTCTCTGTATTGCTTTCACCTTAAAAATAAATGTGCTTGCTGAGGAAGGGCTGTGTGGTACTTACAGCTGTTCATAGCCTCTGGAGAAAAAGCAAAGTGTAGACACAGGCCTGTTTAGTCAGTCTGGCTTGCTGGGAATATCACAGTGTAGGCAGAGAGCTGTGCAGCTTTGGAAGACCCCAGTCAGGAGGGGGAGATGTGGGTCTTTGCCCAACAGAGGGGATAACTGAGGAGCCAGGAGCCTTAAATGGGTGCCCTCAAAAGATGGAGGGGGGTTGGGGAGGATATAGGTGCAGTTGCCCTGAACCATGGCAATAAGATAGGGAAAGGAATTTTTACAGTTACTTAACAGCTCCTAGAGTTTTAAAGACTAAGCAGCCATGGAGATTGCCTTAGAGTTCTGAGAGTTAGATCTGTACATTTTGTAAAACAACCCTAACAGCAAATTTCCTCTTGCTCTACAAGCCTAGCTTTCAGTGTAGCCCTTTCAGGGTGGAATATGACAGAACTGTTATTCAGTGGTGGTTTAAATATGCCACAGCAAGTCCCAACAGATCTTGAAAACACCCACTGGAAGTTTTTTAAGGTAAATACTAAATGGTGTTTCAGTTCACTAAATAGCATCTTTCTGCCAAATTAGCATATATTGAAGCACATGATGCACTTAGATGTAAGGGAAAATACATTGGAAACCTCCAAAACAATCCTTTGGTTATCTGTCTTCACTTAGGCTGAGCCTAGATACACTGGGGACTGCTACAATCTATATACCCTACCGCAAGTGTGTTGGGTGGGTAATAGATCAAAAATAGAAAGCAAACTTAGATCCACCAAAAATATCCTATGTCTAGGAAAAAGCTCATGGTATCTCAAACTGCAGCAAATTTCAGTCTGAATCACGGACTCTAAAGATACTTAAACTTAATTCAGTAAGGTTTTCCATGGATACTGCAGGAAATTGACACGTGTGTCACACTATCCTCCCCTTGCCATCAAACCCACACCTTTCTCTTCTGCTCTTCTCCCTGTGATCAAACACACGCCTTCTTCTCTAGATCTGCCCCACCGGGGTGCAAACAGCTGGCTCCTTCCCACCAGCTGCTCTCAGAGCACAGAGCTGCTTCCCAGCTTCATTCTATCCTGTTCTGTCCTTAGCTGCTTTTACTTTCTTCCTCCAGTGCCGCTCCCTTCCTAAGGGCTGGAATGAATTGGTAAAACCTGGTAATTTCTAGCCAAACTGGGACTATTAGCAACTGTGAAGGTGATCAGGGGCTGACAGGCAAGCTGGGGTAGGAACTGGGGTCTCTGGAAAGGACTGACTGCCCAACAGTTCTGCCCTGCCTCCTTTTGTCCCTGGCCATAGAACTTTCCATCACAGGGCCCCGAATGCTCCTTCTCACCACCCACTATCAAAAAAATCCCAACCCTCTGATCTGGCCAGTTGTGAAGGGTTTAAATTCTTTTGGATTGTCCAGTGTCCTAAGATTTAAGGCCCTGATTCAGCAAAGCAGTAAGGCGCACGTACTTAACTTCAATGGGACTTCAGTGCTTGTTTGATTTCAATGGCATTAGACTAGGGATTAGTTTGTTTTCCTAGGTGTCCTGTCTGCTAATTCTTGCTCCTGAAATAAATGTCTATTTCTTGGGTCTACATTAATTAAGACCTGATCCTGTGAGGCGCTGCGTCACCACCTCCAATGTACTCAACACCTCACAAGACTGGGACTTAACCCACTGGTATCATGCCTCTTCTCATAGGCAAGGCTGTGGATGACATAGTCAATCACTCAAATTTGCTGGGGCCATATGACATACACCCAGTATCTCAGCTTAATAGATAATTAGAATTCTAGGTGACTATGTTATTTAAAATAACTATCTGCAGAGATTTCAGGATGTGCTAGTTAGAAAATGAACAATTTCAGTATCGTGTGTTGTTTCTGATCTTGTATCTGTCACTGCTTATTTGTGCCAAGTTAATTTAAAATCTACATAAATCACATGAACATCTGTGATTTTAATGGGCTTCAGTCTGCTAACAATCATATTGGGTAGTTTTTGTTTTTCTGCTTGACTTCAAACAACCCCCAGCTTAAATCTATTTGTTGTTCCTTTATAGGATAAATACTGTACAGAACCAAAATGGGGAACAACCTGTGACACTAAAGTTTATCAACAGAATCCTGAATACAAAATTTAAGTGAGCTTGACATCTATTTTCCTAAGTAACTGCAATGCTAAAATTGAACCTGCTTGTTTAAAGAATAAGTTACCTTCTTGTTTGCTTTGTAAACTTTGTAGCCAGCCAGCAGCTTTCTGAGGAATCTTGCAACGATACATGCATCAGAGTTGTGAATAACAGCTAAGCAGGAAACCATGGAATGCTTCTGCAGCAATTCACTTTGTAAATCGGATATTACTTGTGTATAGCACTGATCTTCAAAGAGACCAACAAAGTGTTTTGTGTGGAGTACCAGAGCCATTGCATGGTGTCCAGTGTGTGGCTATATTTAAAAATATAAGATGGCAAAACTAGAGAGATTTGAGGGATTGCACCCTCATCCCTGCAGAGGGTCTGAGGAGCTTGGTGAGGTTCCCCTGCATTCTTCCATCAGGGAAGTGGTGGTATCTGCAATGGAGTAACAAGGTGTGAAGCAACTGAGATTCCAGTCAGCAAACCCTGTTGATTCTTGAGGTCTGTGCCTCCATATTGGCCTTGGGCTCTGCTGCTGTACTCTGGGAACACACTTTTATTGGACCCATATGCCAGGGACTATTCAGGTGGAACCTGCCCTGAGAATCCCCTTTAAGAAGGATCTCCATCACAGAGGATGCTTAGAAGGAAAATTAACTGTGGCTTCTGGCTGCATGAATACTCTAGTTCTATTTGTACTGTGTACTAGGGGAGCAGAAGGTATATGTTCCCTCTACTTTCCCAAAGTCCCTGTCTCCACCAGAAGCCATAAGGTTTGAGGATGGGCCTGTTGTGTGGGAGATGATGGAACAAAAGGGAAGGAACTCTGTAAGAAAACCCTCACAGAGATATGCTCACCAGCATAAATAAAGTTTGCACCATTGGGCTGTTTTTTGGTCATTGTTGTAAGCTACATGACGATGGTTATTTTGCACTTGATATGCTTTGTCTGGAAAAGGCAAAAATGTGTTTGGCTTGATGTGTCTTGTCACCTTATCCATCACATATATAGAAAAACTCCATATGTTCAGAAGCCTTATCAGTGTCGCAAAAATATGACTCAAACTGTGTTAAAATGGGTTGAGAAGTATTTGCAGGTGGGAAAATCACACATTCAGTCTCCTTATAAAGCCAGAGCAGTTAAATGTCATGAAAAAGGAAACAAATTTGATGACTACCATAGTTATTTAATGGAAGATAACTTACTAGCAGTGATAAAAAAATTGGGATTGGGGTTTGTTTGTTTTTTACATTTACAAGGGACAATCCCATTCCAAAAGGTTTGCCTTGCCACATGGATCAGATTCAAATAGTGTAAAAATTACATTTCATTTTCCTGTTATTTTTATGACCACATAGGTTAAGCAGTGGTTGAATTTTAAATATTTTGTTTCCCCCTAATGTGAGAGATTTATAATGTAAATGTTTGTGAGTGTCATTGTTATTCTAATGAGCTCTGTTTATTTGTTCAGCACTTTCTTCTCTAAAATTAAAATAAAATATTAAGAGTAGATCGGACTGGTGGAACAGAGAGGACTTTGAACTGTCTGAATGATCACTTGCTCACATAGTTATTTGTGATTTAATAGATTCTTTTAGGACCAATTTTCCCCATTTTCAATTGCCTGGCATTTTCCCCATGATGGTTCTTTAATTATAGAGCAGGACAAATTGCAGTGAGAAACCCCCCTCTCCCCTTTCCCCCCCACCCACCCCCACTCTTCCTGATATATTGTAATGTGGTAACTTTCTGCTACCTGGGATCATATATGCACCACTATAGATCACATTGGTTTTGCTGGTCTTTGCTAGTGCTCAATCCTGCATGCCTTATGCAATCAAAATTCTTATTTAAATGCCAGTGTTCTGGTCAGAGAGTTTCAGGTAGCTGTTTCTCCAGTCCATGGACAGTACAAGGCCAACACCATGCTGTTTCATATTTGTCAAATGCATAGCTTGAATCACTATTCTTTCTTTTATGTCACACTATTATTTAGCAGCCAGTCTTCACTGTCACTAATCACCCGTACGCAGTGCCATTTCTGAAAAGGGTATGCCCTCTGTAGCCTCTGCTTTCCACCACTGCTCATGCTCTCCATGCCTCTTAGTACCTTTATTCCTAAATGGACAAGGCAGTATACATAGGCATGGATACGTCAGCACTTTTGGCATGAATGACCTTGACTACACACAAAAATGCCTATTCTGATATGACTGCCCATATTTAGGCGAAACAACAGTGTCTCTCTAAAGATGAGTATGAACAGAAACTTATCATCATTGGCATGAAGTTGGCCAAACTGGTTCTGAGTGATATACCCTCAATGTTCTATCTCATGCTGAGAAATCCCATTTTATTCCGTAGTTACGTTCAACACAAAATCTCCCTCCCATACTTCAAGTTCATGCATGTATTTAGAATCATAGAATATTAGAGTTGGAAGGGACCTCAGGAGGTCACCTAGTCCAACCCCCTGCTCAAAGCAGGACTATCCTCAGCTAAATCATCCCAGCAAGGGTTTTGTCAAACCGCAGCTTAAAAACCTCTAAAGATGGAGATGCCACCACCTCCCTAGGTGACCCATTCCAATGCTTCATCACCCTCCTAGTGAAAAACATTTTCCTAATATCCAACCTAGACCTCCCCCACTGCAACTTGAGACCATTGCTTCTTGTTCTGTCATCTGCCACCACTGAAAACAGCCTAGCTCCATCCTCCCTGGAACCCTCTTTCAGGTAGTTAAAGGCTGCTATAAAATCCTCCCTCATTCTTCTCTTCTGCAGACTAAACAGGCCCAGTTCTTTTAGCCTCTCCTCATAAGTCTTGTGCTCCAGCCCCCTTATCATTTTTGTTGCCCTCTGCTGGACTCTCTCCAACTTGTCCACAAGTTTGCTCCTTTACTTAGTGCATCCTATCCATTCTGAGTCTCCAAATCTTTATACTTTGTGTTCTATGTCCTACTTTGAAGCTATTTTCACTATCTGTGATACCCTTTCTGCACTTGACCCCCTTTCTATTTCAGTGCTAAGTAGCTAAGCAAGGAAATATGACCACTTTCCAGGAACATTAACCAGATTTCAGACTACACTAAATTTTGAGTAAGCAGCAAAGACCTGGGGATGTTCTTTTTAAGTTTAAGTTATCCAAGCTTTTCCTAAACAAGCAAAGTCGAAGTTAGTCTTTATTTAAGCCTAACCTGTACATAGAATTTCAAAGTCTCTTTTTCATTTGGAAAAGACAGAGTAAGAAAATACTTGGCTTTGCAAAATGAATACTAAAAACAAGTAAGCCTAAAAGTTTAAATGCCTCTTTTAAATGCATCAGGACCTTTGCTGTACAATCAAGGAATCTTAAGATGTTCTGAAGAGCATTTTACCATATCTCCACTTGTGGCACAAAAAAGTCTTATTACATGCCTTTTAGTACAAATAACCTTTAAGTAATGTGTATGCAAACTTTAACTACCTGCATAGCAGTAAGGTGATCACTAACAGCCATGAAAGGATAAGACTAAGGCACAGATTGAGCAAAGCGTATAAGCTTTATATGCTTACATCCATCTTTTTCAGCAAATTACTTAAACGTACAATGTGTTTAAGTTTAAGAACATGCTTAAATCCTGTGGAAATCAGAGAAGGGACTTAAGCATATTAAATACCAAGTTAAAGAGCTGTGCCAAGCAGAGATAGAGTTAAGCACATGTTTATATGCTTTGCTGAATTGGGGCTTAATGCAGCAATCTTAGAGCCAGATGTATAATCAGGCCTTTAGAGTAGTGTGAATTACTAGGACTAGTACAGTAAGAATTCAAATACCACAGTAAGAGACACAATATAAGAACATGGACAGGACAGAAAGGATCTGATTCATTTCTTTGTTACTCCAGTTTTCTATCAGTGTAACTACACTGCAGTCCAAGGAATTATACTGGTTTAAAATTGGATCAATTAATTGGTGAATCAGGTCTCCAGGGAACTCCTGAAAGTTTCCAAATGCCTTATAAAGAGATATGTCACTGAATAATAATAGCAGTCCTACATTCAGTGGTTTTTTTCTTGTGTATTTTCCACTGCTCTGACTTTTCGTTGTATATGTGTTCTGAAAAAGCATCAGATACATTTAGAGATAAAGGAGCAAGAAAAAAAGAGAGAACACGGGTTGAATGATAAACTGTTATTGAAATATTCAGGTATCTGTGGCTGTTGGGATTGTTTTGTATTCATGCATTCAAGCTCTTTTCCAGCCTGAGATTTGTGCTTCTGAATATCTGTTTATCTAATTAAGCTGACAAGACTTGAGTTGAATTCAAAAGACTTTTTTTTTATGCAGGTTTGCTCACAAGGGGGGATTTCTCAAGCTCTCTCAGCACCAATCTGGATGTGGTTTGTTTTCCACATTGGAAATGCTTGACTGCATCAGTCCCAAGGAATTAAAGCTCCAAAGGCTTACATACCAAAACAAAAGACCAAAAGCATGTCGTGCAAGAGCAGTTAAAAAGTGCAGGGATGGAAAGAAGCTGGCAAAATGTAAGACTGGATGCACCCTGGAATGTTGAAAAAACAGAGGATGATGTTAATGATATCAGATTTCTGGGGTATGTAAAACGTTAAAATGCCTGAGGAGCAGAAGAATCATAGGGACATTCTGAGTCTTCAGGAAAAGAGTCCTGCTTATTATACATTACTTATCCTGTCTACAACCAACGTAACACACATGACCAGATTTCCTGGCCATTACTTGGATACTAGGGCGCAGCTGGGACCACAGAGCACCAGTGACTCTTCCACTGCAGAACTGACAAATCATTGAAAGTCTCTGTGCTGTCTTATCTTTAGGAACTGCTCTCTACTAACAACTGCTTTGGTGCAAACCACCCCTTCCCTGGAGTCTGGAAAAGAAAATCTTTGTCTCTTCTTCCTCCACTGCACTACTTCTGCTAACATACCTCCAAAATATACTGTAATTACTTGTGAGTTTGCAGGATCCATCTGCAGATTAGTGTCCAAAATGTAAAGTAATAAATACTCTGCAGATGCAGTTGCATTGGCATACTGTTTTCATACCCAGCTTTTTTTGACTGCTGCTGCATATTGAGCAAACAGAATGTTAGGAACTATTAGGAAGGGGATAAGTAGTAAGACAAAATATCATAATGCCACTATATAAATTTGTGGTACACCCACACCTTGACTACTGTGTGCAGTTCTAGTCAGTTCATCTCAAAAAAGATATATAAGAAGTTGGAAAAAGTACAGAGAAAGGGAACAAAAATGATGAAGAATATGGAACAGCTTCTATATGAGGAAATATTCAAAGGACTGGAACTGTTCAGCTTAGAAAAGAGACAACTGAGGGGGATATGATAGAGGTCTAAATAATCATGAAAAATGTGGAGAAAATGAGCAAGGAAATTGTTATTTACCTCTTCACGTTACACAAGAACTGGGAGGAAAGGGTCACACAATGAAATTAATAGACAGCAGGTTTAAAACAAACATAAGGAAGTACTTCACACAACACACAGTCAGCCTGTGGAACTCATTGCTAGAGAATGTTGTGAAGGCCAAAAGTATCACTGAGTTCAAAAAAGAATTAGATAAGTTAATAGATAATAGGCCCATCAATGGTTATTAGCCAAGATGGTCAGAGATGTAACCCCCATGCTCCAGGTGACCCTAAACTTCTGACTGCCAGAAGCCAGGACTCGATGACAAGGAATGGATCACTCAGTAAATTGCCCTGTTCTGTGCATTCTCTCTGAAGCATCTGGCATGGGCCAGTGACTGTCGAAAGGCAGTATACTGGGCTAGATGGACCACTGTTCTGATCCAGTATGGCCATTCTTCTGATTTAGGCAGCCAGACCTGAGATATGGAATCTGGTGAAACTCAGGTAGCAAAGGTGTCGTTTTTATAAAACCAGGAAATTTTTGGTAATACATTACTAAAGTAGGGCACATTTTCAAACTTTAATTATGGAAGTGCTATAATCAGTATGGAACACATAATATAGTGTAGGCCCAAAATAGTCAGCTACTGTCACTAAATATTAATATATTGTAGTTTAAATAGAACGTTTTGTACTACTGAAAATGGTTGTTTGATAGTTTGATGGGATTTTAATCAAGTCAAGACTAATGATCTTAATTTTTGGAATATATTTTGTTTACTTTACAAAAAGCAGTGAGCAATCTAGAGGATAAATTACTTTGTTCAGCCTTGTGAAGCATAAAGCTCCCCCATGTAATTGTAACTATTGAATCCTACAATATTTATAGCTTTTTGTACTTCTCTGAAGTCAAAGCATAACATAAAGCAGCACATGTAAAACGTAACAGAGAAGTATTGTGTAATAGAATTTGTAACAATGTAGTGCAAATCTTGATTTAAAACAGAGATTGGTTCAGCAGAAAATCCTGTTCAGAATTAACTGTCAAGAACCAGGGACACAACTTGTGCAGGGAAAAAAGCACCAGAACTGTTCTTAAGTGACCAATTACATACATGCTTTTGAGTTCTGTCTCCTTGTGTTTTGCATTTAAGAGGAAGTAAGCTGCTAGACTCAATAGAACATTTGCAAAAGATTTTACATCAGACCCAAATGTTTCTGTTCATGGAAAAGTAAATATACTAAACATTAAGAAGGCAGATGGAGCCATATATTCCACTAATAACAGGCTGTAACCCTACTGATCTTGATGAAGGTGAATTTTCCATCAAGCCTTGAATGTTCAAGGTCAAGACAAACAACTACCAAAAGGACAATTCCTAGAAATGGAAAGTTTAAGTCCTACTGATTTAGCAAATCTTAAAACTGATGCATAACATTTTTTAAAAGTATAGAAATTTATGATCCCTAAAAACCACCCTCAGACTGACACTGTGGATTAAAACCTCTGGATTCAAATCTGTTTCATTTCATCTCAGCCTCTCTTTCGTTTTCCCTGAAGGCTGAGGACAGGAAAGAGGATTCTGAAGAATGAGTAAGTGCAAGTGTTTTAAAAATGTTTTGTAATGACTGATAAAAAGAAATCAGAAGAAAGTTCACACACAACTTTGGTGGTGCTATTTTATCTTCAATGGACAGAATTCTTTCCAGCAGCATGTTGTTAACAGCTCCAACTAATCCTTGTACAACACTTGGTTTATTTAAAGTTTCAGTAGTAATAAATTATTGCAGAAAACAAATCATGAGCACTTTGAAAATCTGGCCACTTGTGTGTTTTTTCTGGAATAATTTAGTTTACTTAGCACATCTAAATTAGATGTACTGATGTGTACTATGTAGGACCTTGTGTGCGAGCTCTTTTGAAAATCTGACCATGAGTGTTGCAATGGGAGTTGCTGGGTGATGAGTGCTTTTGAAACTTTCGTCTTTATTTAAAGTACTTAAATGGGAGCTGAGTTTTTTGAAAAGTTAGCCTTGACTGTGCATGCTGAGTGTGACTAAGAGCAATTTCCTGCAATATCCTGGGCCAATCTTATTGAATTACATTTAACTTTATTGAATTAGGTTTGAGGTCCATTGTATTAAAAATGCAATTGCTTGTGTGTTATTGTTTGTAACTTTTCTAGGAGACTGACTAATGTACACCTTGGGGAAATGATAGGAACTTCCAAGCCTTGTTTGGGACAACATATGTAAAGTGGGTTTCCTAGGACGTACTTGGAAAGCCTTTTGAAGCTACACCTGGGAAGAAAAACCCATTGTCTACTGATTAGCCTGCCCATAGAAACTCTATATCAAGGACCTAGAGCTATATAAAAGAGGGACTATGTTTTTTATGAGGGTGCTAGTTCTGATCCGAGCTGTTATGAACTTGTGACCATAGGAGAAACCCCTTTGTGGGGTTTGCAGGAATCATCACCTGCCAGAGCCCATGTCAAAGGTGGGGTGATTGCTGGTGAGGTTGTCAGCAGGTGCACAGGTTCTTTTATTGTTGTTAAGATGTTTTCTTTGTAATGCTTTTGCCCTAAGAATAAAATTGCAAGGAGAGGCGATAGCCTCAGGAGCCAGAATCCTGACAGTTGGTGCCTTGATGGACTACCGAGGGGAAACACAGGTGCAGTTGCCCTGAACTATGACACTGAGGTCTTTTACAGATCTGGTCTACAATGGCTTCTGAACGTCTTTCTGATAGGATGGGGTGTCAGGCTAACCCTGTGCATCTGTCAAGGTATTTGCGTTAGATGTGTCTTTTTTTTCAGATGAGATGTTAACTCTGAGGTGCTTTTGCAGATGTTGGGTTGCTATCCTGATGGAATTTTAAGGAATTCATGGCACTCTTCACAAATTTTAGAACAAACTCAATGTCCTGGCCAACATTCAGTCTCTCTTGCTTCCTCATCCTAAAATATTTTAATTCTAAGGCTTCATAGATACTTCAATTGCATAAAGGTTTGAGTGTGTCTTAAGGTGAAAAGCAGTACAATGACATAGACTCATAGACTCATAGGTCAGAAGGGACCAATATGATCATCTAGTCTGACCTCCCGCACAAGGCAGGCCACAAAACCCTACCCATACACATTTATAACAACCCCGAACCCATGACTGAGTTATTGAAATCCTCAAAAGTGAGATTTGAAGACCTCAAGCTGCAGGGAATCCACCAGCAAGCGACTCATGCCCCATGCTGCAGGGGAAGGCGAAAAACCTCCGTGGCCCCTGCCAATCCGCCCCGGAGGAAAATTCCTTCCCGACCCCAAATATGGCGATCAGCTAAACCCTGACATGATTTTACTGTTGTGATGAAGTCTCTGGTCCAATGAGATTTGCGTCTCAGTACACATGCACACTCTTGCAGCTGTCATTCATCTTAAAGCAAGCTCTACACAGTGGTCATGAGTTAGTCCCTATGGTTACTTTGAAACATTAAGCATTAGTTGTGGCAATTCCATATTAAAATACCTCAAACTCTTTAGAAAAGAAGTGTCCATCTCAGTCTGATCTGATACCTGCTGTACTTTTCTGCAAGCTGTATTTTTATTTTGCGTCTTAAAATGTGATTTTGGGACAATGTCATTTTTAGCACACACACTAGTTAGTTTATCCTTGTTGTCTTCTATCCTCTGAGTGTCCTCTTCATCCAGTCTTGTTTAGCAACACTTCATTTCAGCCATTCTTTAAGCCCCAGATCTAGAGAGATGCATGTCATTGATAACCCCTCCATTAGTGTGAGCTGGGATGTACCTGAAACTTTGAGATAGAGGATATGATTTGATGAGGTACCCAAAAGAAAAAAGAGCTCAGATTCCACCCTTAGGATGAATGATTGAGAGAACAGATGCACAGTCTAAAGGCAGAATAGACTCAAAGACTGAGATGACCAGTCCAGAAAGACACAATTTGTTTTACAAAGACAGATGAAGAGTATTTTTAAAATTGGAGATAAGCCCAGAAAGCTGTTGGCATTTGTGGTTGAATGTGATCTACAAATACAAGCAGTACTACTTATAAAAATGGAAATTAATTCTAGGAAATTAATTCTGCTGGATATTAACTTGTATAGCTATGATGCCAGTCAGCTCTCCTCTGATGAAATCTTGTATTTTTTATTTTGTTTGTTTTTTTGTCTGACAGTGACATTCTTGTCTAGATGGAAGACTACTTCTACCATTTAAACACAATACATACAGAACAGGTGTAAAAAATTTAGGCCCTGAACTGATGGATTCTCTTAATGTTGATAAATTGCCACTCATTTTGACCCAGATTGTTGCTATATTTAACTCAAACTAGCATAATCTCTGCTGCTATGAAACTGTTACCAACAATAGCCACGAAAAGGCAAGGGAACAGTGGGCCAAATCATTAGGTGGTGTAAATCCACTCATGGAGCTAGCACAACTAACACCACCTGAGACAAATATATTTAGTGCACATGAGTGTTAAGGCTGTAATAGAATGTTAAATTGTATGATACTGTTCAGCCAGTAGGTGGTGCTGTGTGTGAAATACCTTATTTAAAAGAATTGCTGCTAGGTCCACCGAAGAGGTCGTGGAGCAAAGAGGGCAATTGCTCAGGGGCCCAGCCATTTAAAAGGGCCCAGGACTCTTCTGCCTATGGCCCTACCCACGCTCCACCGCAGGCCCTGCCGTTCACCCTTTCCCCCCTGCTTGGTCTCCCTGCTGTCGCTCGCCACTTGTGTCCCTCCTTTCCTCCCCCCCTTCCCCCCCCCCCCCCGCCACTACTTGTCACATCCCTCCCTCCTCTGTTCTTCCCCTTGCCTCAGCTGTCACTTGCTGCTTGAGGAAAGGGGGAATATGGAAAAGAGGTGGGGGAGGGATGCCATGGCAAGTGAGCCTACAGGGAGGAGGCAGGGCCTGGGGTGGCGTGTGAGTGGAGCTGGGGTGGACTGTGGGCGTGGCTGCAGACAGAAGAGGCGGGATGAGACTGTTCTGCCCTTGAGCCTAGAATTGCTGGCGGTGGGCCTGATCTCAGCCGTACTTGGCAGAGCATTAAAGGATCTTATGATGAACACATCTGGTGTATGAGCAAGCTCTGTAGCCCATCCTTATCTGGTACAGGAACATGCTAAAGGCTGTTGCTAAGTTACTCCCTAATAGAGGAGATGTTATTACCTGCCACACAGTATACTGATAAATTCTGATCACATTAGAGTTTGTCTGCACCAAGGAAAAGCCTGCAGTAGCTGATGTGTACCAAGTCTCCCCTCTGGACACCCCTAGAGTGCCTTTGTGCACATTAGCTCATTGCACTTTGCAAGTGTACTAAGCTAAACCATCTGAGGACACTCAGTGCACAATTAGAGTGTCTACATGCAGAGTTAGTGTGGAATAGCTAGTGTGTTTTAAATTCATATCCTAGCTCACTGTAGACTCACTTCCTGTGTAGACAAGCCAGAGTTTGGTTTAGGAGAGTCAATCTATTGTTAATTTTGTAGCAGAGTAGCTGTTTACCAAGTGCCCCCTCCTGGCCTGGGTCACCTTGCAGGCACCCAGCCCGTTAGTCCCCCTTCCAAATCCCGTAAGAACTCACTCAGTTCAAACAATCCCCTCCTGAGAATCCAATTTATTTACTCGCCCTTTAGGCCCTAATCTGAATTCAGTGTCTCTTTCCTGGTGGTCCAAATAAGTCTTTCAAATAGAATACAAACTCAGTCCTCATCCTAGTTTCAGCTGAATGCAGCCCCTCCTCTCTGCAGGTTGGTCCGAAGGTCTTTCTACTTCCCAGCACATCCTGCCTGGAGTTTGCCCTTCTCCTCAGGCTCTCTCAGGTGGTGCCTTCCCCTGCTGACTCTGGGCCCTGCTGGGGCCTTTTTGCTACTCCCTGCAGTGTCTACAGACAATAGTTGCAGTCTCCTTGGCTTTTTATACTGGAGTCACTTAACTCCCCTCAATTGCATCTCATTCTGTAATCTGAGTTATTTTAGCTCCAGGCTCTCTCCTGTTCCTGGGGTGTGTCCAGTTCTCGTCACAATAAATTTATACCCACATAACTCCAGTTTTTTCTCTTGATTCACACCCATGAAAATGAGACCAGAATCAGGTCCACTGGCTCATTTTCATTGGATCCAGACTTAGATGGCTCAGTCTATTTCCCACTGAATTCAACAGAAGCCTTCATTTGGTTCCAGAGTCTCCATGCTGTCCCAGTTTCTGAGACTGATGAAAACCAGCTGGTTTAAACCCAACCCATATTAAGTGGAAGTGAAGCAGATTGGCTCGGAGTATTGTGAGGAGCTGGTAGAATCTATAACTCCCTTCTCAGTTGAGCGTGTTTGTCCCCCTACTGTCTAAACAATTTGCAGTCTCTAGGTCTTAGATGTATCGTTGCTGCTAGATTTCCAAATGGCATTAGCTTCCAGATACGTCTTTTTCCAGCTGGAGTTGGTCAGAAGAGTTCATCTTTTCTAATTAGATGTGGCCCTCACCACAGTCATCCTCACTTTTGTTGCCTTTGTGCTGGAAAACTACAACACAGCCCACATACATAGGTTAACTCTGCAGTCCAATCAGAAGCTTCAGAATGTGGCTGCTTAACTTCTGAGTAGAGTCATGGCAATGTATTACATCTATTGTCTGCATTCAGCACGCAGGGCAGAAAGGGGTGCTCATGGAGCTGCAGACACTCTTTCTGGGTGGAGAACCACTGACCACTGGCATTTGTTCCTATCAGAAATTTCTCCAAGCCCAAACATGGTTACACTTAGAATAAGTTGCAGTATACATCCTGGCTGTTTGCTAACTGTGGATGCTGGAATCCATGGCAGTGAGTCTTCTGGTTATTCTCCATCTCTTTGCTGTCAGAATGCTGGAGTGGAGTGGAGTTTATTTGCTCCTTGTATTTGTTTGTTGTTAATTGACCCCTATTTTAAATCATGTGAAGTGCTCAGATATCACAGTGATGGTCATCCTGTAGATGCTTGCAATAATGGAAATTAGAAATGAGCCCAAAATGTGTCTCTGATTAGATGAAGAAAGGAGGCATGATCGAGTTTGAAGGTTTCTGTTTAATGTTCTATGGTAGCTTTCTCCACTTTAGTTGCCGCCTTATCTTGGAGTTCCTTTGCAGAGGCATGTTTTAACTATGAAATGAGGCTTTATTAATGGTAATTAAAGAAACAGAATGTACACGTAGGCAAATAGATATGTTTAAAATAGTTTAGAACATACAGTAACTCAGTAAAGCACTTACCGTAACTCCATCAGAATCTGTGCTACAGTACTTAGAAAGCGTGGGGGCATACAGTGCAAAAACCGCATTCTAAACTTGACTCCGAGGTTGAAGACTGGGGTGTCCATTAGTTCCGGAAAGAGAAGTGGGAGCGCTTTCCAGTTATTACTGTACTGAATTGTCTCCTCTGACTACTATAAACCCACCCAGCCTTCAGAACACCCCACCAATGTGTATGTAAACATGGTGCCTTCCAATTCTGCACTCCTTTTCACCCTGTCCAAGTTAAACAGTATCTTTTCAACATCATCCTACTGCTGCTTTGTACCATCTGAGAAAGGTTTAGTCCTCCCCCTACTACTACTACTACGAGTAACTCCTTATTAGATTGTGCTTAATATCTAGGGTTACGTGCAGTGATGGTATTCTAGCCATGCTTGCTGTAGGCATTGGCTAGTCAGAGCTGAGGGATTTGCATAGTCACTGTATGGTTATTGAACAATAAATCAGTCCTCATGCAAATAATCCCTTTGCTAAAGTGCAGGGAATTAGGATAAATACATAGTTCAGGCACTATAGCTCTGCAGCACCTTTGTTTTTTGGCAGGCTGAGACCATTCCATTTCAATATCTTTTATAGTGATTCTTTTGGCCATGTTATCATTAAATATCTTGTCACTGGTGTAACAAGAGGCTTTAATATCTTGCACTGTGCTCATAATGAGCTAGGACTGAGATATTGGTAAACATGAATCGGTGTATAGTCACATGATGAAAATTGGTCATTTTTTACAAATGATTGTAAATGATTTTAAAATGACCAATGAAAATTGGTCATTTTTTACAATGATCATAAAAAAAACCAACCCTTATTTAAATATTGAACATTGTGTACTCCGCATCATAGCTGTTGCCTCGGAAACAAATAATCACATGATGCAAAATGCTAGTGGAGCATGCTCAGTGAGTGAATAAATAAGGCCCATTTTTCTTCCTTTGTTTTGAAATCTCTTTTAGGCTTCCTATTATAGCCCCAGCTGTGGCGAATGCTTTATCTGTGTCATATCTAAAAGCATGGTACGGGAGACTGGCGGTGTTGGGTACTGTGCCTGCTAAAATACAGAACAAAACAATTTGCACTTTGTTTCTGTGGGAAAGTTCAGTCTCCCAGCACAAAGATTTAAAAAAAAAATCTAAGTACAGAGAATTTATTCTGTTTGCGAAGGGGGAGGAGGGGAGGAATTAGCCAATTCTCATCTATCCCAGTAGTCAAACAAGATGTTTTGGTCATTTGAAGCCTCTTGTGCATTGCTTTTTTTTCTTGCTTTTATAACCATCAGTGTCCTGATTATTTTCTCCCCTCCAGTTAAAATACACAAACATTTGAAGGATAATCCACAAAAGAGATAACTGCATTGCTCAACTTTGCTTTTTTGTAGTATGGTTTACAAGATGAAAGGAAATGGCTGGTTAGGATACAAAAGAATTCTTCTGCTGATCACTCTGCTGCAGCTCTGTTGGTTGGCATTTGCATGCAACAGTGTGTCTAGAATGCATGATGAGCCCTTCACTGACTCCCACAGCCTGGTGGAGTTTAAAGCTGAATATATTCAAGTCCATACCCAACCTGATCTCCCTAAAGAATAAGACTTCTATGGGAGCTAACTTGAATCATGCTGGTTTCTATTTGCTAAATTGTGGTAGCGGTAATTGACAGTTCTTTAAGAGTAGCCAACGCTGGAGCTGATTTTATATATAAATAGAGTGATTCTGAAGTTACATTGCCCTAGGGTCTTTAAGGACAATGTCTCCAAAACGGCAATTTTTAATTGTTCTAATGAGATTATCATACCTGTAGTTCCTATTAGGACAAACTGGGTGTGGGAAAGTACTCTTTAAAAAAGAATCTGTTTTCCTTAAGGAGAAGTCTCCTTTTCTGGCATGGTTTGCTTTTTATTATTTTGCTCTTCCTTAGAGTTTAGGCATACGCTCTCCAACTACACACAGTGCGCACAGCTTTATAAATCATCGAGGAGTCAGAATGAAAATAACCAGGGAGAACTCTTTGTGCCTTCATATCCCCAGTAACCAGCCCATGGAGGCTTTCATATTCAAAAGCCTTTGAAAGCACATTGACAAAGAGGTAAATTGGAAAGATTAGAATGGTGTAATATCTGCAAAAGAAGAAGCTGTCCTAAGAAAATGTTACAAGAAGATTGTGGGGGTCTGTGTTGTGACATGTCAGATGTCTACTGATTCACTGCACAATGGTCTTGGTTTCATAACAGAAGCCACAGTTACTGCTATTCTTTACAGTACATCATGTTCAAGTGCATAGTTTGTATTAGTGATCACACTGAGCTGTTAAAACAAGTAGCATTTATTTGCTACATTGTCTCTTTTGAAATCACAGAAATTAGGGTTGGAAGGGACCTCAGGAGGTCATCTAGTCCACCCCCCTGCTCAAAGCAGGACCAAAGCAGGAGCTGGCTTGGGTGGCATCAGATCTTCAAGAGCCACTCTAACAGTGGCTTGGCTGATTGGAGACTTCTCAGGCATTTTCCAAGCAATTTCCATGTGGTAATGGATGGGGAAGATGGTTACACATGATCAGTGGTGCCCTCCCCTCCAGCTTCCTAGGTGAAATACTGGCAGTCCTTTCAAATTTGTTATTTCTCTTGGGATGTTGGTCTATACAAACACATGTATGAATGGTCATGGTCCAGTTTAAGTAGAAGTAGTATATCCTCTTCTCCAAGAGAAGCACCTCTCAAAGTCTCCATGATGCTGTTCCATTCATTTATGGCAAGACTGTGCTATTAAGGCACAGCTGAGCCACCCAGAAAAACTTTGTGCTGCCAGGATTCCTAGTGCCTCCTGATGCTCCCCAGTCCAGAGAGCATATGTGCTCTCCCACTCCTTTACAGGGTGCAGCATGCAGTCTCTTTTGTAGCTGGCCATCTCCATACACTGGAGTAGGAAGGAGCAAGATGACAGCTTCCTCCCTGTCTTTGACTCTTTTGGTGTGGTGGTCTCTGTGCTCAGCTACTGGTTTCTGTACAGGGGGCACAGGAGAGGAGATAACACATGTCCTTCTGCCCAGTTGCTCAAGACCTGGATTTGAGGCTGTCACTTCTTTAAAATGCAGACCATATAGGAAGGCCATGGGTCTGAGACCCACTGCACTTTCCAAGGCTAACACAGTTTCCTCTATTTTCATTTCCTGCATGGGTACATCTTGTTTCCACCATAACCACTTGTAGTCCCACTTCGTGGACTTTTTACAGATTACGAATAGCTTGTTGAATCTAGTGCTAGTTTTGTGTGTGATTCCTTCCTTGAGAATGCTGAACTCAGTTAGATTGTGAACACTGTGATTAAGTGTGTTCAACTAGATCTACTTCTTGAAACCCCTTGTGTGCTGCCAAGGATGGAATCAGGAACAGCCTCTTCTCTGGCATGCTCCAGAGCTAGCTGTTCCAAGGAAGACAGGTTTAGACAAACTGCTTCTCTAAGCCTTTTCGCAGTGGGACACCTGATCATTTTATACGTAGGTAGATGAGCCAGTAATCATTTTATTACAGTTGGTGGTTGCCTCTTTGATCTCCCTGAAATCTTCTTTATCAGGAGGCCATCAAAATAACTGTTTTCTTCTGACTTGGAATTTGACTCAGATTCTACTGTAGAGTTCTCTCCACTCAGAGATTTAACTCATTAGATTGGATGGAACCTTTTAGGAGTAGTGTTACTCCCCACACCTTTAAGTCCTAATATGACCTTCCAAATGTTACAGTATCCTATGTGGAACACTGTACCCCAGCTAAAACAAACAACGAGAGTTCTGTAGCACTTTAAAGACTAACAAATTTAATTTTTGCAGGCATAAGCTTTCGTGGGCTTTAACCCACTTTGTCAAATGCAGGGAATGGAAATCAGATAGGTAGTGCGCGCGCGCGCACGCACGCACAGAGTTAAGGGGAAGGTACAACAGGGAGGGGGGTAGGTAATAGCAAAGTCCATACAGTTAGAGTAGCTGAGGCCTATTCACAGCCATTGATTAGAAGGTGAGAATGTGTGAACAGTGACAATTACTTCTTGTAATGAGAACCATTCCAAGTCCCTATTCAGACCCAGTCTGATTGTGTCAAGTTTGCAGATCAGTTTGAGCTCTGCAGTTTCTTGCTGAAGTCTATTTTTGAAGTTTTTCTTTGTTGAATACATTCTGATTTTATTTGATTGAGCTGTAGTGTAGACAGCAATCTCTTCTGATCCAGGCCAGGATTTAGACAGACCTTGGGTCTGCCTAACACCTTCTGTACAATTACATCAAGTGGGTGTAACTTGCTACCAAACCTGAATTCTCTACTCTGACAGATGGGAGCAAAAGAATCCCCTTGATCTTCACCACAGCTAAGTCCTGGTTCATCATACCTATTTTCCTTCCCTGTATCACATCTAGTTCTTCAGACAGATAAGGAGGAGTTAGGTAATATCTTCTATTGCACCAACTTCAGTTGGTGAAAGTGGCAAGCTTTTGAGTGATATAGTTCTGTTCCTTTTATAAACAGAGAACCAAGCCCTGCAAGACTGGGATCAAGCACAGAACAACAGATATTGGACATGAGGTACTGAATGAGCCATAAAGAACAGCAATTATCTGACTGAAATTAAGTCCACTAGTTCTGACTGGAACCCAGGGCCAGCTGGTGTACTCTAGACCATGGTAGAAACTCCAGCAGTTGAATGTATGCTGGAGGATGAGGCTGCAGCACTGAAAAAACATTGTAACTCTTCCGCCCCACATATGCCTGCCAGATGGGTCAGCCGTGCCTATAAAATGGCAGACAACATGCAGAAAAGAGGAGTAGTCAGGATAAGTAGGGGGATGTGGAGTAGAATTTTCAGAATCATTTAAGTGTCTTAGAAGCACACGTCCCATTGGCTTTCAGTGGGAATTGTGCTCCCGTGTTGCTTAAGTGCCCTTGAAAATTCCACCCATGATGATTCAGCACATTCCCTGACTGTATGTGCCGGCGAGCTTCTATGGAGCCAACAGCTCTCTCGTGGCCAAATCCCTGAGGGAATGCATGCAGCAGCACCAGGGCAAATCCCCCCATGGAGTGCAGTGTAGAGGGAATCTAGCCTTATGTTTATTAATCACTAGTCAGAGGACAATCTTAAGGTCACTCTGAAAGCTGGGTTTCTTATGTGAGAACAGAAAGCTCTCCCACTACACTCCAAAATCACCACAAGAGCTTTGAGAACAGGATTAGCATGGACCAAAGATGACCTTTAAATCCTGGTTGCCTCTTAATATTCTGCAGGTTACTTTTGCCAGCATAAGTGAAAAAATTAAAAATGTAATCTTCAAACCTAGTGAACAACTCCCTGCCTGCCAATCGTGAATTAAATGTTCTGAGAAAGCAAAGTCAACTGAAAGTTTTAACTACATTCTTCACTAGGAAAAAAAAAATCAGAATATAATGCTTGGAGGCCTAATCTAAAAATCCGGCAGGCTCTTGGAATAAATATAAAAGGCAAATATGAATGCTTTAGAATGAGAGAATTTCCATTTGCCCTCTTCCCCACTCCTTGTGTCATCTATCTGGAGGGGAAATTGCGTGGTTAAAATATCAGTACAATAATTTCCACCAGTATAAATGAGACCTTTCTGTTTTTTCTTATATGTGCAGTTCTACAGTGGTTATGTAACACACATACTGTATTGACACATACTGCCTGCAATAAGAAGCTTGCATTATAATAGATTCCGCTATATTATAGATATATAATTCTTATATATATATATATATATATATATATATATATATATATTCTATATATAATTATTATAGATATATAATTCTGTTATATTATATTATAGATAACCTTTGGGGAATGGGAGTCTAAAAGACCTTCCCAATCTGGGTCTTTCACAAGACATGGGAAAACACTCCAGCAAATTACCAGGCTGGTTAGTTGTTTCATCTTACCTTCCTGAGATTTTTAATCACTGAAATTACACTGAATGGCATTTAAATATATATGCATATACACATACTGGCATTCCTTTTAAGTAATCTTTTGTAACAAAAAAGGCTTTGAAAAGGTAGAGATCTCAAATTCCCCTCATGGGATTCGATTGACTTCTTAAAATATGAAGATACTGCATGATGAAGAGAGTTAGGAAGCCATTTTGAGGGTTTGGGGGCCTTTCAAAGGAAGATGGATTTAGAGCCACACAGCAGGCTCCCTGTGCAGGAGAATAGAATGATGATGGCATGGAGAATACACTTGCAAAATTTTCAAATGACACCAGTGTGGGAAGGTTTGCTAGCGCTTTGGAGGACAGGATTAGAATGCACAATGACCTTGAAAAACTGGTCTGAAATCAACAAAATGAAATTCAATAAAGAAATGGGCAAAACACTACATGAAGGAAGGAAAAATCAAATGCTCTAACACAAAATGAGGACAAGCTGGCTGGGAAGTAGCACTGCTGAAATGGATGTGGGAGTTATTATAGATCACAAATGAACATGAGCTAACAATGTGATGCAGTTGTGAAAAAGGCAAACACCATTCTGGGGTGTTGTCATGGGCTGTGTATCCCATACAGGCTCTGAAAAGCGTAAAGTGGGCCCGAGAGGCCAATTAATCCATCTGGATGTACCTGAGGGTAGGCCAGGCCTAATTAAGGATGAAGCCCACTTGGGGAAGGAACTGATGACTATGAAGAAGGGAAGTGTGGCACAGAAGAAGGTTGCAGAGAGAAACTATACAGTTTTTCTCTGGGACTAAAGAGACTGGGGAGACCTCAGAGCACCCATTGGAGGTGCAGCAAGCTTTGGAGGTGTGTCCTGACAAAAGGGCAGGATTGGGACTTCCAGGGAGAAAGCTCTGGGAAATATTCCGCTGAAGAACTGAGTAAGGGAAATGTAAGAGGGAAGAAGTTGGTAATTTTGGTTTGAGGATTCCAGGAGAGAGGCTTGGGATTCCTGGAAAGAAGAGTGAACTTAGAGTTGTTGTGGGGAAGGCCACCTGACAGGCTACCTTAGAAAGAAGTCCAGGGAGGCAGCAGCATACAGTCTAAAGTAGCTTCTACTTGTGAACATCTGCTTCTAGACTGATTCCTAAAGAAACCAGCTGATTATCATCTTTAGTTATTTATTTCATGAATGAACTGCTCACATGAATGTTTGGCGTAAGGGGCAGGCAGACTGTCAGAACTGACACTGGGATAGGAGACAGCCAAGAATTCAGAATACTGAAGTATGGGAGACTGGGGAGAGAATGTAGTGTGTGTAACTTACAAAAGAATCACCAAAACAAAAAGGTGTGCACCCTATTAGTTTTTATCATTCCAATTATTCTATTTTGTTCCTTTCTCTCACCCTGGACCTTTGAAACAGGGACTGTCTTTCTCTGTGGTTGGGATGTGCCCTTTTAAGTGCTACCATTATCTAAATAATTTCTCATGATCTTGATATGAAAAATTACATTCCTGAATTGCAAAAAGGTCTGAAAACAAGGATGATAGATTTCTAGTGAAGTGTCACAAAAATGTGATTTTTTGCACAGCTGTAGTTACAACAGGGAAGCAGTGGAGTCTCCATCTTTAATCAAAATTGGATTTCTTTCTAACTATCTGCTGTAGCTCAACAAGAAGATATTAGGCGTGACTCAGGAATTACTAGGTGACATTCTATGGCCTGTGTGATCATAATGGTTACTTTTGGCTATAAACATAAGAGATGCCATACTGGGCCAGACCAATGATCCATCTTGCCCAGTATCCTGTCTCTGACAGTGGCCCATACCAGAGCTTCGGGGGGAATTACAGGATGATTCACCCAGCTTCCACTCCAGGCTTCCGATAGTCAGGGTTCCTCCAAGCATGGGGTTGCATCCCTGACCATCTTGGATAATAGCCATTGACCGACCTAGTCTCCATGAACTTATCTAGTTTTATTGAACCCAGTTATGCTTTTGGCCATCAACACCATCCCATGGCAATGGGTTCCACAAGTTAGTTGTACATTCTGTGAAAAAATACTTCCTCTCATTTGTAATAAACCTGCTGCCTATTAATTTGATGAGGTGACCCCTGGTTTTTGCATTGTAAGAAAGGATAAATAACACTTCTCTATTCACTTTTCCACACCATTCATGATTGTACAGACCTCTATCATATCCCCCCGTAGTCTCTTTTTCTAAGATGAACACCCCTAATATCTTTAGTCTCTCCTTTCATGGAAGCCATTCTTTACATTTGATCATCTTTACTGCCCTTCTCTGAACCTTTTCCAGTTCCGCTATATCCTTTGTGAGATGGGGTGACCAGAATTAGACCAGTATTCAATGTGTGGGCACACTATGGTTATTCAATGGCATTGTATTTTTTGTCTTTTTTAATGCCTTTTCTCATTGTTCCTAACAAAATCTATTATTTTATAATATAAATACACAGTTCAAATTATAGCCCTAGAAAAAGCATCTCTCTTTATCCTGGTAAAATTTCCAGATATAACTGCTAAAATAAACTGAGTTACATTCCAGAACATGGCTGGGATTGTTCCTTATGCTTGATTGAGGTACTACACAGATGGTGAGGGATACAGCTATTTGTCACGGTAAGGTATTATGCTGTAGTAATGTTGTTGTTCTGTAAAGTTAGCATAGCTACATTTTTAATTAATATAAAATATATTTTATATATTATGCATATATGAGTCATTACTGGTACACTAAAACAGATTACAATGGTTTATCTGATGGTATTTTCATCACTAGTAAATGGACCTCTTAAAATCCAGATTGAAATAATTTCAATATAATATACAAGTTATCTCTGCCATTTGGCAGCTTGTGCTGCAGAGCAGGTGCTGTAACATAATCAGTAACTCTTTGAAGAGCTAGTCTCTGATGAACACTTAGTTTTCCCCCAGTACGATATGCCAGCAGAAACTGAATTTTTATTTATAACTGCAGAGCAATAAAAAACCAAAAACAAATGCCGATTTATAAACATGATCAGACAG
This sequence comes from Mesoclemmys tuberculata, assembly GCA_007922155.1. Taxonomy (NCBI): domain Eukaryota; kingdom Metazoa; phylum Chordata; order Testudines; family Chelidae; genus Mesoclemmys; species Mesoclemmys tuberculata. The sequence continues at coordinate 8,938,268 of ML677085.1, forward strand.
TTTATCAGATTAACAGACATATGGCTTGCATTGCTAGTTTAGATTATAGTCATCTAACATTTTGTCAATTTTAATGTTTTTTTGGCTAAACAGAAAAATTGAACACAACATTAAGCGTGAAACAACTAATGGTGTCTCTCAGTGACTGCTTGAAATTAAAACATCTTTCCTTTCCTTCCTAAAAATTGTGCCACTGAATACACCAGATGCTCTAGAAAAAACACCTTATGCCCATGAGTTTCACTGCTATCCAGGGCTATAGTATACTGCATACGCAATGAGCACAATGGTGCCTTCTGGATTTAAAATCTTTGAATAGGGAACAGCACTGAGTTAGGAATTGTGCGGAAGTGCCATCACCCTGTGGAACGTTTCAGAGGCAACAAAGCTGGGGGAGTACAGTGCATCCTGGAAACATGACTGCTATCCATCCCCCCCAAACACACATCTAATTTACAGATATTAAAATGAGCAAATGCTGTTATTGTAGGAGATCTAGAGATTACTGGGACTGAAAAGAATAGAGCCAGCTAAGGGATCAGTTCTTAGTATATTAGCTGCCTGTCAAACAATTAATGGAAGAAAAGCCCATTGATAACCATGGCCAAGGCTGTTACTGGTGTGACTTTCTGATAAACAGCTGCCACTATCCTTAAAACTTATGCAGTCTCTCTTGATACAGAACCTAACAAGACAGTTGGGAAAAGCCAAATAAATCGTGTTCATGAAACTGAAGACGTAGAAATTTTTACACACCATATAAATATACCTTCATGGCTGGCTATCAGTTCCTTGTTATTCCTAGAGTACTTAGGGCTATTGGTGGGACTGTACTGTGATAAAAGTACTGGTATTTTTAAAGGAAAAATGCCACTTTTATGAATTCACAGTTATATGACTGGAGATAAAGCTGTCGTCATCTTTGTTTTGGAAACAGTTAATAGATTACTGGATACTCAGATTAAACAAATTTTACCATAAAAATACTTGAATAATAAAATAAGAAGGAAAGACAGCTATGAGTCCTTCATCAGTGGTATCCTCCAAATCAAGAAGATTTGTGGTGTTCCCCTCCCCCATAGCATACTTCAGGGGGACCAACTAATCCATATGGGCCAGATCTCAGCTCTCATTTGGGCACCAAAATAAGAGGCCAGATTTACAAGAATGCTCAACTCTGTCGATGCTGAGCTGTTTTGAAAATCTGTCCGTAAGTGTATCAATGGAAGCTGCTGGGAAAATCTGGTGCCTACATGGGACCTGAGAGGCTATGGTGGAAAGAGAGGTTTGCAAGTCATCACAACAGAGATGAGGACTGAAGTTCTGAGAGCAACTGAAATTGTCCAGAGACAGATGTAAAATGAAAATGGCAAAGGGCCAAAGACAGTGCCCTGGGGTGTCCCTCAGTCTCTTGCAATTTACTCTTAGTGGCACCACAAGCAAACACAGCAGATTCCTAATTCAGGTTCCACTGGTTCCAGTAACTCAAAATGCTTTTTCCCCTCCTGTCAACTTGATGATTAAAGTTTCATATTCTGTACCCCAAACTTGAAGGGTTTGGCAGTGAGGCCCAACCAACTGTCTGGTAACCAAGTAAGCCCAGTAGAGTGTACCATGTTTCAAATGATTAGTTTCAAAATTATCAAAACGCAGGCATGTAAGCAAATAGAGAAATCTTGTTACTGACAAATTATAAGGTGATACCAGTAAGAGAACAGCTCTCTTAAACAGTGCCTGTAATAATGAAGTGAGTGGTGGAGCTAACAGAATTAAGGAACTCCTAAGAAACATTTGTTTAATTTGTTTCGACTGAACCTCCAAGATACCAGTCCCTAATTCCTTGCTGGTTAATGTACATTTATAAATATCACTTTAACAGCCCTGATAACGTTTTATGTTAGAATGTGAGTGTCTATTCATTGGAAAAAGAATAATTGGCTAAAGCCATTTAAAAAAAAATTATTCCTGATTTGCTCCCACTTTTACATCCTCAGGCAGTATTTGGCATATGTAAACATGCATTTGTGTATGACATTTTTAAATGCAAGGCCCATTTCTAGGGAACTTGATCTTTCTCTCTTCTGAACAGCAACAAATTGCTGTTCAGAATTAATAAATAGTTAGGCTCCTACAGCATAACTTTCCCTACAGAATCAGATTCAGATGTACTGTCCCTGCCTTCTAGGCTCTTTGTAACTCTGCCCCTGCCTACATATCTGCTGTTTCTTATCACTCTCTGCAACACGCCTGTCTCATCACTCTTTTCTTCTCCCACTCTCATCTGTGCCTTTTTTCTATGTCACTCCTTATCTCCGGGGCAAACGCTACTATATCCCACTGTGCAAGCCTGCCAGTCTCAATTCAATTCCCATCTGTGAATCTTACTGACACCAAAGCTCATTAGAGTAGCCTGGTCGCTACACAATTACATGTCTCAAATTATTCCCATGCTCCAGGGTTGGGATTTTCAAAAAGTGCTTCGTGTTGGCCTAGCTCTGTTCCTATTAACTCGATGGAAGTTTTACCATTGACCTCAATGGGAGCAAAGACAGGGTAGGGTTTTCAAAAACCCTCAGCATTGGCCTAGGTCTCCAAATGCTTTCTGGGTCAGTCTTGGAATGGAAGCTTCCTGTGGCATAGACTATTTGTGGTTTGTACAACAACCTACACTGGTTAGGCAAATTACGAGTTGTGACTTCTGTTTGCCCAATTCTGTTCATTTTGTTTCCTCATCTTCCCTCCCCTCCTCCTCACGTATGTTGAACTCTCTGGGTCAGAAGCCATCTTCATTGCAGGTCTGGGTACCTAGACATTACCTTAAAATATACAAACAATGACAGCTGCCAGTGCATAATGAGGAATAATGAACTCTGTTTATGACAATGGTGTTTCCCATATCCCCTCTCTTGCTTTCATTAGTATATATTTTTTAAATCTTATGGAGAATATTTTAGTATACTACTTGTACATAAGGGTAAGAATGTGACTGATCTAGAACTGTTCTCAAACGTTGTTAGTCAGCCCTTTTAAGTTAAAATGGGGAAAAACTGTGCCTCCCCATAGTTTAAGACAACACAAAGAACTGAAAATCCTATACTTTGCAAAAATATGAGGAATAAAGTAGAAAGGATTTGATCAATTTTTATAAGTGTCAAAAGTGCAAATTTTATTTCATAGAACACTTTTTGTGTTATTTCACAATTCTGTTAAAAAAGAACAAATTGCAGTAGCTAAAATAAAACTGCACAAACATTTTAGGTCATCAGAATGCCCAACAATTATAGATTGTGTCAGCATCTACCAGTCTTACCTCATCACTGGAGGAGTGAGGTTGTTTCTTAGCTGTAGAAAGAACAGTAGAACCGCATTTATCCAACCTTCCATTATCCGGCTTTCTGTAGTAACCGAAAAACCACTGCACACAGGTCCAGAAGTTGGTGATCTCTCCTGTTGTTGCTAGATGAGGCTGCAGCCTCGCACTTTCCTATTCTCCATATTATCTGAATTTTTGATTATCCAATCTGGCCTGGTCCCAATTAGACTGGATAAATGGGGTTCTGCTGTAGTGAAATTCAAGTTTGCAGTGTAGGTAGGTAGAGAACTAAGTCATCTTTCACTGAGCTCCAAGATGGGAGCTTATGGTGCTGGTCTCACAGGAAGGGAGCGGGGCTCCTCTTTTAGTGCAGGCAATCTGGTGGGCAGAGGTCATACGATCCCTGAGAATGGGGACAGGATCAAAATGTGGAACTCACAGGTCCAATGCAGCAGGAATTCATTGAGGGTGCTGAACCAATAGCCATGACTGGCTCCGGGAACTGCAACAATCAAGGTGGGGCTGCCACTGGTCAGGACCAACTTATTACTCTCCAGCTACACTGGTGCCAAAGGGGAGACGGCAGAGGGAAGAACCATGCAGGGCCCTGGTTCACCCCAGGACCTGACCCAACCAAGCACCCGACTCATGATGGCTCCCACGTGGTGCAAGCATCCAAGCTCTGGCACAAAGAAACAGGGAGGAAGGTGGTGTCAAGAACCTCTGCAGAACTCCGAGCCAGCCATTAGGGGCACCTAACCAGAAATGAACACCTGTGGCAAAACAGAAAGAGAATCCTTCTGGTAAGTCCAATTCTATTTAGTGAAGCAGGCCCAAGCTCAGCTGTGGGAGGGGCTGGAGTCCATCTATCACAGACTTTTATTTTTGAAGTGCTGGAGCATAGCCATTCTGGTGCTTCCCTACCTGCATGTCCATGCCTCCCAGGGAGGCCCGTCCCAGAATCTGAGAACAGCTGATCTAGGATATCAAATGCAAGGTTTTAATTATGGTTCTACTAAGTATTGATACCAGAGATGGGTGCTGAGAGTTCTCCAAGCAAACTGCAGCACTTTATTCATGATGTACTGTGGATTTTAAATATCTGGCCAGATTTCTGTTTTCTGGGTGGTCTTCATGACTACAGCTCCTCTGCCATCTGGATGGATTCTCCCCTCGCCCTCAAAAAGGAACTGGCCAATTCCTCTCTGCGTTTTGAAGTGTATTGTTTAGACACTTAGTCCATTCAACCTTTCTTAGAAACCTCTTTCTAGAGAGAGTTTTGTTCACTCTTATTTCATCTAGCATTCTATTAATTCTGCACTACATGAAAATTTCTAACAATACAGTAGGAAGAAAAAGTCAGAATAAATTCATTCTTAGGGAAAGCAGAATGTTTTAAAATGGCTTCAGAATGGATTTGAGAAGAATTCATGTTTAGTCCTTAGATTCACTGGCTCTTAATCATGTTCCTGAAATATTTATTTCACTCAGTGTACTTCTATGTTAACGTTTTAAAAATATCAGACTAAGACAACTCAAGAACAATTATTAATGGAATTAAAGCACTGAGGTACAGATATACCTAGAAGGCCAAACATTGTAATAAAATAAAGATAATTAAGGTAAGTTTGAAATTCCATCTTGGCCTTCCACATTATTTTCTCTCAAAGCTGAAATTAGGGTCTAGATTCAACTGATATTACTACTTCCTTTTGGATATTTAATGTTAAACATAGACTATTTCTGCATGGAAGGCTTTTCTATACTGTGATTCCTAGAAGAGTTGCTAAGGAAACAAATTCTGGCTGGAGTCTGCACCTAGGAGTTTGCTAGAGAAAGGGAGCCCTTTTTTCTGTCCAGATTCTAGCCTTCACAGAACAGGAACAGGATGATGCAGCAGGTGAAATTACGTGTTGCTTGTACTTGGACATGCTGCAGTGTGTTCACCCATGGTAGAGAAACAATAAAGAATACCAGCATTTGGCCCTGAAAAAAGGGGAAAACTTATTTTTAAAGCTCCAAAACACAGAAGCCATCACTTTAAATCATAGGCGTTTTGCAGATCCAGTTTGTAACAATGATACCCATTCCCTAATGAAAGTGTTTACCTTTACTTTCCAGTCTTTCCTTGCTGTTACTATAACTGTTGTTATACTCCCAACAGTATGGCTTTAAACTCCCTCCTGTATCCTGTGGGATGAAGAGGGGCCATATTTCATAGGGAGCATTGGGAAATATTTTAGTTGCTTCATCCAGAATTCCAAACCACAGTTGAAAGACTTCACCTGAGACTCTTTTTTGAAATACTGATCCTCATTCCAGAGTTTGATTTATGCCTTTATTAGCAACTCATTTCAGATAGAAGTCTAGACTTTGTTGTAAAAATATTGATAAGGTATCTAGAAATAAATAATTCACACAAAATTATACCTGTCCTATGTGGGGTTGTCAGCAACAGTGACTGAATCCCTATGCTACATTATCACCCTGGGAAACGGTATGCTAAACTCCTTTGCACTTACTATTGTTTACTGGTGAAAAGCATTTGACTGTGTAGAGTGGTGTTATTTACTGAATACTTAAAAAATAGTTTAGTACCTAACTTCTTTATTTTGTTTTCCCCCAGCTATAAATTTATACCTGTCAGAGACTCATAGGGCAGGGTTCCTTTACTACCACTTAATTACCCTTGAGATTTTAGTCAAAATAATCAAAATATTATTTGTTTACACTTCAGCAAAAAAAAATTTCAGGGGTCTCCTGTGTACTGTTTTATTTTTGTTTTTAATTTCAGAACAAAGTTTTCTCCAAGTTCTATTTAAACATCGTAGACTCTAATTTGAAAAATCAATTCCTCCATCAAAATGTACACTGGACATTTCTGTTGTATTCTCTTTCCTTAAAAAGGTCTCCTAAGATAAACTATTTAGCAGCTACCTATTGTGATTCTATATTTTCTGTTAATCCAAATCTATTTGACACTTGTTAAATTTTATTTTAGACTCAAGGATAAGAGTCAATAGCAGTGATCACCATACCTCAGATAATATGCTTAGCATGATAGTAATTCACTTTCCTAATGGCCTGTACATTCACTAACCACACTCCTTGGAAAATACATGTGGAACAGTAAAATGAAGAAATTGCGGAAGGAAAACTTCTGCTTCTTAACATTTAGGCAGAGCTAATTTTCCTTACCTTTTGTCTTTTACACTCAAAGGAATTGATAATTACAGGAACCACACTTCCCCTCCATGCCTACAAACACTAGCTTCCCCAAACCTTCTCTCTGCTCATCTTTCTATGACAATATATAATAACTGTGATAAAGGGATATATCATTACAACATTCTCCTAAGTATACCACAGTATTGTAGAATGACAGACCAGCTCTTTTTAAGGTTAATCAGGAGCTTTAAGAATGTGGAGTAGGCTGCTCTCTCTCTCTATTTTATTTATAAATTGTGTTTGTGTCAGTTTATTGCTGAAAATTATTCTTGAAAATTCATCTATGTAAAAACTGCAAACTCACTGCATTTTTAAAACTCTTTTTATTCATTTTCTGATTTTGTGTTTGCAGTTTATGTAGCTTCAGCAAATAAATCTAAAATCTAAAATCCAGGCAAATAAATCTAAAATCTGTATAATATATTTACTTGTATTGGGTACAGAAGACAAATCTACATTCTGATTTTATTCCTCAAAGAATGAAACAAGATTTGGAAAAAAGAGTTCCCAAGTATCAAGATAAGTTTAAACTATTTACATTTTCTTTTGTTCCCACATAGGACTTTCTGGTCACTTGCTAAATAGAACAAGGCAGGTATCAACTGGATCATAGGACCCTATATTATGAACATACTCTGGATAACAATTACTATATTTATCAAAAAAGTTATTTGAAATTTCTTGAGTCTTATTCTAGAATTACAGGTACTCAAATTATTAAGGTTACCAAACAAAGGTTGGAGTATCAATAGCCTCTTGTTATGCTATTAATACCTTAAATTAAATGCATTATCCAAAGGATAATAATACATTATCAAACTACTTAATCTCTGTATTAAATAATTCAGAGTAATCTGGGGAAAAAAGTTGAGGAAATTGTGTATATGGAATATTTAATGAAACATGGATCATTAAGTAAGTAAATTATTTCAACAAGCCCCACATTTCTCTTAAAAAAAAATCACTCTTCTACATAATCACTCCTCCCTCCTAAATAAAGACAATTAATTTAATGGATTTTTCAACTAAGGAATATGAAATTGTGCTGAACCCGTAAGTATTTTTAAATTAGTTGATTATTTTTCCTTGTATTTTGAGAAGTTGCTGAAGCATTGTCTATTATTTAGTCTATTCTAAAGGGAAGGAATAACATTATTTGAGCAAAAAGAGCCCCACAACACCATATTATGTCATTCATTCCAATATGTACTGCAGGCTGCAACAGTCTCAGCATTTTGGACAGCTTCTGCTATCTCTGAAATGAAAGCTTTATGTAGAAAAACAAATTATCTTATCTGATGGCAGAATTTCAACACCTGAATTCATTTATAATGTCACTATCACTAATTATTTTGTAGGGAGGGCATTAAACAATACAGCATTGATTTATTTCAGCCTCAGTTATCTCTAATTCCACATTATTGCTGAAACAGGGTCATGTCCCCACAGCTGTTATACCAAAATTTTACTTGGTTATCCATTCAGTGTTTCTCACTGGCATTCAGATAATCCAGGCTGCACTATTGCTAGTTTTAGTGCCATTTGTTTTAATTTTGTGCTTACAGGTAATTTCTACCTCTAGAGCTGAGCTGGATTTTAGGTGACAAAAAAACTTGGGATTGGATGATATATGGCTGTTCAGATTAGGAAAAGTGGTTGCAGAACTAGAAAAAAAAATCCTCATCCTTGTAAAAAGTATATTAAACTGTTATATAAATACAGTCCCCAAAGTGAACAAGCCTGCAACAAATTGCTGGCAATTTTAAAAGTTGATGTCAAACCTTGGTTAAGACTTATAATGGTGAACCCTGATGTCAGCTAAACCCAGTGGCACTCCAAGTTATGTACAAGTGCAATATCGGGGTTTTGCGCACTTCCACATGTGCCTACACTTGCATGGAAATATGCTTTGAGGTTCTGGATGTTCACAAAGTTGTTCACAAATTCTGGATGTTCACAAGGCAGGCCATCATTGTTGGCTATCCCTTGATATGAGGATGATGTCTGCCAGGGGGAAAGTCATTGAAAAAACTTAAGATGGTTGTGGAATCCAATCCATGCTCTACAAATTTTTCCATATGTGTCAAGCATTTGCTTGTAGAGAGTGCAACTGCTGGCCAGGGTGCTGTACCCTTGCCTTCCTCCTCTCCTTCCTGTACCGTTTCCTTCCTCCTCGGCTGTTTCTGAGCCTCTTGAGCAAGGCAATTCACCTCAAAATGGGATAAAGCTTGATGTATGATGTGACGCCAGTGCAAGCCAGCTCTTCCCAATTCGTGCGGTCAATGCCTCCCTTCTTAAAATATACTTTCAAGGTGATCCTGTAACATTTCCTCTGTCCCCGTGGGTCCTCTTACCGTGAGTAAGTTGAGAAAAAAGAGGACTTGCTTGGGAAGATGAGTATTAGCCATCTGCACACAATGACGAGCCCAGAGAAGTTGATGTTTCATAATCTTTGCCTCAACACTGGTGACATTAGCTGCAGAGAGAACGCTGGCATTGGTGGTATGGTCTTCCCATTTGATACAGAGAACCTTCCTAAGGCAACGCTGTTGGTACCACCTCAGACACTTAAGATGGCTTTGATATGTCACCCATGTCTTGCACCAATAAAGACGAGTGGGGTTGATTACTGCATTGTAGACCAAGATCTTAATTTCCATCCAGGCACATATACTTTTGAAGACTTGAGCCATGCTTGGACACATCTGAAATGCAGGCAGGTGAGATTCAAACAGGAGGTAAGAAGGCAATACAAAAGTTGTAAAATGTCTTGTTTTATCTAAATTAAAGTTCCATATCTTATCCCCGCTTAGCAATTTCTTCTGTTGTCCATCATTGTCTGAAATACTGCAGATAATCTTGCTTATGTGGGGTCCGTTTAAACAAGCTCTGAATTCTCCTGCCTTCTGCCTAATCTATAACCCTTGTCCTTTGATTATTTCTTCATGAAAGTTGTTCTGTTCCTGACCTATTGTTTTATATCTGGCTTGATTTTTTCTTTCTGGTATATTACTGTTCTTCGTATTACGCTGGTGCCTACAAGAACCAGTCAAGATCAGAACTCTGTTGTGAGAAGCACTACACAAACACATAGTAAGAGAGCGCCCGTGCCTCAAAGAGCCTACAGTCTAAATGGTCAAGATGGAAAAAGGGTGAGGAGAGAAACAGAAGTACAGAAAAGCAAAGTGACATCGGGCTACTGGCAAAGCCTGGATTTGACTCCAGATCTCCTCATGCCCAGTCCAATGCCCTAGCTACTGGATCCCACTGCCTCTCGCACTGATGATTTCCCTCTACAAAGTTTTTCTTCTTTCTCCAGTCTCGTTCTTTGTAGTGTTAAAGCCTCTATATTGCCAATCCATCAGGCATTGCAGGAAGCCAAAAAAGGTTAAAATACTTCATTTCTGACAGTTATACATTTATTGTCTTGCCATGTTTATAATCTTCCAAATGTTTTCCCATTGTATTTCCATCTTTGCCTTCTTTATGCAGCTGCTTTTGTGCTGTTACCAGCTTGCGTGCATAAGTGGGGTATTTACTGCAGTTATCCTTTTGTTTAAAAATAAATAAATCATAGGCTCATTCTCTTGCGTAAGAGCAAATGGAAGGAAACAACAATAGTCAACTCTAGCTTGAGTGGAGTCACAGGTCTTGTCTAACTAGATTAGTTAAATCAGAGCAACTTCCTTGCATGGACACTCATTTTGGGTTTTATTAACTTAGCTTGAATCAGTTCAGAATCAATTTAAGCTATATCACTATAAGGCTCTTAACGAGCCTCTAACTCAGTTTATTGGTACAAATTGGTACAATTTGTTTATGTAGACAAAGAATCTCCTTCTCATTTCTGCTTGAGGTCCATGGAAACAACAGGGGTAGGTGTAGGTACAGAACGGAGAACCAGGAATTCACAGGGTTCCTGGCTCTCAGGCCCCTGGAGCTGGTCAGCTGCATGGAAAATACTCTCTTCCAAGTGCAGGCAGGAAGTTCTGGGAGGCATGGTTCCTTTCAGGGGCAGAATGCCTACCAACACTCCCACTGAGCTGATGTCAGATCCACATTAAAAGAGGCTGTGCTTTAAAGGCACAATCTAGTCCTAAAGACTGTGGTCGTGAATGTCTGCCTTGTGGAGATGCCACAGTCCTGACACATTCCAACATCTCTCTCTTCCTCTGAAGCTTTAGGGTATGAGTCCATTCCATTTTCTCTTCCAGAAGATGTTTCACGCTGAAAGTGGTCCACCGTTTTCTAACTGCCTCAAAATACCAAATGCAAATCTATTTTTCTTCAAACAGCAAGACTGATTTTGCCCTCTGTCTCTCTTCCCCACAGAATAACCCTTTTTTTAAGCTTTTAAAGTTCTCTCTAGCCATGCAAGAAAAACTAATACTGACAATTCCAGGTATGTGGGAAAACATAGAGGTGCATTCTATTATTACAGTATCTGCAATTTAGAAAGCTGGCATGCAATCATCCCCTCTTAAACTAACTGCGTTGAGGGCAGCAAGTGCTCCCATCTACAATCTGAGCTACAGCTTGATAACAGGACTGAAATAGAAAAAGCTCTTTACGAATTTTCATGGAAAAAATATACTCCACATTAACTTCAACTTTTCTCTACTAAAACTGACTATCAGGATCTTCAGAGCACTGTTGTGAGCAAACTCTTCTCTAAAGTCCTAGCCAGCAAATGCCACTTCTTGCAGAGTTTGATCTATCTATATGATGGCTCTTTAAACAAAGCCACAATAAAATCTCAGGAGAGCCTCTAACTTCCCAAGGAGATCAGTCCTGCAAATTGTCTTTGCTTATGAGACTTCAGAGCTACAGCAAGGCTGAGAGAGTGTCAGGGAAAGCATTACTATATGTTTGATTCTGCTAGAGCAGGGACCACACTTCATGTATTATGCAGAAGGACAAGATATAGTAGAAACAACTGTTAATGGTCATATATAGGTAGATTACAAAGGATGACTGCACATAAACTTTCAGGAGCCAGATTGCAGCAGGCCACAATCGCAATCTTTGAACTACCCTAATCACAGAACTGTTCAACCCCATTGGAAGGAAGACAGAGTATGGAGGGGTAGTCTTACCATATCCCTCCTAAAAAGTGATCCTCAGGAGCTCCCAACACGGGTCTGCACCTTAAACTTTCTTATGGTCCTTATATGGGTACTTGCATCACCTACAGCACTAATGTGCTGTGGTGACAATCACAGACTGCTTGCCTGCCACTAACTGCAGTATATTATAGACATTCATTCACATGCAGAAAGATTTATTTACTTTAAATAGGCAAGACCCTTTGTATATGCTATGTAAGAAGGGGGGCGTTCTCTCCGGGATTTTAATTACAAACTTGTGTACAGAGCTGTGTGAAATATTATAGATAGCAAAGGAAAAAGCACTGGACAGACAAACACTCAACAGCATTTGCTTTTCTCAAGTAAATGAGAAAGAAAGCCCATGCTAGAAACAGGTGTATTGTCAGCACTTCCCCTTTGACTTGAACACCCCTGTCTTGATCTGCAACAAATTATGGTATGATTTTCCTGAGCAATACAGCCAAATACAAACCTAACATACCTGTGCAGTATGGAATAACATATTACTACTAACTGGCTCATCTCTATGTCCTACAACAGATCAGAACTTGCTAAGAATGTAAGAGTCAAAGACAAGCAAAAACTTTACTTTAAAATAACTACAGAAAAGCGAGAGTAAAACCTGCGTCCATGTACCCTGGAACGTTGGAATGAGACTTAGGATCTAAACCAAGATTTTATCTGAATTTCAGAGCTGACCCCTATCACTCCTGAAGTTTGGGGCATTCATCATCTGGATATGAATTTTGCATCTCCAGACTATTTCTAGAGAAAGCACACATTTTAAATGCTTTATTTCTTAACTGCATAGAGCAGTAATGTAATCCATGTTCCCCACATACTCTACAAAACTTTATAATTTCTTTTTCATCCCCATAAGCTGAAGGGTAATGAGAACCATTGCACCATATTATGAGACCTGGGTGAAATTGGCACTGGGTTTCAGCAAGAGTTGTTCTCGACTGATTCACATACCTTTGCACTTGAACTTTTGGGATTTGTTCAAACTTATTAGGGTACATACAGGACAACTGTGTGAAATCGATGGGATTTGTCAAGCCCTGTTCAGAGCAGAAAAGCAGCCATTTGTGTATATTTTAGTGTGGTATTATAGTTCACCAAGGGAAGAATTGGTGTCTGAAGACTGAAAGGGGGCATTTTTAAATCATATGTTTACATGTCTTTTTTTTTTTTAAGGTGTGAGGAAGAAATGACCATTTGACAGGGAGGAAGCAGTCTTGCATGGTTTCCCAGATTAACAGAAAGAGGATGGAGTTTGGCCCTAATTTATCAGCGACTGAGCATGAAGTTTATCACTAGTCTGGCCCTCTGGTTGTTGGGTTTGGCCATACTTGCATAAGGTAGGAAAGAAAGAGGAATGGGGGGTCAGACTGGAACATGAAACTGTGTGGAAAAGGTGGGAGGATAACAGCTTATAGTGGTGTAAATCAGGAATAGCTCCCTTAAACTGGTGAGAGAGAATTGTACCACCAAGTTAAAAATTCAGTCTCTTCCTAAAGCTTTAAAATTCCACCTGTCTTTCAGAAAGCAAGGAGCTCAGTGTCACACAATAGAATTCACCCTGCAAGGCATGCAGTATTTCAAAGCTCCAGGACCCCAGTGGAATATGTAGACTATAAAATAAAAATACAAAAGGGATTATAAATAAGGATTTAATACTGGATCTTTTATTCAGACACACAGAAAGCTGTTAAGAGAAACTACTGAACAAAGTATGATTTGTCATCTTAAATTTGACTCAAAGAACCCATTTTTAAATTTAATTTTGTATATTTTTCTAAGAGATATGCTCTAGAAACTTTTTGTGGGGACGTTCTATGGCCTGTCATACAGGAGGTCAGGCTAGATGATCACAATGATCCCTTCTGACCTTGAAATCTTTGAATCTATGAAACCACTCAAGTAATGTTTTGAAAACACACGATTATATATATTTTGCCTTCTCTTAGCACCTAAGAGCCCTACTTATGGACTAGGCTCTCTTTGTGCTAGGCACTGTACAAACACAGAACAAAACAATGGACCCTGCCCCCAAAGAATTTACAGTAAAAGTGTGGCAGATGCAATCCATGCTTCCAAAGTCTTCCATCAATCACACTAATTATAACACAAGAGACAACAGATAGAAAGACATGGGAGCACAAGGACACAATGAGACAACACTGGTCAGCATGATAGGCATGGTCACAGCACACCAACAGCCTCAGTGTTGTTGGGATATATTGATTTATTTATTTTTGTCGGCATCATGGCAAAGGAGAGTTTTAGGTTGGAATTTGAAAACAGATAACGTGGTAGCTTTGCAGATATTTTATGAGGTGCTCCTCCCCTGTGTAAAGTGCAGATTCAATGTAGTTCTTTCTCTTGTTAATTAAGGTGCATGAGTTTGTGGCAATTGTTCACATTAGATATTTCTATTTTGACACTCAAAACCTTTGGTTACTTTAAGCCTTTTGTTTTATTCCTAGTGCTGCTTATTACCTTTTTTTGCTAGTATCCTAGCAACCACGTCTGATTTTCCTTTCTCCTGTACTATAAAAGCTAGGTGGGGATGCTGGAAGAGGCTAGTTTAAGAGATGAAATGAACTAACAGAGGAGCAGTTCTTTAAGACACAGGTTTGCTTTAACTGCATTCTGGCAATTCCTAACAGGGGCAATATGGGGGGGGGGGAAGGTAAGGAAGACTCCTAGAATGTTTCACAGATTTGGAAAGCTATGAATTGTTTGACTGAATGAGGGCAAAAGTTTTGCAAGCTAATACCTCAGAACTAGCACTGTATGCTATTTATCATGGAAAGGTTTTATGCCTAGCCATTTACTGTCGTATGTGGCAAGCCTGAAAATTTACAAGAAATTAAAGGTGAGCCAATAGAGTTCACTCCGCTTTGCAAAGATATTTGTAAACAAAAGATGGTACTATTACAGACTCGGTCACTCTTGGTGTTGATTTTCCTTGTGGTTTCAATAAGCCTTATATCAATAATTCAACATTTAGAGACCTTACATACACACAATTCTATTCTCAAGTCTCATTTCCAGCTGCGCAGGCACTCGGTGCTGTCAGACTAAGTTAGACTTCACCTCACAGGCAGTCGCCATCACTCCTAGCCTGAGGCAAAGCACACAACAGAGTTACTAAAACTGCCTCAGCCTATCTGAATTAGGAGCACTTGCTTGTGACTTGCTGCAGGTCTCTGATATGAAAGCAGCTTAATAAGATGCAAGATGCATTTAGCCTTTAGAACATCTTAACTAAGCACTTAAACCAAAACTGAGTAGACTTAGGTACACAGTGAAAACCACGGTTTTGTTGTAATGCATACAATCATCATGGTGAACTGGGATATCTGCCTAACTGAACGGTATGACTGAGAACAGCTTTAATGCTGTGTTTGTAATAGGCTTTCAAATCTCGTTTTGTTGGGACATTTCCAAAACTCTGAACTGCAAAATGGAAATGGCGGAAGCTGACTTTTTACCCTCTCTATGTACAACTGAGGTGGAATTAAAGTGCCAGTACTATTTTTGAAGGTCTTGAAGTGCGGGAGTGTACAATTTTCTCTATATTAGCATTTTAAAGTCTGTTTCAGTTTAAAACTAAAAGACTTATTACATTTCTATTAGTGAATTTCACTCCTGTAGCTAGAGATACCACAAAGCGTCTGACTGTTTGAGTCTTACTACATCCCTCAAAGTAAAAATCATTTATTACTCAATGAATGGGGAAAAACACACTACATATAAATAAGTTACTGAAGAAGCCATCCAAAAACACTAACCTATGCTGAATATTGGAAATTTACTGTGACTGTCCAATCCCGGTGTCCACAATTCAAGAATGAAGTTGATATGTTGGGGAAAGATCAGAGAAGAGCCACAAGAATGATTAAAGGATTAGACAATAAGCCTTATAGTGATACACTAAGCCAGCTGAGCTGCATGGATATAACAAAGAGAGGGCAAAGAGGTGACTCGATTACATATATGTATCTACAAGTGGAACAAATATTTGATAATAGGCTGGAAAATGAGTATAGTTTTAACATTTGAGGGTAATTAACCATTGGAACAATTTACCAAGGGCTGCAGTGAATTTTTCATTACTGAATATGCTTAAATCAAGATGGGATATCTCAGAGATACGCTTTAGGAATTATTTTGCGAGTCCTGCAGCCTGTACTATAAAGGAGGTCAGACTAGAAGATCACAATAGTCCCTTCTGACATTGGAATCTATTAATCTTTCTGAAAAACAAAGCTAGAATATAGATACATTAGCTACCAGAGGGAGCCTTCATTGCTTATGCGGGCTACAGAAATTTTGATATTGGCAAAAAAAGTGAATTAACTGCTTCAATGCTACTTCAGAGACCAGGTGTACTCAGCAGAATTCGATTTTCTGTGTGGCTTAGATGTTAATTGGATTTCAGCACGGAAATATATATAACGGTTCCAGCAGCACCTGGACTATATATTTAGCAAAGACTTCAAACAAGTATGTTCCTTAATTCATAACCATAAACAGGTTCTTACTACAATTTACTTTTTCCATTAAAAAGGGTTCTTAATGTTTTATAGCAAGTGACAATGTATTTGATAGATAAAAACCAACTTTGACAAAAAGTTAATCATTCTTGCATGCAAGAAAAAATAAAAACAGGTCTTGTTTTAGTCAAGGGGGTGCTGCAAAATAATTGGAACTCACCTCTTACTATATAGTATATTATTTAATCTAGTAGCCTACAACTTACCTGATTTACAGCTAAGGAAATTCACAACCATTTAGAAACATACTGAAAGAATCCCAAAAAGGCAAGAAAAACATAACCACAATGTATGGATACCAGACTTTATGTATAATGAGTACCACAGATATCAACCAATTGTGTGTTCCTCAGTTTAGTCTGTGCACCTAAAGTCAAATCAGTGACCAAGGGCCATTCCCACCATACATGTGCTCTGGAAAATGCAAACAGCTTGATAATCCACTGGATTTCCCTCAAATCTAGAAGAATTTGCAGATCACTTCCAAAGCAGCGCTATAATATTCCATGGTATGAAACTTCAGATACCCAGCAAAAGAACAGTCTATATTGTCACTGTCCCCACTACCCAATACTTCTTGCTCTTACCTGAATAGGCATGATGTAGCCTAGGAATGCTAATGAAAAGAGCCAGACTTTACCATATGTATTGTTTATTCAACACAAAAACCTGTGCAAAAGAGGCACCGTAGCTGGAATTTTCCAATATTGGTGCTGCACTGTTTTTCTGCAGCTAGGAGAGGTACTACAATAATTCCTGATATATTATCTGCATTGTGAGACTAGAGGCACTGATTCAGCAAAGTACTTCAGCACATTTAACTTTAAGCACATGAGTATTCCCATTAAAGTCCAGTAAGCAGGTTCATGCAGAAGCACACCAAGTAATTTAGGATCAGTGGTTGATGTCATAACAACACATTAAATTTAGTCCTGTAAACTGGATTATAATTAGGCTTGGAAGGATTAGATTTTTATCAGTAAATATAGGGTAAATGCCAATTTCACTGTACACACACAAACCAATGAAAAAATATTTCCATCAATAAACAAAACTGACCGACAAAGAAAGAAACATGCTGCTTGACAACTTATTGGAGTAGAAGGATACTTACTTAATGTATTTGACTATGTATTGATATTACCCATTGTAATTATTTAAAACAAAAAAAAACCCACACCTGAATTCTGCTTAGCCTAATGGTTGTGGTTTTATGTGTAGGTATATGCTTTAGGTCATCATACGCCCATTGAATTCAGTTGGAACAAGACTTGGCCCTTTATTCACACCTATATATGTACATGGTTCCATTTTTTACATCTGTGATTGTTTTTTAATAAGGCCTTTAATGTGTAGCTGTATTGCTGAAGGAGCCTTTTGCGGGCTGAAGAAAGGCTCTAACAGCCGAACCAGAATCTGCCAATTGAAACACAGTAAGAAAAATCTTTCAGCCCATAAATCACCATGTGATGCAAACTGCCTGTGAAAGAGCATTCACTACTGTCATAGAACCCACATACACATACACTTACTATAGCACCTTTTTCCACAGCTAAGTAGCCAGCTTCCAAATATAAGGTAGATTGTGGCCAGCCCTTGCATGCGTGCACAAGTGTGGTGGCAGGTGGGAAAGAGGCTGTGTAGGAGCCATCACAATTTCAGGCTTTCCTTAGTGTTGCTAGCTCCCTGCTGGCACTCACAGAGCAGGTGTGGAAGATCACATACACTACTTCATCCTAGGCAGAGCACCCCTGCTTTCCAAGGCCCTATCCCTTCTGGAGCTCCCTCTGGACCAGAGCAGCTCTGCTGCAGAACCAGCATGGGCCTGTTCTCTGAAGGGCCTATCTAGTATGAATAAGCAACACAGGTTCCCGAAATATAGTACTTTAGGGAAACGCCACTTGATACAAAGTTAAATTTAACATCAAGGATTCTGATGTGGTTAGCAGATTTGGCTAACTTGCAAGACACACCTGTCAGTAGAAAAGTTACCTCCTCCTGATGCAGGAGCCTTCCTTTCACACAACACAAGGTTTCCATGCCTCCTAGGACTTGAGGTGGGACTCTCTACAGATACCTGTAACTAGAATGAAAAGAAATTCCCTATCAGCTGCTGAAAGTGCCAGAAACACTCACTCTTGCAGGTAGAACGATGCGGGGCAGCCTAGAGAATGAGAGGCTCAAGCAGCTGCCTCATAACAATGCCCCGAAGATTTCCCTGATCCACTGAATAAAAAAAGAAAAGCTGTCTTGCTTTTAGTGGCCAATATCCCTCTTTTGAAATGCATTTAGATATAAATAAGTGCAGCTTTTAGCAACAAATACAAGCAAGTCTTAGTTACCTTTAACAAACATGGTAAATAAACCTCCCTATAAAAAAGTGCTGTGGATCTGCTTTTGCCTCCCTCAGACACTAAACTCCCTGGGTCTAAAGCAGGAAGAGTCGCACTGGGACCAGACTGGTTTGGGCTGTACATTACAAGCAGCAGGCAAACAAGTTGCTCACAAGTGTGAATTAAGCAGCAGTTAAATTACCAAGCTGTGGGTGGAAGTGCTGGCCCCCAGAAATGCTGTTCCAGTTCTGCTTTCAGTTTGCTGGCCCAGGTGGCGAGCTTTGCCTCTAGCCTGCACTCAAGGAACCTCCTGCAGATCCAGCCCAAGGGAGAACGTTGTCACCAGGCTCTCACCAGGAAAATGCTTTCTTCTGCTGTCCATGGAGCTCCTCAGTAAGTGTTTTTTGTGGTCAGTTCCTTCCTTGTTTCACCAAAACAACCTGCCCAAAAGCTCACTGGGAGCCCAAATTTCTTCCCATTAATTAAAGCAACAGTATTTTACTGAACTTTTCCCTGTAAAATCCTATTTTCTTCTAACCTCTCCATTTGCTTTGCCAGCTCCATTTAGCACAACCTTCTTGTTGCCTTTCCCCAACACTTGTGGTAACTGCCCCTAAGGAGCTACCAGAGGCAGCTGCAAACAGCAGTGGAACATTCTAGGCTGTAACCCGACCTGGAATTAGAACAGAGCTCTGTTTGAAAACACCCTCAAAGCAGGGCTCAGACCTGGTTCTTGCTGAGCAGTTCTCTAAGGTGGTGTGAGTAACCAGGGATCCATTCTGTGTGTGTCCGAACGCTGTTCAAAAACTGTTGAAAATAACATGGTTTAACCAGGCCTAGCTTGGCCAGTCAACACGATGTTAGAAAACTGCATAAGGACCTGGGCCAAATTCATTCCTTGTGTAGCATGATTGCAAAAAAACTACTGAGGAGAGAATGCCTTATAAATTACATTGGATTTAGAACATATTCTCACATACCTTCCATTATAATTTAGTGAGAACTCTTACTAGTATATATATATATATATTTTACTAGTATCTGCAGGACACATGTTTCTTTCATTTTGCAAAAGGCTAAGTCACTTTATACAAGGACTTGCAATGCCACATGTTATGATTACATGAACAAAAATTTGGAGATACCATAGGACAGGGGTGTCAATAAGAAATTAGTGCTGTTTTGTATGTAGTCGGTTTAATACATAACAGGGTTACCATTGTAATTCTAATTCTAGAATTACTGCATTTCTTTAGAATTACAATGGTATCTTCATTTAAAGCTTTGTTTCATTTGATTTTGGGCCATATTTTAAGCTATACAAGGAGAAAAATATATGGTGATTTATATATATATATACACATATATGTATTGTGTCTTTTTGTTTAATTGATGTAAAAGATAGCTTAGTATTATTTGGGAGGTGGTGCTAATTCCTCATTTTGTTTGAGGGTGATGAACTAGTAAACACACAAGCTCCAGCTAATTTATTTGCAATTTTCACATGATATTCTATGTGTGGTTATGCAAAATACAGGGAAGAAGGCACTGATGCATCATGACTGGTACTTATTGCTGAACAAAGGCTTCCTCCAATGTTTTCTTGTCTATGAAACATCTTCATAATGTTATAATTATATAATTCAACAAAACTAAATAAATAATAACTAGATTCACATCAGGTCATCCCTTGATAAAGCTGTAAATCTGAATGCCTCAGATATCTTAGGCCGGCACAAGCGTGCAACTGCTAAACTGAGGCAGTGGTATAGGGGAGGTAGTGGAAGGGGACAGCAGTTACATGCAAATCATGCTCCTGAGCTATAAACAATGTCAGCCTTTTACAGAGGTCCAGAATGTTATTCACCCACTGCACTTGTGGGATCACCAAATTGTTTCATTTTCAGATAAACATTGCCCCCTCCACACCAAACAACTTCAGTTCACTGCTATACAAGATGCTCAGAACGATCACGTGAATTCACTTGACGTCACTAGTGATGACCATGAAGGAGAGGTGAAATCCCCTTTGAGTTAAAAACAGTGTATTATTATTAGAATAAGAACATGTCCTTTATTCTACTTACAGTTAGCGTTTAGATTCTAAAATAGTTTGGTAACTAGACATGGCAGGCAGTGCCTCTGTGCTGTCATTTAACCTTTCTGTCTTCATTTCCCCATCTGTCAAAGGGGGATAATGGTTATAACACCCATCCAAGGCAGGTAAGTATTAACTAATTAAAGTCTGTAAAGCCCTAGCTCAGTGTTAAAGACGCACCAGAATACACCCAACAGCCACCAGTACCAAGGAATTTATTGGCACAATTGTTCATTGTGAAGCTTTGCAAAGTGGTAGCAGTTGTGCCTATAGACTAGCATGATCAGCTTGCCTCTACTATCCTTGCAGCTGGAGTTGAGCTAAAGAAGTCCCCCTGGGCTTGTGCGCATGCTTGTGCACACATTAGGCAACAGGATAACCATCTCCTTACATACCTGGAGGGAAAATAAACTTGTGTGATCATGGGGCACTTCAGTTTGAGTGAATGCTGAAGGTCCTATGCTGCCAGTACTAAAAGGTAACTGGAATTTCTAAACATTATAGATGACAATTTCCTAATTCAAAGAATGTTGCAGCCAGCACGGGGGGATGCTATATTAGATTTTGTCCTAACAGATAAAGAGGAACTGATCACGAGAACTAATGGTTGATGGTAGCTTAGGTATGAGTGATCATGACTGGATCACATTTATAATGTGCAAACAGAAAAAAGTCCAGTCCAGTAATATATATACAGGGTGCTTTTAATAATAGTAGTAATACAGGGTGCTTTAATAGGGCCAACTTCATAAAGTTGAATATAATTATGAGCCAAATCATCTGGGAGGAAGAATTTAATAAGAAAAATATGAATGATAATTGGGAATCATTTAAGAACACCTTCCCAGATGCTCCAAAGGCCACGACCCCACAACTGAGGATGAAGGCTGTAAGGATTTCAAAAACCAACCTGGTTTAAAGGGGAAGTGATGGCAGCTGTAAATAATAAATGGAAAAGTTGATAGTAAATTTAAGAATTGTAGAAAATTGATAAAGAAAGCCCAGGGACACAAGGAGAAATATATATCCAGCAGAGTTAAGGAAAACAAGAAGGAAATTTTATAAATGCATTAGGAATGAAAATAATGCTGATATAGTATTGGTTCTTTATGAGATGGAAAAGGTAGAATTATCAATAATAAATGCAGGAAAGGAAGAAGTGTTCAATAAATATTTCTGTTCTGTATTTGGAGAAAAAGATTATATAGTCCCATACTATGGTGAAAACACTCTTTACGCTCCACTAGTAGTGATGGAGGATGTTAATCAGAAGCTATTAAAGTTAGAAATTTTAAAATCAACAGGCCTAGAGAACTAGCATCCAAGAGTTTTAAAAGATCTGGCTGAGACACTCACTGGACCCTTAATGTTGATTTTCAATAAGTCTTGGAGTATTAGGGAAATTCCAGGTGACTGGAAGAAAGTTAATGTTGTGCAAATTTTTAAAAAGGGTAAATGGGAAGACAGGTTAATTATAGACCTGTCAGCCTGACATTGATCCCGACCAAAATAAAGTAGTGGTTGATACGACACTGGATTAGTAAAGAACTAAAGGAGATTAATGTAATTAATGCAAATCAATATGAGTTTATAGAAAATAGATCCTGCCAAATTAACTTGATATCTTTTTTTACGAGATTACAAGTCTGGTTGATAAAGGTAATAGTGTTGACATAATGTACTTTGATTTCTGTAAGGCATTTGACTTGGTACGCCATGGCTGTGACAGATGCTAGTTGTAGCGTGGACACTTAGCTAATTGTGAACAAGATTACAGGCTTAATTGGAGGCAATTACCTGTTAGGGTGAGATTCTTGACACTTGGGGATAATGATTGGGCTAATGAGGTAATTAGATCAATAAGGGAAGATATATAATTGGCAGAAACAGGAAGTAAGCAGGGAGCTCAGAAAGTGAGCTGGGGGTGGTAGAGAAAGCTGGGTGGAAAGTGCCTTCTGACACATCTATACGATATTCTGCGTTGCTAGGATTTAAAGATACACATGGGGAAAGGAATCGAATTGTGTGAATATTGTGAGTAAGAGACAACCCCACCATACAAGGGAGCATGGCACACTGGGTAGTGGAGGGCATGTCTTGTGACACAGGCTAAATGTAAATGTATACATCTGGAAACAAAGAATATAGACTATATAGGATGGTGGACTCTATCCTGGGAAGCAGTGATGCTGAAAAAGACTTGGGGATGGTGGTGGGTGATCAGCTGAGCGTGAGGTCCCATTTTCCTGCTGTGGCCAAAAGAGTTAATGTGATCCTGGGAAACATAAAGGGGAGAATCTTGCATTTGAGTAGAGAGGTTGTTTTACCGCTATATTTGTCCCTAGTGCAACTGTTGCTGGAATACTGTGTCCAGTTCTGGTGTTCACAATTAAAGAAAGATGTTGATAAACTGTAAAGGGTTCAAAGAAGGGCCACAAGAATGGTTAAAGGATTAGAAAACATGCCTTGAAGTGACAGACTCAAGGAGCTCAATCGACATAGCTTAACTAAGAGAAGGTTAAGGGGTAACTTTATAATAGTCTGTAAGTATCTACACTGGGAAACAAATATGTAATAATGACTTTTTCAGTCTAGCAGAGAAAGGTAAAATATAATCTAATGGCTGGAAGTTGAAGCTAAGACAAATTCAGACTGGAAATAAGGCATATTTTTTAATGGTGACAGTAATTAACCATTGGAACAGTTTACCAAAAGTCATGGTGGAGTCTCCATCACTGACGATATTTAGATCAAGGTTGGACGTTTTTCTAAAAGATCTGCTCTAGGAGTTATTTTGGGGCGTTCTATGGTCTGTGTTATACAGGAGGTCAACTAGATGATCATAATGATCCCTTCTAGCCTTAGAATCTATGAACCTGTCCTCTTCCACTAATCGAGCATTCCAAACCTGTCAGCTGCTTTGGAGAGACACCAGGTTTTCATTCTGTAAAGCAACCAGCCTAAAAATGTTGCCACCTTTCCTTCAAAACATAGACTTTATACTTAATCAGGTAAGCCCACTCTCTCTGCCCTTACAAACAGTGGTATAGCGGTCAAAAAAAGAAGTCAGTAAACTAATCTAAACTAAATGTCATATTTCCCAAATGTGACATGGGTAAATTCAAGTGAGTAGAGTTCACCTTCGATTGCCGTACTATTTGCAACCCACATACACACCTATCTGTTCCTATAGTGCAAGCCCTTTGCTTTTGCAACCTATGCTCACACACACTCCTATCTGGCTTTGCAGCCTGCACTCTCATACCCCTCTTACTATGCTTTTAAGTGCAGCCACAAAGCCCTCCCCTCAAGGAGGGTACTTCCTAGCTATCAGATAATTGAGAGCTATTCTGCCTGTCCCTGGGTGTTCTCAGAACAGGAAGAGGATACAGCATACAGAGAGAGCGCTGCTGCCAGTGCAGTGAAGGAAGAGCAATGGCACAGCGGCCCCTGCTGCCAGGAGGCTGGAGTAGCTATCATTTTGTCTTTAGAAAAACAAACAAAAAACACTTTTTTTCTAGATCTTTGGAGCATGGCACATAGAGTGGCACTATGATACCCCACCCAATGATAGGGATTTTGTGATGCTTGAAGGGAACTACTGTAGAAATGCTTCAGGACTTTTTTTTTTTTTTTAGTGTGTCCTTATTGCTTGCTTTAAGCATGAAGCTGTTCCTGCTGGCAAAATCTATTCTTGTCATGGAGTAAGTGAAACTTTCCAAGAAAATGACAGCAAAATGAACAAACTATTTGGCAAAATGTGTGAACACAGATGAAAAGTTGAGCAAAATTTTAAATGGCAAATGCATTAGCAAAGCTGGCAAAATATTATTTTTTTCTCTGAACAAATGGTTGGCTTGCACAGGTCTGGAAGCCACTGTTGTAGTCCTCTCGTCATAGCTGAAAGCATGCTGCTAAGCTCCAGCTCATATTTCTGCTTTTCTGGTGCTGATAAGTTATCCAAAATGAGCAATAGAATAGACTGCTTTTGTTTCACAAGAGCCATCGCAGCAGAGGAGCCAGTCTGAGAAAGGTTTTATGTTTTTGTGTCAGTGAAACTCTATGAAAGTAGCCATAGTATTTTTAGCTAAATAGTACAAACCAGGAAAGAGAAAGTTCCTTGTGTTTAGAACATAATGCCTATAACTGGTGGAATAAAATTTTTTTCATTCAGGCCCAGATCCAAGTAAAGAGCTTCTGGGGTCAAAGTAGAAGATACAGTTAAAATCTTCCATCACTGGACTATTTTAGAGCCACATGCCTAGATCCAAGACAGCATATGTAAGGAGGTGATGGCATTTCCTTCCATTACCCAGGTGTATTGAGCCAGTCTGCTGGTTTGTACCCCCTGGTACACTGGTTTCCTTCTTTCCCAGTAGCTTTTCTGTATTAGAGTTCATTACATCCCCCCGGCAGGCTTTCTACTAATCCCCCAGTCGAGCATCCTGGGTGGAATTTTCAAAAGCAACCAGTCTTGGCCTAATTCTCTTCCCATTGACATTAGATGGTCAAATCCAATGGCTTTTCTATGGGAATAGAGTTAGGCCAACACTGAACACTTATGAAAATCTCACCTTTATGTTTTATATCTTCCTGTCTGTAATCTTGTCTGTTGTAGCTATTAGTTTTGTCCCTTCATGCTTTCCTTCTTTGCCCCAACCAAAAAAGGGAGGGGGAAAGAAAAGACTTTCCTTTTCCAGGTGACCCTTATAAACTTTGACAGTGTCAATGTTGTATTTCCTAATAAAGCATGCTTATTTTATTTGTGCTCTACAAGGAAAACTAGTATGTTATAAAACCTCCAAAGGAAAACATAAGGCCTATGCTAACATTTCCATTGAAATACTTGTTATGCCAGCAACAGTTTTAGACATAATACTATAGAGATGTTCAATTACAAATACATTATTATAGGTCTCCTTTGAAGTGTAATTGCTTTGTCATAGATATAAATCTTATTCTATTATATATAACTAAGAATCACTACCTTTATAAACTATTAATCATCCCAGATATACAACCTATCACTGGTTTAATATACATCAGTAAGTCCTTGTTTGACTAACTTGTTTTGATCTGATTCTTTTTTGCTTCTTATTTTACTTGTGAAATCTCTTTCCTGTAACCATGGTAACTCCTGTAACTCCTAATCAAACACTTATTGTATCCAGCTTTGTTTTAAAAAACAAACATATTTAAAACTTCTAATTTTCTTTTATTTAAATAGAAAATACTGGATCCACACATTGCTGTGTTTTCAAAATCTTCTTGTTTTCACTGGATAGGTTTTTAAGTTAAAAAGAAGAACATTGCTGAGCATGGCATCATGCTGTGCAAAAGCAAATTTTGGCAAAGCAGAATTTTACCAAAATAAATAAACATAAGGGAACTCAGCTGTGATCACAAATAACCTTAACTGTGATGCATGTGGACAAATACACACGTGGAATTCAATTTCAGATAGATCAAAGGATTTTTATGACAGAGAAATAATCACTCACCATAAAGCCCTATGGAGAGTAGAACTCACTGCCACTAGAGCCTGGGGACAACTATGCTTATAAACCTGATCAAGTTATCCAAATACGCACCCCCCTAGTACACAACAACATGAGATTGTCACAGCCCAAGTGTGGGTTCGGAAAGAAAACATTGCACAAACCCTGTTTAGTAAAGAACATTAGCACTGTACCCATCCCAAAATACACAGTGTAGAAGAACAAAATCCCTCCCTCCCCCTGATTTTAGCAGAAGAAGGAAACTAACTCTTTTATAAAAGATCCAAGTAACTTCATTATACACTAACTCTTGGCAATAATACCAGCTTTCGTATGGTGGATGCTAGTGCCTTACTCCTTTGGGGTATACACAACCCTTTTATGACGAGAGTAGCAGGAGGGCTGCTTCCTCATCCTTGCTGCTTCTCACAGGATTGGTAAAGGCTGGGCTCTTAGTCTGTGGGGCTTAGCTGTCCCTGAGGGTTTCTCTGAGCCCTGCGAATCCCGCATTCCTCTACCTTTGCTCTTCCGGCTCAGAGAAACCCTCAGACAGAGCAGCGACCCTCGCTTCGGTAAAGAGGGCTAAAGTTGCGCTCCCAGAGGTCACTCACTGCAGGCGGAAGGTTTCGTCGGGGTATGACACGAGGTTTCCACCTCCTCCCTCCGGGGCTGACATGCCTTTGTGCTGTGCGCTTGGCATTGGTCTAGGAACAAGGCCCAAGGCTCCGTTGCTAGGGGCTGCCAGGAAGCCAAGCTGGCACCCGGGCCTCAGTTCAGAGCTGCTAGGCTCCGCCTCCCCCACACCCTCCACAGACATCTGCCTCTTCCACCCTAGGCCTCACGCAGAAACTGCCCCAGCGTCCTTGCTCCATTTTTCCTACTCCTCATGCCCCTTTGCGTCTTTACTATATCCCCATAGCTCCACGCTCTCTCCCTGCCCCCAACTTGCCCCCTCGCTGCCTCCTGGCGCCTCACAATTCTTCTTCATGATGTGCCAGGGGGTCGGGGTAGGGGACTGCGTGAGTGGTGCTATGAGGGGGTGGGGGACAAGGGTATGGGGGAACAAGAGAGGGAATTATAGGGCCAATAATTGTGCAGGGAGGCTGAGGTAAGTGTCCCTCAAGGCACAGGACTGCTGATAATAGAAACAAGTTCCTTAAAAAAAGAGTCACCTAAGAGGAATCAGGATTACAAAATGTTCAAATACCGGCCACGTGCCAAGGGTGGGTATCCAATGAGTCCAGTGGTTACTGTTAACATTGTCTCCTTTGGGGGGGTTTTAAATAAAATACAAATAAAACGTATCTAAAAATAACAAATGCCATCCGTAAAAGCCCTCAAGATGCCCTGCCCTTCGAACAGAAACATTACCAGGAACGGCGATGTTTAAGAATAACTTTTCATACAGTTTATTGAGAGTTAGTTTAGCTAGCTATTTCTGACCTAGCAATTTTCTGGTTAATGGCTAAATCTGTTCTGGCTCTTTTCCCTTCTGACTGAAAGAGGATTTTCTGTCTAAAGATAAAATAGCACCACCTAATTTACCTGTTAACCAGAAAATTGTCAGGTCAGGTTTAAAAAAAAAAAAAAAAGCTAGATTTCTATTGAGCTCATAAAAACCTTACTTTTGTGAATAGGGTTAAAGTTTCAGAAAGACTTTTCCTTCAGTAAATACAAACAAAATGTATGTCAAAGATATATATCAAAACCCTCTCTTGTATTTAGCTGGCAAATAATTACCCACAGCTGGATGTCTGGTGGCTGAAGAAGTACTTCACAGCAGAAATGTATTTAACAGAACCCTTGAAGAGGTTTTTTTTTTTCTCTCGTCAGCCCGGTGAGTACACTAGACAATTGCATTCTCTGGGGTAGCTTTAATGAAAAACTATTACTGTTATTAGCTTGCTAAAGGGTGGGTGGGTGTGGGAGGGTGGATGGACAGAAGCAAAACAAGATTCCAATGAATTCTTTCTGGTAATATTTCATGAGTAATGGGCAAACAGCAGGTGAGAGACTAAAAATTCTACCTATTTATTTTCAATAACATACAAAGAGTGTAGGGGAGGGGGAGAGGAAAGTAAGCGGGACAGTTTAAAGTGGCAGTGGTAAGAATGTGCAACTCTCTAGATGTGCATTGAAATGTTTAGGTTGAAAAACTATGGTTGGTAGGATGTCTGTAGGAATGGTACTGGCTAGGTTTTCCTAGCTCATTGTGTGTATCCTTCGAAAAAGATGAGAACAATATTAGACCTGGAATTGTCCTCCTTGTTCCCATGTCCCTACACTGATATGCTTCCACATACTTCTCTGCTCCTCAAAAATCATGTGGGGGAATTTGCGTTTTATTCTAGCTCTGTTTGGTGCAGGACCTGAGAGTTCAATATTGGTTTTAAGCTACTCTAACTTACCCTCAGATGCAGAAGTCTCTTAGGGGCAGCTGAGAATAGACAGAGTACAACCATGCACCAGTTGCATCACCTCTCTTTTCCTCAGTCATTTATTTAGGGAACCATGAGGAGGTTGAGGTGGCTTGCAGCCATCCAGTTGGCTCTACATCATCCAAGGAAATCCTCTTATGCTGTGACTATTACCTGAGGACAGGTTCTGCTTGCTGTAGGCCCCTCTACACCAGTGGCATTGGAACAATTTTTATAGTGGGGTTGCTGCAAGCCATTGAACAAAACTGTAAACCCTGTATATGATGGAAACCTCTTCAAGCCAGTCCTACACCCTTAATTCCAGCACCCCTGTTCTACACTCCCAGTGCAAAATAAATGACCAAAGTAGAATTCAGCCAGTAGATCCCTTCATTACTGGTTAGAGTTGGACCAAGTTGCCAAGTCAACATCCAAACTTCTTCCAACTGCTTGAGTGTTTTAATCTTGGGTCTATACCTACATTGCATTTGGAATGAATAGTTATTATTATTCACTGTTGAAAAGTGCTGTGTTTTCTGTGGTGAACACACACATATATATACACAATTTACTTGCGACATAAACACCAGGTAATCCCCGTCAGACTAATAATTCAGCCTCTCCTCAAAGATGAGTACAGTACAAGTATAGTACAAGCTTTCTGCTTATGGAAAAAACTTCTTTAGTCTAAGAATGCCCTCCTATTGTCAATTGAACTGTCTCTGGCCCATGGACAACCATTTAATTTTGGCTCTGATTATGCCGAAATAAATCATTTTGATTTTTTTCCCCATTCACAAATTGTGGTGACATATTTTAAAAAGTAAAGTGAGGCATAATATTTTATTTGCATATATGTATATGGAGGATAATGAATCTGATCTCTCTTCTCAGACATGGGAAGAATATAGCAACTTATACTGGTTACCTTTAAAAATTCTCATTTGCTGCTAAACACTGCACAGTGGTATCTGAAATTACAATAATTTTTTTTCTTGTATTCAGAATAGGCAACATCTATGGTAACTGAAATGTATCAGTTGGATGTTTTTAAAAAGGTTTTTAGTCATTCTGAAGTCAATGGGTCTCTTCACATGTTTAAAGCTAAGCACATGTACTGGGCCTTGCAGGACTGGGTCTGAAATTAACTGTACCATGGGGAGAGGCGACAATAGATGTGCAAAGGACGGACAGAGCCTGCACAAAACAAGGCCTCATCAGTTGTAGTTTTTCCACTGGGTGACAAAGCTTGAGATAGTGCCCAGGAAACCCCCCCAGAAAACAAAACAAACATGCAATATGGGTTAAAAAAATATTTTCACGTATATCTTTATATTGTAAAACTCGGATTAGATACGAAAAAGGGCTGGAATGTGATGTTATGAGCATCAAGTGGTAGGAAGCCTGGTGCTATTCACTCTGGTTAATGAATCCATAGGTATGTTGTTGCTTTTTTAAACATCTGACCACAAGCAAAATAATTACTGTTTTCTTGTAACATTTAGTAACTTGTAAAATATGGTAAACACAGAGGCAACAACATATCAGCTTGGGAATACAGCAGGGTTAGGGATGTTTGAGCAAAGGGTACTGTCTGTACTGTAACTTAGCAGACAAAGCTTGTTTGAATAGCGGTGTACCTACCAGGAAAGTGTTTGGGAATGTTAATGACTTTTGGTCAGTTTCATTGCTTGGATCTTACAGCTCCAGTCAGTTATGCAACAGTATGTTGGTTTCTATTTTTATAACTAATTCCCACTGACAAGCTGATGTAGCAACATCTTAGGTGGTCCGTTTTTTTTGTTCAATTTGAATTGATACTTCTATCTTCCTAGGAAGTAGGAAAGGTCAAACAGTTAATGAACTTATTTTAGGGAATATCCAATCCTATTCTTACCAGATACTTGGCTCTCACAACATTATGTTGCTGAGCCAGGGGCCCATTTTGTTGCCATCGCTTTCCTGCTGAGAAACCCATTTTCCATAATAAAGCAAGCATTCATGTGTTGCAGGAGAGAAAAAGACTTCAGTATAAAAAGGCCTATCACAAGAACACTGTTAAATACCAGCATGTGGCTAGTCATTTCTACTGCAGTTACCAGCGTTCCGTTCTAGCTCTTAGTATTTTCAAGGAAAACAGGAGGATATGACCTGTTTTTACAGCTGTTATGGAACAATTACATTTAACATATAACTGCTGCAAATAAAGCGTTTCCAGACAAGTGGACTTTTCCAGGACTGTCAGCCTGTGTCAGACTGAATGGGGAAGATATATATAGATATTTTTTTTAAAGGATAAGGGGGATGGAATTTTAAATATCCGATCACAGAGCAAAATTCTTTTTCAAAAGAGAGCACCTTTAAAACTGCTTTAAAATTAATTAGAAGTGAGGGAAGGTTGTTCCTCCCCAACCCCACCGTCCTGTGAGTGAAAGATGGCAGCTAGGTTTTCCTTCTTTATTGAAGAATAACCACAGGGCCATAGAAGCAAGGAAAGCAGTCCTCGCCATGGAATCTCATATGTGGAAAGTAAATAGCACAAGGTTCATATCTGGTAAATCTTTCTCATTTCAGCCACAAACTTCTATTGTCTTGAAACAACAAAATCTTTGTGGACTGAAGAGATTTATTCCTTCACTTTTCAAAATAACCGCCCCCCCAAAAGGCAAAACAAACAGTGTAGTAAGGAAAATGGAATGACTCTGTAGACATATATCATCTTATGCCGTACTTTTAATATGGCAAATGACTTTCATTACTATGATGCAAAAAGTGTCAGAAAGTGCTGGAGCAGTGTGAAACTTGGATCCTTTGCTTGTTCCCAGGGGTTTGTGTAAAAGTTATGGACCAGATCCTTAGATACTTTGCAGCTGCTTTGTATCACTCTGCTGGAGAACTTTGGTTGCAAACATTACCCTAGTTCAATCACGGAGAGGTGTCATTCAAGGAAGGAACATGTGCTTCCACTTGCCCAATGTTATGTAGTGCAGCAAGCACCCTGACTGTGCTGTCCAGTTGGTTCATGGTCCATCTAGGTGTTTGGTGTCATCACAACCTGCTTGGTCAAGGAGTCATTAGCTGAGCTGGCCAAAAGTAAAGCGTTTGCAGGGCTGTGGCTACAAGCAGTGGGCAGAGTTGGTCATACACCAAGTGTGGATCATTGGGAGATAGGCTAATGCCTTTCAGATTCAGCCCAAGTGGAGAATGAAAGCAGTCACTTTCCAGCTGCAAGCTCCCACCTTCAGTTGCTAACCTGTGATTTGGAGAGTTTGGCCTCTGTATTTGTTTTCTACCTGTGTGAGCTTTACAACTCCCTGAGTTTCACTTTGATTTCCTGGGATGTAAAAACATCCACAGAGTTGAAGCAAAACTCATCCTCAGCTACTGAATTTCACCTAGTTTTGACCAAGAATTATTACTCAGACCAGATTCCTTTGAAAGGAAGACCTCAGCAAATCTTGTCAGAGTTTAGAGTTTGAAACCAGACAAGTTTGGATTCGTTTCTGGTTTCATTGCCAACATTTTGCTCAGGCCTATGAATCACCCCCTTACAGCAATTAGCCATGGTACTTACAAGTTTACTAAATAAATTAACAATCAGAAAGGCTTTTGATGAAGACTAGACTTGCTAAAAGTTCTTTAAAATGCATATGTAGAAATAGTGAGATGATGTCTCGTTGAGAGTAATTGAATATAGTGCTACTTACAGCAGGGTAAATCAGGATCAACTCAACTGAAGTCAAGTATGAAAAACTGTAAGTGGGGGGCCCACTATCATCAGGGAAAAATTCAAGCTGCAAAACTCAGATCTAGATCCAGACCATGTCACATAACTGCCCTCCTCATCCCCACAGTGATGTTTTCTTATTGGTGAATTTGAAGAAAGAGGGCTGATTGCAAAAGTGGTCTGATCCCTGCGTGAGCTTGGCTCCTTCAGAATCATTCCGATCTAGAAGGTTTGTTAATAACCAGAGCACAACATGAGCTTGGCCCTCCCTCTGACATGTGGGGGGCATGATCACTTATTGATTTGAAGGGTTTTGCTATTGCTCTTTTAATGCAATATGCAATCTGCAAAGCAGGTTTCAAAGTAGTTTACAACCTTGACAATCCGATATTGAGCAAGCTATCTAACATGAAGAATATCAAGTAGCATGAATCTTTAGGTTGTCATCATGCTACAATGTGCAAAGTAAAGTGCAAAGGTCGTCAGATGTTCAAGAACCTTCATAGACTGGAGATTAAACAGAAATGCAGTGAAGACAGTGAAATACTTATAGCAAGTTCAATTTAAAATTGCTTTACAAACATACATTGAGTAGAAAATAAAATATTCTTTCAGCACATTAAATATTACATTCCCCATAATAGTCCAGAAAGCATTTTAACTTATTTAAACCAATATATTAAAAATATATATTTCCTTTATCTTTGTCTGCAAGGCATAAATATCTGAAAATAAAGTGTTGCATCAATGGAAAGACCTCATGAGGTATGAACTGAAATGGATAAATGGGGATTTTGGTAGGGCGAGCCAGTCTGAAAGACTCATGCTAGTTATAGTTATTATTTAATATTATTACTAATTTTATGACAATGCAAATGAAGTGCTGTGAGTTTTCCTGGTATTCCTGAAAAATGATAGGAAGTTCCCTGAGGAGCTCACTCTCTATGGAGACAGAAGTCAGGGGGAGGGGACGAATAGAACCAGTAACATTTTTTCCCCTGGAAAACTTTGACTTTTCATTGAAAACTGAAGAATGCTTATTTTTAATTTTTCATGTGAAAAACAGACAGACAACAAAAACCAGACCAATCCAGGTTTTCAGTCTTCCAATAAATAATAATAAAAAAAATAAGGAAAGCAGAAAGTTTCAATGACATTTTTCATGTTGTCAAAAACCCAATTTTTTCCTTAAAAAAAAGTTGATGCACACTTTTTTGACTAGCTTTAGTTTCTATACCCAGTCCAGGTGGCATAGCAGAAGCAGTCTTTAAGATATCATTGATGTAGTATCTGTTTTGTTAGCATGTTATTAAGCCATTGAACATCACCTCTGCAGACCACTGAGTTGTTACTTTGATTTATTTAGTGGGGGAATAGAAGAAGCCCAAGAATTTTTTTGCTCCCTTTTTCTTTAGGGCCTATTTGAATTCAGAATGGAGCTTGGTTTTAAAAGTCTGTTAAGATCCAGACCTGGCTGAAAAAATGGGTTGAAAGTTTCATGAAAGTTTAGTCCCTTTCTTCGCTGTTTTAAAAAATATTTTTTATTTACTTAATTTATTTTATTAAAACATGACTATTGATTTTGGTTGCCCAATGTGACATATGTTGAAGGGACTCGATTTCCAGAGGCCAAGTGCAACAACACTTTCTGAAATTGAGTCTTTCCCAACCCAAAATCAGAAGGCATTTTTTGAAAATCTCAACTGTAGTTCATATATGCATCCAAAAGTTTGGATGTTTAATTGAGGCTTTTCAAAACTTATCTAAACTGCTCTTTCTAGACATTGGGTTGAAAATGTCAGGATAAGAAATAATTGAGGGCAGTGTTCTGACACTCCTGAAGGCAAGTTGGGGAAAGAATGATGATACCCTTGGAAGTAGGAAAAGGGGGATAATAATAGAGGGTACCTGAGCGCAGAATGTGAAAGAGGGTGGGATGGTGTGACTGAGGCCCGGTTTACATTTACCTTTGTGA
This sequence comes from Mesoclemmys tuberculata, assembly GCA_007922155.1. Classification (NCBI taxonomy): domain Eukaryota; kingdom Metazoa; phylum Chordata; order Testudines; family Chelidae; genus Mesoclemmys; species Mesoclemmys tuberculata. The sequence continues at coordinate 8,972,530 of ML677085.1, forward strand.
TTTGGCGGCAGTCGACGGGAGATATGCAAGGGACGTAAATCACTTGCGTATCTCCCGTCGACTTTGCAGCGTCTCCTCTACGCGGCATCCACACTGTGCTGCATCAAAGGGAACAGCGTTCCCTTCAACGCAGTGCTACTCCACTTACCAGGGTGGTTTTCCTGCGTCACTTCCTGGATCGACTGAGCGCGTCTCTACAGACCGCTAAGTCGATCCAGAGCAATCGATGTGATGGCGGCGAATTTGCCACCGTCCGTGTAGATTCAGCCTGAGTGTCCATGTGTCTTTTAGGGACTTCAGGTCACTGATACAGCTCCCAGCTCCATTCTTTTTTACTTTCTTATGCTTATTAGACCCAGTAATTGCCACGTATAAGGGGTTGTGGTGGACTGTCAGTCCCCAATTATTGTCATGAGTGTGTGTCTGTTGTTCTAAGCTTTCCAGTTGCATGAATTAGAAAGGCTGGAGGAAGGCAAGGTAGGAATTGGCAGTGATTTCAGTTCATTTTTAAGGGATAACTGGGCATGAAGCAATGTCTGATTTCGCTGATAAGATGTGTAGTTTTTAAAGGTATTTTACTGTGCCCAGAGCAATAGATGGGCATGTTCTAAAATCAATCAGAATAAATATACATTTAAAGTAATTAATATAGCCTTATCTACTCCCCCAAAGTGGCTGCATGTAAACCCCTGCCATATATTTGGGGCTCTGCTATATTGGGTTTGTAGGGGGTATGGCTGGGCAGGGAGGAATGGATCTGAGTAATTGAGGGACTATGATGCTGGAAAGGGTAGCAATCTTGTGTGGATTTTCACATGTATAATGGTGTTGACTTTGACATCGTTACCTTAGGTGGATTCTCCCCCTGCACTCTGAAAAGGGGCTTGGTGAATGCCACAAAAGTGGAGCCTTTTGGAAGATGACTTTTGAAGGTGATGTGTTGCTGTGGAGATTGAGAAAGAAAGGGCACAGTGGATAGATACTGGGCGCGTGCATGAATGCCCAAGCCCTCCATAGATGTAGTGAGGTGCCATGAACTTTCTTTATGGATTTCAGGACAAACATAGGTGTTGGAGGTAATGTCTCTGTGTCTTCTTTGGGACATAACCTCTTCTCCTCCAGCCACATGAATGATAGACATTCTACAAATTGCATCATACACAGATTTCTGGCCCTTCTGAAGATTTTTTGCTTGGAAGAAATTACAGTCTTTCAGTTTGCCTAATTATTGCTGAATTTGAGCCCCAATGAAATTTGAAGACAGGGATTTGGGGGGAAGAATGCCATGTTCTCTCTGCTTGTCTCCATTCCTCCCTAAAGCATTGCATAATAGGCCTGGTTCATAATGCAAGTTCTGGCTGTTTCTGAAGCAATCTAGGATTGACCACTGCCAGGGGCATAATTCTGGATTTGATGCACTGTAATAAAGGCATAAGCTTACAGTGAAAAAAATTTAAAAGATAGAATAGATTCACTCTTGGATGCTTTAATCTGTTTACAGGAAGGTGTGGCCACCTGTCCTTCAGTCTGCAGGAACATTCAGTCCTAGATCTTTCTATTGAAACTGCCAATAATGGTGCCAATTATTATATTTTTTTTTAGGATGTTGTGATTTGGACACTATGACTTAACTTTAAGCATGGGCTGAAGTTCTGTCCTGAATGGGGATGCTTTCCTGAATTGGCACTGGAAAATACACTAGGATTTAAGGTCATTAAACAAGGGGAATGATTTTTGTTCAGACCAGTGATTTCAGACTTGCAGCCCTCTGGCCAATGCATGTTTTTAATAAATAATAAACTTAGAATGCTTCTCACTATAGTTCTAGCTTTTTATTCTTTAGCTAGAGATGTATGTTTAAATTCTATCATTTAGAGTATGTTAAAGTTAGCAACTGTTATTCAGCCAAAAATTGAAACTTGGCTCTTTTTCATTGCTCACTAATAAAGAACACTGCTTAAACTTAGCAGTAGAATAGTGGCTTAATACAGCATGATTTATATGAACTTGCTTATACATATCTTAATTGTGTATGTCAACTACACTGTATAAAACAACTGTATACTAGCTGTTTATAGCATTTTTTTAAAATAATTCAAAATTTTTGGTGAAATGAAAAGTTGAGGAAAAATTCATTTGAGGTTGAATGAAATGATTTGTTTTGTCAAAATCAAAACCTATAATTTCAATTTGACTGCTTTAAAATATTTTGATGTTTTATTTTTAGTAAGATAAAAGGAAATTCTGAAACTTTTGAATAAAAAAGGTTTCACTTTGAAAATGTTGAAACAAAATGTTTAGATTTTTTTTTTACTTTATTTTTTTGTTTATTTTCAACCAAAACAATTCACAAATTCATGCTGATTTTGCTGACAGGTTTCATTGTCCCCAAATCTGCACTTTTCATCCCTCCCCCATTCAAAAAACAGTTTCTGTTGGAAATTTTTGTCTAGCTTTATGTGCAAGACAGTTCCCAGTAGATGGCACTGTCGTGACTTCATCTATTGTCTAGTCCGACATGCAAATACACTCCATGGATCTGGAAGTCTGGGAAATCATTTTGTGTACTCTTTTAGAAAAAATTAGTAATTCATGAGACTTTGTCTGGAGCGAGGTGGGATTTCACGTTGTTGTATGCTCCCGAGGGAGAAGTACGAAAATAGAAATGGAATAACGCAAATGTATTCAGGTTATTCAGGTTTGGGAAAGGAAGGTGCTGCAGGAGAATTAAAACATAAATAGTGATGGGTGAACCTTAACATTTTAAAGTGCTGATGCAGACAAGCCCAAAGTTCATAATTTGATTTGGTATTCACTTCCTAGCACAGCTCCAAAAGTCCTTTAGCACAGGCACACCAACACTTTTAAATAGCTATTAGTTGGAAGGTTATTCTGTGTATTGAATTATTAAATACTAACGGGTACCCTCTTTTGTTCCAAAATTCCCATATCTAAGTCACTGGATTTCTCTATCCGCCTCTATCTTCAGTTCCATACCTTTGATGTGCAGAAAAATATTTAAAGCATTTTGATATGTAGATCACATATTTATATCAGGCACGCTACAGGACTGCCATTACATAGCTCAGTCTGCCAATTAAAACCTTTGTTACCAAAAAGGTACAGCAAGAATCCTCAGTTCCTATTACACATTTCTAGTAAAATGTGTAAGATAGTTCCATGACTCTGGACCACATATATTCTTTTGATTGTATATAGAGACTAATGTTGGTAAGGATAAAGATCCCAGGCAACTTCATGTCTTTTGGGATAGCTTGTTCTTAACCAAGTAATAAACAAACATCTGATCTCATACAACAGATTCCCCCATAATCCAGTGGCCTATATTATCTGAGACATTTCACAATGTGGTGCACCAGAGTGAATAAAGCACTTGCAGGTTCTGCTTCTATAATTAAAAAAAATTAAAATATAAGGAATTGCCTTCTGGGTGATTTAATTAAACTTGGATTGTGGTGGATACCAATAAACTGAGCAAGTGAATCAGGACCAAACTTTGTATTTAGATTGCTCTGGGACCCTTTCGAAATAATCTACTTTTGGCCATAGGTATACATCTTGCAGTAAGTGATGCAAGTTGGGAAACAACTGGCTCTAAGATGTCGGCACAATACAGAATTGTGGGGAGCTAGTTGTAGAATGGGAAGATGGGAAATAAAATTATCAAAGCATCTTTTTGTTTGATCATTTTCCATTTCGTGTTGCTTTTTAATACTATTTGCTCTGCTCCAATCACACAAATCAATTATCATGCCCTGTAATAGCATGTCAATTTATTTAGTTGTTGTAAGTTTAGTTTGCCATTTCAGTGCATTAGAGAACAGAAACTGTTTAAGCGAATAACAGAAATTCAATAAAATTAATTGTATCTCAGTTAAAAATTGCTTTTCTGTTCCAAGAAGTATGTGTAACATGTAATAGACCTGGGACTTTTATGGCCATTTTGATAATGCGATGGGTAGGGATTATACAAAAACTAAGCAAGTCTTTTGCTGAGCTAGGCATCACTAACATGATACAGCAGCCTGAAGGGCTCTACTAGGTATCTGTTACGCTTTTTTATAACTAAATCAACATAATTGGTATCAAAATAATTGTGGGTGTGAGTGTGCTGTTTGTAGGAGATATCATAAAAGATATCGTACCTAAAGAGCTTTTTATGCCAAGTTGTGGCATACATTAGAGTTTTGATGTCTTTTTTCCCCACTGAGTGACCAAAGATACCAAGGCTGAACATCCTAGGATTTATTATTGTATACTTTTGTTTGAAAATGAAAACCAATAAATAGGGAAATATGTAGCAATGGGAGACTTTGTTTTACCCAATCTAGAATCCATGCCAAAATCCTGGATTTCTGACTGAACTTGGAACTCTGGAGGTACAAGTCTTCTTTAACTGTTGTTGAATTTGAGAGTGGAGGTCCTGGGGTGGTGATGGTCATTTATTATTTTATTTCTTTGGTAGTCATAGAAGCAGAGAAAGAACTAACTTTTTAACAAGAATCTTTTTCTCCATGGTAACAGCTTCCATATTATTAAAAATACACATTTAGCTAGATTTTCAGCAAATATAAACCACTTTACAACAGCTGAGGAAATGGTTCAGATTTTAAAAATCAAATGGGCATTGTAAAATCATGTTTTAAAGTAAGGAGAAAATATTTAATGAAACTTGAGAAGTCCTGTGTACTTCAAAACTTAAAAAAAGACAAGTGGTATGGATTTCTACACCCAGGTGTTCCTCTCTCTTCAAACAGATACTTTATTTTTTTCCATGAATGTTTGAGTCTTGTGTTTCATGTTAATGTAAAATAATTTAAAAATACAGTCTCTGTGATTTAAACGTGCATGAGCTGGGAATAAAATAATGTAGTGTATATTGAAGATAAATTGCTTCCTGACAGCTTCTGCTCTGAAGTAGTATACAGATCTGATGCCATTCACTACAGTTCTTCATCTTTCATGTAAGTTTCTGAATGCAGCTCAGAAACTTTCTTTAGTCCCTTCATTCTAATGCAACCCAAACACTTCCTGAGCAAGCCATTAGACAGCAGCCAAATTTTGTTTCAATCGAACGGACACATAGATGGGCTGCTTTTGTGTCTGGCCAGTGTTCTGACTGGTAACAGAAAAGGGAACTTCAGGATGCAGTTAGCAAAGTAGCAGTGAAGCAAAGGATTGAGAAGTAATGTGTATAAAGAGCTGCATACACACAAGAGCTATGTGAACAGCACAGCACCATGGGGAGAAGCCAAGCCAGAGGGGCCAACAGGTGTCTTGTCTTAAGGCTGTCACAGCAGTCCCACTGGGTTCAGACATGTCAACCCAATCACAGACGCACATTGCAGGTCAGTGTTACAAACCCCTTGTCACTGCCAGTATGTTGTAAAATTGTGCTGAGAGACCACCTTTGTTGCAATTCAAAAACAAAACTGTTTAATAACATGGTGGTGGGATGGCCTGTTTTACTTGACCATGCATGGGAATAAGAGAACGTAAGAACGGCCATAGTGGGTCAGACCAATGGTGCAACTAGTCCAGTATCCTGTTTTCCAACTGTGGCCAGTGCCAGATACTTCAGAGCGAGTGAACATAAAAGAGCAATTTATTGTGTTATCCGTCGCCTGTTATCCAGTCCCAGCCTCCAGCAGTTAGAGGCTTAGGGATACCCAGAGCATGGAGTTGTATCCCTGACCATCTTGCCTAATAGCCACTGATGGACTTCATGAACTTTTTAAAATTCTTTTTTGAACCCAGTTATACTTTTGACCTTCACAGCACACCTGAGTTAAGGCTGTCCTATTATGGTGTTGAAGCAGGTGGAACTTGTAAGATCAGCAAGCTGATAGTAGAAGAATCTTACAGGCTACTTTGAAGAAGCAAAGTATATAAGATCTGTTAAGAATATGTGTTAGATATGGCAGGCCTGGAGACCTGTAGCACTCAGAATTCCACTGGATGTAAGAAATTACAAGAAAACAGCAGCTACATACTTCTAGTATTTTATTTTTTAAAATAGGAACATTAAATGTAAAGAGCTAGTTTGATGGAATATTGAGATTCAGGAATCTTGTATCTATTATTCACGTTCACAGTATATATTTTGCCATTCATGCTTCCATTGTAAAATATAAACATTAGTATATTGGTTTTGTAGTTAATAGATGCTCTACATGCAATGTGCACTAGTTAAATTGTCACATTTTTGGCGCAGCTTAACTTTGTTTTTTCCTGACATTTGAGTACTTGTTTTCTTCACCTGCTGCATTAATGCTAATTTATTTGCATTTTTTTGCTGTGGTAAATTGAGATGAGTCATCTACATTCAGCAGCATTCGTTATATCTAACACAAATAACTAAATTTGGAAAAAAAATTCTGCATTGCATTACTATACACTTCTAATTTAGGGATAGGTTCCAACATCGGTGGAATCAAATTTCTTCCCTCACTGTTGATTGTGCTTCGCTTTACATCCGTGTAGATTTGAGGTTGATATGACTGGAAATGTTAACTTTTGGGGTTTTTTCTAACTGATGCATATTTTATGTCCTGCTGTTCAGTGACATTTATAGAATGTAAGAGAAAAGAAGTCCTTGAACAGACCTGGGACATAATGGCAGCATTCTTTTACGAATACCTGGAGACCCAGAGTTTATAATCCTCTTGGCTTTCTATACACTGGGATTAGTAACACTTAAAACTTTTGACACTACCCTGCAAATTAAATGAATGACGAGAGAGAAGTTCAGGCCGTGACATCTTTGGATGTTTGGTTCTATAAACAGACTCAATTAATGCACGAGAGGGTTACCACATGGCTTATTCTTCACCTGAGTCTTCAAAATATGGTCCCCCTGCAGGGTTTGAATTTCACCCCCAGTGAAATGACAATCAGTCACCCAGGGCTAATCTGGAGGTGGCTTTGAAACTGCATGCATGTGACGCAGGTCCCTAAAGTACTTCCATCCTGGGCTAATGGAGCCTTAGCACATAGAGGCAATGCAATGTTGGATGTGGAGCCCCAGTAGTGTCTCCATAATTAAACTTGCAAGATTGTTTCCTTTCTCAGCCTGATTTTGAAGCCCCCTCTAACTTTGTTACAGTTCCTTTTGGACTGAAATTTTGCATACTTGGTTTTATGCCTGAAGAGATCAATCTGGGGATATATGAGGTGAATCAATGACCTTCCTCCTCCTGCTTTAAACATGAATCAGTCTGTACTGGGCTGCATCCCAAGTGCAAGTTACAGTGGGCTTAAAAATGCTCTAATTTGAACCTGCTTCCAATGGCCATAGTTAAGCTTCTGCAACATGCAGAGGTGCAGTCTGTGCCTGGGGGCTGGTCTACCCTACCGCTTAATTTGACCTAACTTACATCACTTAGGGGTGTAAAAAAGACCCCCCCCCAAGTGATACAAGTTACAGTCAAGCATTGTCCACACCAGCACTATGATGATGGGAGACTCTCTTCCACCAACTCTCTTCTCTCTTGTGGAGATGGAGTAATTATGCTGAAGGGAAAGAGTTCTCCAGCTCTCTTCACCAGACACGTCAGTGCAGCTTCACCAGTACAGCACTTCTAACGTAGACCTGCCCTAACACAACAGAGCTTTTATGTTTCAGAGTCACCATTACAGAGTGTGGAAGTTCTTTAGTGGCTGCTATAAAGATCTCAAACTCTGGATTGACCGTGAAAGTAGCTGTAAACTCTGTAGTATAAGAGTGATGCTTTTAAGCCACATATCAGATAACTCTAGACTTTCCAAGCTTCTAAACTCTGAAACATCTTCTGTGAGTTACTAAACTTTGGAATAATTGCTAATGAGTTCAGCAGTTCCAGGCTAATCATTTTGGAGCCACATATCAATATTTCACAGTATGAATAATACGTTTGGTTTAAGAATCTGAGGTGAAGTCCTGCACCTACTGAAGTCAAATGAAATCCTTTTCGCCAGTGATTTTACCCCTGATTTTCAGATGCTGAAGCTAAATGATGATAGCTAAGCAGGTGCTCAGCAGAGACTGTTGAAATCATTAATATTAATTGTTCATTTAGACCTTAAGAAATCCCTTAAGATTGTGCACGCAGCTAGTCTATGTGACTCACCTATTCCCATCACTGTTATCCTTGTCTTCCATCCCTTCTTTCTCTATCTCATGTTACATCTGCTTTTTATGTTTTAACCTAGACTGAGCTCTTCAGTGAAAGGACTGACTTACTATGCCTTTGTGCGCTGTCCGATGCAGTGGTGTTGTCCTCTGACTGATGTGTCTTGGCAATATGGTAATCACCTTGATATATCAGTGGGAACAGCAGGTGCTCAGCACCTCTGCAAATCAGGCCCTTAAAAGAGAAATAAGGAGGACCTGCTTCTTCCTCCAAAGGAGACCCTTTGCTGTTGAGAAGCAAACACTTATGGTAAAATTCTCAAAAGTGCTGAAGGGACTGTTTTTTCAAAGGCACCAATGTCAGATAAGTACCTAACGCTCATTGAAAGTCAGAGAGACCTAGTTGCCATTTGTACCTTTGAAAATCCCCCCCTCACACACTTTAGATGCCTAAGCCACTTAGGTTCCTAAATCCCCCTGAAAACTTTACTCTTATGGCCCAATTCCGCAAACCCTCCACTGAAGTCTGCTGGAGAGGTCTGCGTGCTGAGAAGCTCCAGAACTGGTCCCAAAATGATGCACTAGGTGAAAATAGAAAGTATTTACATACACTGGCTCCTGTAATATGCTAAATAAATAAATAGAGGTTATTGACTGATAATTCTGGCTGTCACCTCAGGTCAATTAAATTCTCCTTCTCAATGGGTCTGTTTCCATCCTTTTAACATGATTTATGTTTAACATCAGTAATTGATGATGGTAATGAAACTTACTGATGTCACGGTTCATCTGCACTTCATGACTTTGCTTGCTATACACAGTTCTAAACAGGGTACACGATTAGCTCTTCTATCTATAAAGCATTCAAGGAAAGCTGAAATTAGAACTTCTGAAAGAGTTTTAAAAATTTATATCCAGCACATTGTACCTGCCATACATCATCATAATGACAATTCTTAACCCCAGTTAAACCATCTTCCTTCCTTCCAAGACAATGGGCTAAATTCAAGTGTAGGTTCACCTGAAGCCAGTGGAATTACATCAGGGATGCATATTAGACAACATGCACAAAGTGGGATGTGGGGCATTTGCCAACATCTATCTCTTGGGTGACATTCCTAACCTTGCACCTTTTATATGTTTACTTGCAAAAGTCTCCCCTGACTTGCCTGTTCTCAGTGTCTCCCCAGATTTATATATCCTTAACTGTCCTTTGCAGTTTAATTTCTCTTGCCAAAAATCAATCAATCACATATTTTGCCCATCACTGAAATGACTTTCTTTTAGTGTCACAAAAAATTCCCAGGGATGATTCGACCTCAAGGATTCTGAAAGTGTTAGACCCAGATTTTTAAAGGTATTTAGGCATTGCTGTGCTCAGCGGTGCAATGCCTAAGGCTCATTTTCAAAAAGGATTTAGGCACTTAGGTGCCGAATTCCCACTGACAGCAGGAACAATTCTAGCTTTGATATGGATAGGGCCTTTTCCATGTGGGACTGGTATACTAGACATATTCTACAATGATCTGAATAATATTATTCATACGCTTTATTGCAATATAGAATTCAAAGCACTCTACTGCCATTAACAGGAGTTTCTGAGAGACCTTTTTTCCCCCATAAGTTTTTGCCAGCAAATCAGTTCATTATGACTAGTGTTTCTCTGTCCTGACAATCAAATAGACACTATCCATAGCTGGAAAACTAGGCAAATTGGGCACATGTGTGTGTCTTCTCTTATCTTTCTACCACACTCATCAGTATTAGTTTTTTAAATTTGTGTCAGCAAAGTAGGAATCTGTATCTGCTGCTTTTTGTTCGGCTAGCAGTTGAGAACTTTGCAAACCAAAGGATATAATCTTTGCTGTTTGCTACCATGTGCTTTACTTATTGACTTTCTTTTTTAACTTTAACTTGCTTTGGAGGAAAATAGTTGTCCAGCCAACAGCAAATTGCACATGGCTCTGGTGTTCCTAATGATTCACTTTAGTAACGTATTTAAGCACTACTCAGAAACCATAGTTTTCAATCAGTAATCTGTGAAAATGTGATAAACTCCTCAACTAGCATTTCTGATAGATAATGTTTTTTTCCTCCTGCAAGGGCACTAGTTTTGGTATGCAGTCTGTGGCAGTGACTTTACCCTCTGAATATTTGTTAAAATATTAACCACTCTGTGTAAGCAATCCTTGTAATTACAGTCAAACCATTTTTGGTGGAAATGCTTCAGTTTTGGCCGTGCTGGCGAAGAAGCATTCGGTGATGAAGTGGCAGTGATCTGTGAGCACATTCAGAAATATCTAGTCTACCTTTAATGTGATCGATTTTTATCACTGTAGGAACCAGGCTGTGGTCTTAGTTATAGTGATGAATGCTAAATTGATACAGAATGCAGCAGGCCTGATGTGCCTAAATAGACACTTAGCTACTGGATCAGCTTCTTTATATACGTTCCAGATGACAGCTCAGAGCAAGGCTACAAATAGTCCTTGCTTCTGTTGTCTGTTGGAGCCCTGCTAATTAAGAATTAATTGCCTTCAACAAGATTCCAGCAGAGCAGGGTATGTGACATTGTGGCTGCTTCTGCCAGATTTCACTCCTGTATACTGTTGGTAAAAAGTATGGCAGAGGGTTTTCTTTTTTCGTAGCGGTGTTTACTAAATTTAACTATATTCCCCATGTTTATATTTTTAAAGTTACTTTAGTGCTGGATCACAAATATCCTTTATGAAAATATTTTCATAACAGTTGACTCGGCTATGACTCTCTAGATGTCCTTTTTTTTTAAAGTGGCGGTATGCCAGGATGCAGCCTGTCCCGAGCATCAACGACATTGCTACGCCCAATGAGGAGGCAGAATGATCTAACTCAGGTAGGTAAGTTCCCTTCCCAGCACTGCCACTGAGCTGCTGTATGATGTCTCTGTGCTTCTATTTGTCCTCTCAATATTTCTTTCTTTCGATTCTAAGCTTTTGGGGGCAAAGTGTTAGCCCCTGAGGAGGTATTTTTACAATGCCTAATGCAGTGGTTGAGTGAATTCATATTTAAGACTCAGGCGTGCGTGATCCTTTGTGTCTAGACTGGACATGCTGCAGAGGCAGTTACACTTAGCTCCTGGGATAGAAGGAGGGAGTTCCTCATTGTGTAGCAACATTTCTGGTTCTCTCTTCTGTGGTGATGTTAAGTGGTGAAGAAGCTTCTGTCCTGCCCGTTTTGCTGGACTTGGTGCATTGATCAGCCTTGCTGTATTGGAAGATCTGCTGTCTGAAAATGTTATCCTGATGGATATTACACCTTTGATCCCAAATCATATGCAAACGAATGCAGTATTGAGGTGATACATTAGTACCACTTTAACTAGGAGGCAGTTAACTTCGATGCTATCACCCAGTGGATCAGGAACTGGAATGGGAGACAGAAAAACTGGGCTCTATTACAAGCTTTGCCATTGACTTACTTTGTGACCTTGAGCATGTTACTTAACCCCCCTGTAACTTGGTTTACGCAGCTAGAAAAAGGAGGATAATACCTACCCATCTTGGTAAACCACTTTAAGATGTATACGTGGACAATACTGTCTGAGGGTTAGTAATTGCTGTTAGATACAGTACCATTTAATAAGACCAGTTGTACATTTTAAAATATCTGAAATGAATTTGAATTTTCTAAATTGCACCAGACTGCACTCTTATTTGGCACATCAAAACCTCACAGTAGCAACATCCACCATGTGAGCACAGGGCTGGATTATTGTATTTTCCTCTGAGCTGGGCCTCTCCATTGCTTGTAGCTTCTGCAGCCCATTTGCCCCTCTGGCTTGAAGTCAGTTATCCTATGAGGCCTACCATATGTTCTTGGCTGCCCACTGATTTTTTTTTTTGTTGCCCTGTTGATTTTTTGAAAGCCCTTAAAGGTGTAGGTAGGCCCTAAAACTTCCTCCTTAAACGTTGGCATGATGCATATCTGATCCCACCCATTGCTGAAAGTTCCCACCACTGCATCTCCTGTTATGTCAGTAGGTGGCAGGGCCTTTGCTGTTGCGGGTCTGGAGGACAGAACCCATTTCCCCTGAAAGCCATCTTTCTCTATTCCTTTTTAAAAAGATGTTTTAAAATGTTGTTCTGCCAAGGTGCTTTCTCCTCGTGATCACTGTCGCTTATATGGATAGCTATTTTCTTCCCCCCACACACCACATTGCTTTTTGCCCTTTATCACCCTGTCTTTGTGAACACCCTGGACTACTGGATTTCTGTCTTAATCTTTTAGAGGGTGGTCTTTTAGGTAAATGTGTTTCAGTGCTTTTCAGATTGTTTCACTGTGATGTAAAGGGCTTCAAGGCCTACAGGAGGGGGCCTGGTGATGCTTTATAAATAGAATGGTGGTTGCTTGTTGTTCTAGCTGCTGTTGTGGGCTCTGAAGTGCTAGCAGGAGTAAAAACATGCCTTTGGTAGCCAAGTCAGCAGATACAACTCTGACACACAAGGGGCCCAGTTCTGCCCATGACAGGCAGCTGCTGCTCCCATGGAAATCCCCTGCCCCCAGAACTCATGTAAAGGAGGGTCCCAAGCCATGGAGGGACAAGGTAGTGCATGCTCTGTTTGGTCTAGAGGTTTTGTCTTCCCCTCCTCACACTAGGATTGCCAGCATTGTGTTTCAAAAATACGGGACTGCTTTCTTAGCCTCCCCCTCCCCGGCCATGGGGGGAGTGAGGGATACCCTGTACCCACAGGGACCAGGGACAGGGTGCCCAGTATCACAGGGAGTGAAGGGTACTAACTATGTGGCAGTTGAAGAAACCTTCTCCTTCTTGCAGCAGTCAGGAAGTTTTGACTGCTGGGACCCAGCTCTGGGAGCCAACAGGACACCACTGAAGGGCTGAGGTGGGGAGGAGAGTGGAAAGATGCACTCATGAGTACTGGCTCCCTGCTAGACAGGGCCCCCTGCTAACTCCAGCCCCTGAACACAGCTCTGGCTGCTTTCCCTGCGCAGGCTCTGTGGGGCAGAGCAAGTGGACGCGACTGTATGCCATAGAGCTGCTCTGAAATGCCAAGGTGGGGAAGGGGCTCCGTCTGGTACAGGGGTCAGTACTATTGGATAGAGCCCTGCGCGGACACACAAATGTGGAGCCGCATCCAGCAGAATCAGCACGTATCTAACCTGCGATCCACTAGTCCTGTTATGTGTATTCACAGCCGCACCACAGCAGCACATCCTTACACAGCGCCTCCCAGGAGCATATAGCAAAGCTATATGGTTTAATAAATGTGCACTTTGTCCACATCCTTTCTATAGTGGGGGGGGGGGCCCCAAAACTGGACACAATGATCCACAATGTGGCCTCACCAGTGCCAAATAAAGGGGAATAATCACTTCCCTTGATCTGCTGGCAATGCTCCTCCTAATGCAGCCCAATATGCCATTAGCGTTCTTGGAAACAAGGGCACACTGCTGACTCATATCCAGCTTCTTGTCCACTGTAAGCCCTACATCCTTTTCTGCAGAACTGCTGCTTAGCCAGTTGATCCCCAGTTTGTAGCAATGCATGGGATTCTTCCATCCTAAGTGCAAGATTCTGCACTTGTCCTTGTTGAACCTCATCAGATTTCTTTTGGCCCAATCTTCCAATTTATCTAGGTCATTCTGTATCCTATCCTTAACCTCCAGCATATCTACCACTCCCCCCAGCTTAGTGTCATCCATGAATTTGCTGATGGTACAATCCACCCCATCCTCCAGATCATAAATGAAGATGTTGAACAAAACCGGCCCTGGACCAACCCCGGGGGCAGTCTACTTAAAACCGGCTACCAACTAAACACCAAATCATTGATCACTACGCATTGAGCCTGACAATCTAGCCAGTTTTCTATCCACCTTATAGTCCATTCATCCAAACCATACTACTTTAACTTTCTGGCAAGAATACTGTGGGAGATCATATCAAAAGCTTTGCTAAAGTCAAGACAGATCACATCCACCACTTTCCTCGCATTCACTGACCCAGTCATTTCCTCATAGAAGGCAATCAAGTTGGTCAGGCATGAATTGCCCTTGGTGACTCAATGCTGACTGTTCCTGGTCACTTTCCTTTCCTCCAAGTGCTTCAAAATGGATTCCTTGAGGACCTGCTCCATGATTTTTCCAAGGTCTGATGTGAGGCTGACTGATCTGTAGTTCCCCAGATCCTCTTCCTTCCCTTTTTAAAAGATGGTCACTATATTTGCCTTTTTCCAATTGTCCAGGACCACCCCTGATCACCATGAGTTTTCAAAGATAATGGCCAATGGTTCTGCAATCTCCGTAGCCAACTCCCTCCACACTCATGGATGTATTGCATCCGGCCCCATGAACTTGTGCATGTCCAGCTTTTCTAAATAGTCCTGAACCTGTTCTTTCACCATTGAGGGCTGCTCACCTCTCCCCATTCTGTGCTGATGGCCATGAGCCCCCAGATCCCCCAAACAGCTGATGGCAGCCAACCCCCAGCTAATCAATCAGCTATTGGGTGGCATGCCTCCCCCCCACATCAGCTGTTTGGCGGCCAACTGATGGGTAGTGATGGGGGTTGGTCGGCAGCCAGGGGAGGGGAGGGGCCATCCGTCCATCAGCTGGTCAGCGGGGGGCGGGGAGCGTGGGGCGGGGGAAGGAGTAGCCATCCATCAGCTAGTTGGAGGGTGGGGGTTGGCAGCCAATCAGTTGATTGGCGGTGTAGTGGGGTTCTGTCTGCTGATGACCACTGAACAGCTTATGATGGGCTGGGTCTCACCATGGAACAGCTGTTTGGGGAGGCTAGCCCCCAGCTACCAATCACTCAGCTGTTCAGAGCCCCTGCTGACCCCAATCAGATGGGGCTGGGGGTGGGGCTGAGGCTGGGGCTAGGGATCAGCTGTTCAGGGTTGAGCAACCACAGGGCTGCTGTCAATAAAGCCCTGGGCAGATACCAAAGTTGTATCCATATTCAATCTGCAAAATGGGTCCACGGATATAAAGTGGATATCTGTGGATTTGCAGGGCTCTACTCCAGGATGTAGCTTTTCATTCTCCACTTGCAGAGTCTCTGCCAACATGCCCAGCAGAGGAGCATAACTGCTGGCTGGTGGCTGCTGCTGCAGTGCGAGGAGTGAGGTGGGTAGAGAGCCTGATCCTGATAGCTGAGACCACCTGCCCACTTCCCCTGCTGGATGGAGCCCTCCCCTCATTCCAGCCTTTTGGCATGGCCCCATCAGGTCTTTGTGCCCCTCTGATAACCTTATAGCCCCTCCCCCCATTCCCCCGCAGGAGGCCGTGCCCCATAATTTTGGAACTTCTGTGCTCTAGGTTCATTGGTTCAGTAAATCATGGTACCAGTTCTGCATTACTACATTGTCTAATTTTACAAACTTTGTATCCTTGGAAGGTAAAGTAATATCATTATGCAAAGACAGTTTTATTATTTTAATATGTTGAAATACAGGATAAAACGCATCCTGTACTGATTTAGTATGGGACAGGCAATTTTCTATTTAAATAACATGGGACTGTTGGCAACCTTCTGTGCCCCCTCTCCCAATCTGCAGAGCAGGAGTTTCATGAAGAACACTGGACAAGGCTCTCATCTATGTAAGGAAGTAGAGGGAAATATGGAAGGACCCTATGTGTGTGTGGGAATGGGGGGGGCTGATGGTTTATTATTGCTTAAGTGAATTAAAATAGAAATCGCTTATTCCAAGAAATGTGTTAGTATTTTTAAAATTGGAAAAATGTGCCTGCTTTGTATCTCAGGATGGTGCTGAGCTGCGAGACAGGAATCAGGGCTAACTCCTGGAAGAGAGGGGTGCTAGGGAGGTAGCATGTTTGGAAAGATTGCTCAGCTGAGGTCCCTTTTGCCATGTTGACATGCTAAAATGGAGTTCTGTCTGTTCACGTGATGTGATGGTAAAAATGAGGCAGGGCCTTGAGGCTGGAGTGTGTGAGGTAGGAGGAAAAGCAGGAACTTCTAGGTCATAGCAGGGGCACAGGAACCCACAAAAAAACAGCAAAAGATTTTCTTGGCTTTTCAGAACTCTAGATTGTCTCTGACATTGTGATGAATGGGTTAGAGATGGAAAAGATACCTATCTACAACAATAGCTGTTAAGCCTCTGAAAATAGAGCTTTGTCAGTCAATTGGTGCTTAATTGAAAATGGCTGTTATCCACTGCAATGAATCAATCCTCTTATTTTTCATTGTGCAGATCTGCTTGGATAAGAGTCTGGCAGGTGATTGCTGTTTGTCTTAAATACAGTCTGTGATGGTCTTGCCAAAGAAACTCAATCACATTGTAGTGCATGCTCGTAAAGTGCCTCAGACTTTTGAACCCACTTAATTTGTCAGATGGCTATCATTAATGAAATCCCTCCTCTGTTTTCCTTACCGTTGAGTAGCCAAGAGCCGGATCCTGCAGACTCTTTGCGCTGGGTATTCTCACTATTTTGCTTACACAAAGCCTAAAATGAATCTTGTAGAATTGGCTACGTTTTTTTTCCCTTCAGTTGTGTAGTTATAGTGGGATTCCATAGTCTCTAATCGCTGAAGCCAATAGGGTTGCACTGGAGTAATAGAGAGTAGAATATGTCCCAGATAGGCTAAGTCCCTTCAATTCTAAAATTGTATGACATGACCACTAATCTGTCCCAGGAGAGAGCAGCACTGACACATGAAAATCTCTCTGACTCCCCACATTATGGACTGAATCCTGCTCACTCTGGGACTCTTCATGAGGAGAATATACTTTTACACAGGGATAGATTGTCTCATCTCGTACATCCTGTCTAGCAGATGTAAAAAGGCTTACAGGTAGGAGAGTGTATAGTGCAGGGAGAGGTCTCCACTCTGTTTCCTAGGAGAGTAGTGCTGTGCTAGTGACGGAGGCATGGCTTAAAAACAAAGGAGTTGAGCTCAGGTTGAAAGACGCTGCACTGTCTTTCCCCGCACAAGCAATTGCTGCAAAAGGTGTGTATCCACAGTGCACAAGGGAAGCCAAATGTACAGCTGCCTTGGGCAAGTTTAAAATGTGCCCTCTCACTTGTGTAGGGGCAGCGCACTGAGATGAAAGCGGTCAACTCAGGGTTCGTATGAAGCGTGTGCGTATCTAAGGTGCGGAGCAGGTAACAGTATTGTCTGTCATGCACAACAGGAAAAAAGATGTGAGTTCCAGGTGTCACTGGACAATCTGGGTGTGGCGTGCTCTGCTCCCTTCTGCAGCTGGATAGTGCTTTGTTTTAACTCCATGGCAGGACTCTGTGTTTTCTGTGGCTTTTTCCCAGCATGCGTGGGGCGTGTTATACGTGTGTGTATATTGTTTTTAAAATCTATAGCGTTTAGGTCTCCACACTGCTCTTGTCTATTCCTCCCTCCCACTGCTGTCTCTGCACATGGGTGTTGGTGTGGTTTCCTTAATAGGGACAGGATGGCATTTGAACTCCTATTTGGATGCATCATGGTTAACAAAGGGCCATAGGTGAATCCATATTTTCCTTGTGGAGAGGAGTCTGGACGTAACAACAGCTGTGAGGGCTCCTGCAGCATTGATGCTCAACTAGCCCCCATGGAGCAGAGAGGGGGCAGGAGGAATCCTCCTCCTCCAGCCCTCCCCAGGGTACAGACAGGCTATTCGGGAAGTGTGTTGGGCCTAGGCTCTGCCACGGCATGAAAAAATGCAGTTTTCACTAACCTGTTTAGTTTTGATGACCATCTTACTTGGAACAAGCAATATTCTAAGATAAATCAACCCTTGAACGCCAGTCTCGTGTTTTATGGGACAGCTTTGTTGCAAGATTTGCTGTCAGTGAGTCAGAGAGTTCAGTTGTGATTGCATGCCACGTGCAAAGCTCCTGATGGACCTGGGCATGAATTCATCATGAGAAGAGCGAGATGTAATTCTGGATCAGAGGAAGTGAGCTGCAATTTACATTCCAGAGAGTTTTTTTTCCCCTTCGCTCACATTAAGTTTTCAAAAAAGGGCAGAGATAAAAAATCAGTTTAAAAAAAAGCTTTCCACTGCGAATACGGTACGGTGCCTGTCCTACAGTGTTCACTGGGGCGAGCTGTTCAACCTCTTTGAACCCTGAGGATGATGGGACCCCAAATTGCTCAGGAGCTCAGTCATGGGGTATAGTGCCTACCCCTGTAAGGTCACCAGCTCACACCCTAACCACTTCAGTAGTGAGCAAACACTCTCAGCTCAGTCTTCCCGTGGCCTTCCATGGGCCCCGCTGCAGGCCGCTGATGCTGGCTAGCCTGAGTCCAGTTCTTAGTGGAAAGCTGTCCACGTCACAGCTGACCCCAACTGCAACCCTTGTTGGCAGCGCCACCAGAGTCCAACACCTGACTGGCCACCGCACTGCCTTTCTAGGCCTCCAGCTGGCCCCTCCGCATCAGGCAGGCTGGCCTGGCAGTGTGGCGGGCCTGGCAGTGCCGCTCTCCCTGCAGTGTCTGTTCTATGCATAAATGGGAGGCTTCCTTCCCCGACGCTGCCCACCTGGTGTCTTTCGTGGGCGTGCGGCGCGGGGCGCGGGAGCCCGGCGAAGACAGGCCGAAGGGGCAGGGAATGGCTCTCCTGGGCCATCCGTCTCTGTGGGGCGGGGGTGTCCATACCAGGTGTGCGGGGAGAGCTCGGAGGCGCCCCGGGGAGCTGGAGCTGGAGCAGGGGCAGGAGGCGAGCCGGGCCCAGGGGCAACGAGGGGCGAGGCAGGACGTGGAGAAGGAGCAGGGCCCACATCTGCAGCAGGCGGGAGGCCGGCCTGGGCCGCGGGTGGCGGTGGCCGGGCAGAACGGGGCGGCGGCCCGGGATGCTCCCTTGCCCGCAGCGGAAAGGAGCTAGAGGCAGATGATGCCGGCGGGGGGCGGGGAGGACGGGGCTCCCTGGCCCCGCCGCTACCGTCCCCCCAGGCCCACGTGAGCGATCGGGAATCCACGGCGGGGCGCCGAGCCCCCGCCTGGCCCCAGCTCCCTCCTCGGCCGGGCTGCGGTTCCGCCCCCCGGCACAGCTGGAGCGGGGCGATGCGGCGGCGGGCGGGGGCGGCTGTTAGTTATACCCTCCCTCCGGCGGAGCCGGAGCAGTTGCGAATTCGCCGCCGCCGCCGCGTGGGGAGCAGGGAGGGTCCCGTCCCCTGCCGCCGGGGAGCCGGGCAGCAGCGCAGCGCAGAGCCAGGATCAGGCGTCCCCGCCCGCCGCTCCTCGGCCCTCGGGCTCCAGCGCGCCAGGGCGGACAGTGGCAGCGCAGGGGAGCTCTCCGCAGCACGGGCAGAGCCAGAGCCCTGGGTGAGTAGCGAGGCGCCGGGGAGCCACCGCAGCCCTTCCCCCGGTCCGTGGGTCCGCGCTCAGAGCCCGAGTCAGATGTGCTCGGTCCGGGGTGGCCGAGAGGGTTGGAGGCTGGGCTCCTCGCTAGGGGAAAGGTCTCAGGATCGGTATCTCTCGTTCTCCGCCTAAATCCCCCCGCGCCAGGAAAAGGTGGTGGGATTAACTTGTCTGATCTAGCGGAGCTGGCGTCTCCTTCACTTTGAGCACCTTCTAGCAAATCCCGGGCTGTTGCGGGACGTTCAAAGCCAAAGATCAGATGAGGGATTTGTAAGCGGTCGTTTGTTGCTGTGAGAAAGTGATTTAAAAATCCATTCGTCTTTCTTTCCCTCCCCCTGCCCCCCAGGGTGGACAGAGTCATGACCGCTGAAAAGACTATTCCCATCATTAATGGCAAACCAGAAGATGCTTTGGACCCTGAAGCCTCAAGTACTAACCTGGTCCACAGCAACGATAAGAAAGTGCACGAAAGAGGCCACTGGAACAATAAGGTTGAATTTGTGCTTTCTGTGGCAGGGGAGATTATTGGGTTGGGAAATGTGTGGAGATTCCCATATCTTTGCTACAAGAACGGAGGAGGTAAGATGGCATCACATGTAGATTCACAGCTCAACCATAAACACATGGTAAATAAACAGTAAACAAATGCTTTGCAGTGACTTCTTGCACTGGGAGTAAAAAATGTGTTTATAAGAGGACGTCTATGCTCACAAAACATTAAGTATTTTGTGGCTTTGCAAAATTATAGAACCTTTTACTTTTGTATTTTTTTGCAAAATGTGTTACAACTTCCTTTCACGAGTTCTTTGCATCTGTGAAATATCATGTTTTTGTGAAGACAGTAATGCATTTACAAAGTTTGCAAAGTTAAGTGCAAACCATATTACACATAAAAGGCCAAGGTGACTCAAAGCTATTTTCACCCAAATGGCCCCATTTTAGTACAAACATGCCATGAAAAAAATACTAGTTCATTTTAAATGGGACTATATTCTATGTTTTTCAGCGTGTAAACATATACACATGCATATGCTCTCAAAAACAAAATAAGAACAAAAAACAACCCTATTAGGAACAGCTACAATATAAAGTAATTGTGTACTTTCCAAAATAATGTACTTTACAAAGTACAAATGATATATATATATATATATATATATAATTCGCCAAAAATTTGCATTCATGAATGCAAATTTTTGGCGAAATATATATATATATATATATATATATCATTTGTACTTTGTAAA